>CM037851.1:147331019-147612993 GCA_021234595.1 Delia radicum | reverse complement strand
AAACATTTAGTTTAGAAATACATATTAAATTTAAATATTTTATTTATTTATTTATTTATTCTTTTCTTTTGGTACAAATAAGACTTAGAGTCTCTTAGGGCACCTCAAACATTATAATATCAATTTTTAAAATTATATATATACCTTAAAATACAATAACAATAAAAGTTAAAATAACAATTTAAAGTGAAATTTTAAAAAAAGAAAATAATTGCTACTCATAAAGCTTTAAAACCTCCGCTTTGAAAACCAATTCACGGGGATCGGATTTAAGTGAGTTAGGTAAATAATTCCACAATTTCACAGTACTAACGAAGAACATTCTTGAGGACGATAAATAGTTGAAATCAGGTATATTAATATTGCACGTACGACTAGACCGAGCAAGATTAAGTTTTTTATATAAATAATCAGGTTCTTTCTTGTAAATAATCTTGTGTAAAAATATTAAATTACGGATGTTAAGATAAGATGTCAATCTACTTCCTAAAATTCGTATAGAGTAATGAGATATGCTATCAAATTTTCTTTTGTTATAGACATATCGAGCGCAATTGTTGATAACCAATTGTAATTTATTATTAGACACTGAGTCAAGGTTACCAAATACGATAGCACTATAAGTCATGATGGGTATAATGAGGGTTTTCACCAATTTTAGTTTAGTATCATTAGGAACATATAATGCAGAGTGCCAAAGTTTCCTGAGGACATTATACATTCTCATTATTGTATAATTAATGTGATCCTTGCAGTTAAGCTCAGTGTTGATTACAAAACCAAGATTTTTCACTTTACTAACATAATTTATCAACTTATCTTGCAAAATAATTTCCGGTAAAATATCGTTACAAATGCCTTTATGAATTGGAAGGGCTTGCGTTTTCGAGGCATTAATCATAAGGTTATTGTTCACAGACCAACGAAATATATCACCTAGGTCCTCATTTAACCGACATCCTAAGTCCTCAATCAATCCTATTGGTCTCGAAAGATAAATTTGTGCATCATCAGCATAAAGGTGTATATTAGAACTTTTACAGCAGTATACAATATCATTATAAATAAACTAAATAATATAGGGCCAAGAATTGAACCCTGTGGGACACCAGAAAAAACTGGTTTGAGGGTTGAGAAAGCATTATCTGAACTAACTCTTTGATATCGATCTAACAGATACGAACTGATAAGCTCTGAAGCACTTCTACTAAAACCGAAATATTCCCTAAGTTTTAATAATAAAACATTATGGTTTACGGTATCAAACGCCTTTGAAAAGTCGATTAGCACAACAACAGTTAGGTCTCCTCTATCAAAAGAAGGTCGAATGTCCTCCAAGACCTTGAGCAATGCTGTACTACAGCTTCTCCCAGAACGATAACCAGACTGATTATCAGAAAGAAGTTTGTTGCATAATGTGTGTTTAATAATTTGGTTTGAAAGTAAGCGCTCAAAAGCTTTAGAGAGGGATGGTAAGATACTTATAGGTCTATAATCTTCAGGTTTCGATGGTTGATTCTTTTTCCAACGGGAATGATATTTGCAACCTTCCAAATGTAAGGAAAGTTTGACGTTGTTATGATATGGTTAAAAGTATGTGTTAAGGCTGGTAGTATAAAAGGAAGTATAAGTTTGATAAATTTTATATTAATGCCATCATATCCAATTGAACAAGATTTAATTGCCGATATGGCTTTACCTACATCTTCCTCTGTAACTTGATCAAAATAAAATAAATTGCCTTGATACAAGAGATTTGAGTTAATGTTATAAGAGCTGATGTCATTTCTATTAGTGGAATTAAGGAAGAAGTCGTTCATAATTTCAGGACAGATGTCACATTCAGTTCTACTTTTCCTTATACCTATTTGTCCAAGGTTTTTCCATAATTCCTTAGTAGGAATATTAACATTTAATTTATTCCGATAATATAAGCTTTTCATGTTCTTTGTGACTACGTGTACTCTATTTCTAGCTACACGAAAGTTTTCCCAATTGTTTTCAGATGGTCTGGATTTCCATAAAGAATGTAGTTTATTACGTAAGTTAATTGCAGATTTAACCTCGTTGTTGAACCACGGAAGCTTAGAGACAATTTTAATTTTTCTAACCGGTACATGTTTCTCATGAAGTGACAAAATGTTTCTAGTAAGCCAATTGAGTTTATCATTTACATTATCGAATTGCCAACAATCATTCCACATAGTATTCGCCGCATCAATGCTTAAGTTTTGAACGTTTATTCTTTTAAAATCGCGTATATTGATATATTCATCCAAACTACGATAGTTCAGGTTAATATCGCATATATAATACAACAAATCATGATCAGAAACTCCAGCAAGAGAAAATTGATCATAGTGTATTGTGGAGGAGTCATTAGAAGAACACATAATATCTAAAAGTGATGGTTTTGTGTTGGGTGAAAAACGGGTATGCCACGAATTTATAATACTTAATCCACACGAACTAACATCGTCCATTAAACGTGTTGATTTAGCATTGTTAAGTGATAGATCGATATTAAAATCCCCGCACAAATAATGTTCTCATAGTACACGATACAATCATTAAATTTATCAAAAAATTTGAGAGACAGTTATTCTTATTTGGATTATAAACACACATCACATAACATTTAATATTATTAGTTCCTTCAAACTCAACACCTAGAAATTCAACAGCACTCTCAACATCTGATTTTTGAATAATCTTGGATTTCAGCCCTTTTCTATAATATATTGCTATGCCACCACCCTTATCACCAGACTTTCTATCATGACGTATTAGTTTAAAGTTCAAAAGATCGTATAAAACATTATTATCATTTTCATGATCAAACCACGTTTCCGTAACACATATTACATCTATAGAACAATTCGATAAAATGTAGTTTTTATTTTGTCTTTTATTTAATTAAAAGACAAATATTTTCACAAGCCGGTGACAACGCAAAATTTAAGTTGTTTTAATCCTCAATTCTGTTTTATGTATGAAAAACAGATACAAAAGTCTTCCATGGTTGATTTTTTTATATGTCTTATTATAGTTGTACTTTTTAGTATCATATCCCTCTTCTCTACTGCATCTTGACCTGCCGCGACATCTGCTTCATTCTGCGTATATCTTTCAATCTGGTTGTCGTCCACACTATTAATGTGCGTATCAGCACAATTTTTTTTAGCAAAATTAATTAGTAAAACATTAGTATATTAGTAAAGCATTAGTATAAAACAGTTAAGTGCTGAATAAGTAAACAAAAATTTTAGCTGAAAACACGATTTTAGCAAAAAAAATTTTTAAAAAATAGTATACCTGATTTACAAGACGTTTTACTAACTTTTGTACTAACTTATTATAAAAAAATACAAAAGTTTTAAAGTTTTTTTTTTTATTTAATTTTTAATGCGAATAAAAATCTGCCCTTCTGAAATCAGCAATTTACAATTGTTTATCAAAAATTTCTGGTGATTTTTAGCAAATCATACTACATTACATAAATTTGAATGTAAATACGAGGGCGGATCAATAAGTCCGTGACTTTTCGAACTTCCCCCGTAGTTATATGAAATGCGACATTGCTTTCATCAAGTACCACCTGTTAGTAGACTACTGTCAAATTTTGAGCAAGTTCCGTCATTTAGTTTGCGTTTAACAGCTGTTCGAAACTTACAACCTCGTGGATTTTTTTAAAACTGAAAAAAGTGAATTTCGAGTGATCATTAAACATTATATTTTGCGAAAAAACAGTCAATAAAACCAAGTAAAATCTTGATAAATACTATGGGGTCTCTGCACCATCGATTTCAATGGTAAAAAGTTCTTGACTGACTTTCGTTGTGGTCGCACAAGTAAAAATGGAGCTGATCGTTCTGGACGGCCAATTGAGGTCAATACACCCGAAAATGTCGAAAAAATGCACGATATGGTGTTGGCCGATCGAAGAGTAAAAGTGCGTGAGATTGTTGATGCCATAGACATTTCATATGGCAGTGTGGTTTCGATTTTAAATGATCAGTTGGGCTTAAGAAATCTGTCTGCAAGATGGATGCCGCGTTTGCTCTCAATTGACCATAAACTTAATCGTATGGCAACCTCAAAGGATTGTTTGGTGTTGTTTAACCGCAATTCGAATAAGTTTTTGCTGCGTTTTGTAACTGTGGATGAAACATGGATCCATTACAATACTCCGGAGACCAAGCAAGAGTCTAAACAATGGGTTTCTCCGAGTGAACCGGCTCCGAAGAAGGCCAAGATAATTTTTTTCGGCCAACAAAGTGATGGCAACAGTTTTTTTGGATGCACGCGGGGGTAATCCACATCGATTACCTTCAAAAGGGAAAAAACAATAAACGGCGAATATTATTCCAACTTGTTGGACCAATTTAACAAGGATTAAAAAAGAAACGACTCCATATGGCCAAGAAAAAAATTCTTTTTCATCAAGATAATATACGGGTGCATACGTGCGCAGTCTCAATGGCAAAATTCCATGAATTGGGCTACGAATAGGTACCAATTCGCCATATTTTCCGGATTTAGCCACCAGTGACTATTTCCTATTTTCAAACAAAAAGAAATGGCTCGGTGGAAAGAGATTTTGCTCCAAAGATGAAATTATTGATCAAACAAATGCCTATTTATGGACCTCGAAAAATCCTATTTTTGGAAGGGATACAAAAATTGGAGAGACGTTGGACTACGTGTATTCAGCTAAAAGAAGATTATGTTGGAAAATACATTTTTTGTTTACTGTGTTTCATTCAAAAAGTCACGGACTTATTGCTCCGCCCTCGTACAACAGAAATTGTGTTGACATTACCGTTTTTGGTTGCTGTTTTTAGTCAACACATATTTAGTTAAAGTTTTTCGCAATTTACCAAAGAAAATTGCTATTTTCAATTAACTAAAATTCAACTTAAATATAACTAAAATATTGTGAACCCATAAATGGTCATATATTAAACAATATATGAACATATATGGCCAGCTATACCCATATATGATCATATACAAGCCCATGTATGATCATATATGTTCTCATACGATCCTATTTTCTCCTGGGTTATTAAAGTTTGGCAAAAAAAATCTGTTAATTTTAGTAGGTTTTTCAGCAACAAAAGTTTTTACTAATTTTTGGGAGCTCTTTGTACTATTTTTACAGGTTTATTTCTAAGAGCGCATACAAAAAAGTAAGTATAAAGGTTTGTTTAACTTTTTCTGATTCATTTGAACTAATTTTTTATATTATTTTCTCTTTAAATCTACAACTGAAGGGCTTATTGTAAAAACTTGATAAGCCACATTTAATGATCTAAAAATCCACGAGGTTTTCTACACATCCCTTGATTAATTTTTGATAGCAGTATTGCTTAAACAATTATAACAAGTACGTGGACTATTAACTTCCTGTCATAGTCATATTTTAAAAAATTTTGTAACCTTTAAAAATAAAAAATACAAATTTAAAATTAGCTTATGAAGTTTTTACGAAAAGCCCTTCAATTAAACTTATTTTTTTTTTTTTTTTGACCTATCCAGCAAAATTTGGATAATCTTTTGAGTGTTCTTGTTACATAAGTCGGAAATGAATCAAATAAAACACATGTGTCTTATACATATCGCTCATTTACTAAAAGACTGACATAACTCAGAAAACACTATTTAGCAAAAAACGCATTGACAGTTTTAAATCCATATCTACCTCGCTTGACCCTCTCTCTATTTATTTGACCATGTTTTTATAAATAGGGTTTCTAATGAATTTCTTAGTGAGAGTTGGGTGCGAGTTCGCAATTTATCGAGAGACCTGTGAATAGCATATTTTCTCTATAAAGTATGTACTCATTGCACCCACTTTCCAGAAAAAAGAAAATATATTCTCTTCTAACTCGAAAAGTATACAAGATACTAATATGAAATTTATACACAATATGAGGCACGATATAACTAATAAATCTTCATCATTAACTCAACAAAACGAGTATTTTGACTTATGACAGTCTATTCGTAAATGAGCCATATGTTAAATATAAAATTTTGAAATTTTAAAATTTTTTTGTTACAAATTTTTATTTTTCTGGACGACAGACAATACGAGCAATATAAAAGGTATCACAACAGACACAAAAACTTTAAAAAAAATATTAAATCCAAATAAAATGGTTCAGAATGGACTCAAAAATGTAATTTGAATGTTTTGTGACTAATTCAAAAAGGCTTCAAAAATGATCAATTTTTGAGCCTAAAGAATTTTCTCACACATACACTCATAGAACTGAACCTGTAAAAAAATTAGCTTAAATTTGAATTGAAAATTGAATTTTAGTTATTTGAAAATAGCAAGTTACTTTGCTAAAATTAACAAAACCTTTTACTAAATATTTTTAGACTAAAAACAGCAAACAAAAACTACAATATCAAAAAACTTTTTCTATATTTACTCTAAATTTAGTAGAATGCGTATAAAAGTAAAAATATCTCAAAAAATAAAAAAAATTTAAAAATTGTATATATGGTAATGATTTTTTTGTTTACTAATATTTAAAAAATGTTTTGCTGATTTTAGCAGATTAATTTGTTACTTTCAAATTATTAAAATTAAGCTCAAATATAACTTATAAATTTGTAGATTTTACAGATTTATATTTGATTTTCTTATCTTACTAATATTTAGCAAAAAAAATCTGTTAATTTTAAAATAATTTTTAGTAGCTTAGCAAAAATATGTCCCTACTTTTTTCAATTAAATCGGCTTGTTGAAAATTTTAAAAGCAGTCAATTAAAAATTAATTGAATCAATTAAATATTTGCTCTAATTCGGAACTTGCTTGACATTTTTTTATGTTATCGCTCAAGAGCCAACATGAACACATTGTTGTTGTTTTTGTAATATTTATGTAGTTGTTGGTTATAATTGGCCGGTTTAAATTCATTGTTATAAAATTCAAACTGTTAGAACATTTGGTATGCCAACAACAATTTTTTTATTGATCACTTTTTAATCAAATGAGTTATTATGTAATTGAAAAATAATTTAATTAAAGAGCTATCAATTTCTAATTGAATTAGCAGTTTTAAAGTTATTGAATCGGTAGTTTTTGCAATTGAAATAGGTTTTTATTTTTTTGTGTGTATTTTCTCATATTGTTCATGTGTAATCATAAAATAGACTTTCACTCGAAAACTTAGCGAAACACAGCAAAATTTACGAAAATTTGTTAATTTATAAATACTAAAAATGTCATAAATAGTGTATTCGATAACACTGTTCAACAAAATCAAATTTTTCCAAAATTACAAGGTCCGACCTATAAATTTTGATAGAAAATAAAAAAATTCACTTGTATCGACGTTTTGAAAGTTTGCATCTGGGTTTCATTTTAGGGGGAGGTAAAGTTTCCCCCAAATGCAAATTTTGTATTGTCAATCGGCATAGGAAAATTGAGTAAAGCTTACGTTTAAAGTGTATGGTGTGTTCAGTAAATTTATGTAAAGTGGTACGGGGATTTATAGTAAAATTTCACGGCGAATATTTTTGCGGAACATTTTAACCCCTTAAATCCCTGTTTTAATGGTGTTTTTTGCTCTTTTTTAAAAAAATTACAAAAAAAGAACCTTACCTTGAGGAGTTAGATGAAATAAAATAGATATAGACGAAATAAAATAGAGCCATAACACTTTTTTTGTACTAAAAAGAAGAATGCTGACTTTAATGACTTTTTTTAGTGTATGTTGAAAAATCACCTCAAACCAATAGAAACAGCAGTATTTGACATTTTTAAGAAAAATATTTTGAGAAAAACTTGATTTTCTGTTTGACATGGGATTGTTACCGCTTTCAAAACGTGTTCTGATGATGGGAACCTAGAAAATTCCCGAAATAGATCTATCAACACATTCCTGAAAGGGTCAAAGAATAAATTTGAAAACAAAAACTCTATAGATTATTTGTTAGGGCAATATCCTAATGAAGAAATATAGAGTATGGCCTCGAACTTGAATAATTTTCATTTTCATTAAATCTGTTAACTTTACAAACTTTTAGTTATATTCGAAATGAATTTTAGTTAATTGAAAATAGCAATTTACTTTGTAGAAAAAACTTTTATTAGTATTTAGTAAATGTTTTTACTGATGTTAGCAGATTATATTGTTACTTTCAATTAACGAAAATTTTGCTCAAATACAACTAAATATTTGTAAATTCAACAGATATATTTTTGCTATTCTCATATTACTAATATTTAGTAAAAAAATTTGCTAATTTTAGCATTTTTTTCTGCAAGAATATTTTTAACTAATTTTTAGTAGCTTTTTCGCTATTTTTGCAGGTATATTTCTAGGAGTGTACTATTTGTATGGTCTTTTTTTGCACTGAAAATAATCCATGCATAAAAATACGAAAACACTATCAAAACAACAACAAAATTTGTAAAATGAACAAAATTTACGAAATTTTTCGTTGTTTTAACAATCATTTCGTATTTTTATGCATGCATTATTATCTGTATATGAGTGTATATTATTATGTTTGTTTCCGTACACAATGTTACAGCAGTTTATACGTTTTTAATGTTTTTTGAAATAGTTGTAATAGAATATATAGTTGGGTAAGCTGCACTTGTTTTTTTTATTTTATTTTTAGTAAAAAACTTCTGTGGTGCCAACTTGTTTGGAGTAAAACGCGTTTAACTATAAAGCGCTTAAAAGCGCTAGATGTTAAATTTGATCAAAATATCTACTTTTCCAACTAATTCAAGCGGCAAATCGGTGAAAAAGAGCTAAAAGCACTATTTTGGGAATAATAAAGTGAATTATTTTAGTGGAAATATATACAAAACAAAAAAGGCTTTCGAGAACAGTTTTAAATTAGTTTATGCTAAATTGTAAAAAAATATATGAAAATGTTGTATTTTTGGCCTAAAAACGTTAATATTAGGTAAAATTGTGTTAACATTAAGCGTTTTTGGGAAAAGGCGCTAAATAAGAGCTAAATAAAATAGCGAAAAGCAATAACCTAATGCCTTTTTTTATAAAAAGCGCTGAAAGAAAAAATGCTTGTTTCGGGTAGTAAAAAAGCACTAAATACATCGCGAAAGGAGCTAAATTGGCATCGCTGAAAAAAGCAGGAACGAATCTAAAGAGCATTAAAAATAATGTAATGTGACGAAATTTGAAAGTATAAAATACATACACCATCAGTAAAAAGAGATTTAAGCAATCAATTTTTCTAATGTCTTTTAAAACGCATACTCTTAGATTTGCTCCAGAGATGGATGTTTGCATTTACTTCTAAACTAAACTTTATTTGTGCAAGGGTGGTACTTTTTTACTCTTCAGCGATTGATTCTTACTTGAAGCGGTGAAGAGACCATCAGCAATTGAGATGTAATTTTAATCAAACTATACATTAAGGACATATAAATTCTGTTGCGACATATAAATTCTGTTCGTCAGGATGAACTCGGCTGCGACAAGGGTGGACACATATGCATTTTATATAAAAAATATGTGCTTAAAATTTCTTTATTTTATACAAAAAAATACATCTCTATGACCTACTTCAAACAACATTTTCGACAGCTGTTTAAACTTTAATGCCCAGTTTTTAACTTCGTATTTAAATATGCAATTAGTTAATTGCCATTTAAATTTACGTTGTATTTAAATACAGTTTCAGTTTTTCAGTCTTAAATGATAATTGTTATTTATTTGCGACAAAAGTATGGCAGCATCATGAAATGTCAAAAAATTAATGATCATTATTCATAAAACAGCTGTTTAAAGAATAGAAAAAAAACAGAAAATATAAAATATAGAAATAAAAAAATAAATAAATATATAAATATATATCTATATAAATAGAAATAAAATATAAATTGTAATTAAAGTAATAAAATAGAAATGAAGAGAAGTGAAAATTTCATCCGAAGTTGAATTTTTATTGGCTGCTGTAATTTAGTTTATTTTTTATTGTTTGTTTTACCACGCGAAAAAAAAACAAACTGTCAAAATCATATGTTATATTTGTACAATTTAAATAGACTTTAAATGCCCAAGATTGGTCACTTAAATGTGATTTAAATTTGAAGTTATAAACTGACGTTTGTATTTAAATAGAACTTAAAGTCCAAGTGGCATTTAAATACGAAGTGAAAAACTGGGCATAAATGTCTCTTATTTCTCAAGGTTTTGTGAGTTGAGAGGAACGATGGACAAAGTTAGGTTGACTTCCTTAAACATTATGACGTGCAAAGTTCCAGTTGTAACGTCTTCACCAAAATAAGTGATTGCCATTTAAAAGTCGAAAAATTAATAATACAAGAGTTTATTTAATCATTATATATTTTGGTTTAAAAGCAAAAATTGTATGCACTTCTTAAAATTTTGCGAAATTGAATTAGTAAAATTTTCTGCTTAGACTACTAAAAATTAGTTAGAAATGCCATTGCAGAAAAAACTGTTAAAATAAGCAAAATTTTTGTTACTAAATTGATAAAATAGCAAAAATAAATTTGTTGCATTTAAAAATGTTTTTTTATATTTGAGCTAAGTTTTAGTTAAATGAAAGTAGTTAATTAATTAAAGGTAACAAATTAATCAATTAACTAAAATTCAACTCGAATAAAACGAAAATTTTGTAAAGTTAACATATTTATTTTTCCTGTTCTTATTTTATTAATAATCTGCAACGTAATTTGTTATTATCAGTTCGCTGTTCAACAATTATTTCTCTAGCAGAAAGAATTTTGTTTGTCGAAAAAAGAGATTTTTCAGTAAATCAATAAAACTGATCTACCCAAAATAAATGAAAATTGTATTAAAATAATTGTTTGATATTATTCAATGTTTGATATTCTTTCACTTACAATGTAAAGGGTAAAATATGATGACATTTAAAAATAACTGCCAGTCCAATTTTCAACTTAATTAGTTGAACTGGCAACTGTGGTAATAATTAACAGAACTAAACTTAGCTTTATAGAAAATAAGTTCGCAGTAAATTTCGTAAAACTTAGCAAACTAAGTTACGTTTCTTTTTATTACAGTTATATTAGTTTTTTGTTTTTATATACATCGAGATTATTTTTATGTTATTTTCAATTTTAACGAGCTTTCAACCTTCGTATATTTACAAAAATAAAGCAAATCAAACATATTAGCTAGGTTGATACTACACTCATAAAAAAAAGTTTGTAAAGTCAGCAAAAAATTTTGCTGACTCAGCAAAATTTTAGTCAGGAGGATGCTAGCAAAAAAGTTGCTAATGTCAGCAAAATCTTTTGCTGAAAATCAGCGAGCTGATTTTTAGCAACAAAATTTGTAGATTCAGCAAAAGTTTTGCTAACACTTAGTAGATTAGAAATAAAAAAGCGTTGGTAAAAATTAATAAATTTTTTGCTAAATTTTAGTAGACTGAAAAAAACGCAAAAAATTTGTAGAAAAATTGTAATTTAGTTAATTTATTTGCTGAAAATCATAAAACATATTTTTGTGATTCTTTTAAAAATAATTTACTATAATAACGAAATATAACAATTTTAATTTTCCCACATTGACGACATGAATTAATTTAATATCTGAAAATATATAGAAATAAATATGTATATATAACATAACAAAAATTTTCTTTCAACTACTTACATCAATGGTTGTCTTAATGATGCTATGACGAAACTGCCGAAGATAATTCTAGAAACGAAACGAAAAAATAAACAAAACAAACGAAACGAAAAAAACAATCCTTTTTTTGCAATAAGAAAAAGAAACCATACAAATCTACCTAAGATGTGTGTTTTTGTCTTTCTCTTTACTCTGTCTACATGTCTGTATATGTTTTTTCATGGTTGATTTTTTTACTTGTCTTGTTAGAGTTGTACTTTTTAATATCATTTTCCTCTTCTCTACTACATCTTGACATGCCGCGACATCTGCTTATCAGCACAATTTTTTTTAGCAAAATTAATTAGTAAAACATTAGTATATTAGTAAAGCATAAGTATAAAACAGTTAAGTGCTGAATAAGTATAACAAAAATTTTAGCTGAAAACACGATTTTAGCAAAAATATTTGCTAAAAAATAGTATACCTGATTTACAAGACGTTTTACTAACTTTTCTACTAACTTATTTTTTTGAGTGTAGTATTTCGATCTGACTTAACTAGTTGAGTTAAATAGATGATGTTTACCATTTAAAACTTTAAGAATATTGATGAATTCCGTTGCGGGCTAGAAAGTTAACTCCATTCATGCATTTGTCAAATAACCTTTTTTTTCTAAGTGTTTTTTCTGTTAATTAAAGTAACTTATCACAAATAAAATTATAATTTTTCTGTTAATATGGAAAAAATATTCATGATCTTTAACCGAACTACCCATCATCTCAATTAATGAAAAGTTCTTCTTCATTGAGTGTAAGAAAATTTACATAAATAAAATTATATTTCTTCATACAATTTTATAAAAATTTGTATTAAATAAATGAAAAGTTACAAAAGACGAATACTAAAGCAATTTCATTGACTTAACGCAAAAATTATATATTATCTTGTAATAATTTTCTCAGTGCAATATCGAAAATTGTCTATAATGACCCCAAATGTGAGAAAAACCGTAAAATATCTCTTTTGGCTAAACTGTTCATGATCTTAATTAATAAAAGCAACTGGTACTCGTCCATTGACGCTTTTAATTAAACTAATGCAAGTTTTCATATAATAAAATGAAAAATATAATTTCGTTAATTAATAGTTTCATTCACTCGACGAAGACGTTTCATTAAAAACTAGTTTCATAAATAGTAATAAGCTTTTCATTAATTTTCACCTTATACATTTTCATTATTTTTCGGTAACTAAAATTTTCGCTGTGTAGAATTGATCTTCAACAATCATACTTTTTAGATTGATGTGTTTTTCATAAACTGTCTAAATTATTCTGTAAAACATTTCAAAGTAAAATAAATTTTCTGTATTAAAAAAAATACAGATTTTTACACCAGTTTCCATTACCCAATCAATCCTTAAATGCGCAACAGCGTCGATTTGATTACAATGGTGTTTTAATGGTGTTGATTATAAAAAACAAAAACTGTGTACCACGAATTGTTAAATATTTTTTTTACGCAATTTATAACCAAAAAAAAAACAAAATTTTCAAAATTTCAAAATTTTTAAAAAATGATGAGTGACTTACAGAAAAAAATATCATTTGAAAGCTTAAATTTGCTTCTAAATTCTTACGTAGAAATAAACCTGTAAAAATAGCAGAAAAAGCAACTAAATATTTGTTAAAAATTACTTTGCCGAAAGAACTGCTAAATTTAGCAGTTTTTTTTTGCTAAATATTAATAAAATAAGAACAGCAAAAATAAATCTGTTAACTTTACAAAGATTTAGTTATATTCGATGTGAATTTTAGTTAATTTAAGATAGCATTTTACTCTTTAAAATTAGCACAAACTTTTACTAAGTATTTGTAGACTCAAAATAGCAAAAAAAAAAAAAAAAAAACTGTGATATTAACCTAATTTTTGCTACATTTACCTCAAACTTCTTAGAATGCAAATAACAGTTTATTTTGATAAAAGTAACTGAAAGTTTTGCTAATAAATTGCATATTGCTGATTTCATAAGGGCAGACTTTTGTTCGCATTACAAAAAACTTGAAGGAAACTTTAAAAATTTTTAATCTCTTAATGATTTTTTAGTCTACTAATATTTGGTATATGTTTTTGCTGATTTTGGCATATTGTTTAGTTAGTTTCAATTGAGTAAAAATTAGCTCAAATATAACAATATATGTTACTAATAAGCCGATAGCCTTAGTTGCTAGTGCTTTAGTTTTAAGATTTATTGTAATTTTAATTATAATAAATATCTAAATAAATAAATAAATAATGTTACTAATATTTAGTAAAAAAATTTACTAAACTTAGCAGTTTTTTCTGCAAGCATATTTTTAACTAACTTTTAGTTGCTTTTTTTTTGCTATTTTTACAGGTATATTTCTATGAGTTTATATATTTTATTTAAACTTTCTAAAATTATCTTTGCTTTTTTCGATATCATAAAGTTTTTAATTAATTTCGCACATTTTAATTTTTTTATTTCATGAATAATAAAGGGCGCAGTTCTAAATATTTATTTAAAAATATATTTTACTAAAGACCGACTGAGCTCTCTTAACACACTAGTGATGTTTTTATATCAATTACACAAGGCAACAATTTTGAAAAAATTTTAGGAGCTTTGAAAACCACTATACAATTTTGATGTATTGTGGTCCCAGTAGTACAAATATGGTTCAATTTTGAAATTCTATGGAGAGGTTTTTTTTTTTAAAAATTTTTAAGTAAAATTATAAATTTTTTTAGACGTTTCTCCACATAATTAATGATAACTAAAAAAATTAGTCCGATATTATTCATATAAATTTAGAAAAACTGAAATTTACATAGCCTTTAATCCGTTAATATATTGCGTTTCAATCGGCTCAGTAGTTTCGGAGTTATAATAAAAAATTGAGGGAAAAAATATTTTTTTTACGTGAAAATAGCAAATTTTTTTGTTTTAAAAAAATCATAAAAAATCGAAAACGGCAAAAATCGTTCAGATTTATTGCTTTATCGCAAAGCCACATGTAATAGGAACAAAATGAGATATCGATCATAAAACTCGATTGATTTTTTTCGAATTTATTCACAATTAAGTGAATTCGCTCATTTTCACCAAATTTTAGTTTTTTGTCTGATATACATAAAATTGAGTAGTTAATGTTCTTCTTTCGATTGATTGAATTTTGAAAACATTTTCCCCATGCTATGTACAAATTTTCACATCAAAAAAAACCCTACCTAGAATATACTGATTCTATTCTTCGGAAAGACATTTGTGTTGGATGAGCTTAAATGTAAATAAATAAATAAATTAAATAGTAGAAAATTTATATTTTATTATTCACATTTATTATAATAAATAAAACAAGAAAATAAATAAATAAATATGTATTATAAACTACAAACTCAGAAATTTTCTTTTAGTCGATTTTCTACTATTGTTGAATAACGAAGTGTTACTCTGAATACTCCAGCAAAAATCAGCCATCATGTGTGCATCCCAGCGACCCTGGTATCGTTCCTCCATTGTCCGGATATCTTGGTGGAATCGTTCGCCCTGTTCTTCACTCAAGTCTCCTAGATTTTCAGGAAAACGATCTAAGTGACTGTGCAGGTAGTGTACTTTGATGCTCATGTTGCATCCAAGATTCTGGAAGTGAGTTAACAGCTCTTCAACGTGCGCAACGTAATCATCACCCTTGTTATTTCCTAAGAAATTTTGAATAACCCATACAAACGAATCCCATGCATTCTTCTCAATTTCTGACATTGAACTGCCAAATTCAGTATCGTTCACCAATTTGCGAATTTGTGGGCCATCAAATATGCCTGCTTTCAGCTTTTCCATACTTAGATTGGGAAACTTCCTTGAAATATACTGGAAACATTCACTATCTTTGTTAAGTGCTTTAACATATTGTTTCATCAGATCAAGTTTAATGTGAAGAGGGGGTAATATGATGCGATCTCGGGGCACTAGAGCCACATTTATAACATTTGGCGTACCTGGAACTAGTGTTTCCCTAGAAGGCCATTGTTTTCTCTTCCAATGTTCTGTTTTAGCTCTGCTGTCCCATAAACATATAAAACAAGGATATTTTGTAAAGCCGCTTTGTTGGCCTAAGAGGAAATTTACCATCTTAAGATCAACACAAATTACCCACTTATGTTCATCATACTTTATCTTCTTCATGACCAATGCAATTACAGAGTATTCTTCTTTTACTTTGGTTGAATGTGCGATCGGCAAGGAGTGAAATTTATTTCCATTATGCAAAAGGACACACTTCAAGCTGCGTTTTGATGAGTCGATAAATAAACGCCATTCGTTTGAATCATATAATATATATATATCATAAGCCCATGGCAGTCATCAAACCAGAAATATCTGTGCAGTACACAAAGTCATCCTCTTCAGCAAAATAATGAAGTAAGTCTTTTTCTCGTGTACGGTAATACGAAACTTTAGTTTCTTTAGTTATGAGACCTGTTTCTTTCATCCGGGACGCAAGTAATTTAGAAGATCTTTTCGACAATCCAAGGTCTCTAATTACATCATTAAGCTGATCTTGATTCCATGGTCTCGGCGAGAAATGTTTGTGTGGGATGAACTCGTCATTTTCAGCTGTAGATGGTAGTGCTGGATCTGACATATCTGATTGGTAAGACATACTTGAGGTTGAGTGTCCTGGTGAAGATGAAAGCACATGACTACAGCTTGCACCCCGATCTTGAGCATATTCTATTTCTTGTGAATGTAGAACTGCAAGTGTAAACCCATCAGCAGACCTCGTGGGGTAAGACCATCGCATATGTTTTCCAAAACCGCTTTTTGTACTTAAACAAAAATAACACTCGGATGCGTGGTTCGCTGTTTCTCTCCATAGCATAGGCTTCAAAATTTCCAAGTGTCGTCTGTAAAATGAAAAAAAAAAATTGAAATCAGGAATATGAAGAATTCAAATTTTAATTAAGAAATATTGTAATTATAAAATATTCCAAATCTATTAATTTATACTTACTTTACGTTAGAAGACTTCATAGATAAATTCAATCGACATGGAATGCATATAGTACTCGGTGTCCAATGCTGGTTCAAATTGTGCGGATAGATATTATAGCAATCTTGATATGACTTTTGCAATGAAGTCAAGAAGCACTTCCGTTTTTTCCCGGTGATATATTGGCCGCACACATAACAAAATAAATCTGGATCGTTTTTACATAAAAATGTTCTGGCTTTCTGGCTCATTTTTATTAATATTTGAAAATTGTTTTTAACTTCTAAGCTGTATGACTCTAATTTTTGTGTAGGTATTAAATGATGTTTGCGTTATCGCAAACACTTCTTGAATGAAATAAAAAGGGTCAAGGAGATCTTATAAATACTGATACTATAATTTGGGATAACCCTTTGTGTGGATACAGTTTGTGTGTGCTGCAAATTTTTTATTATTCCCAAGAATCCTAAAAAACATTAAGGACTTTTATGAAAAAAAAAATCATCCGTTACAGGTAGCTAACGGAAAATAAGAGCACTTCAGCGTACACGCACATTTATGAGCGTTTTATTACTATCCTACCGCAATCGTAAAAATTAAACAATCTTTTGTTTATTACTTATTTTTTTTTAATTATTAGAATCATAAAAATGTCATAGAGGTTTTTCCCAAAGGGGTTTTGCCAAAATGCGTGTCGTAAAATGCACCTGAGTTTTTATGTTCTGCATTTTCATTATATAGTATGTACAATTTTCTACAGTGTACAGTGCTTGTAAATATGCGATACCTTCAATTAATTGTAAATAAAAATGTAAAGCATGCATCGATTTTTATGATCCATATCTAGTTTAATTCGCATGATATGTAGCTTTACTACAAAAAAATAAAAAGTACTATTTTTTGCAGTTTTCGATTTTTTTTCCAGATTTTGTTTTTCAAATTTTCTTTTTTTTTTAGCATTTTTTTTTTTTTTTTGCTAACAATTTGTTTCATAACTTTGACTATTGATCGCATTAAAAAAATTTGTACACGTTATTTAAAGATATTGTAAACCTTAATTTTTGTAAATTTAATTTGACAAAATCGGACTAGTTGTTTTTGAGTTATGACAACATAAGTGGAGAAATGTCTCAAAATATTGTCAATTTTACTTAAAAAATTTTTAAAAAAAAAAATTATCCATAGAATTGAAAAATTTTACCATTTTTGTACTTAGGCAGCCATGATGCATCAAATCTATATAGTGGTTAGTCAAGCCTTTTTTTGCTGTCGACCTGTGTTATGCTTAAAATAAAGCCGTAGGCGTTTTTTTAGTTGTTGTATCTTTAAAGGTACACATGTCATTAAAGGGTTAATTTAGACATATAATGCTTTTATTGGGTATTCGGCATATTTAATAGTACACTGATTGTGAGAACATTCTCAATTTTTGCATATCGTCTACTGAAACTATTTATTAAACTGATGCAAATTTTTATAAAATATCATTTTATTTATTAAAAGTTTCATACACTCAATAAAGAAGTTATTTTAAAAAACTAGTTTCATAAAAAGTATGTAGGTTTTCCTTAATTTTAAGAAAATTTTCGTACATTTTATGAAAAAAAGTTTCATTAGTTTACAGAAAATTTTTATTATTTTTCATTAACTAAAGTCCTCTCTGTGCAGAAGCTTGACAAATAGATAAAGCATGACGATTATGCAGAGAGCGCAACTGAATAACGCCAACTATTCTCGATATATGAAAAACAAATTTTGAAGTAAAAACACAGTGGTGTTCAAAACATTTGCAACTGAAATCATGGTTTAGGTAATTATAAATTTTTTTGACCAACAAGATTTGTGGTATAAGTTTTTGTTTTGTTTTATTAAATTCAGTTATAGCATATTATTTTACAAATACAAAAAAATATTCATAACTTCTCAAAATTAAAAAAAAAGTAATTTTAACAAAATAAGTCGATAGTGCAGTGTTCAAAACATTTGCAACTCTTAAAGTAATTAACAGGAAATACAAACAATGGTTTTAACGCTTAGTATTTTATAGCGTAGCCACTTTTTTTATAACTTCTGAACACCTTTTAGGCATTGAGGCAATGAGCTTTTTAATATAATCATCACAAATTTCATTCCACTGCTTCTCCAACTCGACGAAAAGTTCATCACCATTTCGGAATATTTTATTGGCGATATTCCGTTTTACAATCATATACATGTTCTTAATCGGGAGATTGAGACGGCCACGACATGATTTTAATTTCATTTTAATGCAGCTAAACTTTTTGGG
This sequence comes from Delia radicum, assembly GCA_021234595.1. NCBI lineage: Eukaryota > Metazoa > Arthropoda > Insecta > Diptera > Anthomyiidae > Delia > Delia radicum. The sequence continues at coordinate 147,594,085 of CM037851.1, read as the reverse complement.
TCGTTGTCTTGCTGGAAGGTCCATGAGAGTAGCATTTTCCATTCAGCATACGGAAGCATAACTGAACTCAAAAGATCTCTATAGATTGTGGCCGTTATTGTGCTAGTAATGCGGTGAATTGGGCCAATCCCATTTCCTGAAAAACACCCCCACACCATAATGTTTCCACCACCGTGCTTCACTGTGGCGGTTGTGTATCTGGGATAAAACTTTTCGCCTCGTGGTCTTCGAACATTGGCTCTTCCATCGGATCCCCGGAGGTTGAATTTAGACTCATCTGACCACAATACATTTTTTCATTGCTGTTGAGTCCAGTTCAAATGGGTGCGTGCAAAGTCAAGCCGAGCTTTTCGGTTTTTTCCGACACAAACGATTTTTTAGACATCTATAACTTCTAAGACCATATTCTCGGGCTCTTCTTTTAATAGTGGGAAGACTGGCATCTCTATTAAAAGTTCAGTTTTAGCTACTCTGGGAACTGCTTTGGGATATTTCGTAAAAAATTCTTGATTTTCCGAACTTCTCTTACAGTTGTAATACGGGGTCTTCCACCTTTTTGAGTTGTGTGGATGTTACCACTATTAACAATGCGGCAAATCGTTGATTTTGGAACGGAGTACTTTATAGAGATTTCTTTTTAGGAAACTCCATTTTGACAATCATTTAAAACTGATTTAAAATCAGAATTGTTAAGGGTCCTCCAGCTAACATTTTTTTTTCAACTAGTGCTTATTTCGTGAATGGTAAGACTTAGCTCATGTCTGATTTAAAGGATAATTAGTTTTATCCTTCCGCTGAACGAATATGGTCCGTATGTTCGTTATCTTATGAAAAAAGTGAAAGAAACTGGCATCCTCATCGATAAACCAAAGCGTGAAAAGCCAAAAACAGTGCGTACACCAGAGAATGTTGCTGCTGTGGCAGAAAGTGTGCGTAAAGCGCCATCAACATCAATTCACCGTCGTTCTCTACAATTGAACATTTCGGATACATCATTGAGACGAATTTTGCATAAAGACCTTGGTAGGACGCCATACAAAGTCCAATTGGTTCAGGAGTTAAAACAAAAAGAAGTTATTTGGCGGACCCTTTATTTATTTCCTGCTATTTTTTACAAAAATTATTCTTACGATGTGTATGCTTACAACATCTTATTACAACTATTAAAGAACAATAATTATAATAAATTTGTTTAAAAAATGTAACGGCCTGAATCTCATATTAAAAAGGAATGCGATTACCGTTATATCCTAGCATTTGTTAGTATAAATTGTTTCGTTAAGAGTAAGAATAATGAGAGTTGCAATTGTTTTGAACACCTGCATTTTGAATACATCTATTATTATTATTATTATTATTAATTTTTGTAGTTGTTTTAATTTAACGGAATTAATTTTTTTTATTTGTTTAACATAACACAATGTATGAAGAATATGTAAAAATAAATTTTAATAACTAAGTGTGCTTTGAAGAAAATAAATCAATGAAAACATCAAATGCGGTCTCAGCTCCAAATGTTTTGACATTCCTCCTCATCGCCCCAAATGGAAAAGCTGGATCCGTGCCTGTTATGAATGTACACACAGTTGCAGTTTTATTTTTAATTTTCAATAAATCAGCATATTAAGAAATGTTAAAATGTGCAGTCGATTTAATACTAAAAGTTGTTGCAATATAACGAATATTTCGATCTAACGAATGCGCCTAACAATATATCATTCGTTATACCGGCCTTGACTGCATATTAGTTTAGGTGCATAGGCCTTGACTGCATATTAGTTTAGGTTCTTTGTCAGTTAAACCTCATTTTTTCGAACAAAATGTTTTGAGATAAGTTCTAAAAACAGATAAGGTTGTGAACCCATTTTTAACCGACTTTTCGTTAGAAAATCAAAATAAATCATATAATTCCATCCCTGATATTAACAATCCCCATATATGTATAAGTAAACAACAAAATGGTTACCAGCCATCATACATAAATTTACTCTCATTCTCCATTTCTTTTTAAAGTGTGAGTGTTACTCATACACATTATGGTGTATATATACTGTACAAATATGATAACTGAAGAAGTTGAACAACAATCAGAAACACACACACCCTGTACACTTTTGGACCACCATATGTGCGTCACTTAAATAAATTAAAAAATCTACAATAAGAGAGAGTAAAAAAATGTACCCAGTTAATAACACAACAACCATATTTTAAATAAATTCGTATTGTTTGGTCGGTTGGATGGACGATGAGCTCTCGCACCACCAAACAAAATACACACAACCACATTTGAGACAACCTAGCGTTATAGTCTGGATATTTCATTCCGATCAGGCATTTGTTAAATAAGAATAAGAAGAAAAATAAAACCGAACAAATACAACAAAAAGGAATGAAAATAATGAAATAAAATGAAAAATTGTGTGTGTTGTATATAAAATTTTTTCCAACCTCAATGAGTTTTTACAACAAATTTTTATGGCATTTGGTCATAAACTTCTTGTTAGTATAGAGTGCGACGGCGGTACGCTCCTCCGTGTGAATTTTAACACAAATAAAATAAATAAACAAATAAAACACAAAAAAGAAATAGAAATACGGCAGCAATCCAACAACAATAATAATAAATAATCATAGTTGTAGTAAAAATAATAAATACAATATACAAAATCAACAACAACAAATAATAAAGCTTTCATACATTTTCCTATGAGAACATACTAAATAAATCAACGTAGTAGCCAAATACATACATACCATCGATATATTTCTCCCTCCCCACCCAATAAAAAAAAAAATAATCATACCATAAATGTTTTATTGTATTAAAGTCATGAATGAATGAATGAACGAATTATTTAAACGATAATTATGACGATTTTAATGAAATATTTTTTCAGTGTATTTACAACAAAGTGACTTCAAATAAAAAAAAAAATGAAAATTAATTCAAAATTTAAAAAAATGGTATCATCGCACACAGTTGTTTAAAATCTTTGCAAATTAATAAGATTCTGTGTTATAATTTAAAATAAGTTCATTAAATATAAAGATACAAGTGATTTAGTATATACATATAAATAAAATGTTTAAAGATATTTATAAAACAATATTTTCTTTTCGATAATTCTTAAGATTAAAATGTTAAAAAAAGGTAATTGTTGACTATTAAATTAGTGTTTTCTATTATATAGTTCTTTTTCTTTATAAAGTGCAATAATATTTAAATAAAATAAAATATTTAAAATTTGTCTTCCTGATTGAACTGTAATTGCTGAAATAAACCATCTCTTCTCTATGCTCCCTAGTTCAAACAAATGTAAGTTGTATTCATATATTTAATTTTTATTTGCTATTTTCATTGTGACTATGATGAATATATCGAGCTCAGGCCCTGGAAGTACAAAAGTTTATATATATTCATATATAATTTTATACAATTAAATGTAGCAATGCATAAGTTGCTATAACACATATACATATTAAAGCATAAATATATGTATCCCCAGCAAACAATCCGGTCCGTTTATGTGCCGTTTTCGGTACAGCATATACGGATCCGAAGTCCGTTTCCGTACCGTTTTCCGGATCAGTATACGGACCGGAAAACGGAATAAAAGGAACATCGAATACGGATTCGAAACAGTATAAAGCACGCTAAAACGGACCGTTTTCGTACCGTCATGCTGTATATAAAACGGAGTGTACGAATTGAGTGTACGTTCAAAACGTACCGTAAACTGTCCGTCATTTATTTTAAAAACGGAGTGGACTCCGTTTTTAATATACCGTATACGGTCCGAATATGGTCCGTATTCGTACCGTTTTTTTTAAATGGTCCATTTTTATTTTTTATTATTTATTTTATCTAAATGATTTCTCCTTTTTTTAATTTTAAACAAAAGTTTGGTTTTATTTTTAAATTTTTTCATTTATAAAGATATTAACAAAAATGGATTAACAATTACATTAAAAATAAACTAGAAAAACAAGATATGTATGAATTAAAAATAAGAAAAAAATTTAATTATATTATATATTATTCCGTGGTTATTTCTATTTTATTATATTATTTTATTAATATTTAATTTTATTAATAAACTAGCTGACCCGACAAACGTTGTTTTGCCTTCAAATTTTGTTTGTGTATTAGGTTGGATTAAAACCCATCCTCATTGCATGTGCTACACGTATTCAGCCATTTTTATTTTTTGTATCCGTATCCAAGCAATGCTGTGTAACAAAGCAAATATTTTTGATATTCGCACAATTTATAGGAAAATGACTAATGTTCAGAAAAATCACCACATCTCGACCAAACGAAAATATTTTTAAATATTTTTTTTTTTAACCATCCTCATTGCATGTTCTACAAAACTTATTCAGCCATTTTTTATTTTATGCAGCCGTTCTCGAGTTATGGAGTGACAATCAAAATGTACACTTCTTTTTATATATATAGATAAAACTGTTTGATTTTTTTTAAACAAAACACACTCCGGTAATACCGGAAGAAAAACGATAACGGTTGTAACGGAGTTTTAACTGATGAAAATCGGTGTAGTCCGGTTAAACGGCACCGAAACGGATACAGCAAAACGGAGGTAAAACGGATAATTTTCGAAAATTTGAGTAATCCAATTTTACTGTACGTTAATGGTCCGTTTTCGTACAAGCTTCGACGGATACGTCAATTCCGGTCCGGTTTCGTACCGTCAATGCCGGATTCATGAATCCGTTTGTAACGGACAGTCCGTAAAGTTGTTTCTTGGGTCTAACTATGTGTAGCTTTGTGTTGCTTCAAAAAATGTTATATGGGGGTATATATTAGGGTTGTCACTCAAATAAAAATCATTAATCGAACGAACAAAAATTAAATTGGAACAAACAATTAAAAAAACATGATTTTCGAATGACGAATAATTCGAATAAAGTTTTAATCGAATAAAACAACTAATTTAAAAAAAATACTTCTTTTAATAAAACTTTTTCGAAAATTTACCAATTTTAGTAAAATTTGTATAAAAAGTAATAATTTACAAAATAAAATCAAAACTATATTGAAGAAATAACTGAAATTTTAATCGTTTTCCAAGATATGAACTCTTTAACCCTCTAACCGGCAAGGTTGGGTATTTTATATTGGCCACAAATGTTCCAAACCAGTGTTTTATAATAACACGAAGAGAAGAATTTATCAGTTTGCCAAATTAAATTCGGTTACTATGACTCTAATTCGGGTTACAACTAAAATTGGTTGGTACCCAGCAAAATAAAGTGGAAGTAGTGCTTTAAGAACCTCTTTAGCTTGACTTCCAAAGCATTAGCATACGCACATTTTTCACTTTAATAGAAGTTATTGTTAACAACTGCCAAAAATGTTAAATTAAAGTTATTTTAAACAGCATTTGCTCACCATATAAATTATTTGGTATCGAAATTAAAAACATCATAAGAAGTACTTTTTGATAAGTTCATATATATTTTTTCTTTATATGGTGGTTGAGGTTGTAAGTGGTTGGATTTGCAATCAGAAGGTTGCGTGATCAATTCCGGGGCGGGGAGATCATTTTTTTTTTTTTAATTCTAATTAATTTTTTTAATATTTTTTATTTAATTTAGTTTTTTCTGCGTATTTTAAGAGAATTAAATTATTTAAAAACGACCAAATAATAAACATTTTGACTTTAATCATAAAGCAATTTTTGTTAGAAATATGTTATCCAGAGTGGACAAATAATTATTTGATAAAAATCCATTTTTTGCCTTTGCGATGGAACTTTTTGTAGAACTTATTTAAAAATATAAAAAAAACCTAAGGTTTTTTATTTCTTATTGTTATGTTGATAAGAAAATGCAAAGATGTATTTCACTTCTAAAAATTAGTTTATCGAATTTTTCATATTTGTGTCAAGACACACTTTTTAGATGTGCCTTGAAACGTGTGCAATATTCAAAACAACTAGGTTATAAAATTTGATTTTGGCTTCAAAAATCTGTTTGATTTTTTAATTCTATTGCTTCGGATCTCAAAAAATAGCGAAAACGAAAAAGAGCGAAGCCAAATTTAGAAAGCTAGTTTATTAATAATTATAATTAATTAGTAAATTAATTAATTAATAACTCTTACTTAATTTATATATATCACTTTAATTTAATTATAGAGTTTTTACCAACCTCTTTCTCCAAATCTTTAGAAAAAAATACGGGAAACATTAAAAGATCTTACGTTCCAAGGTACACTCGTTTCATTGCAGACCACTTTTTCTTACATGTAGTTAAACTATTTCTCCAATACTTTCTTTCATTGCAGGTATATTTTATCTCATTAAAGACACTTCTCATCATTTCATAAAAATATATCAATATTTTCAACTTAAGTTCGTTTTAAGTTTGTTGCATTGCATAAGTAACTTTGGTTCAAATCGTAGAGCGGTCTACTTTAATACAGCAGATCGTAACTCAGATTCGTGTGGTCAATACTCGCCGGCACCAAAAAAATTTTTTTTTTTAATATTTAAATAAACATCCCTAAAGTATGCTTCACATTTTATGAAATAAAAATGTTAATATATATTTGAAAAACACCTTCCATGAACTATTTAAAAATGCTATTAAAGAAGTTATATATTCACTCCATCCGCCCAATGACACGACAATGTTAAAATCATTAATAATTCACCTAAATTTGCACCACATCCGGCTCAGTAGATGTGGTGTTTTCACTACTTCTTCCTCAGCTCCTATTTTGCTGGGTACATCTGAATATGATTGGTTTTCACAACAGAATTCGGTTAATACAACTGAATTTCAATTGGAAAAAACAAACTATTCACAAATAAAATTTAAATATGGTTGTACTAACCACATTTATTGGTTTTAAATACCAATATACACTTTTTAATTTTTCGGCACTTTATTTCTCTGTGTGTGTGAAGAAACTAAAATATTTCGATAAAAAAACAAATTTACAAAATATTTTGTGAAATACATAGTTTTTTGTGTTCATGGCACGGTTTGGAAACGTTAATGTTAGAATTTCGTAAAATTTAAAAAAAATATAAATATATTTTGAAATGAACACAGTTTTCAAAAATCTTAAAAGAAATATTTATTCTGCCTAGAAGCCGTTGATACTTGACACAAAGTAAGATTGCAGCTTAAACTTTTCCAAAAAGCTCTAATTTTGGTCAAAGGACATACAGCATTCCAATATCATACCTATAAAAGACATCGTCTTACATTGAAAACATATGGACGGATTTTTATGAAATTTGCTAGAAAGATTATGTTTAGTACTAGTAGCAATTCCTTTAAGTTTAATCATTATATGTTAAATTTTAGGTGGGTTTTCGCTTGATTTCGCGTTTTTAAAAAGACGAAAATCGCCATATCTTCTTAAGTAAAATCACAAAAAGGGCAATTTTTATACAGTAGATATATCTTGGTAAGAGGAATAATTTATGCCTCAACTTATTAATTTTTATGGATTATTTTTTGAGATTCGCTCTAAACATTAATGAGCAACGAACTTAATTTTGGTAGGAGAACATATTGTTTATTTTTCCTGCCGCGCAAGTGGTATACATTTTATTGCAAAAAAGCTTAGGCCGGTTTGAGGATTTATAATGGGTAAAGCTATATGATTTGACTTCTAAACTTGTAATATGAAGGAACTCACAACTAAAGTGATGTCGTTGGGATATAGCATGATTTTTTAAGCTTAAACCATAGAAAGCTATCAAAAATGTTTATATATGGAACGATAGCACGTTAGCACATAAACTGTGATTTTCATTAATTTAATTTCTACGGTGACTAAAATAAGATTTTAACAGCTCGACATATTATAACTATCGCCGATATACAAGTATTACTTGAGCCAGAGTAAAAACTAAAACTTTTTATATAAATATAACATTTTTGGTCTTCAAAGTTTAGTAACGTCATGATGCTTGTTAGGAAAAGACCCTAGCCACGCGTTTGATTACTAAAAATACAAAAATTGAGCAACATTGATAATTAATAGGTTTTTTGTTAAAGGCGATCCAATTCAGTTGAACTAATTTTTCCTGTTGCTTACATTTAAATCAGTTAATTACGATAAAATATCAAAACTACGAAATTTTTTGTAAAACGAACAAATGTTCGTGTATTTTACGAAAGTTTTTATTATATGGATTATTATCTTATTTTATCACAAAAAAAAAATGTGTATTTTCGTTTATTTCGCTAACGTTTTTATAGGGATAGCGGTTTTTCATTCATTTCGGTAACGGTATTTTAAAGGTAACGTCATTTAAGTTATTCCGGTAATGTTCGAATTCCAATGACTAGCTACTTTATGATCAAGCTTTGGCAAAATATATATCTATTTACAGCGATTATTTTCTCAGATTTTGTCGGATTATTTCGTTAACAGTATTTTAAGGATATCACTATTTTAATTATTTCGGTAACAGTATTTTGCAATGACGGTATTTCTGTTATTTCGGTTACGGTATTTTCAGGGTATTGTTATTTTTGTTATATCGGTAATGGTATTTTACGGCTAACGGTATTTCAATAATTTCCGTAACGGTATTTTAGGTAGTCAGTTGACAGGGTTTTGAATCGATAACGGTATTTTAGCGGTATTTCCTGCCATCGGTGCTATTTTCTCACAGTCTATTTTATAATCATAAAATCTGCTATATCTCGGAAACTAAGCGAGCTAAAGCAAAGTGGACCAAAAATCATTACTTCGTACTGTCTTTCTGTTGACGTGTCTTCTTGAATGAATACTTTAATTTTGCTTTAAAAAATATACATTATATGGCTTAAAAACTTATTACAGTTTAAATGCATTTTTATGGTTTTTAAACGTATATTTATTAATATGTTGCTGTCTTTGGAAAGGTAATAGATAGTAAAATGTTGCTGTAAAGCCAGCAACAGTTTTGCTGTAAGGATTTTCCAGAATTTAGCACATTTTTTTGCTGATATTAACAATTTTTCTGCAAGGATCCTCGCAGCAAAAATATTGCTGACCTTACTGACTTTTTTTGAGTAAATTTGAAGAGCATATTTTCCCGTTTTTATAAATTTTTTATATACATGATTTGTTAGAGCATATTTCTTGTTGCTCTGTACATTAATATAGTATTTTCACTTTAAGTACTAACCGTGTAACGACCGAATTTAAACCGCTAAAGATTTTTGGACGAAACTTCGTGGAGACTTGGGCCTAAGGCTAAGATTAAAATTTGTCCTCATTTTGACGCTTTGCTGGTAGGAGAAATATAGTACTAGAGCTAAATCATTTATAGGTGAAGGTTTTGTCCAAGCTAACGGTATTTTAATTATTTCCGTAACTTTATTTTAGGAAGTCAGTTGAAAGGGTTTTGAATCGATAACGGTATTTTATCGGTATTTCCTGCTATCCCTGCTATTTTCTCATAGTCTATTTATAATCATAAAATCTGCTATATCTCAGTAACTGAGCGAGCTAAAGCAAAGTAGACCAAAAATCATTACTCCGTATTGTCTTTTTGTTGACGTGCTCTTCTTGAATGAATACTTTAATTTTGCTTAAAAAAATATACATTTTATGGCCTAAAAACTTTTTACAGTTTATGATTGTCTAAATGCATTTTTATGGTTTTTAAACTCATATTTATTATTGTGTTACTGTTTTTGGAAAGGGGATAGAGGAGAGATGAAAGGCTTCACACAAAGTATGACTGGACAAAAAATATCATACTATTTATAGATATTTTATGAAGAATTTGCTAATGCAAAAAAGTCGGTAAAGCCAGCAACATTTTTGCTCTGAGGATTTTGCTAAATTAAGCACATTTTTTTGCTGATATTATTATTATATGTTCATAGCCCAATTAATCTTATAGTTGCAAGACAATGCGTTGCAAAACTATAATTACATATTAATTTCACTAAATTTCGTGAGTTAAAAAAATGTAGAAGAGTTTAACCGGCGTAAATGTAAAACCGATGTTAAATATTCTCAATTGAATTTTGATCCGTAGAATGTGCGGGTTATTGCAATACTCTTATATTTTTTGATGAAAGCCATGTTATTAGGCATTGTCTTGTTGGAAAATGAATTCTTCTTCGTTGCAATTTTCAATAAATAGCGCAAATTTTTCTTATAATACTATAATGTACTCAGAAGAATTCATTCTGGTGCTTGAAAATGCCAAATCACCCATACTGTTGAAACAAAAAGCTCACCAAACCATTAGGGATTCGCCTCCGATATTTCTTTGTGAGAAATATCGTGGTTCCTTAGCTTTTGAAACTATCTAGACCATCAAGATTGAACTTTTTCTCATCAAAATAATGCATTTTAAAATATACTTATGTTTAAACAATCCTACCAACAACAGTGATTATTGACTTATCTTTCTCCAGTTGGTTTATAAATACCTTTTACCGAATTCAAGTCGAGCAGTTTTGTGGCTGGGTAATAACCTTGGCACAGCCATCAGCTTTTGTCGAGTTATTCTCCTGGAATCCTTTATGAGCATTCTTATGGTTGATTTGGACATATTTACCTCACACTCATCGTTTATCTGATTGAGACTCTTCTTTGATTTGCTGGCACAGTTGATTATTTTACGCTTGTCTGATCAGAAACCATTTTTTCGGGCATCATGTTTTATTTTTACCATATGCACTCGGATTATTTGCAAAATTTGTCACAACCTCATGTGAACGGTTTATTTTTCTAGCAATTTCCCGAAAATGTAAGTCACTTTTTAAATTGGCTGAAATTAGCTCTTTTTCAAAACCACTTATATATGAACCACGCGGCATTATTTTGTGGAGACTGATTCTGAGACTAGATTTAGATTCAGCGTACCTTATACATTTAGAAAACTATACTTTAGTTGTAGCGTCACATATTTTTCGGCCTGAATTTTGGTGTAAAAAGTACTTACATGTACTCACGAGTGCTCCCCACATTATTATAAAACTGGTTCATGCAAGAGAGCTCCTTTTTACTTAAAAATTACTCATATAAACGATTATAAAAATTTCTATAACCTCAAACATTATTATTTTCCTGTAATTTTTCGAATTTTTCCAGTGCTATAATTCATCATTTTATGTTTGTAAATATTAACAAATACAAACATAAAAATTAAAATGCACACATTTTTTTTGTTTTCTTAACATTTAAAAAAAAGTATTTTTATTAATATTTTTTCTTGAAAATATATTATTTTTTCTATATACACTCAAAAAAAAAAAGTTTGTAAAGTCAGCAAAAAATTTTGCTGAGTCAGCAAAATTTTAGTCAGGAGGGTGCTAGCAAAAAAATTGCTAGCACCCTCCTGCTGAAAATCAGCGAGCTGATTTTTAGCAACAAAATTAGTAGATTCAGCAAAAGTTTTGCTAACACTTAGTAGATTAGAAATAAAAAAGCCTAGGTAAAAATTAATAAATTTTTTGCTGAATTTTAGTAGACTGAAAAAAACGCAAAAAATTGTAAAAAATTGTAATTTAGTTAATATATTTGCTGAAAATCATAAAACATATTTTTGTGATTCTTTTAAAAATAATTTACAATAATTACGAAATATGAAAATTTTAATTTTCCCACATTGATGTCATGAATTAATTTAATATCTGAAAATATATAGAAATAAATATATATAACATAACAAAAATTTTCTTTCAATTACTTACATCAATGGTTGTCTAAATGATGCTATCGTTTAAAGGACGCAACTGCCGAAGATAATTATAGAAACAAAACGAAAAAATAAACAAAAACAAACGAAACGAAAAAAACAACCCTTTTTTTTGCAATAAGAAAAAGGAACCATACACATATCTAAGATGTGTGTCTTTGTCTTTCGCTTTACTCTGTCTACATGTCTGTATATGTTTGTTTGCAATTTGACCACACTAGATTATTAATCTATTAACATTTATTATAGAAATACATATTAAATTTAAATATTTTCTTTTGTCTTTTATTTTATTAATAGACAATTATTTTCACAAGCCGGTGACAACGCAAAATTTAAGTTGTTTTAATCCTCAATTTTGTTTTATGTATGAAAAACGGATACAAAAGTCTTCCATGGTTGATTTTTTTATATGTCTTATTAGAGTTGTACTTTTTAGTATCATTTTCCTCTTCTCATCATGACATGCCGCGACATCTGCTTCATGCTGCGTATATCTTTCAATCTGGTTGTCGTCCACACTATTAATGTGCATATCAGCACAATATTTTTTAGCAAAATTAATTAGTAAAACATTAGTATATTAGTAAAGCATTAGTATAAAACAGTTAAGTGCTGAATAAGTATAACAAAAATTTTAGCTGAAAACACGAATTTAGAAAAAAAATTTGCTAAAAAATAGTATACCTGATTTACAAGACGTTTTACTAACTTTTGTACTAACTTATTTTTTTGAGTGTAACTAAATATCTGATTTGAATTAAATTTGTTTCTAAACAAGTATTTAATTGAATCAATTAATATTTTAATTGATTTTTAAATATATAAGTACATATTTTATTTTATACGTAATTCTCAAATTACCAATGCATTTGAAGTTTACAAACAAAACAAGCACACACACAAACATACAAACGCATTAACAAAAATACGAATACCAACATATCGTTCACACACTTTTTTTTGGAGTATCATATTTTTTTTTTTTTGTAGAAGATATTTATAATTTGTTGTGCTTTTTAATTTTCAATTAAAGTTTTTATTGATGTTATCATTGCCGTGATATGTGCAAAATCAATTAAAATATTAATTGATTCAATAATTTTTTTTAATTAAAAGCCGTTTTTAGTTTTTTCTGTGTACCAAGTCATGACCGTTTAGCGTTCACATGGCCTCGAATGTAATTCAGCTAAATTGCATTTTTCTTTCATATTAACTTTTCTGTTATTGTAAATTATACTCTCAAGTGACCAACACTAACAAACACAAATATTCTATTTTTAGATTTTTTATTTTCTAATCTCCTCCGTCTAATCTAATCTCCTCCTTCTCTATTTAACAACGTTACCAGATTGACGTATTGTTTTTACGTTCAGTGTAGACAACTTTGTGGTTATGTTGAGACATCGCCACAAGGAAAATTTTATAATCTATTTTAGTACAGTGTTATTTTAACGTCATATAGACAGTTGCAATTAATTTTAGAATAATATGCATTTATGAAAGAAAACTTATTTTTGAGTAAAATTGTTTAATATTTAAAAACCGTTTTTTTAAATTACAGATACCAGTACTGGGTTTTTTGCATTTCAACAACATATTCGGAAAAACAGGACTTCAATGGTATCGTCCAATGCCATAAAATTATATGCAAAGAAAAAAACTAAAAATAATTTTAAAAAATATTTTAACAAAATAATATTTTCAATCAAAATTCAAATAACAGTAGTTTAAAAAAAAATCGTTACTTTTATTTATTTTTAGTGCAAATGCTTAAGAAAACACTTTAAAATTATCAGAAATTTGTTTATTTTACTGTTAGTTTTCGCTTAATGTGAACATTTTTATGTTCTACAGATAATTTTATTTTTCATAAGGTGTTAATATTCCAAGGTTACTTACGAGTACATTCATTTGTATTGCAACCATGGTATGGATGTATGTATGTATGCATTCAATTCATGCATAATTATTGCTTTCCAGTTGTATCTTTTATTTGTTTTTTTTTTTTTTTTTACTGAGACCAACATAACTGAAGGTTTGCGTAATTTTTCCGTAATTGCTTAAAGGTCAAATTTTTTCGATTTAGTGTGAACCTTTTGTTTAATAATATGTCTATTTTAATTGCCATTGAAAATTGTTTAGAGGGGTAAAGGCTTAAATATATTCTTTAAATATTATTTCTAAACATATTTACACTCAAAAAAAAAGCATTAGATAATCAGTAAAGCTTATTTTTCTACAGTTATTCATTTTGATACAAATCTGTGTTTTAATTAAATTTTATAACCAACTCTTAGTAGCTCAAAGCTATATAGACTACACTGAAAAATATCCTTCATGATATTAATGAAACAATTTTATAAATTTTTTTTTTGAAGATTCAATGAAGAATTTCATTATACCCAAGAAATTTTATTAATATTAAGAAATTTTTCATAAACTTTTTTTATAAAAAAAAATTCGATTACATACATTATCTCTTCATAAATTTAATGAAACTTTTCTTTAGAGCTATGAAATAATTTCAAAAACTTATTTATTTTATTTTTTTTTCAATAAAATTTCATTTCATTAATTTTCATATATTCCAAACTTTAGTTTTAAGATTTAATTCTCAAGTGTTCAACATATTTTTTAAAGAGCTTTATTATATCAATGTGAAAAAAATCATATGAAGCGGTTTATTGGCTTAGTTCCAATGCTTTCTCTACACATTAATGAAAAATTATTCATAATTTTATGAAACTGTTTCATAAATTCAATAAATGTTTCATTGTTGAAATGATTCATTAGTTTTATGAACATTTTTATTACTTCCACAAACATTGATTTTAATGAAACCTGTTTCATAGATTCTATGAAAAGTTTCAATGGACGAATTGCAGTGACAATTTCCATTAAAGCTAGTAAGTGAAGACAATTCTCTCAGTGTATGTACAACCGTTACCGTAGAAAACGAAGTATTTACACTCAAATAAAAAAGTTTGTAAAAGTGACAGAAAATTCTGTAATTGTTACACAAAGTGTTGCGAATATTGGGGCAGCAGACTGTACGTGACTGTAATTTTTAGTAAATTAAAAGTAGTAACAAATTACAATAAGTTACTAAATGTTAGTAAAATTTTAGTAAACTCTTAATGGAAATAGAATTGCTAAAATCAAACACGTTTTGTACTAAATATTAGTGAAATATAAATAAAAAAATTAAAAAAAAAATTATTTAAATCAAATTATTTTCCCAAAGTTTATGAAATGGTGAAGATCTTGAAACATTTGTCTTCAAGTTTTATAAACTCTTCGTCGTATGAAGTTATGGATATGATAAAAAATGTATGACAAACGATTTATGAAACATTTTCATCAATATGATAAAACTTTTTTACCTGATTGTAGGTAATATTTATTTGCTTAAATGAAGTTCAAAATTGTTCGCTATATTGTGTTTAGATCAAATAATTTTGGTTTTAAAAAAAAACTTCTATTAGTATTTTTTTTTTTGCAAATCGGGTTCCAAAAGTTAGTAAGTTTAAATTAGTTAAATTAGCAACCAAAATGTGTTACAAATTTAAAAATTAAGTT
Organism: Delia radicum; assembly: GCA_021234595.1. Classification (NCBI taxonomy): domain Eukaryota; kingdom Metazoa; phylum Arthropoda; class Insecta; order Diptera; family Anthomyiidae; genus Delia; species Delia radicum. The sequence goes on along the minus strand of CM037851.1, from coordinate 147,578,807 downwards.
GTGTAAAAAGTTTTTTGGTATGTTTGAAACTCACTACGACACAAAGTAAAAAGTTTTTCATATAATGCAATTTAACAATATAAAATACTTTGTTCAATCAAAGAGTATATGCAAATAGATAGACTACACTTCCCGAACTGGTTCAACCAACAAAATACCGAACTGGTTCAAGTAAATGAAAACATTTTTGTATACTAAAAACTGATTGCAACATGTTGATAAAAAAATGTTGCTTAAAACGCACACTTTTATTTTGCTTATTTTGCTTATATTGTGTTATTGTCTATTAAATTTTAATGTATTTTAATTTTATCTTGCAGATTTTTTCATTAGTATTTGAATTTTTTTAAATTCTTATTTAAAAACATGATAAAAATTAACTCAAACTTTTTAATTTCTGCAACATGTTTTCATTTGCTAGATGCACGTTTACGAACAAATTAGATGAAAGCAGATTGAGCAACACTGAATAGTATTGAAACTCACTGATTCAATTGACACATAAATTTAAAACTGTCGAGTCCTTGGATGGGACGAAACTCAGGCATATCCATCGTGTCCTTTAAAATTTTCAATAAAAATGTTTTCTTCTGTTCCTATAAAAATCTAAGTAAGAAAATTCGTTAGTTATTAATTATAAAAAAATAACTTACTATTGTCATTATATGACGGTTACAGACACTTTACCCCGGAGAGAAAGTTTTTTTTTTTGTTTTAGTGATCTAAGAGCGTCTGAAAGCATCTTTTGCGTTTGTTGTGCGATGGATCTATCCAAAGACTGGTTACTGTCACCAAGGACCAGCCACGTCACGTGTCCTGTAACCGGCCCCCTTTCTACATAATAAGGGCTATGATAAGACCTAAGAAAAGGAAATTTTTAAATATTAATGAAAGTATTTCATACAATGAAAATATTTCATAACGTTAGTATTTAAATTAATGAAAATTTGCATTTACTTTATGAATATTTTTTTAAATCAATGAATATTTTTTGGATATTTTAGTGAAAAAAATCATTTTATTCAGGAAAAAAAATTCATTAATTAAACGCATCAGAAAAAAAATGTAATGCATTTAAAGTATTTAAAGTAAAAAAAAAAAAAAAAAATCTTGGAAAAACAACATTAAACAAAATCAAAGTTAATAGAAAAATTATAATTTTTGAGTAAAAAGAAGCCGTTTAAAACGATAAGGCTGAAAAGAAGTCTTAAAATCTAAAGAAAAGACAATTTTATAGGTAAAAAAGCATTACACTGAGATAATTTTCTCCCCTTCATAGTTTTAATGGAAATTGTCACTGGGACACGCCCATTGCTACTTTTCATAGAATCTATAAAACAGGTTTCATTAAATGTTTGTAGAATCACTAAAAATTTGCATAAAACTAATGAATCATTGCTACAAAGAATATAGAATTATAGAATCTATGAAACAGTTTCATACAACTTTTTAATACACTGCGTTGCATAACTATAATTATTTACAAATAATACACTTAAAAAAAAGTTTGTAAAGTCAGCAACAAATGTTGCTGAGTCAGCAAAATTTTAGTCAGGAGGGTGCTAGCAAAAAAATTGCTAATGTCAGCAAAAGCTTTTGCTGAAAATCAGCGAGCTGATTTTTAGCAACAAAATTAGTAGATTCAGCAAAAGTTTTGCTAACACTTAGTAGATTAGAAATAAAAAAGCGTAGGTTAAAATTAATAAATTTTTTGCTGAATTTTAGTAGACTGAAAAAAACGCAAAAAAATTATAAAAAAATTGTAATTTAGTTAATATATTTGCTGAAAATCATAAAACATATTTTTGTGATTCTTTTAAAAATAATTTACAATAATTACGAAATATAAAAATTTTCATTTTCCCACATTGATGTCATGAATTAATTTAATATCTGAAAATATATAGAAATAAATATATATAACAAAACAAAATTTTTCTTTCAACTACTTACATCAATGGTAGTCTAAATGATGCTTTCTTTTAAAGGACGCAACTGCCGAAGATAATTATAGAAACGAAACGAAAAAATAAACAAAAACAAACGAAACGAAAAAAACAACCCTTTTTTTTGCAATAAGAAAAAGGAAACATACTAAGATGTGTGTCTCTGTCTTTCGCTTTACTCTGTCTACATGTCTGTATATGTTTGTTTGCAATTTGACCACACTAGATTATTAATCTATTAACATTTATTATAGAAATACATATTAAATTTAAATATTTTCTTTTTTCTTTTATTTTATTAATAGACAATTATTTTCACAAGCCGGTGACAACGTAAAATTTAAATTGTTTTAATCCTCAATTTTGTTTTATGTATGAAAAACAGATACAAAAGTCTTCCATGGTTGATTTTTTTATATGTCTTATTAGAGTTGTACTTTTTAGTATCATTTTCCTCTTCTCTACTACATATTGACATGCCGCGACATCTGCTTATCAGCACAATTTTTTTTAGCAAAATTAATTAGTAAAACATTAGTATATTAGTAAAGCATTAGTATAAAACAGTTAAGTGCTGAATAAGTATAACAAAAATTTTAGCTGAAAACACGATTTTAGCAAAAAAATTTGCTAAAAATTAGTATACCTGATTTACAAGACGTTTTACTAACTTTTCTACTAACTTATTTTTGTGAGTGTATGAAAAACAGATACAAAAGTCTTCCATGGTTGATTTTTTTATATGTCTTATTAGAGTTGTACTTTTTAGTATCATTTTCCTCTTCTCTACTACATCTTGACATGCCGCGACATCTGCTTCATTCTGCGTATATCTTTCAATCTGGTTGTCGTCCACACTATTAATGTACTTATCAGCACAATTTTTTTTAGCAAAATTAATTAGTAAAACATTAGTGTATTAGTAAAGCATTAGTATAAAACAGTTAAGTGCTGAATAAGTATAACAAAAATTTTAGCTGAAAACATGATTTTAGCAAAAAAATTTGCTAAAAAATATTATACCTGATTTACAAGACGTTTTACTAACTTTTGTACTAACTTATTTTTTTGAATGTAGCCAAAAGTTGATATCTGTTACCTCGAAACAGATATCAACTTTAGAAAGGCAATTGCTGTAGCTGGTACGACTGTTTAAACACAAATTTTTTTTTAAAGAAGATTTTTTCTGCTGACAAAAAGATTAGTCTTAAAGGTCCCGATAGTTTTACCAGCTATTAGAGATACCTACGTAAGAAACCACGATATTTCTCCAAAAGAAAATTTCGGTGGCGGATACTTAATGGTTTGAAACGCTGTTTGCTTCGACGTTATGGTTGCTTTGGCATTTCCAAGTACTAGAATGAATTATTCTTAGTACATTACAGCATCAGAAGAGAAATTGATGCCATTTATTGAAAATAGCAACGAAGAAGAATTAATTTTCCAGCAAGACAATACCTCAGTACATATAAGTCGCCAGGCTATCGAAATGGCTATCTTCAAAAAATATAAAAGTTTTTTTTTTTATTTTATTAATTAATAATCATATAATTACAAATTATATACTATTACCCTAACCGAGCACTAGCTACTATGGCCTTCGGCGCGTTGTAGCGAAAACAGACCAGTGCCTCTGGTGGGAATCGAACCCACGACCCCCGCACTGATAAGCCAGCACCCTACCAACTAGCCTACCGGGGCGCACGAAATAATATAAAAGTATTGGAATGGCCCGCATATTCTACGTATCAAAATTCCATTGAGGAGTATTTGTTGAGTATTAACGCGTCAAGTTTACGCAGAAAACCGTCAACAGGAAATCGTTTTTCTTCTAAAAGTAACAGTTATTAATGCGGGTAAATCTATAACGGAAGAATTTAGTAAAAATCTGATACACAGTATGTCTGACCGAGTTTTAGATTTGATTCAATAAAAATGGATCCTCACACATCATTAAAACTGCTGCTTTAAAATATTTTTCTTAATTTTTTGTAAATTTTGAAATATTAAGTTGAGTGTATTTATAGTTATGAAACACTAATTGATTTTGTTATTTCTTTTTAAATAGTAAAATAAAAAATAAATTAATTATGTTTTTTTTTTTTTTTGCTAAATATTATTAATTTTCCATTGGTTTTACATTTTAGCAATTTAAACACCTCTACTTTTTTTTAACTTACGAAATTCAGTGAAATTATCTATTTTTGCTAAATTCATCAAAATTTTTGCTTGTTTTTTTGAGTGTATCTACTGAAATGTAATAAAAATTCAAATTAAATCCTTTTTCCACTCTCTGTTTAACTGCACCCAGATGAAGAATGTCAAATAATAAAAAAAAGTGGATGTTTAATGATATTGAAACAGAAAAAAGACATTATCATTTAATAACCAAAAATTAAATGATATTATAATAAAATACAGAAATTCCTTCTTCAAATGTTAAGAAATAACTGAAGTTCTAGTGCAATGATGCGTGCGTTAAAAGTGTAATAATATTTTAAAAGTGTTTTTATTGAGTGGGAACAAAAAATCGCTGCTGATTATACAAACAATAGTTTATGACGGTTAAGGAAGAGGAAATGTGTTTGTATATTTCCATCTTTTACTTAATTTATGAGTTAGTTTAACTAACACTTCTGTATTTTTTGGGGGCACCTGATTGCGCACTTCATTAGGATAAGTATAAATATTTAATTCTATTATTAAGTTTATGAACCACAATAAACTCATTATCGTCTAAAGAAAATAAAAATAATTTTGTGGTTAAGAAACATAAAATGTGGGATACTAGATGTGCCGGCATTTATTTCATACACTAAACACTCATTACACTAGTTTACAGCATTACTGTGCACTACGAAGTGATAAGAAACCAAATAAAGTTGAGAATAAAAGCGAAAAAATGTTTCCATTTTGTAGGAAATACAAAAATTTACCGGACCATTGACTGAAAATTTGCCAGGGCAAAATCAGTTATACACTGCGTTGCAAAACTATAATTTCACATTGTTTTCACTAAATTTCGTAAGTTAAAAAAAAGTATAAGAGTTTAACCCATTAAAGAGTAACCCCAGACTTCGTGGTCCAAATTTTGATGAAATTTCACATATATAATATTTATGACATTAATATTGACATAACGTTTTCTTTTTATTTTCGCCTGTCAAACCTTATCCCTAGGCTATGGGTATTTTTCTACCCATTTCGGTAATAACTGGTTCTAAAATACATGATTTTTGTAAAGGTGAGAAATGAAAAAATATTGAAAAGCACATTATTAGTATATACTTTGATGTAAAGGGTCCGCCAAATAACTTTTTTTTTTGAACTCCTGAACCAATTGGACTTTGTATGGCATCATACCAATGTTCAATTGTTGAGAACGACGGTGAATTGATGTTGATGGCGCTTCACGCACACTTTCTGCCACAGCAGCTATATTCTCGGGTGTACGCACTGTTTTTGGCTTTTCACGCTTTGGTTTATCGATGAGGATGCCAGTTTATTTCAATTTTTTCACAAGATAACGAGCATACGGACCATATTCGTTCAGCGGAAGGATAAAACTAATTATCTGTCAAATCAGACATGAGCTAAGTGTTACCATTCACGAAATAAGCACTAGTTGAAAAAAAAAACGTTAGATGGCGGACCCTTTATATACTGTCTGTTTATTTCACTATGTACGTAGAATCGGTACACACAGAGAATAAATTGGCTGGAATTCCATTGTAACCAACAAAATTTAATCATTATTCAATAATTTCAATTGGAAGTACTTAAAATTCATCATCAGAATAAGTAAACTATATTGTAAACAGCAAATATATAAAATAAGCATCATTCAAACTATAAGTTTTCCTTATCGATATTAAAAAATATTATATTCTACATTACCTTTAAATAATTTCTTAATGTTTTTTACATTTTTGTATTAAAAAATATCATATTGGGGGATTCCCATTTCCCGTTCCGCCCCCTTGAAACCGCCTGCTATTACCAATTTTTACAAGGATCCTACCAGCAAAAATGTTTCTGACTTTACTGACTTTTTTTTAAAGTGTAGTAATTATCTTTTGTCCCGTATTTTGTACATTTTCTTTGAAGGCGATGAATTATAATTGTGCTACTGGCTACTGTCTATTTTTTACGTTTATGTTTTTGTGATTTGTTCCTACATATTTTAAAATTTATACTCAGTATAACGAATATTTAGTTGGTAAATAATATGTAAAAATTAAATACAAAAATATTAATAATGGCAATAAGAATCTAATTCTTTGCTGGAAGCCTTAAAATAAGGGAGTGTACCAACATTGCAGTTTAATTTCTCATTTCATTATATGCACATACATATGTATAACGAATATTTTGACATAACGAATGGGCCTGACAATATATCATTTGTTATATCCCTGTAAAAAATGTTCGTGTTGTTAGAAGCAGGATAAAATAAATGCGCTGATGTAAGTGCTTACTATTACATAACACTGAGAAGCAGCAAAAGAAACGAATATTTTTCGTATAAAAATAAACAAACAAATATTTTGAGCTTACTGTTTTCCCTAACAAGAATGCAGACTGTAATGCAGAAAGTTTCATATCGTGTTTATAAACAATCTGTACCAATTTTCCCGAGTGATTTCCGTTTGTGTTTGCTGTTTTCGAGTATGTAATTAAAAATAATTAGTCATTTAACTGTTTCTGAAGAGCTAGCACGTGGAGCGGTAACAGAAATAAAATGATTATATTATGTCAAAAATTTTTACAACAAGAAATTATTGTCAGTAGTATTTTATGTAAAATAAATTGTGTATGGTATATTCATGTTATTACTTTTAATCGTAATAATATAGACATGAAATATGATTTTACTGCAAGCCATGAAATCACAGCTTTTTATAAGCGCTAAAATCAGTGCTTATTTTGCCCAAAGGTAATGCTTCCAAGTGGAAATTCGCCATATAAAAATCATGGCATATGTTATTACTTTTAATCATAATAATATAGACATGAAATATGATTTTACTGCAAGCCATGAAATCACAGCTTTTTATAAGCGCTAAAATCGGTGCTTATTTTGCCCAAGGTAATGCTTCCAAGTGGAAATTCGCCATATAAAATCATGGCATATGTTAGCAGGTTTGTAAGGGATTCTTTTCGGATTACTTCATTACAAACCTGTTTGCATGTAAGCAGCGTTTTTTTACTGGGATTGGGCTTTGAAAAATGCATGTTTAAAAAATGCATGTTCTAAATTATGCAAATTTCTTAGTTTTCTTTTTTTATTTGTTTCTTCTTTTCTACCCAAAAAACATATATGTTGTTTTTATAAACAAATTATAGAAAAATATATCATTGCACAGAAAAATAAGAAATTTTTTAAATCATGACATCTCTGAACTAGAAAAAACAAACAAATTTGAGATAGTCGCAAATTTTCCGCCAAGATATACAATTGTTTTTATTTAACAAAATTTCAGCCAGTAGCTTGTCGAATTTTTGCGTTTATATAATATGTAAGGAACAATTTTTTCGCTTCTAGTTTTAACTTTTATTCTGTTTCTTCTCACATTCGACAGTTATAAAAATTGTTTATGTCTTGCACTCGAAAATAAATCAGTAAAGTCAGCAACATTTTTGCTGGGATGCAGAGAAATTGTTAATATCAGCAGCAAAAAAGCAGCTGAAACAAAGCTTTTTACGAGATAATCAAAACCTCATCAAACGCATGTGAATAGTTTTGAGATAATTGGAAATCTCTAGCCAAATTACTTACAAATCTTGATTGTGAATGAGGCGAAAAACTTTTTTTTAAACAAAATCTAAAATTGCAAAATTTAAAAAATAAAATATTAATTTTATGTTTTGAAAAATTAAAACAAAAGTTTATTTTTAGATCTCTTATCAGAAAAATTATATCTACTAATAGGTGCAGAGAAAAATTTAGGCATTTGAAATTTGGTTACCAAAATTGAAATCGGCTGTTATAACTGAATATTGGTTTTCACAACGAAATTAGGTTAATAGAACTGAATTTTGGTTCTAACACCTAAGGTATTTAGAAATCGGTTTTGAATATGATTGTTCTAACTGGATTTATTGGTTGTAGCCACCAAAATACACTTTTCAATTCGGTTGGCACTTTATTCTTCTGTGTATAACACAATTGCCAACCGAATTGGTTGCTACAACCAATAAATTCGTTTAGTACAATCATATTCAAATGTGAGATCTAGATGTTTTGGTCGTTGTAACTAAAATTTTGTTGTATTAACCGAAATCTGTTGTGAAAACCAATTAATTAGTTTCACCAACCGATTGTACTTGTTACAACCGAATTTCATTTGGAAATAATTAAAATATTTCTCAGTGTGTACATGTTTCATTTCACGTCACCGAAATTTCTTAAAAATTTCGAAATTCGTATCCCCGAATCAATGAAATTCCTTTGGTTCTCTGACGAATTTCGGTGACGTGACATGAAACATGTAAGGACCTGTCAGTAGATGAAATCTGCATAGGTGATCGTTACTGGCGAACTCCACTGTATTTGGAATCTTTTATCTGTATAGCTTAGCCAAAATGATTTTCAAAAGGTGGTTTCTGTTTTTTTTTTTTTTTGCAAAAGATTTTATTGTTAAAAAACGGCAATGTCATAAATTTTTAATTTTTATTGTCTAGTGTGTGGTAACTAACAAATGATTTATGACTCATAATTTATAAATACACAGGTACAATGTACGAAAATAAAAAATATATGTATATATTTCATATACAAGTTTTTTTACAATAAATTTGTACATAAATTATGAAATATTAAAGTATATAGGGGAATGTAGTGTACCATGAAACTAGTGTACGTTAAAAAGTACACCCAGAAAACAAAATGGGTAGTTGCAACCGTATTTGTTGCCAATAGAATGCATCCGAATTTTTGGTTGTGATAACAATCATTCGATTGAAACAATAGAAATTCTGGCACGACAATAGAATTTCGATTGTCTCAAGCAACAAATTCAATATCTACAACCGAACCATTTGATTGGCTACAAATACGGCTGCTACTACCGAGTCTGTTTTCTAGGTGTAGATTTCTTGCATATTTTAGGAATATTTTCCAAAAAAAAAAAATTTGTAAAGTCAGCACAAAATTTTGCTGAGTAAGCAAAACTTGAGTAGGGTTCTTGTAAAAAATTGCTAATGTCAGCAAAATTAGTAGATTTAGCAAAAATTTTGCTAACACTTAGTGTTTGCAATTTGACCACACTAGATTATTAATCTCTATAAACATTTAGTTTAGAAATACACATTTAATCTTTATTAAATTTAAATTTTTTATTTTGTCTTTTATTTATTTAATAGAAAATTACTTGTCACAAGCCGGTGACAACGCAAAATTTAAGTTTTTTTAATACACAATTGTGTTTTATTAATGTTAATTTTTTATGTGGCTTAAAAGAGTTGTAGTTTTTAGTATAATTTTCCCTCGTCACTACTACTTCTTGCAATGACGCGAAATCTAATTCATTCTTCGTATATCTTTCAATCAGGTCGTCGTCCACCCTTTTAATGTGCTAATCAGTACAATTTTTTAGCAAAATAAATTAGTTAAAAATTAGTATTATATTAGTAAAACATTAGTTAAAAACAGTTAAGTGCTAATATTTTAGCTGAAAACATAATTTTAGCACAAAATTTGCTAGTTCACATTCGAAGAATCATATATCTTATTTTTCAAATTTTTGGCCTAAAGAATTTGGGCAGGAAACCAAATGAGAAATTTTTAACCTTTATGCCACTTCCCGATGGAATTTCCAAAATCGTATTAGAAACTCAACTACCAAATTTCAAGTTCCTACACTCATAGAAAAAACCTGTAAAAACAGCAGGAAAGGCTACGAAAACTTAGTTAAAAATTATCTTGCAAAAAAAACTGCTAAATTTAGAAAATTTTTTTTGCTAAAAATTTATAAAAGAAGAACATCAAAAATAAATCTGTTAACCAAAATTTTAGTTTTATTCGATGTGAACTTTAGTTCATTGAAAATAGAATTTTACTCTGTAAAATTAGCAAAAATTTTACTAAATATTTGTAGACTGAAAACTGTAATATTAAGAAATTTTAGGTGTATTTAGCTTAAATTTAGGCGAATGCTAATAACATATTAAATATCTGAAAAAATTTTAGATTGATGATTTCATAAGCGCAGACTTTTATTAGCATTAAAAAAAAACTAAAAAAAACTTTAAAAATTTCACATTTTTAATGATTTTTTTATCTACTAATATTTTGTAAATGCTTTCACTGATATTAGCAGATTATTTTATTACTTTGAACTAACTAAAATTCAGACCAATTATAACTGAATATTTGTAAGTTTAACAGATTTATTATTGCTATTCTTGCATTAATAATATTTAGTAAAAAAAAGTTGTTAATTTTAGCAGCTTTTCTGCAAGCCTATTTCTAACTAATTTTTAGTAGTTTTTTTGTTATTTTAACAGGTTTTTTTTTATGAGTATAGTGTCAACGGTTTGGTCAGACCGCCAAGGGGGATATTTTCCTCTTTTTGCCCCTTCTCGTGGGCATTGGTGATGATGGTATCTCGTGATAGTGGTGTGGCCAGGCCGCTAAGGGGAAAACTTTTCCCGTTAGGAACTCACGTACCAAATTTCAAGTTCGTAGCATCAGCGGTTTGACCAGGTCGCCACGGGGGAGATTTTAGCCCTTTTTGGCCCTCCCTATGGTAATTTCCAAAAATACCGTCAATAAATATAACTACTTGCGATAAATGGTTTGCGAGAAGGAAAAGACTTTTCACCTTACTGCCCCTTCCCGTAGGAATTTCCAAAAAATTCTCTACTGATGTCTACTCCTGATTAGGAACTCAGATACCTTATTTCAAGTTACTAGCTAGGAGATTATTTCCCTTTTTGTTCGTTATCGTAGGAATTTCCAAAAATCCCGTCAGTACAGATCGGTGGTACCCACATACCAAATTTCCAATTTCGCACTTTAGTGGGTTGGCAAGACTTTCCCCCTACTGCCCGTCCCCACAGGAGTTTCAAAATTGCCGCTCTATGCATGTGTCTACCATAGATAAGGAACCCATATGCTGAATTTAAAATTCCTAGCTTCGACGGTTTGGCCAGGTCGCCACACTCATAATAATCCATGCTTAAAATACGAAAATAATGTCAAAACAACAAAAACTTTCGTAAAATGAACAAATATTGGTATATTTTACAAAATTTTTCGTTGTTTTGACATTTATTGGTATTTTTAAGCATGGATTATTATCAGTGCAGGATATGATGTATCCCCTTTTTACCCCTCCCCGTTTGAATATGCAAAAATCCCGTCTTATACAAAATTTCAAGTTCCTCGCTTAGTGGTTTGGCCATGCCGCCAAGGGGTAGACTTTTCCAAATTTTAAGTTCCTAGCTCCAGCGGTATAGGCGGGGCGATATTGAGTCAGTGAGTCGACAAGTGAGTGAGCAACGTTATTCTTCTTTTACCCTCACTGACTCAATATCGCCCGCCTATACCGCTGGATCTAGGAACTTGAAATTTTGCATGAATGTATATTATACAGTCAAAAAAACAGTAACGTCAGCAACATTTTTGTTGTGAGGATCCCTGCACAAAAATCGATAATATCAGCAAAATAAATACTTAATTTAGCAAAAAAATTTCAGAATTTAGCAACTTTTTGTAATTTTTCTGTAAGGATCCGCCAAGCAAAAATGTTACTGGCTTTCCCGACTTTTTTTTGAGTATAGATATAAAAACGTTTTTTTATCTTCTGGGTTGTTAACAGGCGATATCTTCTTTTAAATTTGCTGGTGATATATCGGCGATATATCCGATACTTTTTTGTATCTTCCTGATGATAATTTGGCGATATTGGCGTCTTCACTGATAATAATCCATGCGTAAAATTACGAAACAATTTTAAAATAACCCACGTCTTTGTAAAATAAACGAAAATTTGTACATTTTACAAACGTTTTTGTGGTTTCGACAATAATTTCGTATTTTTATGCATGGATTATTATGAGTGTATATATCTTTCGGCATTGTTGTAAAGTATTGCAATCCGGACTCGTGTGCTACCAATTGGGATATCTTCCGCAATATAAAAATTATTGCTGCCGCAATAACGATTTTCTTCCAGTCAACACGATTGGGAAATCGTATTCGTATTGCCATGTTTGCTGGCAATGCAAATAATGTTAATTTTTCGACCCAGTACTATGGTTACAGTAAATGACTAAATTTTTTACTGGATCAAGAGAATTAAGTGATTTAGAAACCTGTAAATTATTTAACATCTTGATAAATCGGGAATACATTTTTTTTAAAGGATTGTTATACAGAGTTGCCAAATAATTATGTGAAAAAATCAATTTTTGACCTTTTTTGACGGGGATTTTTTCAAAAATTATCTAAAAATATAAAAAAGCCTTATATTGTATATTTTTGCTAGTAGGTACTACTCCTAGTGAGTAGAGTCACTTTTGAACTAGGTGTGCGATATGTACATACATAAGTAAGCGAAATTTGTGAAAACAATTTTTTTTTTGGGAATTTTAAAATTTTATGTGTAGATTTATGAAATATGAAAATTTTCATTTAATTTTTGTAAAATGGGTAAAGTACAAATGCGGACGCGACAAGACGGACGGGACAATTTTTCCAAGAGAACAAACCAAGCTAAATTTGGTAATAATAGTGATTCAATTTTAATTAAAAAACGTAAAAAAAACCATAATATTAAGTTAACTTCAAGTAAAAGTAATAATACACTCAGGGAACTTCTGCTTTAAAAATATGTAGTTGTTTGGGTTGTAATACAGTTTCATTATTTTTAATGTAAATGTAAGTCATTTGTAGAACAAATAAAATTTTTAACAAGCCTTGTAGTTCATTTAAAAAAAACAACTCACATCAAATGACTGTTTTATGATTTTACATTCATTTTTTACAGTTGTTTTTTTGTTATTTAAAAAAATAAAAATAAATAAATGTTTGTTTATTTTTTACTACCATGTGGTTCATTTTTACTACAGTTGTAAGTCATTTTTTGAACATTAAAAAACAAATGACAATGTTAGTTGAATTTAAGAAAATGTAAGTCGTCCTTTTTTTAAATGAAATTTCATTTGTTTTTGACTACAATTGCTGTCGTCTTTACCAACATAATTTCCTTAGTGTAACTAGTCGTTAGTAATATATAGTCGGATATATAGTCGTTAATAAAGTTGTATTTTCTCAGTTAATTTTGTTTATAGATTTTAATGAAAAAGAGGTCCGAACAACCTCAATGCTTTCGTCGTCGAAATACGAAAATTAATGCAGGCTTCTTAGCCCTTTAATATTTGGAACATTCTGCGTGTGAAGAGCCCTCAATTTGTTCTGTCGGTATATAAAAAAGCTTAACTCCATCAATGTTGTTTCTTGCACATTGATAAAATGATAAAGCATCTTTGAGAACAATATTGAATTGCCAAAAGCTCAGGAAAAAAAAATTATTTTGCAGTTGTATATTTCGGAAAATGAGAAAAATTAAAAACGACTTTTCATTTATAAAGTATAGACATTTAATCTTTATTATTGAAAACAAATAAAAAAATCTGAGCACTTTGCTTTTTCTGGAATTACCCATATGCCAAATGCTTGTTAGTATGTTTTTTGTTTATAAAAAATGCTTTTCAGTGTATTTGTTTCCAATCAAAATTGTTTTTTTTTTTATAGAATTTTAAATAAATATTTTTAAAACTGTTTGATGCTATTAAACGTTTACAATTTATATACATCGAGATTATTTTTATGTTATTTTCAATTTATAACGAGCTTTCAACCTCCATATAAAGGGTGTCCCAAGAAGAACGCAATTTTTAAATCTGGCAACATTCGAAGTGTCATTGTTTGACATTTGAACAATTGTTATTGTTTGCTAGTAGAAGGTACGAGGCTAGTAAAATGGAGCGCTACACGAATGAACAACGCATTCTCATTGTGAAATTGTTTTACCAAAATGGTGAAAGTTTTGCGGCTGATTTTGCCGATAAAATCATCTTCAGTGACGAGGCCCATTTTCATCTTGATGGCTTCGTCAATAGGCAGAATTGTCGCATTTGGGGTGAGGAAAATCCTCGAGTGATTCACGAGAAGCAAATGCATCCTCAACGTGTCACTGTGTGGTGTGGTTTTTGGGCTGGAGGAATCATTGGACCTTTTTTTTATGAAAATGAGGCAGGTCAAGCGCAAACAGTCAATGGTGTTCGGTATGGTGAAATGATAACCAGTTTTTTCTTGCCTAGAATTGAAGAAATGAATGTGGAGGGCAGGTGGTTCCAACAAGACGGCGCCACATGTCATACAACCAGAGAAACAATTCAATTGCTGCATCAGTCATTTCCCGGTCGTGTTATTTCGCGTTTTGGAAATCAGAATTGGCCGCCTAGATCGTGCGATTTAACACCACTAGATTTTTTTCTTTGGGGTTTTTGGAAGTCGATGGTTTACGCGAATAAGCCGACGACGACTCAAGCCTTAAAAGAGGAAATTGGACGCTGCATTAATGAAATACCGCAGCATTCATGCAAAACGGTCATTGAAAATTTCATTAAAAGATCGCGTGCATGCCAGCAAAGCCGCGGCGGCCATCTGCACGATATATTGTTCCATACATAACCTCATTCTGTCTACTTTACGATATAATAAAGATTCACGATTTTTTTTTAAATATCTGTGTTTTATTTAAAATTTAAAAATTGCGCTATTCTTGGGACACCCTTTATTTACAAAAATAAAGCAAATCAAACATATTAGCTAGGTTGATACTAGTATTTCAATCTGGCTAAAGATCTCATCAGAACCCGAAGTTTTAGAAAAGCTAGAGCCTCCATAGTATACTTAACACGAAAATGTAGTAAAAATACGCAGCATTTAGGGCAACATTTTTAAATATTTTGACTCATTTGTGTGGTAATTAAGCATATTCTTCTAGCATAAAAAATTTTACAACACTTTCTGATTTTTTAGTTAAACATATTATTAGCATATTTCTTTTACGAGATAGCATATTTTATAAGTTTTGCTGGGTGATTTACTATATTTCGATAGAAGTTATCTGGCTAGTACCATAGAATGCCTCTGATATAATTCTCAATAAAATATTTTTCGTTATAAGCGGTATTCGGTTTAAGCGGTGTTCGCTTTAAGCGAACTCCCCCGTGTTATGAACACTGACATTTCCGGCAGCCATAAAATATTTTTGCTTTCCATTTACCGTCGGCCATTACAAAAGCGGCCATGTTTAATATAACAACAAGAACAACAACAAAACAGAGACAACAATAATAAATGTTTTAATGCGCCTGTATAGAAAACTGCGTGCAATACATAAAATTTTTGAGGGTGACAATAACAATTATGGCGTTTAGATAGATTTTATTTTATAGTGCGTTAAAAAGGGACAACTGATACATAATAATATTAACGGTGCAACTGGGAGACTATAACAGTTATAATTATAACATAACGAGTATAACAGTGTTTGATTTTCTTTTATTATCTTCTTAGGCCAACTTCAAATACAGGTAGAATAAACAAAATAACTGAAAATTCTGCTTTTGATTTTCTAATCATCAGTTAATTCGAATTGGAGTATGGCCATAACCACGTTTAAAAGAAAAAGAAATCTAATTATTCGTTTAATGTTTCATTAAATTTACGCTTGGTGCGCTGTAACAAGATGGTTTGTGTATTTGATGCGTTGCTTACGGTTGTTCTCTAAACTGTGTTCAGTTAACATTTATGGTGTAGCATAACCGGAAGTAAGATTTTGAATTTCGTTAACTAGCAAGGAAAGTATCTAGGGTGTACCCTTGGTTATCCAATTGTGAAGACAAACAAATCATATGGCACCACCTTATGGACAATAACATGGTTTACTTTTTTCTTTATTATTATTAATTGCAAAATGGTACCAGGCCCAAAAGTTTGCATATGTTTCAAAATGTATAGGCTGAAAATTTGAGACCGCTAAAAAAATTACCCAGGTAGAGCAAGCGAACTGAAGCTTTCAACATTTTCGAGTGTAAATTTTAGTTTATGTCTCATTTATTAATAAATGTTTATTTTTTACACCGCGGGACTGTCAAATTGCAATTACAACCGCAATTTCAATTTACAATATTTTCGTAAGGAAATAAGTTATTTTAAAAATAAAAAAAACTGAAAAATGTAAGAGTAGTGTGTTCAGGTGCCGTTTCAGCATTATGAAAAATGTGTTTCTCGGAAGGTGATAATTCGGAGCATTTGATAAAAATACACTATTTACGTTAATATAGCTCGAACTCCTGATGTCGGATAGTAATTCTGAGACGAGATTTGTATCAGCGTACCTTAAACCTTTAGGAAAGTATACTTTAGTTCTAGTGTCAAATATTTTTAGTCCTGAATCTTTAGGTGTAAAAAGTATTTACATGTAATCACGAGTGCTCCACAGAGTAACTCTGCCGCTTGTAACCCTTTCGTTTGACACATAAATTTCATAAATTAATTTTGGAATAAGAGCCATTTTAATTCTTCAAGTCAAATCAAGTCTGCCTTAACCCATTTCTAACCGCTCTAAAATGCTTCGGTAAAAATCCATGCATTTTATATAGGTGCTATAGACGTGAACAAATTTCTGTCTTTACAAACAAAAAAAAAATCCATACTATTTGCCAATGTACTAATTAATGAACTTTTTCATAACATTTATGAAGAGTTCATAAAAAATACTGGGAAAGTGTGATTCTCATAAATTATGACAAGGTTCTTAAAATATATGTAGAAACACTTAATAGTTATGAAAAAGTTCTTAACAAATTTGCCAATGTACCAAATCCTAATATTTAAGAAAACTTGCATACATTGCAATAATACTGGGCATTTTATGTTTTCATAAATGCTAGGGAAACTAGGTATACTTCATAAATATTAAGTAAATTTCATAAATAGTATGAACCTTTAAAATATGAACTTTTTCATAAAAAATTATGATTTTTTTTGTGTGTAAGCCTTTCAAGTATGGCCAGGAAGTGTAGACGATTTTTCGACATACACTTACATAACAAATTCGGTTGTATCAACCAATTTTTTCCAAACGAATTTATTCGACTGTCGCAACTTCGGTTGTCACAAGTGAATTTGGTTTTGAATTTTAGGATAGTGTACGATTTAGAAAATGCAAAAAAGTTGCAATCTGAATCTCAAATTAATTGGGCTGTAAATTATTATTATAATACAAGTTGTAGAATGGATTCTTCAAGGTGTTGGAAATGTATTTTTTTTTTCGCGAAAATCACTTTTCGAGAATATAGACAAAAATAAATAAGAACAAGAACTGACCCAAACCCATAATAATAGAAGGTAACAATGGTGTAAAGTTATTAATTTGCTTGGTTGCCAAGTCATATCAACTTCTCTTTAACCTACAAAAATTGCGAATGCCACTGGTCGATTTTTCGACCACCACACAGAGCGACTTTTTTAGACGAGTGTTAATGGAATTTTTTCACTGAACTGAGGAAGTTTTCTTCAAAATTTGAATGAATAAATTTCTTAAACTTTATGAAAAATCATCATAGTTTTAATGAAGCAATTGTTAATGAAACTTTTTCATTAGTCGTATGAAATTTTTAATAAACAAAACAAAATTTTATATTAAACTTTGTGAAAAACTGCATAAATTTAATAAAAAGTTTAAATGGACGAGTTCCAGTGACATTTCATAGATCTAATGCAAAAATTCACTTATATTATGCAGAACATTCTCTCAGTGTAGTTGAAAATGGGTCAAGGGACGAATACACTTGTAACATTGTTGCACAACTCCTCGTTTTAGATATTAATTCTTCTACGAGATGTAGTACTTTATTAAAGCACTGGAAACTCGTCCATTGAAAGGTTTTAACAAAATTGTATGAAAAATACCAATTTATTTGTTAATATTTTCATACATCCAGTCGAAATGTTTCATCAATTAACTGGTTGCATAATTTTAAGTAGTTTTACTTTCACTTTTTGAACTGGTTTACCAAAAAATTGTTCGTCCAATAAAATTCTGTTTGTGTAATATTCTAATTAGAGATTTTCTACTTTGAACTGGAAATAATTGTACTAAATTGGAAACTATTTTGGAAATATAACTGTGATCTAGTGAGAAAGTTCCTAGATTTTATAACAGATGTCACGTTAAGTACATGCAAACTAATTACAAAATTGCAGTCGATTTTTAATACATTTTGGTCACTTCCGAACTAGCAATATATTAATGAAATTGGGATATGCAATAAAGAAGTAATAGCTAAGGGGGACACACTTATATTTTTAGCGTCATAATCTCATATTTACACTCAAGGAACTTTTGCTTTAAACATATGTAGTTGTTTGGGTTGTAATACAGTTTATTTATTTTTAATGTAAATGTAAGTAATTTGTAGAACAAATTAAATTTTTTACTAACCATTTAAAAAAACAAACCACATCAAATGACTGTTTTTTGATTTAACATTCATTTTTTACAGTAGTTTTTTGTTATTTAAAAAATAAAAGTTTGTTTATTTTTTACTAACATGTGTTTCATTTTTACTACATTTGTTAGTAATTTTTTCAACATTAACAACAACTGACAATCACCCTTATTCTAGTTGTCGACGTCGATGCCGTCGTCGTTTTTGAGTCAACATCACTTTCTTTCGACGTCGACATCAATTTGACACCAATTTGGTATTCTCTAAGAGTTTTGTAACGACGTCGACTGTTTATCGGTAATTTGAAAAAAAAAACAAAAGCACATCTCTAATATTTGAGTCAGCTGATTTATTTTACTTGTTATTTTTATGAGAAAATGTTTTTTATTTCTGATTCTGATTCGAGTGAAGAAGAAAACTCGTAAACAAAATCTAATATTGCAAAGAAGACTACTCCGACAGAAGTCCGACATCTTCAACTTACCAGATAAAAAGTGAGTAGCAAAATCAAAGACTGTTGCCTTTAAAAATATTTTGTCATTTCTTCAAAAGGTTTGAAAATTACTTTCGACTTAATAAAGCAGCATTTAAGCGTGTGCTGGAAATAATATCCCCTAATTTGAAAAGCGGAGTTAGATCAACATTTATTTCGAAAACAATCAAATTGGCAGCTACATTGAGATTTTTAGCCCAGGGATCGTACCAGCTCAGTGTTGGAAATGACTTTAACTTGGGACTGTCACAGCCAATAGTTTCCAAGATTCTGTCTGAGACTCTGGATGCCTTAGAATTGACAGTTTGCCCCCTATGGATAAAATTTGAGATGACAGATATTGAAAGAAATGAAGCAAAATTACAGTTTTTTGAAAAAACAGATTTTCCTGGTATTGGGTGTGTGGATGGAACCCATATCAAAATTTTATCACCAATTAAAGAAGACCAGCATCTATGCTTCAACCGTAAAGGGGTTTTTAGTTTAAACGCTATGATCGTAAGTATGTTAAATATTTAATTGCATTTTATAATCATATATATTTGACTTTCATGTAAATTTGCGATCATAAAATGCGGATACGGTTTTTGGATGCCCGATATGCAGGTTCTGCTCATGATTCATTAATCTGGAACGTTAGCCAAGCAAAACGAGCTTTGCAAGAACGATATACTGGTGGTGAACGGAATTCATGGCTTTTAGGTAAAAATTTTATTGTTATTTAAACCATTTCCTGCCACTGATCGATTCTGTGCGAATTTTTTTCTTTAAAAATATTATACTTAGATTTTCATATAGAAAACACATACAAATTTTAGTTTTGAAAAAATTTTAATACATTCTGGGTGTTTTGAAAGTAAAAGTTTGAACTAAAACTGGATGTGTTTTCGCTAGGGAGCACTGTATAAGTGAACAAAAATTCCTACCGGATCCATCATTGCCAGGAAATGGGTTAAGCGCACGGAAAAAGTGCAAAGTACTTCGGTAAAATACAACTTCAAAAATTTTTGGGTTAGTTACACAATATCTAAGTTAAAAAATAATATTTTCTTAGATAAGTTACAAATGAAAAAACTTAGGTAACCTAAAAAAGTGTAAACTGCTTAAATCTTCCGCCACCAGTAGCATTACACTCAACTTTGTTGGCTACGATTTTCTTTTTCACTTTAAATTTAAAGTCTCTCCAAACCTGTAAATAAATTTGAAGTTATATCGGAAGGTTATTTTTGCGCCACCTTATATATTTTTATAATGCCTATATACGTTTATGATTTCCTTACCTTCTGCCACCCATCTCCAAGTCTTCTTGGTGGGCAAACAGAATTGAGGACTTTTGATACTTCATCCCATTGTTGTTTAAAATTACTCGGAACAGTGCCTCTGCAAAATCCTCGAGCAAGTGATGGATTTTTCTGCAACTCTTCCACAAGTTTTTCAAACTGTTTTACGTTCGTTATTTTAATTTTTTCAATTTTTTCCATTTTTTTTCTATTTCTTATTTTTTTTACACTTCACTTCAAAATGTCGTTAGCAAAAATGACGACGACAGAATCAGAGTCGTCTCAACATCATAGTGGCAACTCTTTAATTGTATGTGCTGGTTTTAATTTGTGCTCCAAGTTTTTCGTCTAAAACTATTGTAATAAATTGTTAATAAATGTGTGTTTTATAGTTTCAAATCTGGTTAAATATTCACATTCTTATGTTAAAAAACAGTTTCAAAAAGTTTTCTTAAAAGCCGAAAAAATTTTTTTTTTCAAAAATTGTTTCATTATTTTTTTTTCAATACATAAAATTACCAACAATAACCACAACTAAAAATCAAATTCATAGCAAAACAATTACAAGTTAAATGCAATAGAATACAACACAAAAAGAAGTAAAAATAAATAGAACAACAACAATAAGACATTCAAAACACAAGTGCCGTACTCTTTATTATTAACAACAACAATAATAACACTTTGAATAAAAAAACAAACTGCTGTGCTTAAACATTATTCGTAATAGAGTTACCATATATATTAAATTTCAATCCCGTAGCGAATTAATATAATTTATAAAACATTAAAATTATCCTGTCTTAGTACAACTTTTACGTTATGGAGTGTTTAAATGTTAACTGTATTGTAGGTGTAAATGATCGGATGATTTCATGCTGGCTTTGCATCGGAAGCTTTCACATGAAATGCAGTGGTCTTAAAGCCCGAGATGCGGATGCACTTGCTGACAATGCAAAATTTCTCCACTGGACCTGTCCAAAATGCATCAGTGTGGAATTTTATAATTTTTTCAAAAGTTCTAAAAAAGATTTTGAACAACTTAAAAGCGACTTTGTTTTACTACATCAAAAACTTACTAAGTTTGGTGAACTATTTACAAAATTCCCAAATTTGGATAAGTTTACCAGTGCACATCAACTTTCTTCTCCTAAGCGGAAAAAAACTGAAAACAATCTTTTTCAACCTCAAAACGCTCAGTCATTGATTGCTGAACCTAAAAACATAACTGATTCTGTTACTCCTCGTCCTGTTATTACTGTCCCTGAAAATACAAATGCTGTTCAACTTATGGAAATCGCTGTCCCAGTGCCACAAATGAATGTATCAGCTCCTGCGGAAACTGCTGAACTGAATAATTTGCGTGGATCTGCTGAAAATTCGTTAAATGTAAATCGAAATTATTTAAATTCAAATACAAATAATAATGAAACTCCTTCAAATCCGTTAAGAGTAATACCCCCAGAAAAATCGATATTTGTTTCACGTTTTGCTTCTGAAACTACAATTAATGACATTAATCATTATATAAAATCAAATTTGAAATGCGATGCCGTTATCTCGACATATAAATTTAGAAATTTCGAGCAAAGAAGTATTGCCTCCTTCAGAATTATGGTACCATTTGAATTTTTTGATCGTGTTGTTAGTCCTGGATTCTGGCCGGAAAACGCTCTCGTCCGAGAATATATTCCACGTAATAACCAAAATTCAAATAATACTGCTCGTATTCCACGTATGCTAAATTCTCCAAAAAACTAACTAAAAACCTTGAAAATTTAAGTATCGTATACCAAAATGTTAATGGAATTAATTCAAAACTATCCTCTTTATATATTGAAAGTTTCGCGCTCAATTACCACGTCATCGTATTCACAGAAACCTGGCTTAGTTGTAAAACTTTAAATACTGAAATACTGTGTAATAATTATCAGATTTATGGACGGGATAGAATTACTAATACTACTGGTGGAGGTGTTTTAATTGCTGTGTCTAACCAGTTACCTTCGGTTGAAATTGCTACCGACCCTATTTGCAATATCGAATTTATTGGAGTAAGAATAAAGTTAAATCGTAAACAAGTCTTTATAACCTGTTCATATATTCCTCCGAGTACTGATAAATTGACTGATAAATTGATTTTTTCTCAGCACTCTGAAGCCATTAAATCTGTTGCTCAAACAACAAATTCTGAGGACTCTATGTTTGTCTTTGGCGACTTTAATATGCCATATTTAACTTGGAAATTTTTACCGGACGTTTTTATGTATGCTCCCATTTATATTAAGGATACTTATGAAGAATTTTTAAACAACATATCGGATTTAGGGCTTCTCCAGATAAATGGTGTTTATAATAATAATAAAAAGTTACTAGATTTGGTATTTGTAAATGAACCGGCTGATTGTACCTTGACTCGCTCTAATCCTATTACCAGACCTGAAGACCATCATCACCCTGCTATTGAATTAATTTGCAACTTGCCATTCGTTACTGAGTCAAAAAGACATTTGAATAATGTTAAGTATTACTGTTTTAAAAAGGCGAACTACAATGATTTGAATTCCTTATTTTGTAACACAAACTGGCTACAAATTTTGTCATTTTCTAATGGATCATCAGATGCTATAGACACAATGATATTTTCTTTCTATAAAACTATTTTTGGTTACTTTGATGAATGTATCCCGAAGCACACTGTAATGAAAAAATCCGGTCCTCCATGGAACTCAAAATCTTTAACTAAACTGAAAAATTTGAAAAATAAACGGTTTAAAAAGTATAAAAAATCTGGCTCACTTATGGAGTATGGTAAATATTCTGTAGCCCGCGCAGAATACAACTTGCTGAATCTAAAGTTGTACACAAATTACCTTAATAACATAAAACTAAACTTTAAACGTGACCCTAAATCCTTTTATAAGTTTGTTAATTCTAAAAGAAAATCTGACGGCTACCCTCCAGTAATGAAATATTTAAATCGTGAATCTAGCGATGATTTGATGATCAGTAACATGTTTGCTGACTTTTTTGCCACTACATACACAGATGCTGAATATGATAGTTCTAATATTTATCCTTTTACTATACCTGAACATCCGTCAATTTCATTTCCTCTTGTTGACACGTCTTCTATTGTTAGCGCTTTAAAAAAATTTAAATCGTCTTATTCAGGCGGCCCTGATGGTATTCCTAGCTGCATTCTAAAAAATTGTGCTAATTCCTTAGCAACTCCGTTATCTATCATCTTTAATTTGTCTATTAAACATGGCTATTTCCCAAAAATTTGGAAAGAGTCCTACATTATCCCACTATTTAAATCTGGTAGTAAATCTGATGTTACCAATTATAGAGGTATAGCTAAACTAAGTGCAATACCCAAACTGTTTGAAAAATGCATCACTGATTCCTTATGTCATCAAGTCTCTTCCATATTATCATCGGTTCAACATGGTTTTCGTAAAGGATACTCAACAGTGACAAATCTATTAGAACTTACAACTTTAATTAACCGTGGTTTCATCAAAGGAAAACATACTGATGTAATATACACTGATTTCAGCAAAGCTTTCGATAAAGTTAATCATTGCCTTTTACTTAAAAAATTGTACTTGATGGGATTTACAAAAAACTGTTTAAACTGGTTTCAATCTTATCTAACTGCTAGAGAGCAATGTGTTTTGTTTAATAATACCTCATCTAAGAAAATAATTGTAAATTCTGGGGTACCGCAAGGCAGCCACCTGGGTCCAATTTTATTTTCTCTATTTATAAATGATGTTCCATCTATAATTAAATTTTCTAACGTGCTTATGTATGCTGACGACGTTAAAATCTTCCTTAGCTATAAAGATTCTGGTGATCGAGCTTACCTTCAACGTGATTTAAATAGTTTTCTTCGTTTGGTGCAATCTAAATTTATTCGATTTGAATTTAAGTAAATGCAAGTACATGCGTTTTTCTAGAAATTCTGGAGATCTTGGTCAATATTTTCTTGGTGAACATCAGTTGGAGTTCGTAAATGTTTTTCTCGATCTCGGTGTTTTACTGGACACAAAACTGACATTTACTCAACATATTACTATGACATCTAATAAAGCTCGTGGGGTACTTGCCTTTATTAAACGTTGGGCTAAAGAATTTACTGATATAAGCATTACAAAACAATTATATACGTCTCTTGTTAGACCAATTTTGGAATACTGCTGCGTTGTCTGGGATCCGTATTACGACGTTAACAGTAATCTTATTGAGTCTGTTCAAAAACAATTTTTAATTTTTTGTTTACGAAATCTTTTTCCTGATCCTACTAATCTTCCTTCATATAAATCAAGGTTAGCTCAAATTAAATTACCTTCATTAATTAGCCGCAGAAAAATGCTAAATGTAATATTCTTAATCAACCTGATAAATGGCGACGTTTGCTCTGAATTTTTGGTGAACAGTCTTACATTTAACGTTCCTCAACGTCCAACACGTTACTTCAGTCCATTATATATTGATTACTTTCGCGTAAACTATGCTAATGCTGATCCATTTAGAAGATTATGCGACGACTTTAACACATTTTATAATTTAATAGATTTTTCCACAAATATTAACGTAATTAAACGCAATATAATATTGTTCCTAAATACGTAGATTTAAAACACTATTTTAATTTATTATTTTTAAGAAAAATGTCTGTAGGGATCTATCCCGTAGACTTAAATAAATAAAATAAAAAAAAAAAAAAACACAATAACGTCGTTAAGTTTTCTTAGAGAATACCAAATATTAGTCAACAGTAATCGATACAAGTCGATAACGACAACTGGAATACCAATTTTAAAAAGATGACACAAGATGACGTCGTTTTGTGTCGACGTCGACAACTAGAATAAGGGTGAATATTAATTGAATTTACTGAAATGTAAGTCGTCCTTTCTTTAAGTGAAATTTTATTTGTTTTTAACTACATTTGCATTGGTCTTTACCTATATAGTATTCTAAGTGTAGAAATGGCTAAAACTATAATAATTTTGACTGCAAATGTGGTCAAAAAGGCGATGACTGTATTTGTCATACAAATTGCTAACCATGGTAATAAAAGCGATTATCGAATCGGTCAGCGAGCTGATTTTTAGCAACAAAGTCAGCAGATTCAGCGAAAGTTTTGCTAACACTTAGTTAATTAAAAATTAAAAAATCCTTGCTGAAAGTTTATTAAATTTTTGCTGAATATTAGTAGATTGAAAAAAAAAAACTAATTTGGAGAAAAATTATACTTCAGTTAGTTTATTTGCTGAAAATCTTTAACATATTTTTGTGATTCTTTTAAAAATAATGTACAATATGTTACAAAATATAAAAATGTTCATACTCACACATTGATGACATGAATTAATTTAATAATGTATGGGTAATATATACACCCAGAAAACTCTCTCAGTTGTGGCCAATGAATTTGTTGCCAATCGAATTCTGGCGATTAAGACAACTATCTTCAATTAAATTATGTTTTTAGTGGCGCAAGCTAATATTCAGTTGTCTCATTAGATATAATATTTCATTTGAGTAATTTGCTGCCGCTCTATCCATTACAACCACAAACACATATAAATATTGAGTGCTTAATTTGAATTTAAATATTTTGTTAGGACAACAAACATAGTCTAAAGTTCGTTTGCTAATACCAATCATTAGTTGCGTCTATAATCAATGCAATTACCAATTCGGTTGGTTCTACCAAAACCCTAATTTAATCGTATATTTGATTGGAAAACCCGTACTTGCAGTTACCACTTTTGATTGTCGAAAATTTTTAATAAATTTGATTTTTTTTAACATTTTCACTAAATTAATGGTTGCTTCTGCCGTACACAATTACTAACCGAATTTTATTTGAAACGTTGATTGTAAATATCAATAATTGTATAATAGGATTGTTTTCTATTTACTGGTTTCTATTTTTAATTGCCAGTACAGTATTTTTGCTTTATTAATCGGTTATACGTAATTCCTAATGAAATAACATCCTACCAAATAAATTTGAATGGTTTTGACCGAATTCCATCCAATGTTTTTTCTGGGTGTAGAAATAATTATATAAAATAGACAAAAATATCTCCCAACTACTTACATCAATGGTTGCCTAAATGATGACAGCTTTTAAAGAAAGACAAATGTAGTAGTTCTACAAACGAAACAAAAAAAAATAACGAAATATGACATAAAAAAATATTTTTAATTTAGTTTGTCTACCTGAATGTATATTTGTTTGCAATTTAACCACGCTACATTAGTAACCACCAGGGTTGTCCAAATTATTTTGCCGTTTTTCGCCAAACAGAGTAATTAAAATCGTCAAAAAAACAATTTTGGCTAATTTTTTAATTAAAAAAGTTGGCAAAAATCTCGTTTTTAGTTCTTGATCGAAGGATAACACTCAAAAAATGCGTTTTCATGAAGTAAGGATGAAATAATTGATAAATTGATTTTTTTGCTAGTTTCTTTTTTTTAATAATTTGTTAACCCTGCTGGTTATCAAAAAGTTGGCAATAACATTTTTGTTCCAACACTACTAAACATTACTGGATGAGCATTTTAATTTTGTATGCTTCATCTACAATTATAGGTCACAATAGTCTCTATAAAAAAAGGAACTGCAACAAATCCACACATATTTAATGTATAATTGTATAACCTAAAAAATTCTATACCCAAACAATTTGGAAAAGCAGAGTAACAAAATGTACAGTAAATTTTAATTTTTTACCCCGAAAAAATTATCAAAAATCGCTACCAAAAAAAACTTGTAAAATATAAACTAAACAGTATATTTCGAAAACAATATGGGAAAATTTAGCAATTTAAATTTATATTCTAGTAAAATGTATCAAGTTTTTGAATAATAATATTTGCAAAAATCATATTTTGTTAATATATTTTGAGTTTGCGATTTGGTTTGTGTAAAATCGGCAGTTACTTGAGAAAATGGCATAAAACCCGGCCGTCACCTTTTAAAAAATTAAACCGCCAAACGAACTTGATAGTCTCCACGTTTGGCGAGAAATCGCCATATCTGACAACCCTGACAATCACTATAAACATTTAGTTTACAAATACACAATTAATCTTTATTACATTTTAATATTTTATTTTGACTTTAATTAAATCAATAGACAATTACTTTGACAAGTAAATGACAACAAAAATTTTAGTTTTTTAAATCCACAGTTTATATGTATACATCTTGTTGGCATCCTTTAGTTTTATGTATGAAAAACAGATACAAGATATGCTTTATTTTTTATATGTCTTACAAGAGTGGCACTTTTTAGTACAACTTTAGTATAAATACATCATACTTTATTCTGGGTATATCTTTCAATCTGGTTGTCGTCCACACTATTAATGTGCTTATCAGTACAATTTTTTTAGCTAAATAATATAGTAAACCATTAGTTAAATACTAGTATTAGTTCATTAGTTCAAAACAGTTAAATGCTAAATAAGTATAACTAAAATGTAGCTAAAAACACAATTTCAGCAAAAAATTTGCTGAAAAATAGTTTACTTGATTTACAAGACGTTTTACTAACTTTTATACTAATTTTTTTTTGAGTGTACTTACGTACTGTTTTTTTAATAAATAAAAATATAGTTCTCTTTTCATTACAAAGTTCGAATTTGCTATATCCTTTTTAAAATGCAAAGTCAAAATTTCAAACGGTATTCAAAATTCCAATCGGTAATCTGTAGTTATGACATTGGAAATGCAATGAAATTTTCTAATTATTATTTGCAAACTATAAATATATCAATAATAACAAATGTAAACTAAACGAGAATTTTTAAAAATTCGACATAATGTGAGATTTTATTTGTTCGGTTTTAGATCATGACAAATTTTTCTCTAAATTAACAGAAAAATTATAATTTTTATATGATAATTTACTTTGACTATTAGAAAAAAAAAACACAGAAAAAGTTATTAGACACTACCATGAATGGAATGCATTTTCTGACCCACTACAGTCTTCATCAACATTCTTCGTGCCATTTAGTGTTAATCGTAAATATTTTTAAATATCAAACAAAAAGTAACTGTTTACTGCAAAATTACTGTTTTGGTATTTGTTTATTAAAATACTAAAATAACTACTCAAAATAACTGAAGTATAGAGTTTATTGTTATTTTTTGAAACGACTGCCTAAATCAGTCGTTTTTCATTTTCTCATAGAAAAATGACTACAACAGCAATTAGAACAACTACTACTGTTTACTACCCGAATGACCTACATGTAGTTACTGTAAGAATATTCAGAGTGTGGTGATTAATACCAATATTTGCATAGTAAATACAATCAGAATATTCTTACAGTAACTACCTGCACTAAAATACACGTAACAAGAAAAAAATATTTTTTTATTCAAAAATATTTTAAAAATATTTAAAGAATAACTGTTAAAACATTAGTTTTTATAACTTATGTAATCGTTTTATGTTCATTGTGTTTATGGTGATAGATAGTCGTTTTTACTACCATGCGTAAAATTACGAAAAAATGTCAAAATAACCAAACTTTTTGTAAAATAAACGAAAATTTGTATATTTTACGAAATTTTTTGTAGTTTCGACAATAATTTTGTATTTTTATGCATGGATTATTAGAGTGTATCATTATAGGTGCTTTAATAGTTAACAATTACTACATGGGTAGTTATTTTTATGATAAATACAGCCATCGCCTTTCTAAATACATTTGTAGTCATTTTTACTGTAATTTTTAGCCATTTCTAGACTGATAATAATCCATGCGTAAAATACAAATAAATGTCAAAATAACCAAAAATTTTGTAAATCAAACGAATATTTGTTAATTTTACAAAAGATTTTGTTGTTTTGACATTTTTTCGTAT
This sequence comes from Delia radicum, assembly GCA_021234595.1. Lineage (NCBI taxonomy): Eukaryota > Metazoa > Arthropoda > Insecta > Diptera > Anthomyiidae > Delia > Delia radicum. Next base: position 147,549,650 of record CM037851.1, on the reverse strand, counting down.
TTTTAGCATGGATTATTATGAGTGTACCTTCTTAGTTTCCTGAGTGTGGTTACAAAATCAATAAAAACAGTAACTTATATTATAAATTTCGTAATTGAAACCAGTTTTTTATTATTCGGTTATGTCAAAATATTTTCATCGAACTGTAAATTCCAACTTCGAATTCAGTTGCCACAACCGAATTCGGTTACCGTAACCCTCAATTCGGTTGCGCCCACCGAATTCAGTTGCCACAACCGAATTTACGAAGTTGCAGCAATGGAATTAATTCGGTTGAATGAAATCTTTCGGTTTTTATGAGAATGCGCAAAATTTTAAAGAACTTATTATTTGTTCTTAAAATTCTACCTTCCGCAAAATTTAATGCATACGGGTTTATTATTACACATTTAAATTTAAATGTGATTCAAAATCTTATTGTCAAACGTTTTACTCAACCAAAAATTTTTAAATTTTAACAATGAAAAAAATAAAAATTACAACAATATGCCAAACAATGCGTATCATTTTAAAATCTAATTACAAGTCGTTACAAACTAATTATAAATTCCAAAGTAATAAAATTCGAAAATAAAATAAACACAAAAATAACAAACGGAGCAGACCCAAACTACATGAATAAAAAAGAGTTAAGGATGGAAAAAGCAGGACAACAATTTCATTTAGAAAATTTTAATTACTTTTAATACAATATTAAACTCACGCTTCCTCACTCACCAATGGCCTCACATTCAAAGGATTTTTCCATGTTGTTTTAAAACAGGACATCGATAATAAAAATTAAAACAACTAAACAATGTTTAGAAAAGGAATGATGGTTGTTTTGTAGTTGGCTGGTTAAAAACAATAAATTACATAATATTTAATTTCGTTTGTTGGCAGTTAGAATAGCAAAAACACTAAAGCAGAGTTGAGACTTAAAAGAATGATTTCTTTAAATCAATACATTTAAATCGATATTCCGGTTTAGGCGGTCAAAAACTAAGAGATTACCGTACAAAGAGACATGTCATATGGACCGAGCATATCTTAAATAAATATCGTCCATGCTATGAGAGAACGCTTTAAAATTATATAATTTTTGATCTCAAGAAAGTCAATTGCCTGCTACCTTTGCTCCCAACGCAGTCAAATTTATTGCAAAAATTGTTAATTTTTCACAAAAGAAAAAGTTGAAAATATCAAAAGGGGGCATTTGAATAGTTATTTTTCAACTACAAATCGTCAAACAGACAATTGCGGCTTTCATGTGTCCATTTGAAAGCACTTCAAAATTCACTACTTTTTAATTTTTTTGTGTTTTTTTTTAACGAAAAATTGGCAATAAAAAGCGAATTTTTACAATTTTCAGAAACAGAAAATGGTAGTTTGTGCACTAATTGAAAAAAATTGCAAAAATATCAGAAGAAGCTACACACAGAAAATCATTTAGCTATTTGCCAACTGTTACAACGCCTCAAATTCGGTTATTACGAATTTCAGAAGGTTGGCACAACTTTACATTAGTTTTCATAACAAAATTCGGTTAATTCAACAAAATTTTAGTTGCAACACCTAAAATATTCAGAAATGTAATGTAAATATCGTTGTATTAACTGAATTTATAAGTTGTTACCATTAATATACACTTTTCAATTCAGTTCGCATTTTATTTCTCAGTGTGTACTAAAAATTAGTTAAAAATTACGTTGCAGAAAAAACTGCTAAAATTATTAGATTTTCTTTGCTAAATATTAATAAAATAAAAACAGCAAAAGTAAAACTGTTAAATTTACAAAATTTTAGTTATATTCGAATTGAATTAAAGTTTATTGAAAATAGCAATTTTCTCTGCTAAAATTAGCAAAAATTTTAACTAAATATTTGCAGAAAAATACTTAAAAAATTTTTTTTTTTTTTTAAATTTTTTTGTTTACTAATATTTAGCAAATTTTTCGCTGATTTAAGCAGGTCAATTTGGTACTTTAAATTAACTAAAATTAAGTTCAAATATAACTAAATATTTGTATATTCCACATTTTTATTATTAACTTAGTAATATTTAACAGTTTTTCTGCAACGCAAGTTTAACTAATTTTACAAAGCATAAAAGTATTGAAATGACCCTCTGTCAAATTGTTTCCGATCTTTCGTGGAATGAACGATATGTGTCTTACAACGAACGATATGAGTCTTAGCACGAAACCTGTAGAAATAACAAAAAATGTTACTAAAATTTATTTCAAAATAATGTTGCAGAAAAAACTGTTAAATTAGCATATTTTTTATGCTAAATATTAGTAAGATAAGAATAGTAAAAATAAACCTGTTGAATATACAAATATTTAACTATATTTTAGTTAATTGAAAGTAACATATTAATCTGATAAAATTAGTAACAAATTTGCTAAATGTTAGTACCCAAAAAAAGTCATAAAAATATAAAAATTTTAAAGCTTTTTTTTAAATAGCAATTTACTCTGCTAAAATTATCAAAAACTGTAATATCAACAAATATTTTGTTAATATTACAGTTTTTGCTTGCTATTTTATGTCTTCAAATATTTAGTAAAAGTTTTTGCTAATTTTAGCAAAGTAAATTGCTTTTGAATTAACCATAATTCGTCTCGAATATAATATAATATATATATATATTAGGCCGGGTCGATTTGTGGGGAGGCAAAAAAATCGCCCAAAGCTCAGTGAAAATCGTATTCTAGGGATCAAAATAAGAAACTTTGCGGAATTAACCATACCTCTAAAACGAATTCTACTACCCCGAAACTGTTGACTTTTGTCCCGTAGGGTCAAGTTTTGAAAAATCCCACTTTGACCCATGTAGAGTGCCCCAATCGAGTCCAAATGTATGACCGACCCCCACTAACTTTGAAGGGCCGATCCACCCATGCTCGTGGCACACCCCCTTGGAACTCCCCTGGGGGGTTCCCCATACAAACATTTCAAAAAATCTCCATTTTTGGCACTTTATTTTATTATTTTTTATTTATTTTATTTATTTTTAATATTTTATTTATTTTTTCTCTTTAGAAATTTATTTAGTCAGAACATATGTAAATGAAAAAATTAATTTAACTTAGTAATAGAAAAGAAAAGATAAAAATTACTGTTTGAAGTCTTTTTTGCTTTCAAGTCTGGGCAATTTCGCACGGCTCTCTAACGTCGTCGCCATAACAGCCTCTACATTTTCCGGTATAACTCGTTTGGAAACGCTAGCTAGCAATTGAACGTGTCGTTCTGTTCCTTGTATGTGTGATGGAATTTTTGGATCATTAAACGGTGGATCATCTTGATTTAAATATTCTTTCAAAGTATCGTATGGAATGCTTCGAGTGAATGGTGGTTCAAATACGTCATTTATGTCATTCATATTGATCATTTCCGTGTAACTTGTGCAATAAAAGTTTATATCTGGTTTTTTATAAGCTCTAAGTCCCGTTGGGTCGTCAACATCGGTTCGATAGCGTAGAATTATCTTGATAGCACAGTCGCGCTTTTCTTTGCTATCATCAAACAACATTGATAACAAGATATTTTCCGAATGCGCATAATATGAATTATCTGTAATTACTTTATTGACAATTTTGCGTAAACGAGGTTCTAGAAATCTTGACCAACTAATGAATTTGAAAAATAATCTACTACCGTACACGACAGAGCTGTAATACTTAATATTGAAGTACATTGGCACATAACATGTAATTATAAATTCAACCAGTATTCTTAAATTTGCATCTGGATTTTCCGTTGTCACATATAATCGTAATAGTCTAGCGGCCTTGGTGAGCCACCGAGAATGTACAATTTTCCCTGGTTTGATGTTAGCCAGATCCACTGAAACCACGCCGCTAGAAATTGCATGGGCCATGTCGTATAAGTACTTGGAATCGGTGGAAAATTCAATTTTTTCTGGAGCAGGGGGCATATTTTTCAACTCAATTTTCTGAAAGCCGTCCACCACCTGAAAATATATAAAAATAAAGCAATTAAAAACGGTTGACAATTATAATAAATGAGTGATAGCAATAACTTACCGGAAGAGTTTCACAAGTTTCGATTTGACGGCTCAATTTTCCGGTTGCCGATCTTGGTCCAGTGCTGGTTGATTTATCCAAAGCTTCAAACAAATGCCGAAACGGAAGTTTGTTGAAGTGTAGAAGGCAAACGAACCAATGCAATGGTCTTTTTAACAGCAATTCGAATCGTCGTATAATTCCACCGTGTGGGCCAGTGTTTGTTGGCTCACCGTCAACGCATATGCCAATTAATTCATTCAGTGATATATTTTTATCGTTAAAAAAATCATTTAATTTGGTTGTTTTGTATTCAGCGGTTTCATGTTCCAGTCTTACGTAACCAATCAATTCAGAATTCGGTTCTCTCAAAATAACAAGATGAGGTTCTTTTACCATCCTAGTATGATACTTCTCATCAATTGCATCTCTCGTTAAAGTATCATCTTTTCTGCCATCGAATGAAAATGCTAACAAATTGGTATCATCTAACCGTTTGCGAAGCACTTCTTGTCTGCATTTCTCTTTTTCTCGGCGAACTTTCGATTTATCCATGATGAGAGGTTTGCCATGGGTATCTTTCATTTTAAAATCTTGGAAAAGAGCGGTTCCCATTGCTGATGCTACTCTATCAGGCACACCAAATCTGTCACATACCAAGGCAAAGTTAAAACAATCGTATCTCTGTGTGTATTGTGAACTTGTGCTTATATCCAAATCTTCTTGAACCGGTGGCGGTGCGTATGTTGAATCATCGGGATCTTGGTATGTTGGCATTGATGACATAGACGTTGCTCCTTGCTCTTCAATTTCCATCGCAAATCCATCCATTGTTAGTCTTCTCTGATTATGTTGATCGTGCATAAACTCTTTGAGGCGTTCGGGAACCAAACCGCATGCACATGGAGCTGCCTTCAAATCGCATTTACATGTTCCAATGAAAAAAATTGTTTCCAGAGATTTTACATACTCTGTAAATTCTTGGTGTTTGTTTCTATTCTTGATTTGCTCTTGATATTTGACAAGCAATCTATTCAATTTATTATATACACTTTTTTTCAGCATTATTTCCATACCAAGTTTTTTCCAAATTCCAATCAACTTATCTTGTACTTGAATAGTGAATGATTTATAGAGCAATTTTTTTTGTTCGCTCAAGTAAAAATAATATCTCAAAATATCCAGATGGGTTGGTAAATTAAGATCAGTCAAATCAGTAGACACACCAAAAACAGTAACATCATGCCTGGGTATATGACTCATTGGGTTTTCGATAGTTGTTGATGTTGTTATTGCTTCATCTTGCGGTGTAAAGGATGGTGGATTCATTGTAAACTTTTTGATTTGGAATGATTTTTTTTTTTAAATATTTTTTTATCTGAAATTAGAACTTCACACTTTGAGTTCTTCACAACGACTTAATGCATTCACAAAAACTGTTGCGTTATATATGGTCTACGAGGTAATAAAAATGAAATGGTAATTTTAATTCTACCTGTAACCGATTTTGTTGTTAAAACTGCCCATTAAATACTTACATGTAAATTAAAAGTTAATCTGACCACAAAATCTGTTAAGCAAGTGCGCCTTTTATTACTTCTGGAAAATCCTTTATGATAATTTTATGCTCAATTCTACCTGTAACCGATTTTGTTGTCAAAACTGCCCATAAAATACTTACATGTAAATTAAACGTTAATCTGACCACAAATACTGTTAAGCAAGTGCGCCTTTTATTACTTCTGGAAAATCCTTTATGATAATTTTATGCTTTCTGTTAAGCAAGTGCGCCTTTTATTACTTCTGGAAAATCCTTTATGATAATTTTATGCTCAATTCTACCTGTAACCGATTTTGCTTAAGTAAGTTTACGACATGCAGCTGTGTCTTGTGGTGGCTTAAAAAACCCACACAACCTATTTTACGACCTGCAACAGAACGACACGTTCAATTGCTAGCTAGCGTTTCCAAACGAGTTATACCGGAAAATGTAGAGGCTGTTATGGCGACGACATAAGAGAGCCGTGCGAAATTGCCCAGACTTGAAAGCAAAAAAGACTTCAAACAGTAATTTTTTTTATTTCTTTTCTATTACTAAGTTAAATTATTTTTTTCATTTACATATGTTCTGACTAAATAAATTTCTAAAGAGAAAAAATAAATAAAATATTAAAAATAAATAAAATAAATAAGAAATAATAAAATAAAGTGCCAAAAATGGAGATTTTTTGAAATGTTTGTATGGGGAACCCCCCAGGGGAGTTCCAGGGGGGTGTGCCACGAGCATGGGTGGATCGGCCCTTCAAAGTTAGTGGGGGTCGGTCATACATTTGGACTCGATTGGGGCACTCTACATGGGTCAAAGTGGGATTTTTCAAAACTTGACCCTACGGGACAAAAGTCAACAGTTTCGGGGTAGTAGAATTCGTTTTAGAGGTATGGTTAATTCCGCAAAGTTTCTTATTTTGATCCCTAGAATACGATTTTCACTGAGCTTTGGGCGATTATTAAATCGACCCGCCCTAATATATATATATATATATATATTTCCTAACAAATAATCTACAGAGTTTTTGTTTTCAAATTCAATAATTGACCTTTCAGGAATGTCTATTTCGGAAATTTTCTAGGTTCCCACCATCAGAACACGTTTTGATAGAGGTAACAATCCCATGCAAAACATCAAGTATTCACATAGTTTACTCACTACATGAGAACTAATATATGAGCTCGAAGTTAAAGATTATCACCATTGATCAAAAAATAAATTGGAAACTTGTTTTTTGTGTGTATGTCTATCTTTGGTAAATATTCAATACACATTTTTTGTTTTTTAACTTTTTATTTGTACATTTGTTTTTAAAAAGAAAATGTACAGGAGGAGTAGTAAACAAGACCATACTTTGTCTTTTATACAAGTTTGATATATTTTTTATTAAAAATAAAAATTTTGGCCTTTAATTGTGCAATGAAAATGAAAATTATTCAAGTTCGAGGCCATACTCTATAATTCTTTATTAGGATATTGTCGTAACAAATACTCTATAGAGTTTTTGTTTTCAAATTTATTAATTGACCCTTTCAGGAATGTGCCTTTTTTTTGGAATTTGCAAGGTTCTCATCATCAGAACACATTTTGAAAGAAGTAACAATCCCATGCAAAACATCAAGTATTCATATAAACTAGATTACTCACTACATGATAACTAATATATGAGCTCGACGTTTAAAAATTATCACCATTGACCAAAAAAATAAATTTTAAACTTGTTTTTTGTATGTATGTCTACCTTTGGTAAATATTCATCAAAAAGTATTGTTAATTTTTTCATTAAAATATTTTATGATTTTTTCATAATTTCATAAACCAAAGTTATTAAATCGATGAAAAATTTTTGATATTTCTTAAGTCGACATAAGTGCTTTTCTAAAAAGTCAAGAGAATTTTATTTATTTTTAATTTAATTTTAATTTAATTTATTTATTAATTATTTATTTTTTTTTTAATTAAAGAACAAATTGTTTTTGGCTAATATCTCAATGTGTTTTTGGCTAATATTAAAATGTGTGTTATAGATAAATCCATTTTTTTTTGTAATACAAAATAAGTAAACAATTTCATAAGAACTATGAATTTTATTCATTAAGCACATGAAACTTTTATAACGTTGATGCTAGCATTAATGAAACAATTTCATGTACTTTATGAAATTTGCATTGGTAAATGAAACCATTCATTAAATTAATTTAATGAAACATGTTTCATTGATTCAATGAAACATTTCTTTGGGGAGTTTTTTTAAGAAAAAAAATTTATTGCATTAATAAAGGAATACATTAATAATAGGCCCAAATTTTTATCAGTGTAGTGTAGTAAATTTGTAGAAATTTGTAAGTTTAATTTTTTTTTTATTTATAGAGTAAATTTTTTCATACACAATTTGATAGCCCCTAAAGAAGACTTTTTGAACTAATGTTTTACTGATATTTCACTAGTGTTTTACTAAAAAAATTGTGCTGATAAGCACATTAATAGTACGGCCGACAACCAGATTGAAAGATATACTCAGTGTCAAGTATATGTTGCGGCATGTCAGGATGTAGTAGATACGATATACTAAAATAAAAAGTACAACTCTTGTAAGACATATAAAAAAACTCAAACATGAATGATTTTGTATCTGGTTTTCATACAAGCGGACGCTAACAATGTGAATACATATGTGGATTAAAAAACTTTAAATTTGTGTTGTCACCGACTTTTCAAAGTAATTGTCTAATAATTAAATTAAAGACAAAATAAAAATAAAAATAAAGGTCGAAAAAAACATAATTTTTATTTTTAATAAAAATCATATCAAACTTGCACAAAATATAATATTTAAATTTAATAAAAATTAAATGTGTATTTGTAAACTAAATCTGTAAAACATGGATGTAATCCGATTCCATAGTGCTACTATTTTCTTTTATTTCGGTAACGGTATTTTAGGCGTAACGATATTTTTGTTATTTCGGTAACGTGTTTTTAGCGTTAACGGTATTTTACTTATCTTGGTTACGGAATTTTAGTGGTAACGGTATTTTAGTTATTTCGGTAACCATATTTTAGGGATAACGGATTTTCAGTTATTTCTGGTAACGGTATTTTAAAGGTAACGTTATTTGAGTTATTCAGGTAATATCAATGCACTCCGATATTTTTGGCCCCATTATGCCCGAGTTCAAATCACTGTCTAGTTTATGATCAAACTTTGTTAAAATATATCTTTTTATTTCCTTTTCAGATCTTGTTAGACTATTTGGTTAACGGTATATCAAGGATATCTCGATTTCAATTAGATATTAAATTAATTCATGTCGTTTATATTTTGTAACGCATTCTAAATTATTTTTAAAATAATTACAAAAATTTTTTTAAGATTTTATCAAATAAATTAACTAAAATATAAATTTTCTACAAGTTTGTTGTGTTTTTTCAGTCTCTTAGTATTTAGCAAATATTTTATTAACTTTTAGCAATATTTTTTGCTTTTAATCAAATTAGTGTTAGAAAAACTTTTGCTTTAGAATAATTTGTTTCTAAAAATCACCTTTCTGATTTTCAGCAAAAGATTTTGCTTACATTAGCAATTTTTTTGCAAGCCCTTTCGTTACTTTAATTTACTGACTCAGCCAAATTTTTTGCTGACTTTACTAACTTTTTTTTTTGACAAATTTTTGAGTGTGAGGGTTAAACAATTTTTAACCACCTATACTTCGTTCATTAAGCAAGATACCATTCTTTCAAACTCTGAGAACAGAGAAGTAGATATGAACCTTTTTCTTTCCTATTAGTGTACTAAATATTTTTTTGTTCTTCTCTTGCAAAAGTTAATTTTAAAATATTTTTCATTTATTTCATACAAATCCCTTTAAAAGACCCTTAAAAAAAAAAAAATACTGATGGGGTGGGAGATTGAAATTAAGTGGTAGTGGAATAATGGTAGTGGTACAAGGCTCTTAGGTTATTTGTATTCTATATTATTTCATGTAATGTTGTATGTTTGTTATACGAATACTTTACCATTAATGATTTCAGCACGCAACTGGGGTTTTAAAGCTGTATTTTTGTTTTGAAACTAATATAGTACACCCACTCTTGTAAGTAATAGATGAAATATGGTTGAGCTTATATACACTGACAGAAATATCCTTTATGATATTAATGAAAAAACTTCATAGAATTGTTTTCGTATAATTAATCAAGAATTCCATTATATATATGGAATCTTATAACCAGGACCAAGGACTTCATGCATTAAAAAGTGTGTTTTAGGAGTCTGTGATAGGAATGAAGAATCTTAAAATATGCACTCAAAATTCAAAATATATGCACTTAAAATTTTTATTTTATTATAACCAAAAACATAAAAAAGAATTTAATTCAGTCTTACTGTTTTCTGAAAATATAAAGTATATGGAGATTAAATAAATTTAAATTAATATAGTTATTTGTTCCCAAAAAGCTTTTCAACATAAAAAATGACTGCTCAACGTCGACGGTTGTGATGGGTGCATGCTAGATTTACTTGGGTTCAAAATGGACTTAATTCCTGTAATTTAATAATTTTATTAAAGAAAAATGCATAATTTAAAAAATTAAATTACAGGGCAATTATTTACTTACGCCCAATTTTTTTTTTTTTTTTTTTTTTTTTTATAATTTAACCAATACTCAGGGGATGCCCCCTACTCATGCAGTGCATTGTATTGATCAGGAAAATAAGGTATGGGAAGGAGGAAAGAGGGAGTAGTGTTTGTGGATATTTGATTTAAATTTTTCTAAATTGTAAGTAACAGGGAAGACTTCTGCGGGAAGTTTGTTCCACATACGAATCGTTCGACTAAAAAACGAATTTTCTCTGTAATGCGTTGTGCGAAACACAGGACAATCAACTACAAACGGATGTGCTCTACTAGATAAGCGAGTATTACGAATAAAAACTCGGGCTCGTGGAATAAGTTCACTTATCTCAGATGAGCATCTCCCATGGTAATATCGATAGAAAAGTGTCACACAACCCACATTCCGACGATGCTCCAATGAATCAATAGAGTTGGATACACTACTGTCATTGATAAGCTTCACCGCCCTCCCCTGAACACGGTCCAGAAGCTTCAGAATAGACAATGGAGCCCCTGCCCATATATGAGAGTTGTATTCCATTTTTGGCCGGATATAGCTGGTATAAATAGTAAGGAGATCGGATGGAGTGAAGTAAGTCTTGCACCGTTTTAGAAAACCGAGACACTTGAATGCCTCTTTCGACACTTGAAATACGTGCTTATTCCAACGGACATCACACTGTATTCTCATGCCCAGAACATCAAGAGTATCCGATTCCTCAATACCTATACCATCCATAGTTACAGATGACAATGTCAATTCCACAGCCCGTCTGTGGGTTAACATACAACATTGGGTCTTGCGTGCATTAAAACCGACCTTATTCGCGCGACCCCACTCGGAGATTGTAGAAAGGTCTTGATTGAGTGTGTCATTCATGTTCTGCCGCATGCCCTCTATCTCCAAAGAGCTTGGCCTGTGATCGAATGAAAGTGAATGACAAATGTTGCTGTCATCTGCAAAAGAGTAGATAGGGTTGATGGTCTGACCAAGAAGGTCATTAATAAAAATAAGAAAAAGGGTAGGAGAAAGAACAGAACCTTGCGGTACCCCTGAATTTAGCTGAAACTCGTTTGATGAGACCCCATCTAAAACAACACGTATAGTGCGGTCTCTGAGAAAACTCGTTATAAATCGAGAGAAGACATTACCGACACCAAAAGCAACTAGCTTAGTCACGAGTGCCCCGTGCCACACACGATCGAACGCCTTAGAAATATCTAGAGCAACCACTTTACTCTCACCAAAGCGGTGGATTGACCGGCTCCAACGTTCCGATAGAAACGCCAACAGGTCTCCCGTAGATCGACCACTACGGAAGCCATACTGTCGATCATTTAAAAGTGAATTGGTCTCTAAATATTTCACAAGATGGTGGTTAACCATGGTCTCCATCACTTTGGAGAGCGCAGAGCAAATTGCGATTGGGCGGTAATTTTCAGGGTTGTTAGCCGCACCCTTTTTAGGGATAGGCTGGACATTGGCCACCTTCCAGCAAGAGGGGAAAATTCCCGCACGGTACGAAGAGCTGAAAAGTTTTGCCAATGGACGTGCCAACGTTAAAGAGCACTGTTTCAGCACCAGTGCTGATATGCCATCCGGCCCCGGTGACTTATTTACGTTGAGATCCGCAAGAACCCTTTTGACTGCCCGGGCCCGAAAGAAAATCAAAGGCATAGTATAGGATACCCTTTCGAGAACGGGCAGTGGTTGATCGCTTTCCGGCAAGAAAGAATTTCTTGCAAAAAGTTCAGCGAAAATGTTGGCCTTATCAACCGGGTCAGTGAATGATTGATCGTCCTTTAAAAGAGTTGGAATAGAAGAACTAGCATTATCCCTTACTCTTTTAACAAACGACCAAAAGGTCTTACTGCCCCGAGGAGCAGAAAGAACTTTGGCACGTAGACGCTGTTCGTATAAAACCTTTTCGCGTCTAAGTACCTTGGCACACTCGGTTCTCGCCTTTTTGCGGTGCAGATCAGTAACGGCGTTCTTATTCGAGCGCCAATTACTGAACGCTGCCTCTCTGGATGTGACTGCATTTTTGCACGTCTGGTTAAACCAACACTTGTGTTTTGATTTAGCCGAAATATGCTTCGTTGGAATAAAAAGTTTCATTCCTAGCATAATAATATTGACTACCATTTCTGCAGCGGCATCGACGTTGTCGTCGAGAAAACAGATTTTCCAGTTAAAATGCCGAAAGAAATCGTTGAGCTCGGCATGTAACTAGATGTAAGAATGTAATTGGCCTGTAATTGAATACACAAATATTGGTATTATGGCCCATGTCTGGTATTTTTAAAATAGAAAAATTTTCAAGGAAGCGTTTAAGCTAACAAATGCGAGAGTCGGTCTGAAAGTATTAATTATATGACAAATTTCACAAGTGAATGATTATTAAATGTAATTGACGCCGCCCAAGTCTGGTACATACAGGGTGTTATGAGTTAATACAAAAAATTGTTACATTTATAAAGAGTTTCATTAATTATACGAAACATTTCATAAAAATTGACTTTAATGAAACGTGTTTTAATGAAACCTGTTCTATGAAAAGTTTCAATGGACGAGTTCTACTGATAATTTTCATTTAAACTATGAAGAATATCATTTCTGATGTGAAGACAATTCTCTCAGTGTATGTACACAGAAGAAAAGTTTCATACTATTTTGAGAAACGAAATTTTCATTAATTTAATAATATTATTCTTTAATATGATGAATTTCATATCAAAACCTATAAAAAAGGCACATTTTGAACCCGACCCTCTCAGATTTTGATGAAATTTTGCATACGTTTACATTTTACCTATACAAACACAACCTCATTTTTAGAAATTGCATTTTCGAAAAATTGTGGTTGTGGCCAGGTATCGAAATATTTGAAAAATGACGGTAATAGGTACTTTTAAGCAGCGATTACTACGCAATGGCTCAACCTATTTCAAAGAACTTAGTGCCATTAGAAAGGTATATAAGTCATATTTCGAAAACATACACTGTAAAAATATTCTATTGCACTGAAAATTTTTTTTGGCAAAAATAAAACTTTAAATTGAGAAGACACTTCAAAGGATAAGTGTTTTTTTCCAAAAAAAAATTTTTTTTAAGAAGGTCTATTTAATATATATAACATATCTAAAAACTAGAATGTCGTTTTTTTTTCTTTTTTTTTTTAAATTTTTTTAAGCAAATGCATCTCTTGTTAACTTCTTTATATTATGATATCATTGTGTGACAAAAAGAATGAAGTAGCTATACTATGAAAGTTATACAGATTTTTCTGTAATTCTAATAGATTAGAACAAGAATCGCATTATCAAATTTGTCAGTGCAATATAAATTTTTACAGAGTATGTTTTCGAAAGCTGACCTTTCTAATGGAACCAAGACCTTTGAAATCGGTGCAGCCATTCCGTAGTAATCAAAGCTTGAAAGCACATATTATCGTCATTTTTAAAAAACTTCGATACCTTACCATGCCCACATATTTTCAGAAGTGCAATTTCTAAAAATGAGGTTGTGTTTGTATAGGTAAAATGTAGCTGTTTGCAAAAATCTGAGAGGGTCGGGGTCAATGCATATTGGTTTTGATATGAAATTTATCTTTTATTAGTTACAATAAAAACTCTATCAGTAAATGTATAAAAAGAATCTTAAAGTTCAAGATAAATATTATAAATTGTCTGAATTAAAAAAAAAAAAAAAAAAAAAAAGAAATTAGTAAAACAATAAATACGTATTAAGATTTCTCTCAGTGTATGTGTATTATTTCTATAGTCAGGGTTTAAAATTTGTACTCCTTCTTTGTTAACTTAACTTTGCCATCATCACAATATAACACGCAATTTTAAAATGAGCATCACGCGCCTTTAACTTGACTTGTGGTTGTTGTTTTTCTTCTTCTTGTTTTTTTTTTGTTCATCAGCCCTGAAAGTTTTGAAATGTGGGTTAAGGCAATTGTATGTATTAATGTAAGTTTTTGTTACTAAAGGCTAAAATACATTTACAATCATACATACATACGCACATATTACTTGTTTTGGACCCAGCCCTTTGTGTTGTACTCTGGCTGTATTCTATGATGATGTGTTGTTGTGATTTTTTCCATTTTCTTTTATTTACTTTTAAAAATTGATTACATAAAATTTTTATATCTTTTTAGCAGCAAGAGCCGACCCGACCCTTCTTTCAAAAATTAAATGGGATATTTGTGTTTTGAATTATTTTAATAAGTTTTAATGAAATTTTGAAGTTTCTCATTACCATTTCATGGGCCATGTGCTAAATTATACCGATTTTCCTAAAAGTTTTTGCCAAACACACTCATAGATCAAACACACTTAATTAAAAATTATGTTTAAGAAAAAATTGATAAAATTAGTATTTTTGTTTTGTTAAAAATTAACTAGAAGAGAACGGCATAAATAAAAATCATAAATTTACAAAATTTTAATCATATTGGAGTTAAATTTTAGTTCATTGAAAATGGTTAAAGATTTGTAGACAAAAAACAGTCAACAAAGTCTAGATTGCTGATTTCAGAAGAGCAGATTTTTATTCGCATAAAAATTCTAAACAAACTTTGAAAATTTAAAAATTTGTTTTTTTTTTTTTTAGAAAACTTTTTTTTTCTGATTTTAGCACATTATTTTTTTACTTTCAATTACCTAAAATTTAGCTTAAATAGATTCAGCACAACGAATTGAAAAATGGACTTTGGTGGCTATAATTAATAAATTATGTTAGTACAATCATGATTACTGAATATTTTGCGTGTTGCAATTAAAATTTAGATGTATTAACTGAATTTTGTTGTGATAAGTAATAATCAGTTGTATCTAACAATTTCAGTCATAGTAACTGAAGTTTAGTCGGCAAATGGCAAAATTTGTTTCTGTGTGAAGACTTATTTTTGCTATTCTTGTCTTACTGAAGACATTTGAACGAATGTTAATAGTTTTAGCAAACATTTTCAACATTGAAAAAAGTTCAGATATAGGTATATATAATCATATATATTTATATATATATATATTTACTTCATTATCACATCATATCATATACTCAAAAAAAATGAACTAGAATTTAGAAAAATTAACTTAATTTTTTTTTTTTTTTTTTAAAGAGATGCAACACTCAGGAAATTCTTCCTATTAATTAATGTGTTGCTTTCTTTGGAAAGGGGATAGTGGAAAGATGAAAGGTGGTGAAAGATGAAATGCTTCACACATGGCAACACTGTAATTGCGCGAGATGATAAATCTTAGAACAGTGGTTGCTCGCCACCTGATGTAGAGTTGGCGAATTTTTTGAAGCTTTTTGTTTCATAGCCCTGATTCATTATTTTACTTCGGTGGGGTTAAGTGCTATGGGAACACCGAAGGTGGGCGCAGCGATACATATAAGTGATAGAAAACTCATACATATTATTTTTCTAAATTGATGTTGTCGGCACCGGGAATCGAACCCGGGACCATCTGTGTAACAGTCCAACGCGCTAACCATTACACCACAAATTGAGGAGAATTTGAACTTGAAACGGCGCCAAAGACATGATTTACCGAAATTTTATAAAATTTTCCTTAAAACTAAGAAAATTACTATTTTAAAGTAAGTTTTTTTTAGGAAACATGACACAATTTTCTCTCAATTAGTTCATAAAATTTATCTCAAATTTGGTACACATTTTCTAATTAAAATGACAATTTTTCTTCGGTTATGGTAATATATTTTACTGGAAAATAAAAAAAAAAACTGTGCTTTTAAGTTAAATTTTTTTCATAAAATAGAAAAAATCATCATATTGAGGACATTTATTCAATTGTTGTGTGAAAAAGTTACTGTTATTAAGTTCACTTTTTTTTCCAAAATTAAGGTACAGTAAACTAATAATAAGTTAATTATTTTCTGCAAAATAGAAAAAATTTACTACCATTAGCTACGTATGTGTCAGCAATTCATGAAAAATTTACTAGATATCAGTATATTTTTTCCTTTTAACTAGGAACAATTTACTACTTTTATGTACTCACCAGTAGTTCCTCATTACTACTCATTACTACTATAGCTGATCCGAAAAATGGCATACATAAACTTATCTCATGAGTTCCCATAGGATATCATCTGATATAATTTGATCCGAAAAATGGGTCTATCTAATTTGATTAATTATTATATAATTTGATCAAATTTAATATAACTTCATAAAATTCTTTGGAATCAGCCTTACTATTTTGTTTCACATTCCCAATAATAATGAAAATTTATATATAAATGGATGGTCATTGTGATGTAATGGTTAGCGCGTTGGACTGTTACACAGATGGTCCCGAGTTCGATTCCCGGTAACAACAGCATCTATTTGGAAAAATAATATGTATGAGTTTGCTATCTATCACAGCGCCCACCTTCGGTGTTCCCATAGCATTTAACCCAACCGAAGTAAAATAATGAATCAGGGCTATCAGCCAAAAAGCTTCAATAAAGTTCGCCAACTCCCCATCAGGTGTCGAGCAACAACTGTTCTAAGACTTATTATCTGTTGAAGCCCTTGATCTTTCCGCACCTTTCATCTCTCCTATATCCCCTTTCCAAAGAAAGCAACACATTAATAACTAGAATTTACTGAGTCTTTGTTCTCTTAAAAAAAAAAAAAAAAAAAAAACAGAAGGCAAATTAGCTTTTGTACGTTTTGTACGTTTTTATGTTTATTTGTACTTTATTTGGATCTTCCGACTTTATGCACAAAATAGCTTTTTATTAAGAGGTTTGGGCTTTTCATTGTGTTTTTAAGATTTTCTGACTTTTTTATACTCATGAAATATTATTTATTCTATTAACTTTGAACTTTTGTTTTTGCTTTTTTTTGCATATTTTCGTTTGCATTATCTATTTAAAAATTGAATTGTGCTTTTTTTTGTCTTTTCTGATCACTATATACAAACGTATTGGTTTTTTTTTTTAATTTTTACCATTTATGTTTATATATAATTATCAGAGACAGGAACTATAATAGCATGAAAAACTATAATAGCATGAAAAATCTTAAAATATGATCTAAAATTCAGATGCCCGATTTTACACATTTTAAAACAACGTTTTTGTTTGTTTGCATGCAATAAAGATATTGTGGGCGCTGTGGTGTAATGGTTAGCGCGTTGGACTATTACACAGATGGTCCGGGGTTCGATTCCCGGTGACGACAACATCAATTTATAAAAATAATATGTATGAGTTTTTTATCACTTTTATGTATCGCTGCGCCCACACTGATAATAATCCATGCGTAAAATTACAAAAAAATGTCAAAATAACCAATTTTTTTGTAAAATAAACGAAAATTTGTACATTTTACAAAAGTTTTTGTAGTTTTGACAATAATTTCGTATTTTTATGCATGGATTATTATGAGTGCACCTTCGGTGTTCCCATAGCACTTAACCCCACCGAAGTAAAATAATGAATCAGGGCTATGAAACAAAAAGCTTCAATAAATTCGCCAACTCTAAATCAGCTGGCGAGCAACAACTGTTCTAAGACTTATCTACTCGCGCAATTACAGTGTTGCCATGTTTGAAGCCCTTCATCTTTATATGACTATATGTAAACTTTTTTCGTTGGGTAGTTAAAAATTACGTTGCAAAAAAACTTCTAAATTTATCAGACGTTTTTGCAAATGCAAGAAATATATGTAACTTCATATATCAAAAAAATACTGATATATGGACAAATATAATCCCAAACTTTTTTTCAAATACGGAATGCAAATTAATGACTTAAATTCTTAATCCAATTCATTTGGCCTTTTTTTTTTGCAGACTAAAGAAGAATTGGTTTTAAGAGAAACAATTTTTTAAAGGTTTTTTAAAACATACTTTTTTGTATATACAAACAAAATTTTGTGTTAATTATACAAAATGTGTTCAGAAAATATTTTAAACAACACAAATTAACTTTAAAATTTATTAAATTTTTTTTCGAAACTCTCTAAAACCAGTGTAGGTTTTTCATAAGAGAGCGTTTCAAACTAAAAAATTGATTTTCTTCCTCGGTAAATGTTGTTTTTTTTTATTTACCTAGCGTCCTAAGTTATATGTTAAAACTTCAAGTTCATTAAAAGCATAAATTTTTAGGTTCAACATTATTTTTTAAAATGAATTGCAAGTAGTACTTAATTGGATTAAAATAAAAATTACTGATCTCTAAGACATTTTAAATTTTTTTTAAAAGTGTTTTAATAAAAAATTTATTAGATCAAATTGTATCAAATTATATATAATTTGATCATATTTGATATACCCATTTTCGGAGGATACTATATGATATTAGATCTCATGAGATAAGCTTATGTATACCATTTTTCGGATCAAATGAGATGTGATGTTTACTTATATGTGATACTATAGCGAGCGAAAAGCTCCAACCTAGCGCCTTTTCTAAAAAAAAAAACAGAGAATAATGCGAGTCTTGTGTACAATAGCGCTAAATCTAGCGCAAAATTGGCATCGCTGGTGTAGTGCAAAACAAACCGACTGATTTGGGCATCTAATAAATATATACTTAGGAAATTATGTTGGTAAAGACGACTGCAATTGTAGTCAAAAACAAATGAAATTTCATTTAAATAAAGGACGACTTACATTTCATTAAATTCAACTAACATTGTCATTTGTTTTTTAATGTTCAAAAAATGACTAACATTGTAGTAAAAATGAACCACATGGTAGTAAAAAATAAACCAAAAATTTTTTTTTTTTATTTTTTTAAATAACAAAAAAAAACAGTAAAAAATGAATGTAAAATCATAAAACAGTCATTTGATGTGAGTTGTTTTTTTAAATGAACTACAATGTTAGTTAAAAATTTTATTTGTTCTACAAATGACTTACATTTACATTAAAAATAATGAAACTGTATTACAACCCAAACAACTACATATTTTTAAAGCAGAAATTCCCTGAGTGTACAACTAAAAGTTTAAGCAAATTACAAAGAATTTAATTTTGAGTTAAATCTTAACCTTAAAAATAATTTTGTGTTTATTTAAAAGCTTAAAATCATATAAAATTCACATAAAATATTAAAAGGCCCATTTGAAGCACATGTGACAGGTGATAATGATTCAAAAATGTACATATGACAGCAAAGGATATAAACTATGTAGTATGTAAGGTGGGTAATCCCCCCCTTACACCATGATTCATACATACATATTACATATGCATATACAGTTTTAAGTATGTGTGGGTGTTTATGTTTTAAAACACATGTGTACTTTGACATTTTTTATATTTAAAAGATTGTCAACCATTTTTTGTTTAAACTTTAAAGAAACGATGTCAAAAAAAAAAAAAAAAACATTTCACAGACATAAAATTCTTGGTTCTTCTTAGGAAACTGTATAAAATAACAACATTTTGTAAAATATGGTGGCATTGCTTGATGCTTGAGAATCTTTAAGATTTTTTTTTTTCATTTCAAATAGATACAACATGACGTGTAGTCTTATTGTGTATGTGACTGTAGCATTTTGCCCCATTTATATTTTCTTTTTGGTCTGTCTATTTGTAACAGAACAAAAAAAAAAATAAAAAGATTCGAAACAAATTCAGAGAAAACTTAAATATAGATGATGAAAATAAGCAAAAATACACGCACTGGAAGATCTTCGTTTCGCCTCAAATCATTTTTGAATTTATTTACATGCACAAGTACTGTATACTAACTGCACTCATAAAAAAAAGTTAGTTCAAAAGTCTATTAAACTTGTTCTTATTCATTTGAGCTAATTTTTTCTGTTGTTATCGTTTAAATCAGTAATTTAACTAAATATATTAGTTACCTTATTTTATCTAAAAAAAAATATTTCATTCCTATTTTTACAAATTTTTCGACCTAAAATTCAGTAGTTCGTGACGCTCAAATTTACAAATTTTTCCAGTTAATTGAAACCACAATTGTCTTTAAACTATTTTTTTTGTGCCTTAAGTCGTTATTTGATATCTTGGAAACTACGGCTATATCTTGGAAGCTACGAGAGATAGAGCAAAATGGACCCGTGGACCTGCCTCCGGTCAGATCCGGAAAGACATTTTTAGCAGAAATTTTCAGTTGATTCAGCTAACACATTCTTTGCTTTAGCTAAATTATTAGTAAATTTAACTACATCTGTCAACTCAAATTTAGTTCTTCTAAAATTTAGCCAGGCACGGATCGATAATAGGTTTTGGGAAGGTAAGTTAGAGTATTTTTGATTAAAGTTTCTAATGTTTGTCGCATTTTTGTATTAACAAATTTTTTTTTGGGCAAGAAAATGTCCCATTCTCCCTCCCCTGGATCCGCGCCAGCCAACATTTAGCAGACTGTAATTCTCAACATTATTGAAAATTCTGCTGGCGCAAATTCAAGTACTACTTACTGTTGCCGTAGCTGAATTTTGAACTATTTGTACGGGCTTTTTTTATGAGTGTACTTTTACTATATCGGCTGTTCTCAAAAATATTTAAAACTATGGTTTTTATTTTTTTTAAATGCCATATAACATTAACAGGATTTTACACGTTATTAACTCACGTCAAATCCATTTTCGTGATTCACATTCTGCAAGGGGCGCAAAATTTATTGCAGTTTAAAAATTTAAATTTCCAACATTTTTCAAAATTGGAAGTTTTGATTGATTTCAAATTAAAAAATAATAAAAACAATTTTTTTAGACGTTTTTTTGAAAATTTGCTCTCTGGTTTTGTGTTTTCTAAAAAAAAAAAATTTGCTCAAATATAACTAAAAATTCGTAGTTTCAGCAGATTTATTTTTACTATTCCAATCTTACTAATAATTAGGTTTAACAATCCTTTCTGTGACGTCATTTCAACTTATTTTTAGTAGTTTTAGCAAAAACTTTTACTAATTATTTTCTATCAGTGTACAGAAAAAACTGCTAAAGTTATCAGATTTTTTTTTTTTAAACAAATATTAATTAATTAAAAAACTGCAAAAATAAACCTGTTAACTTTACAAATTTTAATCATATTCGAGTTGAATTTTAGTTTATTGAAAATATGTATTCCATTTGCTAAAATTAAAAAAAAAACTTTTACTAAATACTTGTAGACTAAAAATAGCAAACAAAAACTGTAATATCAACAAGATTTTTGCTAAATTTCTATCAAATTTAGTAGAATGCTAGTAACAGTTTATTTAAATATGTAGATTGCTGATTTCAGAAAGACAGATTTTTAATCGCATAAAAAAAACTTAACAAAAAAAACTTAAAAAATATTTCCTTGTTTATAACGTTTTGTCTACTAATGTTTGCTAATTTTAGAAAATTTATTTGTTACTTTAAATTAACTTAAATTTAGCTCAATTATAACTAAATATATGTAAATTCAACAAATTTATTTTTGCTTACTAATATTTAGCAAAAAAAAATCTATTAATTTAACAGTTTTTTCCAATTTTAAGTAGTTTTTTAGTTGCTCTTTTTACAGGTTTATTTCTTTGAGTGTAACGATAGAAATTAGATATTTCTAACTATGACCCACAAATTTTGCACTTAAACTAGTTAAAGTGTTGTTAATCCAAACTTATAACCGGCTTTTCTAAAATAAAAAAATTGCACAAGTTATTGAAAAATAATATCAGTTTCAAAAGGTTTCAAAATTTTTGACAATAGCCCATATATTTGTTTGTATATTTAGTAAGGCAACGCTTATATCTCAACATAAGTAACACAATTTCAATTACAATAATTATACAGTAATTATACAGTAATACGGAAAATTTTATAAACATTTGCTAATGCGCTAGTTTAACCCTTTAATGCCCAACAACGTCGATTTGATTTTATGATGTGATATGCTACATAAACAAAAACTGTGAACAACGATTTTTATATATTGTTTCGCTTTTAACAACCAAAATACCAAAACTTAAAAAATTTTGTATTGCCCCTTACAAAAAAATTAAATGACTAAGGTACACAAAAAAATATCATTTGAAAGCTTACATTTGGCTCTAAAATTATTTTTGCCTTTTTTTATCTCGCATTTTTTGAGTTTTTAACTAATTTCGCATATTTTAATTTTTGCGACTTGCATGATTAACAAAAGGCACAATTCTAAATAATTATTTAAAAGTGTATTTTATTAAAGAGTGCTTAGGTTTTCTTAACACACTAGTGAAGTTTTCATTTTATTTAAGCTCAAAATAAAGCCGTATGCATTTTTTAATGGTTCTATCTTTAAAGACACAGGCACTTAATATTTAAACTTATCCAGTATGGTAAACGAAGTCTAAACTCAGTTAAATTAACTCTTTTTTGATTTAGTCTTCCTTTTCAACATCTATTCAACATCTTGATTACAATCGTGAGGCGCTACGAAATAACCCCCAATGAAATAACCCCCAACGGCCAAAAATGAAATAACCCCCAAAAAAATTGTGTAAAATTGTTTGGGGTTTTTTTCATTTTTTTTTGGGGATTATTTCATCTTACGGTTTGGAGATTATTTCATTATGAAGCAACCCCCAATGAAATAAAGCCCAAAATTTAAATTCTTTGGAGATTATTTCATATGCAATTATTTTGGGGGTTATTTCATATTTTTTGGGGGATATTTCATTTTGCTAAAAGTGAAATTTTTTTAATATTTGTTAGTTTTTCTGCGTGGGGTTTTCTCCTCTTAGGGGGTTTCTCCTCCATGGGACGCGGCAGGTGGCTTCGCTGAATAAAGTTTCCCTGCGCGCGTCACACTAGGGAAGATAATGAGACGCGCGCAGGAAAACTGTATTCAGCGAAGCCACCTGCTGCGTCCTATGGAGGAGAAAACCCCTAAGATCGGCCGCAGGCCGCCACGCAGAAAAACTGAACAGTGTAACAAAAGCATCAAAAATATGAAAACAAAAAATAAAAAAAATTTGGGACATATTTCATTTCTTTGGAGCTTATTTCATTGGGGGTTATTTCATTTCTTCCTTTGGGAGTTATTTCATTACGAAACAACCCCCAAATTTTGGGTGTTATTTCATTTTCACCTTTGGGGAATATTTCATTTCTTTTGGGTATTATTTCATTTTTTTTTTTGTTGGGACTTATTTCATTTTTTTTGGGATTTATTTCATTGGGGGTTATTTCATTTTGTCGTTTGGGTGTTATTTCATTGGGGGTTATTTCGTAGCGCCCAATCGTGAAAAAAAATTGCAAAAAATTGTTATTAAGATATTTAAAAAAAAAAAAAACAATTTTTTACCTATTTTTGTTGGAACTTTTTCCAAAAATTATTTAAAAATTTTAAAAATCCTAATCTTTTATATTTGTAATTGCTAAGTTGATGAAAAACATGGGTATGTATTTTTCTGCTACAAATTAGTCCATCGATTGTAAAAAAAAATTGAAAATCTGACCTATCGAACTATAAACTTTTCAAATTCTAAAATATTCCAAAATTTATTCCGTTTTTACTCAAAACATAAATAATGGTTTTTTTTTTTTATTAAAATACTTTTAAATCTATAGAAATTATATTGTAAGGGTTGACGTATGGGCATGGTGAAAACCACGACCTTTTTGGAAGAAATTTTAAAAATCGGTTAACGTAAAAAACTATTTGTTCATATATTTTTGAATAGAGATTTGTTAACAGATCTATACAAAATTTAAATTTTTAAAATATCTTCAACCGTATAGGAAATATATGTAGTCACACTTTCATTTTTGGTTGCCAATATTTCCACTAGAGGGCGTTAACCTAATACTTATCGAATTTTTCAAAAAAAGTCAAAAACTGTTTTTTTAAGTAATTATATGGCAACCATGGAACAGTAGGTTTTAAACATTTTTAAATTATTTGTACATCTAAGACCTCAAATTACCACATGGTTTTTACTGCTTTATTATAACTCTATCCTATCCAAAATTATCAGGCCTTTAAATTAGGTGTTGCTCTAAAGCAGCGGCAGTGCAAAATGGGTTAAGACAAACATTTCTTAATGAATTATGATTCTATATATCTGGAAAGTTTAGTTGAAAAAATGTGCAGCAGATCTTGACGTGCCATTAATAAGTTAATAGATCTCCTTATAATGTGTTCACTAAAATTTATATGTACCGCCCTAATATCTAATATAGTCGCATGCTGTATTTTATTATGAGAATTTGTTTTCCTATTATTATTTTTTTAAATTTCTTTTTCATTTCGTTTAGATTGTTTTCCATCTCCCTATTCACCCCTTGTTAAACTAAAATAAAAAAAAAACATGTTAAATTCTTTTTTTTTTCTTCTTATTTTCATTTTTCTAAGATAAACATAAAATACATTTGGCACAAACAAATACTATAATATAAGGAAACCTTATACAGACATCCACCATACTTATGTACGTACAGATACATTTAGATATGTATAGAATATATTAGATATTGGAGATGACTGTCAGACAGACAATACAATTTCCTTAGATTGTTGTCGTCAATTCCCAAAGGGCATTTTCATCATTGACAACAACGACATCATTGATAATTCAAATAACAATGAGCTGAAGTAGGAGGAGGACGAGGAGGTCTGCAACATACAATCTCAGAATATAACTTTGGTTTGTCGATGGTTAGAATAATCAGCGAGAAAAGTTATTTTGAAATTGAAGTATTTATGATAAAAAGTTTGTTATTTTATTTTTTATTATTTTGTTCTGTTCGTCCTTTGCCTTGTTATTGACATTTTACTAAAATTCTATTAAATTTATCTTTCATCGAATTTAAATGAGGCGTTCTTATGTAATTTTATTACATACACCTAGAAAATATATTCGTGCAGACAACTAAATTTGTGGCCAATCGAATAGTTTGATTTTGGCAGTGGAATGGGTATATCGAGTTTTTGCATACTGATATTCTGTGTATATACAACGGTGGTCCCGGTGGTTTATTTCCCAACATAATCTCCTTTTAGCGCCATAAATTTTTCCGAGCGATATTCAAAAGCTATCGAAGCTGTTTATAGTAACATACTAGCTCCTTAAAATAGCCATCAACCGCAGACTCCAGCTCTTTATTGTTGGCAACTCTTTTACCACCGATCCAATTTTTCAATTTTGGAAATACAAAATAATCTGAGGGAGCTAAATCTGGCAAATGATGACGTAATTTAATCTTTAGGTCTTTAATTTTGGGCATCGCAATAGTGGATGTGTGCAATAGTTGATGTTGTTCTATTGTGAATAAACGCGGCAACAGTCTTGCCCACAGCTTTCTCATTTCCAAATTTTCGGGAAATATGATATGTGTAGCACTTTTAAAATGCCTATCATTTCAGGCAGCTCACACACCTTCAGCCGATGATCATACAATACAATTTTGTGGATTTTCTTAACGTTTCTGGCGTGGACACCTCAATTGGTCGACCACTACGGCGTTCGTCTTTGCAGCTCGTACGTGGGAGTAGACTTCCCAAGAGTAGATTCTAGCTAGGCTTTAATAAAGGTTGGACTGACACCTTGCAAATGAAAGTATTGAGTTATATAACGGTGACCAATTTTACCATTGTTTACAAATTCACTGAGAAAATACTAAACAGTGTGGCGCCCTGAAACTTAAAACATATGTTTTATACGTTTGCAATTTTTTACCAAAGTAATTTTTTTCAAATTACTGCCGGCATCTATACGGCAGGTCGGCCAATTTTGGGACAGCCCTCGTATATACACGAAAAAAACAGATTAGGTCATAACAATCGTATTTGAAGCCAATCGAATTGTTCGGTGGTAGCTATCGAAGTTTTTGGTAGTTATCTTTGAATTTCTGTTAAAACAATCTAAACTCAAAATTGTTTTCACAAACGTAGAATTTGGTAGCAGCAACCGAATCATACGATTAGCAACAAATACAGCCGGCACTACCCACACAAAGAAAAATAAAGTGCCACCCGAATTCGAAAGTGTATTTCGGTGGATACAACCAAGAAATTCGGTTAGTACAACCATATTAAAATGGGATTTCTGAATATTATGTTGTATTAACAGAATTTTGCTGTAAAAACCAATATCCAGTTGTTCCGATCGAGATCAGTCTTATAGTAGCAGACTTTTAGTTGGCAAATTGTTAAATTTTGCCCTCTGTGTGGTATGTATTCTGGGTGCCCTTTATTTTAATGTGGAACGTAGGGCCACAACAAATATTTTCCAATGTTGTTTATCAATAGAAATCAATTTCATCTCACTACAAGATATACCAAGCTCTTTCAGCTCATTCTCAATTTGGCGTCTTCAAGTATTCGCAGGTCTGCGAGGTCACCTGGCGACTTGAGGGTGTGTCCGAGCTAACTAAATTTGTACGGTCATATAACATACAAATGATCTAGATTCCGCAAATGCTGATTTGATATATGGGCTGGCCAGAACGTTCTTAATATACACGCGATTCAGCGGTTTACAAAAACTTGAATACTACTCATTTCACATCACTGTTAAAAAATTTGAGTTTTGTCTTAGAATACATCTATTTCAACAGAAGTAATCTAGCACCAATTGCTTAAGATTGGAGCAATACTTTGCCAGAATATACTAATGTTTAGCCATCATATTTCGATTAGTCCGAATAAAAGCATCTTATAATTGTTCAACCCCTTCTCGATTTGCGCTAGCTTACATTGTGGTGAATCCGCAGATTTTAATGAAACTTGGATATGTTTTTGATTACTAACGAATATTAGACACATATTTTTTTAGGTGGGCAGTCGCACGTTTAGGGATTAAAGAGGGCGTTAAAAATGTCAAAATTTTTGTATGAAAAAATCTTTAAAACTTAAGAAATTTTGATAACCACATTGCCTACGTTGTGAGCCCAGGATTGCCACTTATTGGAAATTTTTAAAATATAGGTTATAAAAGCTCTTCCGGAAAAGTCGTGGCATAGCCTAACGATAATGAACATTGAAAAAAAGCCCAGTAATCCTCTCGATGGAATTAAATAGGATTATATGTTAATTTGAACTTAAACCAACAAATCCCCATAACAAATTTTTGTTAAAAAATTTTTTTGGAATAACAAAAATGTTCGGACATGTTTATACACCAATGAATGCGTCTTTAAGGTACATTTCATTTGATATACAATTTACTTAAAGTTTAAAAGCTTGTATAAGAAATATATTAAATGTGGAAAAGATTTTGTTTTTATGTAATTAATTTATTATCAACTATAAATATTTACAAATTTCTATTGCCTCAGCGTCTTGAAGCCATTGTTAAAGCCATTTGAGAAACAAAACTCTGGTCGCCACGTCGATAGCCATACACAAGATCAATCCAAAGTCAAAATTATTATTTTTTTTTTAATTTTTTTAATTTCTTTAAATTTTTGTTTTTAGTTATTCTAATGTTAAAAATGTATACAAGTTTATACCGAAAGTGCTTATTATTTTTGGACAAAATTAAAATTTAGACACAATCTTCAGGAGTGATCGTCCGTCCATTAATGTGTTTGATTTATTACTATATTTTTTTTTAGTACACCCATAAAAAAGTTAGTTCAAAAGTCTGTTAGACGGGTTCCAATTTAGTTGAGCTAATTTTTTCGTTTGGTTTTGTTTAAATTAGTTTTTTAGCTAAAGTTACTACCCAGCCAGAAATTGCCAATGGTCTGAAAAATTAAGAACTGGCAGAGCACTGTTTGCCAATGGTCCAACAAATAAAGTACTGGCAAAGCACTGATTTACAAGGCTCTGCCAATGTTAGTAAAAAGTGCTTTGCCAGTACTAAATTAACAAAATATACAACAGTTAAAATAATAAAAGGACTGGCACAGCCCTAGCTTAGAACGCTCTATCAACGTTTGTACAAAGTGCTGTGCCAGTACTTGATTTACAAAATTTAAAACCGTAAAAATAAAAAAGCACTGGCACAGCACTGGCTTAGAACGCTTTCCCAACATTGTCAAAAAGTGCATTGCCAGTACTTATTTACAAAATTTACAACCGTTAACATAATAAAAACAGTGGCACAGCGCTTGTTCACAACGTTTTCCCAACGCTAGTCAAAAGTACTTTGCCAGTGCTCGATTTACTAAATTTACGACCGTTTATAAAACGATTTACAACCGTAACTTATTTAAAAACAAGTACGTTTTTAAATAAGTTAGCAGGGTTTAATAAAAATAACAAATGAATAGTATTTTTTAAATTTATTTTACATGCTTTAAAACTTAATTCTTTTTTCTTTTTTTCAAATCTTAAATGAATTTAAAATAAACTAACCATGCTTACGGTATTCAAATCAAATACATACACTAAAAAAAAGTCAGTAAAGTCAGCACCATTTTTGCTCAAAGGATCCTTGTAAAAAAATTTGCTAATTTAGCGTATTTAAAAACTTTTTTAATCTATACCTTTATAAAATTTAAAATTACAAGACTGAAAAAATTCAAAACTAAATTGTAATTTATTTGAAGTTAAGAAAATTAAGGAATCCTATTATAGTCAGCACAAAGTATAGTTTTTGTACTAAAATTTTACTTAAGACATTTATTTTCAAATTTCTTTATTTAGTAAAATTGTAGTAAAAAAGTCGTGCTTGGTGCTAACTTATCACAAAAATAATTTGATAAAAAAAAAATATTCAGTTATTTTGTAATTAACTTAGCTGAAACCTATTGTTATTTCTGTTTAAATTACCAAAATCATTCAATAAGAAATAATACAAGTCTTTACTTAAGTGAATTCCAAAGTAGGACTATACAGTTCAAAAATAAATCTCGTTTTCATATATAATATTCTTAATTTAATTAAAAACAATGAAAATGAAAATTATTCAAGTTCGAGGCCATACTCTATATTTCTTTATTAGTATATTGTCCTAACAAATAATCTATAGAGTTTTTGTTTTCAAATTTATTCTTTGACCCTTTCAGGAATGTGTTGATAGATGTATTTCGGGAATTTTCTAGGTTCCCATCATCAGAACACGTTTTGAAAGCGGTAACAATCCCATGCCAAACATCAAACATTCATATGAACTAGTTTACTCACTACATGAGAACTAATATACATATGAGTTTGAAGTTAAAGATTATAACCATTGGTCAAAAAATAAATTGAAAACTTGTTTGTTATGTGTAAGGTCCACCTCTGGTGGATATTCAATACACGTTTTTTGTTTTTCTCCTCCTTTTTTTTGTTTAGTTTATAAACAACACAGGGGAAGGTAAACTAGACGGTACTTTGTCTTTTATACAAGTTTGATATAATTTTTATTAAAAATAAAAATTATGTTTTTTCGACCTTTAATTGTGCAATGAAACTTGAATAATTTTCTAATTTCAAATATATAAAATCAATTTTTTTCGAAAATTTTACAATTTTTAATTTAAAAATTTGAATTTACCCAATTTTTAAAGAAAATCTTTTTTTTTTTATAAATTTAAATTTTCTCTATGAAAAATTACAAGTTCACAGTCAGAATACAAATGATTTTTGTAATTGAATTTTATTTTAATTTAGATTGCAGAAACTTAATTTGTATGTTTATTTTTTTACATAATTTTATTATTTTAAAAAATATAACACCAAAATTTTTTAAAAAAAATTATAATAAGTACACTGTTTTTTTTTATTAATGTATTATTTACTTTATTAGTTGTTTTACAAAAACTTTGCCAACGTTTTAAATTATGATTTTGGTACTCATTGCCAGTGCTTTGCCAACGTTTTAAGAAAGAAACGGCCAAGCCCTGCCCGGTGTTATGATTTTGGGGTTGTCAAAGCACTTATTTTATCATTAAAAAAGCACTTTATTGGTTGTTCTACCAATGCTTTGCCAACGTTTTAAAATTATGAATTTGGTACTAGCGAAGCACTCTGTGCCAGTGCTTTGCCAACGTTTTAAAAAAGGAACGGCCAAGCCTGCCCGATGTTATTATTTTCGGGTTGGCACAGCACTTAAATCTTCAGAAATCCAAACCTCTGCCAACGCTCATACCACCGTTAAAAGCACTGGGCCAATGCTTTGCCGTTCGTATTTTTCTGGCTTTGTAGTTATCTCATTTTACCTCAAGAAAAAATATCATCCGATTTTGAACTAATTTTTTAAACCAAAATTTATTAATTCATGTTTCTTAAATTTACGAATTTTTCCAGTTAATTTAAACAACAATTGTTTTCAGATTCATCTGTAGATTAGTGTGTCCCAAAATGTTGTTGTTTTTCTATTTTCATGTGTGCTCAAGCTTAATTTGAATACTTATGAGGCAAAGTATTTTTGAGATTTTAATCAGATTTTTCGGAAGAGGTTTAGAAGTTGAGCAAATAGACAAATAGACACGCAAATATACAAAAATTTTAAACTGCATCATTGCAACGTTGACTCAGAAGGTAAGAAAATTTTGGTTACTGACCAAATTATAAGTATAATTCAAAAAACGTCTAGAAAAAACGCTTTTTGGGGATAATTGATTTGCGCGAACTCTAAACCTCTTCCAAAAATCTCAAAAAATTATAAAAATTAATTAATCAAGTATTCAAATTAAGCTTGAACAACAAAAAAAAAAAAAAAATTTTAACCCTATTGTAGATGGCGTGTTTTCTTATATTTTTTAGTTTAATATCATGAAATATGCTATATCTCGGAAACTAAGCGAGTTGGAGCAAAATGGACCAAAAATCGTTACTCTGCCTAAAATTACAAAAAAATTAATTTATATGTACACACAGAGAATGATTGGACTTGATTGTGAACAAAAAATTATCATATCATTATCTTAATTATCATAAATATGATTCTGACTTATCATATTATGATCACTGAGACTGATTGTTCATCATCTAGCATCAGAATATGATCACGAGATTCATAGTATGATTGTTGAGTGTTTCAATCATAACATAAAACTCTTTTCTCTGCGTGTATGCATAACAAAACGGTACATTTTTTTTTTGTTATAATTGTTAATAATCAAATGCATATTTTCAGTATAACAAATAAATGTAATTGAAAACAAAAAATATTGTTGTAGTGGGTTTGACAACGTTATAAATTGTGTATTTTATGTTTGATATTAAAATGCAAATTTACAACATGCAGCCCCATAAAATGCAATTAATAATGTATGCAAAACGTGTGCGTTTTTCATTTATTTTTGTTTTTATTCATTTTATATTATTTTTATGATTATTTATTTCACTTGCAACAATGTCCTATTGTTTGCAATGCAGAAAAATATAAAAAAAAAATTGCAAATATGCAAATGAATAGCAATTTTTTTTTAAAAGACTTAATGCTTCAAACGAGTGAGTCTATGAATGTTGCTGGCCGTTTTTATATCATATTCTTTACATGGAGTGCTGGTAAAGAGTTTGTAATGCTATAAAATGATTATCAATTTTATATCAAAATATGTATGTATAGCAAAGTGTGCGTTGTGATGTATGAAAAATAAACGAGAATAAACCGAACGCAGGAGACGCGCCTTAATTGGTTTAATATAACAAACAATTGATTATCATTTGAGCTTTTCAGTCATGATGGTGAACAATTTTCTGAATTGAGAATTTTTTAACGTTGATCTCCCAAATGGAATAAAGAATGCCTATAAAAATGTTTGCCATATTTTTTTTTGCATTTTGTAGATGTTAAATTTGTTTTTTGTCTGCAATTTTTTTTATGGTCCATTGACTTCATTTGTGTGATTTTATCCTTTCGCATTTATCTGTAAATTGCTATTTTTATTTATTTTTTTGTTAAAGCAGAGTTTTTGCCTTTTGACAATCAAAATATGCAAATGGTTGAATAAAAAATATAATACATGTATCTGTACTTTTTTATGAAATTTCATTTATATTGTCTTGTTTGTAGATATATATTTTTTTTTTTCGCTTAACATACCGGTTTATTTAGATGCATTTCACTAGCAAGCAAAAAAATTAAAAAATCCGGCAAACTAAAAAGATTGGTTTTGTTATACGGTAAATTTAAAAAATTCATATTACCACATTTGTTTCGCATATTTTAAGATAGTCAAATGTATTTACAGTGAGTTGCATTAATATGCGTACAATTGTTTAAAATGTTTGCTGGTCAAAATTCAGAGAACAAATTCGAAAAAATTATCAGAAACGGATTAGGATAATCTATTGGGTATTCTTCTTATTGCCTGACAGCTTTTGGTGTTTTCTATTTTTATTTTGATTTGGATTTAAAAAAATTTTGTGTTTGGTTTTTGGAATATAGTTTTCTTTCAATTAAAATTAAGAAGTTTTATAAGGAGAAATTTTTTTAAAATGTTCGTATGATACTCGAAAATTTTAAAAGACACTGTAAACATACATAAATACATTTATGTATATATACATATATATATTTATTATTATATATATAAGGCTTTCCAAGGCAACTGGCCCGCTACACTCAAAAAAAAAAAATTTGAAAAGCCAGCTGGGAGGATCCTTGCAAAAAATTGCTAATATCAGAAAAAAGTTAGTAAGTTTTGCTGAATTTATAACATTTTTTGCTGATATTAGCAATTTTTCTGCAAGTGAACACCCAAAAAATTGTTGCTGACTTTACACACGTTTTTTTTGAGTGTACATTAAAAGTATATCGTACACTTAGAATATTCTTACAGTAACTACTTATACGTTTTCAGGAGGTAAACAATAGTTCATTCAAGAAAAAAAGGAAGTAGAAAAGCTATACTTTTTTTCAGCAACTTTTTTACTGAAATTGTATTTTTAGCTTTAATTTTAGTTATACTTATTTAGGACTTAAACGTTTTGAACTAATGTTTTACTAATATTTTACTAATGTCGTACTAATTTATTTTGCTAAAAAAATTGTGCTGATAAACACATTAATAGTGTGGACGACAACTGGATTAAAAGATATACGCAGACTAAATTAGATGTCAAGATGTAGTAGTGACGAGAACAATGATACAAAAAAGTACAACTCTTGTAGGACATATACAAAAATCAACCATGGACAATTCTTATACCTGTTTTTCATACATAAAACAAAATTGTGGATAAAAAAGAGTTTAATTCAGCATTGTCACTAACTTGTGAATGTAATTGTCTACTAATTAAATAAAAGGCATAATAAAATATTTAAATTTAATAAACGATAAATGTGAATTTAAAATTTTTTAAAGTAATTAATATTATAGTGTGGAGAAAGAAAAGGACACACATCTGAGGTAGTTTACGTTTCCTTTTTCTTATTAAAAAAAATGGTTGTATAATTTACATATACAATGTAAAGGGTGGTTAAATTGTAAGGGCCGATGTTGAATGTGAACCACACCTAAACGCCAAGTTTTTTTCCGAATTTTATTTGACATTTCTCTATTTCAGACTTACTCAATTTGAACCATGGAGAGATACACAATCCAACAACGTGTTAAAGTTATCCAGACTTATTATGAAAATGGGAGTTCAAATCAAAATGCATATCGTTCACTTCGTGATTTTTTTGGTCAATTTGATCGTCCAAATGTGCGTACAATCGCAAAAATCGTGGAAAAATTCGAGCAAACCGGGTCTGTAGAAGATGTGAGAACACCAGTGCATGCTCGTACAGCTCGTACTGCAGAAAATATTGCTGCTGTTAGCGATAGTGTGGCTGAAGAGCCGTCCACCTCAACTCGTCGTCGTGCCCAACAATTGCACCTCTCACGCTCGTCGTTGATAAACATTATGCATAAAGACTTGCATTTACACGCTTACAAGGTGCAATTGGCTCAAGAACTAAATCCTCTTGACCATTCCAAACGTCGTGAATGGGCAGAATGGTGGCAAGAAATGGCAACAGTGGATGATCAATTTTCGAAGAAAATCATCTTCAGTGATGAGGCACATTTTCACCTCAGTGGATTCGTCAATAAACAGAATTGCCGCATTTGGGCGAATGAGAATCCAAAAGTCATTGTCGAAAAAACCAATGCACCCACAAAGAGTGACTGTTTGGTGCGGGTTATGGGCTGGCGGCATCATCGGGCCGTATTTTTTCCAAAATGAGGCCGGTCAGGCAGTTACTGTGAATGGTGTTCGCTATCGTGAGATGATAACGAACTTTTTATGGCCCGAATTGGAAGATACTGGATGTGGACGATATGTGGTTTCAGCAGGACGGTGCCACTTGCCACACAGCTAACGAAACAATGGCTCTTTTGCGCAACAAATTCAATGGCCGTGTTATCTCACGTAATGGCGATGTCAATTGGCCGCCAAGATCATGTGATTTGACACCGTTGGACTTTTTTCTTTGGGGTTATTTGAAAGAAAAGGTGTACGTCGATAAGCCAGCAACAATTCAAGAGCTAAAGGATGAGATAATTCGGTACATTAACGGCATAGAATCTCCATTATGCCTCAGCGTCATCGAAAATTTGGACCATCGGATGGAGGTGTGCCGCCGTGGTCGCGGCGCCCATTTGGCCGATATTTTATTCCATACATAATTGAGTAATACCAATATATCATAATAAAATAAAATTACAATAATATTCCTAAATAGTTTGTGTTTTATTCAAAATCAACATCGGCCCTTGAAATTTAACCACCCTTTATATGTCATATTTAGTTATTTATTCGTTTCTAGATTTATCTACGGCATCAGATGCCATCATTTAGACAACCATTGATTTAAGTAGTTGAGTAGATAATTTTGTTTATGATTCGAGTAGGTGTATAATAAGTAGTTATAATCATTCCAATTTTGTTAGATATTAACTACATCAACTCATTCATTCCCCCAACATTTTTATATTTTGTAATGTATTGTAAATTATTTTTTAAATAATCCCAAAAATTTGTTTATGATTTTCAGCAAATAAATTAACCAACTTTTTTTTAGTGTAGTTGTTTTAAACTGCTATTGTAGTAAACTAATTTAGGCAGTTATTTTATCAAATTACTAACCAAAATTACAGTACTTCAGTATCAGTTGTATTTTAGTATTTAAATAAACAACAACCAAAACAGTTGCAGTAAACAGTAAATTTTTGTTAGTTGTTTAAAAATAGAAAATTATATGGAGTTTTTAAAAATTCTCGTTTAGTTTATAATTGTTATTATTGTTATATTCATAGTTTGGAAATATGAATTAGAAAATGTCATTGTATCTCCAATGCATAAAAACGTCATAACTGGAATACCATTTGGAATTTTTACTTTGCTTTTTAAATATGATGTACACTCATAGAAATTAAAATATCAAAAAAAAAGGTACTAAAAATTAGTTAAAAATAACGTTAAAGAAAAAACTGTTAAAAAAGCTAAATATTAATAATTTAAAAAAGGCAAACATAAATCTGTTGAATTTACAAATATTTAGTTATATTTAAGCTAAATTTTAGTTAATTGAAAATAACAAATAATCTGCTAAAATCACCAAAAAAATTTGTTATATATTAGTAGACAAAAAAATGTGCTATTTTTAAGTTTATTTTTAGTTTTTTTAAAAATCTGCCCTTCTAAAATCAGCCATATACATTTTTTTTTTCAGCAAAACTATCTGTTGATTTTAGAAAATACTATTATTCACATTCTACTAAATTTGAGGTAAATATAGCACACATTTTTGTTGATAATACAGTTTTTTTTGTTATTTTAGTCCACAAATATTTAGTTAAAGCTTTTGCTAAATTTTGCAGAGTAAATTTGTATTTTCAATTAACTAAAATTCATCTCGAATTTAACTAAAATTTTGTAAAGTTAACAGATTTATTTTTGTTGTTCTTATTTCATTATTTAGCAAAACTATCTGTTATTTTTAGCAGTTTTTTCTCCAACGTTATTTTTAGCCAATTTTTAGTAGCATTTTTGGATGTTTGCACATGTTTATTTCAATAAAAGCAGGGTATACCAATTTTTATTGTAATTTAAAGAAAAAAATATTTTTAAAATATCGGAAAAATAACTGTTAAAAACAGTAGTTTTTACATCTCATAAAGTCGTTTTATTTTCATTATTTTTATTGTTTTGTGGCTCGTTTCTATGGTTTATGCATTTATTTAAGTTTAGTTGTTTTTGATTGCTTCGATAGTAGTCATTTAGACCTTCTTAATTTCCTGAGAGTATCAATGTTAAATTTACAATCGTAAATAACTCAGAGTCATTCTAAAAAATTTCGATTCGAATTTAGTCTGTTTTGCAATGGATGTGTTTGGATTTCAATATAAGTAATCATGTCGAATTTCAACGTTCCTATTAAGTTCTTCAAAATTCCTTATAGTTCACATTGTATAGTGGTTCAAAGTTAGCCATTTTTAGAAGAACTAAGTGAAATACCTAATGTTTAAACTGTTCTAACTTTTTAAGTAATTTTCAGATTTTTACATATCGTATCTCATATGAAAGACTGGATCTTCTGATTTCACAAAAATTTCGCGAACTTCAAGACCCATAGTTCATAGTATTATTTTTAAATTTGTCTTTCTGAATTCGAATCTGAACTCAGAACTTTCCCAAGTCATAAAGTTTTTGTGATATTTTAACCTAAAACAGCAAAAATACGATTTTCCGTCTTGTTTGGGACGTTACTACTCCGCGAATAATTATTCTTATATAAAATTCGTTACGGCGTATTTAAAATGCATTTTTAATTTACTTGATATCTTAATTTTTAACACGTTTCCATCAATAACCAGTACAATGTTCTACACTTATATGAAACTAAATTATTTAATTTTTAGTGAACGGTTTACTTCAAAAGATATAAAGATATCGGATAAATTCAAAAAGTATATTTAAAATGAAGAGCAGTAGTTGTAGAAGTCGCAACGAGTTTCAAGAAAGAGAAAATATTCGCGGTTTGGTTAAGTTCCGAATAAGAAACGTGATTTTAGCATTTTTAGGTTAGAATGTCTTAAAAACTTGATCACTTGTAAGAATTCTGAATACAGATTCGGATTAAGGAGCGTCAAAGACTATTTATAAAGTATACTCTGAACTGTGGATCGTGAGTCTTATGAAAATTAAAATTTGTGTCTATTGAACAAAATTAAAATGTATCCCTTGTGTCCGTAAAATTTTTCAATAAAAATGTTTTCTTCTTCTTCTTCCTGTAAAGAGACTAACTAAAGAAATATTCTACAGTAATTAATATAAAAAATTAATTACGATTGTCATTGTCTGACGGTTGCAAAACACTTTCTAACTTAAAATGTTTACTTTTTTATAAAAATAATATGTGAATTTCTTACTAAAATCTGAATATTTTTCGAACCCATTTATGACTCACTCTGAATTTTGAATATGTTGTACAAGACAAAAAATTTCGTTTTGGCATTTTTGCAAAACCTTCTATAAAGAGACAGTATAATTTTCTAACAAATAGAAAAAGTAAAATTTCCAATCTTTCATATAAACTACAATTTTTAAAAATCGGAAAATAACTTAAAAAGTTAGAGCATTTTAAACCTGCGGTCTTTCTCTAAAATGTAGGAAAATATCGAACTTTTAGCCGCTATTCAACGTGAACTGCATCCAATTTTGAAAAACTTAATACACCAAATATATCATAGGAACGTTGACTATAGATGTGTTTATTTTGAACGATGTCCATGGCCATATATCCGAAGACAGTAACGAAAATTTTTGGAATGACTTAATACGAAAACAAAATTACGCAATTTAAATAATAATATTATTTTTCCAAAACATGAGTGAAATATTGACAAACTTTTATATTATTTTTGGTATAATATTTGTAATAATTTAACTGAATGCGGTATTAGTTCCGAATTTTTAGTGTAATAGGAAACTTTTTTTGGCCGATTTTTTGATTAATTATATCAAAAAAATCGGCCAAAAGAATAGATTTAATTAAAAATAAAATAAAATTGTTAAAATATTATTTATAAAATATTTCGCTAGTAAAAAATGTTAAAATTTTTCATAAATGTTGTAAATCGCCTTGCGAAATGATAAAAAACAAGTTTAGAAAACTTATAATCTTTTGTTTTTGCAAAATTTTGACAACAAAAATCAAAATTGGTATCAAAGTTCCGCAAGCATTTCAGAACATAATTAATATTTTTTTTACATTGTTATCCTTAAAAGTGTCAAAATTATCATTAACAAATTTAAAAAGATGACATTTTGTGCAACAAAAATCTGTGAAAATTTCTTGGATTTCTAGATTTATAAAAGCTAAATAAGTTGATAAAATCAATAATTTTTTTTAAAAAATACTTGGAAAACAAAGATAAAGTAAATTTTTGCAAAATCAGAAAATCTTAAGAAAATAGGCAAATAAAGTGTTCGAAAACTCAAAATTTTTAAAAAATTCGAAAACGTCAAAGTTTTCTTCTCTGGAGATGACATTTAAAAAATGTCCGAATTTTAAAAGATTGCACTATAAAATGGCTTTAGCAAAATGTGTAATTAACATATTGGCAAGCGACAACCTTTTTATCAGAAAAATATTGCTATTCTTGGCACGCAACAAAAAGGTTTTGCCATCCCTGAACTATATGAAATGAATATTCAAGTTAGACGATGAAACCTTCGGGATCAATAAAAAAAACTTGAAATAAAAAAAAAATTTGCACGATTTCTAAATGAACTGATCTTTCTTTTATTCAAAACTTCATAAATTGTTCTGAAATTTAAAAAAAAAATTATTTATTTCACATTTTACATTAAAATCATTTGATATGGTTAAATTTCTATCATCTTATTCAATTAAAGTATTACAAGTGACATATTTAAAATGAGACCAAAATTTGACAACTTAAAAAAAAAATTCCAAAAAGTTGTTCCAGTACTTGTCAGTCACATTTATGATACGGACAGTTGGCTTGGAATGCAACATATGTTCATAAATAAAAATAATTTAAATATTCAAAAAACGTGTTTCTTTGTATATTTAATGGTCGTGCATTAATTTGGAACATTAAATTCATAATAACTTCATTACACGATATTTCCTTTAATAAAACCACAACAAATAAAACATCAAAAACAGTAATTTTTTGTAGTTTTTGCTTGGTTTTCAACACTTTAAAGACACCGCAAAGTCAGATTTTGAAATGTGTTTTCATATAGAATCCAAAATTTAATAAAACAAAATGACAAAAACCTGTAATGGCGTTAATTTGATTTTCATGCGAGATTTAAATGTGCTGTTTTTTATTTAGCTTTTTATTAAAGCCTAATATTTTGGCGGTATTGGTGCGAAAACAACACTGAACAAATATGTGAGCAGGGAATTAGATCGATATTAGTACAACCAGAAAAAATAAAAAAATCATTACAACTCGTCCCAGAAATTCTCTCTGTGTATGTTGGTGGAAGATTAATCATGGTTTTCTGAAGACCCATATGCATTGACCTTTAAGTTAAATTTAACTCCAGCACGGATTGATAAGAGAACATAAATTAAAAAAAATACTACAATTTATTAACACACTTAGAATACCATGTAGGTAAAAACCACTTCATATGTAGTTAAAAACAAATGAAATTTCTCTTAAAGAAAGTACGACTTACATTTCAGTAAATTTAACTAACAATTTCAGTTATTTTTAATGTTCTAAAAAATGAACCACAGTTGTAGTAAAAATTAACCACATGTTAATAAAAAGTAAACAAACATTTATTTTTTTTATTTTTTAAATGACAAAAAAACTATTGTAAAAAAATTAATGCAAAATCATAAAACAGTCATTTGATGTGGTTTGGTTTTTTAAATGAACTACAAGGTTAGTAAAAAGTATAATTTGTTATACAAATGACTGACATTTACATTAAACATGAGGAAACTGTATTACAAACCAAACAACAAATCAAAACAAATTGACTTAAATATAGCAAGTGATTTAAAAGATGAATTTGCTAATGAAAAAACACCAAATAATTCTTTTAGCATGGATTATTATGAGTGTACCACTATTAACACTTATTTTACGAAACTCTCTTAAAACCAGTTCAGGGTTTTAGAAGAGAACGTGTGAAATGGCTTGTTTAAACAAATGAATCACAAAGACCCTCTAAATTTTCAATTTAAAAAATTAAATAGTTGCTTTGTTCCACTATAGGCAATATACTTTCTACTACTGATTCGGTGTTGTGGTTAACAAAATAGTTGTTTTGAATACTCTGAATAATATACATTAATATAATATACATTACGCTCATATGTGGTATTCGTACAATGAGTTGGATACAAATATTTCTACTTTAGAAATAGATTTACTATTAAAAAAAAACTTAAAAAAATAAAGCGCCTGGAGAAGATCAAATCACTTACGAATTTTTACAAAATTCTACAAATGAATTTATGATACAACTTGCAAAGACATATAATAAAATGTTCGATTCCGGTAAGGTTGATGAAACATTTTCAAACAGCATAATATTCCCAATCTTTAAAAAGGGAAACCCAAATTTACCTAGCAACTACAGAGGAATTTCGTTTATGAACTGTATAGCTAAAGTGTTTATGGGAATTCTTAATGAACGGATAAGCTCATGGTTAGAAAAGAATATGATTTTGAATGAATATCAAGCCGGTTTTCGAAAGCAGTACTCAACAATAGACAATATATACAATCTGGCGTCATTGGTGAAACTTAAGTTTGAGGAAAAGAAAAAGGTGTACGCATTTTTTGTTGATTTTAGAGCGGCTTTTGATAAAGTACCTAGACAAAAACTAATTTTTAAATTGCATACGATGGGATTATCCACAAAGATTGTTAGATTGATAGAAGATTTATATATAAACACTTCGTCAGCTGTTTGGACGGGAAGTGACTTATCTGATTATTTTGAGACTCACGCGGGTGTTAAACAAGGCTGTCTTTTGTCCCCATTATTGTTTATCATGTACTTAAATGATTTACACGAATACCTGGGCGGAGGCATTATGGTTGAGGAACCTAATATACGAATTCTTTTATACGCAGACGATATAGTTATACTGTCAGAAGATAAAAAGGTTATGCAAGTAATGATAAACAAACTTGAAACTTACTGTACAACATGGAATATGGAAGTAAATATGGATAAATCTGAGATGATGGTTTTTAGGCAAGGTGGTAGGTTGGCAGGGGATGAAAAGTGGTTTTATAAACAGGAAGAAATTAAAATAGCATCAGAATTTTGTTATCTAGGTGTAATTTTTACACCAGGAATGTCTCTTGTAAAGCATGTTGAACGTATAAACAACGCAGCGAAGTCCAGCATTAATTCTACATGGCAAAATTACTTAACAACACCAAATATTTCACTGAGTTCAAAGTGGAAAATATTTCAAGCTGTATGCAGAGCGGTACAAGTGTATGTTGCGCAAGTCTGGGGGTTTACAGCTTTGAAATAGTCGATAAACTTCAAAGATATTTTCTTAAAAGAATATCGAAAATACCGGATTTCACACCTAATTATGCACTGGCTTTAGAAACTGGAGCTACAGAAAGCCATTTATATACATTATGTCTTCATCTTAATTATTTGACTAAAACATTGTATAACTATAGTACGGAAAGGTTACCACATAAATTATCAAAGCTAGTTCTTCAGAAAAACATTTTTTGGGCGAAGGAAATTAATGAAATTGGTGAGCAGTTTAATATACGTTTTGATGTGGATCTATCTATGAATGAGTTGATTAACCAGTGTTTAGAAATTGTGTTCAAACTTCGAAGTAGCAAACATTCTGAAATGAAAGAACTTGCTACAGCAATTAATACTCGTATTTACAAGCACCTCACTCCTGCTATGGGTTTGGCATACATACTTGAAGAAAATTTGTCAATAAACGAAATATCTGCAATTATTAAAGCGCGATGTGACACTCTGCCGCTAAGAAAATGTATGTTTAATAGTAACACCTCTTCTATCTGCAATTTATGTAATATGGGTGAAGATGAAAATTTATTACACTTTATGGGAACATGCCCGATACTAAGAGAATTTAGGGTTCGTTTTTTCGGAAAAAATAATTTTGATCAAAATACGCTAATAAGTTTATTAAACGGAACATGCGACGGTTGTAACTGGAAAAACCTAGCAAATTATATCATAAATGCCTTAAGTTACCGAAAATGTTTGCTTACAGAATTTAAAGCTTAAAGCTTATGAAACACTGAAATATTGTTATAACACATTTGTAATTATATAGGCTGACCACTATGTCAATGCCTCTTACTGCTTTATTTGTTTTTTATGTACTCTATAAAGTTATTCTAATCTAATCTACTCTGAATAATTCACAAACAAAATATCGTATTGATCCATAATACAGCCCGTATACCGACCCGAACCAGCGGATTGTAATGTACTTTGGATATGTTGTAGAGAAGCAAAAAAGCGACACGTATTTTTTTTTTAGTTGTATATTTTTATATGAAAAAATGTCTGAGATTTACGAATATTAGACTTGTTTGTACATAGGTATATGGGAAAATTTAAGGAGAAATAATATGATTCGATACCTTTTTCCCTGTCTGGCAAAATAAAACTTTTCTGACATTATTTTTTCTCTACAGTCTAGCCTTGGTTTTAAAGAGATCTACGAAAAGATACCTTTTCTCTCTTAAGACGAAATGTGTTCATAAATTTTAAGCTCAAAAATTCACAGTTTACTTCTCAGAAATTAGGATAGAATTTAGATTCGTCTTCTTATCAAAAACAAATCCTTCAGGGGGGTGGGTATGCAACTGCACTCGAAACGAAATTCGATTCGAATAGAATTTGTACACTGAAAATAATGCAATAAAAAGTACTTTTTAGTGGGTAAAAATGTTAAAAGCGATTGGACAATGATCTTGTAAATGCGAAAAGTAAAAAGTTGGACTTTAAAGTGCAGATATCATCTTAAAAGTGATTTAAAATTTCCGAATTCGATAATAACTCCCCCAGGTCGGTCTGATTTTAAGAGATTAAAAGGATTTCAAACAAGCTTTTTTAGAGAAGCAGTTCAATCTTTAAACCAAAAATAAGAAAATATTCCGATTCTACCATTAGTTTTTAATTCATCCAATTTTTTTGGTAATCAAGACACATGTGCTGTACAAAATCGTTCATGCTTATTAAAATTGTCTACATGCGGCATTTGTATGAAATGAACACTTTTTCGTTGTTTGTATTTTAATGAACGACAAAAGAATACAACCAACGAT
This sequence comes from Delia radicum, assembly GCA_021234595.1. Classification (NCBI taxonomy): domain Eukaryota; kingdom Metazoa; phylum Arthropoda; class Insecta; order Diptera; family Anthomyiidae; genus Delia; species Delia radicum. The sequence goes on along the minus strand of CM037851.1, from coordinate 147,506,359 downwards.
GAAAAAAAAGGTTCATATCTTTTGTTTTTGTTTTTTTTTTCTGTGGAGAGACATAAAAAAACAACATGTACGTCAATAAATTCATCGAATTAATGGTTAATATAAGGGGATAAGAAGAGATACATACAACAAAAACAACAACTGCAACATCAGTGTATTACAATCACTATGCCAGCCATTCTATCCCGACAACCATCGTCATCATCATCATCATCAGCAACGCCATGAAAAAGAACAGAGATAATCAGAAAAAAAAAAAAACGACACGAAAAAACAACAAACGACCCCTTGATTGCGTGTTGCATACATACATACATGCACACATAAATATTTCTCAAAGTTTGTTATTTCATAAATACTTTAGAGGGGAGTGTAATTTCAATAATTGTAAATCTTAAATAGGCCTAGAATAAAAAAATATTTAAATTGGAGACATAAATTTTAGGATTTTTTTAAAAAAATCTGTAACTTCCAAAAAAACAGCATTAGAAACTTGTAACAAGTCCAAACTTTGTATTCCATAACTTTTTCTTAAAACTCGAAATTTTTAAATTTCATTGCACTCTAAAATATGTCCGCATGTTTTAAAACGTGGTTTTTAGTATTATTTTCATCGCGTCAAGTGCTTTAAAAGCGCACATATGCACAGATTTCTGTTCGATTTTCAATGGGTTCGATAGGTAAAATAAAAACGAATTCAAAAGATGTTTGATTTTGACTGCAATACTTATTCCAGTATATTGGTTTAATAATCATGTGAGAATTAAATTAACATTAAATTGCACAAAAGAAACGTACAAAACGTTAAAAACGTTCACTTTTTTAATTCTATGTTATGTTGTGCTTTTTTGTATCTTTTGCGTCGCCATTTTAAGCCATGTCTGTATTGTTTGCTGTTTTCGTGGCATGATTTATAATTTAACCCTGTAGATGATTAAGGCAAAAATTGTGAAGAGAAAAACATGTCTCCTTTGTTTAATGTTTGCCGCTTAATCTAATCAAAAATTCTGAAAGCGTTTCCAATTTTTGTTAATTTTCCTTTAGGGAGTTTTATAAACACGTCTCATTCTGGCAACAGCTTACCAATATTGTATGTTCCCGACGAAAAAAGTTCCCATATAATCATACAGTCCCACCTCGCTTAACGCAACCCTCGATAAACGCAACTCCTCGATTATTGCAATTCGTAAATTGTTTGCATTGTTGACTCAGTTAACGCAAGTTTAAAAAAAAAATCTCAGTTATCGCAACTTTCCTACCAAAATGATCAGTTTCTCTTTTATTTACATATTTTTTTATTGAAATTGCTTTTACAAGTTACTGCTGCCTAAAACTATTGAGTTTAAAACTAGTTTTGGATTTACCGCTATTCGAAGAATACTGAAATATGCATGTTGCCATAAACATAACAAAACTGCATTACAAGAAAAGTCTTCTAGCATATATTATCGGAAGTAAGGCTTCAGATATTAAACAAAAAATAAAATAATTTAACTTACGGAATGCAGTTTGTTTTTTATCAAATGCTTGAGATAACCTACCGGCAAACATGATTAAGAAATGCTGGAACATTTGAAAGTCTCATAATAACCAGTGAACCGATGAAAATGATTTGCCACTGAACATAATAAGAGCTGAAACCCCTTAATGAACAATCGACGTTTACTGTTGTTGCTGATTATTTTCATGAAATCACTCCAGAGATTTCAAGTGAAGAAATTAATGCTTGGATATGTAAAACCGACTACTCTAGTTATTCAACTGTAGAAGAAACTCTTTTCGAAAAATTGAAAGCGAAGACGAGATCGAAATGTTGACATTACTCCAGCGCTTCCCAAAATTAAATCTCAGAATGCTATTGATTCTATTAACATTTTCTTCAATGGGCTGATGAGAATAGAATAGCCTTAAAAGGCATTATGTTTCTTCAAAATCTTCACGAAATTGTAGTGCAGAAAAATATTTCATATATAAACCACAGTCAAAAATTCCTGACTTTTTTGATTGATTTTTTTACGGTTAAGTTTAGAAATTCAAATTTGTATTTTCGTTATACATTAGAATGTGTATTTTTTTATTTATTAATAGTGTAATTTATATTATTTTTAACAAAATTAATGAATTTATTTTAAAATAAATGATTTAAATGTGTGATAAAATTAGTTTTTTTCAATTTAAACCATAAAAGTGAAGTAAACTAAAAAATTGTGACTCGGTTATCGCAACAGCCTCAGTTTTCGCAACCGCCAAAATTTCTATTAGTTGCGTTAAACGAGGTTGCACTGTATATGATTATATATAGTATCACATATAACTAAAAATCACATTTCATGTGATCCGAAAAATGGCATACATAAGCTGATCTGATGGTATCTCATAATAATAATAGTGTCATACTTAATCTTTACAATTCAGTTCAAAATAAATGTAATTGTGATATTACGTATAATAAAGAGTGAAATTTATCGACAGTGTTTATAATAAAACGTCTGTCGGCAAAAGGTTTTGATATTCAATTAAATTCTGATATTACAAATAATCTATACCTGAGAGATATTTTCAAGTTTCAAGTTTTGTCTAATCTTCTTCTTCTAGCCCATCTAGTCCACAATGAATTTCAGCTTCTTCCAAAAAAGGTTTTTCCAAAGATGCGGGTTCTAAAGTCTTTTAACGCTGGGCATGCTCCGCAAAAATGTTGCATTGTTTCATGTTCTTGTAGATTACACATTGTACAAAACTTCCAGCTTTCATTTGCGTTTTCATTTCCATGGTATGTGTTCGCTTTGATCCTTACCATTCCACTTCTTGCTTTGAATACCCAGATGATTTTTTCAAGATTATAGTTTTTGCTAATGTATAGTTGTGATCTTGCGGGATTCAAATATTTATAACTTCTAGTGCTATGTTGAGCTTTTTGTATTCTTTCATTCATACAACTTAAAAGGTTTGAACTGATTTCATGGGATCCAATCTCGTATAGTTTGATCCGAAAAATGGATCAAACTATAGTCAAACAAAAGTTGTAAAAAACAAAAAAAAAAACGGCTGGTAAACCAAAAAAAAAAATTACGGAGGAAAAAAATCAAATTCTTTGTTCGCAAAATTTTCAAGTAGATGACCTACACATTTTTTCAAAAGCAGACATAAACAGCAAACTTTAAACGTCCTTGTTCTACAAAATAATTAAAAATAATAACTATACTGTCGGTATTATGGATCAATACGATATTTTGTTTGTGAATTATTCAGAGTATTCAAAACAACTATTTTGTTAACCACAAAACCGGATCAGTGATAGAAAGTATATTGCCAATAATGGAACAAAACAACTATTTCATTTTTTAAATTGAAAATTTAGAATCCATTATGCATGTTACAAGGTTTGAGTGTTTCATTTGTTTAAATAAGCCGTTTCAAAACGCTCTCTTTTAAAAACCTGAACTGGTTGTAAGACAGTTTCGTAAAATAAGCGTTAACAGTGGTACTTTTAATTAATTTTAATTAAATTTAATTAAGCAATTTTGTTTAAAATTTTAATTTAACTTGTTTTTTTAATGTATTCTCTGTATAAGTTTTGTATAACTAACCCAAAATTGTGTTTGTATATACGAGGGTGGATCAATAAGTCCATGACCTTTTGAATGAAACACAGTTTTTTATTGCAAAAAAAAAAACAAAAATATTTTTCAACATAATCTAATTATAGCTCAATACACTTAGTCCAAAGTTTCTCCAATTTTTGTATACCTTCAAAAAAATTGGATTTTTCGAGGTCCATAAAATAGGCATTTGTGTGATCAATAATTTCATATGGGGTCGTTTTTTTTTAATCCTCGTTAAATCGGTCCAATAAGTTGGCATAATATTCGCCGTTTATTGTTTTTTCCCTTTGAAGGTAAGTGATGGGGATTATCCCGCGTGCGACCAAAACGAAACCACTTTTTCACCACTGAAATCAATGGTGCAGAGTCCCCATAGTATTTGATGGGAGCCCTGTTGCATTTCATATAACTACGAGGGAAGTTATAAAAGTCACGGACTTATTGATCCGCCCTCGTACTAAAGAAATATACATTAAAAAACCTCTAAAAACAGTTTCTCTTAAAACCAGTTGGCATATAAAATTTACCATATGTTGAGTACAATGGTTCTTATTTAGTCTATATGTCCGTTGTCTCAAAATCATGGTTGGCAAACACTACCTATTCATTATAATATTTGTTACCTGCGATGCCTATCTCAGCACCGATATGAAAATTTTTAAACTACGATTCCAATAGTGGCATGTGTCTTCTATTACGCTTATAAGCACACCGGTTATAACGAACTTTTTTATAACGAACGAGTTTTCTGGTCCCATCGCATTTACTAGCATATTGCATACAAAATAATAAGGTTATAACGAACATCGTTGATAGCGAACTTTTTTTATAACGAACTAGTTTTTTGGACCCTTTTATGAATTTTCATATAAATTTTTACGCTTATAACGAACACATTACAAATCGAGATCTTTAAATGAAAAATGCGCTGCTAATTTTAAAAACTTTATCATTTTATTTGAAACTTCATTGCATGAAACTTAATTTAATGGAAGAATTGTTTCAAAATTTTAAAGAAAAATTTAAAAACTAGGGGTTTAAAAAAACCCAGTCATTTTATTCATTTTTGGAAAAAGTTTACTACGCTTATAGAGTTCGTTATGACTGTGCTCCACTGTATCTACAAAATATCGTTATAAATCGATGTTTCGGTATTTTAGAGTTATTTTTAATTTAGTTCAAGATATTTCAAAATCTAACCGGTAAAATATCCAAATAGTCCTTAATGGAATCGCTTTTTATAGTTTTCATTTCGGTCTTGTTGTAACTGTTATTATGAACTACAACTACCGTTATTATGAAATGGTATTGAAGGCCAACCGTGCTTAAAATCTAATCATTATAACGTGGTTTTTTAATACTTTAATGAAAAATATTAATAACATAGTTGAATACTAAAAATGCATTGAACATTCGACTTATCAATTCTGATAGACATTAGGATGTAGATCACAAATGTGAACACCAAATTTTATATCAGAATTTTCAGAAAATTCAGTCGGGAATACAACTTTTATAACTTTTTTAAGAAAATTAATTTTGTACGTGTTTACTATGGAGAAATTATGGAAAATTTAAAAAGTAAATTTTTACGAATTTCAATTAGCTAAAAGTTGGTATTGATTTAAAAACATGAGTTAGACACACTAGAATATTTTTATCTGAATATTATTAATTAGAATTTGTCACAGACACCATATTTTTTAGGCATGAAAATATATTAAAATTTTGAATTTAAGCTATTTTTTAATTAAACTGAAAAAGAAAGTACGAGATTTTTCTCATAAATTAAGCAACCCGTGATGTTTACTAAATATACATACATATTAATATTTTGGATCTTCTTTTTGTTGCAGATCTTTTATTAGCGAAATCGTGTAAAATGAGAAATTACAACTTTAAATACATGTAAAGGGAAAATTATTGCACCTTTCGAAACGCGTAAAATATTAAATTAAAAGGCATAACTCATACTATTTGAATGTTGTAAAAAAGTAGCAGCTTTGTTTTAAAATTTTTAAATTTTTTCAAAAAGATTATCAAAAAAAATTAATTGCCTACAAAAAGTTTTTTGCAAATATTTCTTTAACTAACTAATTTTAAAACTTATAGGCCATATTTGTGATATGCGTCCCAAAATCTTTTAAAAACGATTGATCGCATCCCCGCTGAATTCACTGTTCGGCCTCAGAAAGTTCGGCCAAATTGAAAATAGTTCGGCGGCCGAACTTTTAACTTTATAGCTAAACTTCGGCTTTTCTCTTAAATTTTATACACAAAATTGAATTAAATCGGCTCAACAAACATGTTTCCAATACCAAAATTTGTCATCATTGTCTCTATATATCAAAAAAACCGACAAAATATAGGTTTTTGGCCGAACTGTTCGGTCGGACACTACTCATTTATATTCTAATTATAAACGGTGATAAAAAAATATGAAAAAGTGATAGATTTGTTTCATTAAATTTTAATATATATATTTATATATAATGACATGTTTTGAATTACTTTTGATTAATTGTAACATATATATAGAATATATGGTAATATCTATATCTAAATCTAGATCTATTTCATATGACCAGAGATATACATGATATGCTAATATATAACATACGATAAATGATATATGATGATATATTACGCCATATCCAAAAATTTTTGCATATACTAAGTATAATATATGAACATATATCGTAACCCTGCAGTCGGCGTAGCTAGCGAATATCTAGCTATTTCCTTAACTACCAATCATTACCATTAACTACCAGCCTAACCACTAGCAATGCACACGACTGACGATTTTAACATGTGGATGACATTGACGGTAGTCAATTTGCCTCCATCTAGATAACCTTTTACTAATGATTTCACTAATCACATGTGATGTGCCATTTCACTGACACTGCTTCTATAGCAAAATAGTTAATATATTTGCACTAACTATTTGTATAGTACGATTAGACCGATGAGATCAATGGACAGCAAAACCTAACTATTCCTTTCGGTAATGAAAATACTGCAGAAACTTAAAATTTTGTGATTTTTGTTTATTTAACAAAAAAAAAACTTAAAATTTAAATATTTCACATATACAAAATAAAACTTAAAATAAATTCCAGGCATTTCACATAAATTAAAGTTTAAAAAAAAATTAGGCAAACTACTTTCTTCACTGCCCACGAACCAATTGTGACTGACGCCAACACAAAATCAAAAAAACTAATTCAAATAATTTTTTTCTTGTTGATTTTCTTTAGAATAACGGCATAGTTTTTTTTTCGCAAAAAAACTAATTGATGTTGAATGCATTAACATACTCATGAGATGAGAGTGAGAGAGTCAAAGGCGAACTCTTGCATTACTTGTGACAACTGTAGTAGTTAGTCGATTTTTCGCTAGGTAAATACCTAACGATTTTGAGTCAATTTCTACTTTTAAAACTGCAGGGAATATATAGACACACATATAAGCATATATAATGATATCAAGTTGTATATGATTATATAGAAACTTTTTTCATCGGGTTTGTAGAATAATGAATCAAACTTTGTCTTATTAATAAAGACTCTAATAGCGATGTTTATTCTACTCGAATTTGACTTTTTGCAAATTTAACAATATCAAAGAAGTATAAAGCTAAACTTATACATTTTGATGAAATTTAGATAAATCATACATAAACTCAAAATGTTTCTGCTTCTGGAATATATCAGGGATTAATTTGGAAGAAGATCATCAAAATTCGAAAGATCAACATGTTGTTCATTTTTTGCAAGAAACAAATTTAATCTATTTTACTTTCAAGGCCTGACAATTTTGGATATGTAGGTTATATACTAACGCAATAAAATGCATTTTATAATTTGAGGTCATCACAATACAAATAATTTAAAAAAAGTTAAAAGCTATTGTGCCAGTGTTGCCATTGCAATTAATTAAAAAAGTACAGTTTTTTGAAAAATTATTAATTTCTACAAATAAGACTCAGGGAAGAAAAATTTCATCATATTGATTTAACTGTTTCATAAATCGTTTGCCATAAATTATTTATCATATTTATAAAGTTTTCATTAATATGATGAAGAGTTTTATACAAATTAATGTAAAAACTTTCACAAATATTCATCATTTGGTGGAAAAGTTTCATAAACCGTGTGAACATATTATTTTTTTGTTTTTCTAGTTTCAGAGTTTCCATTTGAAATTTAGAAATCATCAATAAAAATCAAGAATTTTCATTTGAAATTAAGAAATGTAATTTGTAATTTAGATTTGCTATTAAAAATTTAGAAAGTATCATAACATCAATTAAAAGTCAGAATTTCTAATCAGTTGCTGTGTTCTAAATTTTGTATGGAATTTTGTGACTATAAATTTAATCTCATTTCGAATTGTCAGGTTTGATAATATAATTAAAATGTTACTAATATTACAAATATAAAACACTAATTGTTAATAAATGTAAGAGAAGATGAAAAAAGCTTTGTTGGGAATCAGCGCTAGAGGGAGTGCCTTAAGCCTCATTCTAATCCACCACCAACAAGAAAGTCAAGGTTTGATAAGCTAATATATATCAACCAACCACAGAAAAAAGGTGATGTTAATTCATTATCAGAACAACATTAGTTATATTCGTCTTTTCTTGCAAGTTTAGCCTACAGATTTAAAATTTATCTGGTAGGGTTGCCGGTCCAATTGCTAATGTTACCATTACTGGGATCGAATTTCGAATCCGGCATGTATATTAATATTTAAACACAACATATGCTAGTTGATTATTTCTTATTAGATTTAACATTCCATGGCACCTGCATGTTTGGTTTTATAATCTTGTATGCATTCTCGATCCTTTAAAACTGCACCTCATTTTCAGTGGTGAGGTTTAAGATCATAATTAAAATGTTACTATTGCAAATAGAAAACTCTTATTGTTAATAAATGTAAGTGAAGATGAGCAAAATTCTTGTGGGGATCAGCGCTAATTTTTATAGTTTGCAGTGGAAACGGAAATTCGTAACATCAATTAATATTTTAAAATTCACAATGAAAGTACTTAAATTAATATATGTTTCCTAAATTAAAAAAAAAATTAATATCAATTGATAGTTTTTGAATTAAAATTTGAAATTCTGAGTTTTAATTGATATATTCTGAATTACAGTTGCAAAAATATTGGGTTTTAAAAATAATGTATTATAAAAATAAATGTTCGCCATTGTCTGTAGCATTTATTATGTTTGTGCGCTACGAAAAACATTTCATTTCATAGAAATTTATGAATTTGCTTCATCATAAATATTTCATGAACACCTATGAAACTTCTTTATATTTATGAAACATTTCATAAATATGATAAAGCTTGTCTTCAATATGAACTTTTATGAAACTGCTTTATCATTATTATGAAGTGTTACATAGGACGAAAATCGACGAAACTTTTCCTGCGAGTGTATAAATGTTATATGCTGACTTGGTTAGGGACATGTGGGAAAATTTAGCAATTATAAAAATTTTTCGTGCACTATGAAATTTTTTTTTAAAGAAAAAATCGGATCAAAAACTTTCCGATATTGTAGTAACTTTAATATGCAGAAAATGTAAAAAATTTTCTATTTTCTTTCAAAAAAAAAAAAACAAAAAATTTATAAGAAAAGTGATTCGCCAGTGTTGCAATAATTTAAACATGAAAAATTGACGTGAATATTCGATAGATTTTGTTGTGTAATACAGTTTGACAGATATTTGCTTTAGCAATAAATAACAATTTTATTATTGAAAAAATCTTAACCCTGTTAAGTACACACAAAACGTTAAAGTTTCAATTTAAATTGCGAATACCATCAATGAAGGACGCTATCAGTATACAACAACTTCAGGAGAAGCTTATTTAGACACCATAACATCTTTCAGCCAATTTTCGTCAAAAAGTTCGCACGGGATCGATGTGTGGTATAGAACGGGTTAACGGAAATAAGTTTCGGCGAATAAAATCTTGGAAATCCCTAAAGTGAAGACTAGCACTTTAGTTGTAAAATTGATTAATATATTATTAAATCCGTAATACAGTCCGTTTCATATTTATAATCCATGTATGAAGTTGTACTTTGCAGCTCTATCATATTTATTATAATTTTATAATTTATTAAAAAAAAGAATTTCTTTTATTTTCGGTTAAGGTGCCCGGAGTCCATGAGGCCCCCAGGTCCCAAAAACAGATACGCGTAGTAACATATAAGCGTGTGTGTTTTAGTGAGATGAAATGTTCATGATTTAAAACATCATATTATTTTTAGGAGCTTTGATAAGTAGCGCCGTCTATATTCGTTTAAAAATTTAGCATGCAGCGCTATTTTCGAAAACACTTACAAATACATCGAAGTTACAACAAAATAATTTTTTTTGATAAAATCTCAAAACGGGAAAACTTTCCTCAGCGGAGCTGGGCTTTGGACGAACTGGAGGAGAAAACCCTTAAACTAATAAATGTTGTACTATTACCTTCACGCGGTTATCCCTGGATAATGCCAGCGATAGCAACTAAAAAGTATTATTTTCATGAAAAATTCATTTTTGAACAGTAAATTTTACAAAAATAAAACATTAAAAACTTCCTGCATTAAATTATACTTAAAATAGCTTTATAGGGCGTTACGGTAGACTGACCGATAGACAGACTAAAGTGAAAGACAAGGACACACATCTTAGGTAATTGTTTATGCTTCTTTTTCTTATTGAGAAAAGGGGTTGTATATGTCATATTTTGTTATTTTTTTGTTTCATATCTAGGATTACTGCATTTATCTTCCTTTAATAGATGCCATAATTTAGACAACAATGTAAGTAGTTGAAAGATAATTTCGTTTATGTTATATATAATTGCTTCTATATATTTTCAGATATTAAATTAATTTATGTCGTAAATGTGGTAGTATGAACACATTTATATTTTGTAACGTATTGTAATACTACATTTATACTACAACCAAAAAGTAGTAGTCTTTCAAAACTTTTGGTTTGTGGTTTAAAGTTTGTATGCAATTTGACAACTATACAAGTTTTTGGACAAACATTATCACTTATAACTTTTTTTATTAGTATTAAAAGTGAAAATGTTTTTGGATCTAGTTATCTTTTAACAAATCGTCAGATTATGTGTACAAAATATTAGCGAAATCGTATTAGTTTGTTAACAAATATACTTTGAACAACAAGTGAGATATAAAAAAGTTGAATTTTTACAAAAAAACCCATTGAATGTCTTACAAAAAAAATTTGTTGAATTGTCCAGAACTCAGAACAATCGATTGATGTTATATATTTGATGAAGGCTACAAAAAAACAAAGAAAAATAAAAACAGTTCCGTGTATTGCACAAAAGCAGTTGTAAGTGAAAATATGTCGGGTTTTTTCGATCTCACTCCTTAGTATAAATGAGGTATAAACAATTTTAAAAAATCACAAACCAAATTTAAGATTTTTAGCAAATTAATTAACTAAAATATAATTTTTGTAAAAATTGTTTGGTTCATTTTAGTCTACTAATTTTATTAACTTTTAGCAAGGATTTTTAATTTTTAATCAACTAAGTGTTAGCAAAGCTTTTACTGAATCTAATATTTGTGTTGCTAAAATCAGCTCGCTAATTTTCAGCAGATGATTTTGCTGACATTAGCAATTTTTGTCCAACCACCCTCCTAACTAAAATTTTGCTGACTCAGTAAAATTTTCTGCTGACCATACTAACTTTTCTTTTAAGTTTAGGTAAAGTATACTCAGAAAACAGATTTGGACAAGGCTACACTATTTGTTGCCAACCCACTTTCTCGGTTGAGATACACTCAGGGAACTTCTGCTTTAAAAATATGCAGTTGTTTAGGCAGTAATACAGTTTCTTTATTTTTATTTTTAATGTGAATGTCAATTATTTGTAGAACAAATTAAATTGTTTACTAACCTTGTAGTTCGTGTAAAAAACAAACCACATCAAATGACTGTTTTATGATTTTACATTCATTTTTTACAGTAGCTTTTTGTTATTTAAAAAAGTAAAATAAATAAATATTTGTTTATTTTTTACTAACATGTGATTAATTTTTACTGTAATTGTTAATCATTTTTTGAACATTAAAAAACAAATGACAATGTTAGTTGAATTTACTGAAATGTAAGTCATCCTTGCTTTAAGTGAAATTTCATTTGTTTTAAACTACATTTGCATTGGTCTTTACCTACATAAGTGTAGCACTTATTTGATTGAAACACCAGAAAACTTTGCCACGACAATAGAATTTGGAGTGCTTCACTAAAAATTCTGTGATATAAAACACAAATTCGGTAGCTACAACCGATTCTTTTTTCTGGGTGTATGTAAACATTTCCAAATGATTCACCTTATTTTCATGGCATTAAATAAATATTTTTGTAAAATATATTTACTCAAATTTAGAACCATTTAGATTTGCTATTTGTCTTATCATGAGTCAAATAAAGTCACACGACTAGCGTCATGGTAAACATATTAACATAAACACCGACGAGTTACTAAATAACAAAAAAAAAAATATATATTAAAATGAATAAACAAAAATATTTACAATTTTTTGTTTCAGAATTTTGTATTTATTTATGTTTAATTTTTTTTTTGTTAAATAAACAATCTTTGTCTAAAATCTTTTAACACGGCATGAAGAACAAATATTCATTTTTGAAAAGTCAACGTTACAGAAATTATCAAAAAAAAAAAAAAAAATGTGTTACACTTACGCCTATTTTGCGTAAAAACTAGAGCAGTACATTGATGAAACAATTTAAAAGTTAAACAAATATTTGAGAAAAATTCTATTTACCCTTTCTTTTTTTGTTTTTTTTTTGAATATTTACCATTCTTATACAATTTCGGGTTAAATTCATTGTTCACGCTGATACCGATAGATAGACAGACAACGAGAAAAGGTTTATACATTTCACGTAAATGAGATGAAATGTTTTGTTTTTCTTTTGGAAAAGAAAAGGGTTTATGTCATAAATCAGCAGGCATAAGTTTATGCTTAAAACGCAATAAAATCATAAAATAGAAAATTGAAACAATAGTCCTGTTATAAACACGCATTGCATACAAACCTACAACAAGACCAACATAAACTCAAACATTTAAATTTTTCACTAAATTGTATCTTATGACAACGACAAAGTACACCATAGGAGTGTAGTTGCATGTGTTTAAATTTGAATTTTGTAGATACAACAAAAATGAATATGAATGCTTACTAATGTTAGTTAGAAGGGGTTTAGTTATCATATCATGCAGAGTTTAGAAATACAAAAAAGTGTGCTTCAGGTCATGCTCTAATTTTTTTTTTTTTAAATTTTTCATAATTTTTTTAAAATAGTAAAGTAAAGGGTCCGCCAAATAACTTCTTTTTTTTGAAAATGCTATAAAAAAATCAACTAAATATTTTCTCAAATTTCTTTTTTTAATGAAAATGAACTATAGAGTTTTTGTTTTCAAATTTTTTCTTTGACCTTTTCAGGAATGTGTTGATAGATCTATTTCGGGAATTTTCTAGGTTCCCATCATCAGAACACGTTTTGAAAGCGGTAACAATCCTATGCCAAACATCAAAAATTCATATAAACTAGTTTACTCACTACATGAGAACTAATATATATTATATGAGCTCGAAGTAAAAAAGTTTATCACCATTGATCAAAAAATGATCTGATGATGGGAACCTAGAAAATTCCCGAAATAGATCTATCAACACATTCCTGAAAAGGTCAAAGAATAAATTTGAAAACAAAAACTCTATAGATTATTTGTTAGGACAATATCCTAATAAAGAAATATAGAGTATGGCCTCGAACTTGAATAATTTTCATTTTCATTGCAAAATTAAAGGTCGAAAAAAACATAATTTTTATTTTTAATAAAAATTATATTAAACTTAATTTCTTTTTTTATTTGAAAGTACAATCCTTCCGGTTAATAATGGAAAATAATTTCATTCAAATGGCTGCCTCGGCTGGCCATGCAGTAGCCTACACGATCGGTCCAATTTTTAAGCACATTATCGATTGTGTGCAGCTGTATTTCACCAATGGCTTCACGAATATTGTCGTTTAAAGCGTCAATTGTTGGCGTAACTCTTATCTTTGACGGCACCCCACAAATAATAGTCCAACGGTGTCAAATCGCAGCTCCGAGCCAAACGACATCAGATCTGCGGCTGATAATGCGATCTTCAAAAACAGGGCGCAAAACATCTAGTGTAGCTTCGGCTGTGTGGCAATGTCGCAATATTTCCCAGCGTTGTTCAAGCGTATACACAACCATATTCGTTCAGCGGAAGGATACAACTAATTATCTGTCAAATCAGACATGAGCTAAGTGTTACCATTCACGAAATAAGCACTAGTTGAAAAAAAACGTTAGATGGCGGACCCTTTATATTCCATTAAAAAAATAAATAAAAATAAACTGGTTTAAAAGCTAGTAGATATAAGTTTTTTTAAAGAAGAAAATTATCGAATATGAAAATAATAGTGATTGGCAGGGACAGGATCTTCATGCACTAAAAAATAGTATTTTGGGGCATATAAATGCATTAAAAATAATAAATTATTCACTAAAAGCTAAAAAAAATATGCACTTACATATTTTTAAAATTAATTATTTACATGCACACAAAAAAAAATAAAACCCCATTTCAATCACGAGAACCACCGATCCAATAATGTTTTTAAGTAATCCCAAAACTCAAAAAAAAGTTAGTAAAGTCAAATGAAATTTTTATTCAGAAGGGTGCTTGCAAAAAAGTTGCTAATGTCAAAATCGAGCTGATTTTTAACAACAAAATTACTACTCACAGAGAAATAAAGTACCAACCGAATTGAAAAGTGTATTTTAATGGTAACAACTTATATATTCAGTTAGTACAACGATTTCAGAATATTTTGGGTGTTGCAACTAAAATTCAGTTGATTTAACCGAACTTTGTTGTGAAAACTAATGTTCAGTTGTACCAACCGACTGAAATGCTTAATAACTAAACTGGAGTCGTAGTAGCAAAATTTTAGTTGGCAAATAGCTAAAGTTTTCTCTGTGTGTTGATTCAGCAAAAGTTTTGCTAAAACTTAGTTGATTATTTATTTATTTATCTCTTAATGTTCAGTGCAAAGAATTAATCTTATATGAAAGCACTGAATTACTGGAATAGTTACAATGAATATAGTTTTAATTAAATACAATTAAAAATTTAAATACTAATACAAAATTAAAATAATTGTAGAAAAACATAAATTGTTCTAACAAGAACGTTAATAAAAATTGAGTAATAAAAAGCTAATTTTTTAATTATATAATAAATAAAATGTTTTATAAAAAGTTTAATATAACATTTTTTTAATATTTTAGACAAAAAGAAAAAAAATTAAAAAATCCTTGCTAAAAGTTAACAAAATTTTTGCTAAATATTAGTAGACTGAAAAAAACGCAAAAAATTGGTAGAAAAATTTAGCTTTAGTTAATGTATTTACAGAAAATCATAAATTTTTTTTTGTGATACTTTTAAAATTCTTTACAAAATATAAAAATGATCATACTCCCACATTGACGACATGAATTAATATCTGAAAATATAAAGAAATAATTATACAAGGGCGGCTCAATAAGTCCATGACTTTCCGAACTTCCCTCGTAGTTATATGAAATGCAACACTGCTCCCATCAAGTACCACCTGTTAATAGACTACTTATTTTTTGCGTAAAAAACCGTCAATCAAACCAATAAAAAGCTTGATAAATACTATGGGAACTCTGCACCATCGATTTCAATGGTTTAAAAGTGGTTTACTGACTTTCGTTGTGGTCGCACAAGTTCAAATGAGGCTGAACGTTCTGGACTGCCAATTGAGGTCAATACACCCGAAAAAATCCACGATATGGTGTTGACCGATCGAATAGTAAAAGTGCGTGAGATTGTTGATGCCATATGTATTTCATATGGCAGTGTGGTTTCGATTTTAAATAATCAGTTGGGTTTAAGAAAGCTGTCTGCAAGATGGGTGCCGCGTTTGCTCTCAATTGACCATAAACGTAATCGTGTGACAACTTCAAAGGATTGTTTAGAGTTGTTTAACCGCAATTCGAATGAGTTCTTGTGGCGTTTTGTAACTGTGGATGAAACATGGATCCATTACAATACTCCGGAGACCAAGCAGCAGTTTTAACAATGGGTTCCTCCGGGTGAACCGGCTCCGAAGAAGGCCAAGGTAAGTTTGTCGGCCAATAAGGTGATGGCAACCGTTTTTTTGGGAAGCACGCGGAATAATCCACATCGATTACCTTCAAAAGAGAAAAACAATAAACGGCGAATATTATGCCATCTTATTGGACCGGTTTAAAGAGGATTTATAAAACGACCCCATATGGCCAAGAAACGCCTATATTATGGACCTCGAAAAATCCTATTTCTTGGAAGGGATGGACTAAGTGTATTGAGCTAAAAGGAGATTATGTTGAACAGTCAATTATTTTTTTTTTGCAAAAAAAAAAAACTGTGTTTCATTCAAAAAGTCACTTATTAAAAGGACTTATTGAGCCGCCCATGTATATAACATAAAAAAATTACACCGGTCGTCATTTTTTTTGGGTCTGACTTCTAAATGTCAAATTTTGGTTTCTTTGATGTTGCTAATAAAGGTAAACTATTTTTTTTATCAAAGTTTGTTTTTTATCTAAGTGCTATACACTGCCGATCATAAAATGTCCAAAA
This sequence comes from Delia radicum, assembly GCA_021234595.1. Taxonomy (NCBI): domain Eukaryota; kingdom Metazoa; phylum Arthropoda; class Insecta; order Diptera; family Anthomyiidae; genus Delia; species Delia radicum. Next base: position 147,489,978 of record CM037851.1, on the reverse strand, counting down.
TTTACATATAGACGTAAAACCGTAAAAACAAACTTTAACAGATGGGAATGGATATTTTGGCATTTTTTAATGTTTCTCGATAGAATCAGAATTTCTGCTTTAAAACAGCAACCCAAGAAAAAAATGTTTTTGTCGACCGGTATTTTCTTTCAACAACAATACTTATATTAAATTACGGCATATTTTAAAGGGAGCGAGATGGCTTAAATAATTCTAGAAACAAACCGAAATAATAACATAATATGACATATATAAAAACAATTTTTTACAATAAGAATAATGAAACATAAAAAATTACCTAAGAAGTGTGTCTTTGTCTTTGGGTTAAGTCTATCTACCTGAACGTATATTTGTTTGCAATTTCAAATAGCCAATTTGAGCACACTACATTAATAATCATTATAAACATTTAGTTTACAAAACACATTTACACCCTTAATAATAAAAAAGCTTAATTCAGATTTCAAATAAATTTTAGTTAAACTGTATTCATAAACGAATATTAGTTTAACCGTACGATGCTTGCCCAACTTTTTCTACGAGAACACACACCCGGGATACGTTTGTACCTACGAGCTTATTTTGGCTTTTTCTAATGTTTAAATGGTCCAATTTAATTTTTTTTTTATTTTTTATTTTCTATTTTCTATTTCTATTATTTATTTTTTTATTTTTATTTATTTTTTTAAATACGTATAATAATATTTTTCAAATGTTTTAGTTTTTGTTTCATGCAAATATTCGACCTGGTTCAAGAGATATAGGCAAACAAGTTCATAGGCATGGGATAGCCAAATGTTGTGTGTGTTTACGTAGGTGACGACTTTGGAAGCTCGTAGCTCCTGAACCACTAATCCGAATTGGATCATATAACCTTTAAAAGATTTGAAATTACCTATATTTCCTAGTGCCCTAGCCGTTCCTGAGTTACAGAACTGCAAAGTTGCAATTGGATACATTCGTAATCTTTATTAAATAAAAATACTTTATTTTGTCTTTAATTTAATTAATAGACAATTACTTTCACAAGCCGGTAACAACACAGAATTTAATTTGTTTTAATGCTCAATTTTGTTTTATGTATAAAAATAGATTCAATAATTTTTCATGGTTGATTTTTTATATGTTTTACAAGAGTTATTTTTTTTGGTATCAGCTTCTTCTTCTATTCTACATTTTGAAATGTCGCGACATCTATTCCATTCTACGTAGATTTTTCATTTTAGTTGTCGTCCACACTATTTTTTCAGCAAAATAAATTTGTAAAACATTAGTAAAATATAAGTAAAACATAAGTTCAACACAGTTAAGTGCGGAATAAGTATTACTAAAATTTTAGCTGAAAACATTATTTTAACTAAAAATTTGCTGCCCAATAATATAATTGATTTGCAAGACATTGTACTAACTTTACTACTTACTTATTTTTTTGAGTGCAGTTAAAAATATTTGTATCCGTTGCAATATGAGATGTAAATATATCGTAACATATGGCCACATATGAATGTAATTATATATAATTATATCAAGACATATATGACTATATACAAATGCAGTTTTTTTCTTGCATTTGCATGAACTTTCGGTCCCTGGTGATTAGACTAAAGTGTTAATATGTAAATTTTTATATCACCTCTATAAGCTTAATGTATTTTTGGTATGTGTACATAAAAAGTCCACCTCAAGTCATATGTAAAAAAAAAATCTTAACAAGTTAAACTCAAAATAATTTCGGCTTAAAACAAATCTTGTTAACAGTTCCAGTTAAAAATTTGTAAATTAACAAAAATTGATCAAAATTTAATATAAAATACTTGGAAATATTTTAAACGAAAATTTCCTAAATTTAACAAATTTAATTTTAGAGATACGTTGTAAACTACAGAAGTATTATTTTAACTTAACCGTTAACTGTTCGTGAAAAGGACAGTTTTAAAAATCTTGTAAAATTAAGTTTTCTAAAACAAAAATATTCTCTATACACTTAGAGAATTATCTGAATGATATCAATGCATTTTTGCATTAGATCTATGAAGTGTCACTGGGGAAAGACCGCATTATGAGAGGGAAGACATTTGTTTGTAACCGCGTAAGATAAAACAAATAAAGCAAATTCAACTACAACATAAAATAGTACCTGAATTTGCTGCAGCAGGATTTAAAATTAACTTGAGAATCACAGTCTGCTAAATTTAGATGACCTTAATTTTCGAAGAACTAAATTTGATTTGAAAGTTGTAGTTAAAATAACTACACTGAAAGAATTATTCTTCATGATATTAATGAAATAATTCATAGAATTTTTTTCGTAGGTTCAATGAAGAATTTCATTTCATTTCGAACTGTTGAGGTTAAGAAGAAGAATAAACGTTTTTCTCTAAAAATTATAAACACTATTAAATTTTTAAATCAGACTAGACTAGTTTCTGTCTCTTTTTATGGACAGGCGTCATCAGTGGTTTTACATTTAAATTGTATTATTATTTGTGTATTTATAATTGTCAGATTGTCTCAAAATGATAAATTTTACAACAACCTGCAAGAATCAAACATGCGCTCTTCTTACATTACAAATGTAACAATACCAAGTCGTGACCGTGTAGCGATCACACCCAAGTATGGCCTCGAATGTAATGCAGCTAAATTGCAGTTTTCATTTCATTTTATTTCTCAAGTGTTCAACATATTGTCTAAAGCGATTTTTTATTTCAATGTAGCTTTTTATTAATTTTGGACTTCAGTGAAAAAGTTCAAAAAATCATGTGAAGCGGTTAATTGACTTAGTTCCAATACAGTTTTCAAGACATTCATAAGGAGTTTTATTAATTCAGGGAAACTTCTTAATATTAAAAAATTTTATGAAACTGTTTCGTAAATTCTATAACTTTTCATTGTCGTAATGACCCATTAGTTTAATGAAGATTTTCGTTAATTTTACAAACGTATCATAAACATTGACATTAATGAAACCTGTTTCATAGAATTTATGAAAAGTTTCAATGGACGAGTTCCAGTGACATTATTGATTAAAGCTATGAAGAAATTCATTACTGAAGTGAAGAAAATTCTCCCAGTGTAAGAACTTAGCTAAATCAACAGATTCACCTAAAAACTTCTGCTAAAAAGGCCTTTCCGGATGTTACCGAGGGCAGCTTCTTGTTCATTACCGGGAATATAATTGTAGTTAATAAAGATTACTTGGTAGGTAGGGAGTAACAATTTTTTTGTACATTTCATTCTATCTGGCTTAGTTTCCGAGATATAGCCTATTCTTTGATTATAAGAAAAAATATGAGAAAATAACGTCATCTACAAGCGAGACTGAAAGCGGAGCCACACACAAATAATGGTTTGAAAGCAATTGTGTTTTAAATTAAATGGTAAAATTTGTAAATTTGAGAATCACGAATTATTGAATTTTAGGTAGGAAAATTAGTTCAAATACTTATGAAATTTGTTCTTGAGGTAAAATGAGATAACTAATAACTTGTGTTAAATATCTGATATAAACGATACTAACTGAAAAAATTAGCTCAACTGAATCGGAACCCGTTTAACATACTTTTAAACTAACTGGTGAATTTCTATTATTTACCGATTATCTTAGTTTAAAGTCCTCTGATAAAAATTTCTTGAAAATTACATTGCAGGAAATCTTATGAAATTAGCAGATCTTAGTTTTGCTAAATATTAGTAAGATATAAATAGCTAAAGTTAATCTGTTTAAATCTACAAAAATTTTAGTTAAATTTGAGCTAATTTAAAGTTAGCTGTAAGTAACAAGTAACCAGAAACCGTAAAAATGGTTTCTGTTCAACAAAAAAAAGATTGAAGTTTAAAATTAAAAAAAAAGGATTCCATAAGGATACATGTAAAAGACATTGCCTTAACTTGAAAACGTATGGACGGATTTTTAAGAAATTTGGCAAAAAGATTATCTTAAGTAGTATTAGCAAAGCCTTTAAGTTTTATCAATACACGTGGAAGTTTAGGTCAATTTCGCGTTTTTCGAAAAATGAAAATCGGCATATCTTCTTAAGTAAAAGCACAAAAAGTGTACTTTTTCGACTATAGTTATATGTTGGTAAGACATGTTGGTGTCATTAGAAATCAGTTTATCTATACCACGGTCAGTGATTGCACAGAAAAATTTCATATAGACGCAATCGAACAAATAAGAACATAACAAATATTACATTATTCAAAAAAACAGGGTCACTGACGAAGGTTCAATACCAGGAACTGCGCAGTCTGATTCAAAAAAATTGAAAATTTGCAATGTAGTTATGATTTTTAGAAAATACACTCATTCTTCTCTACCACTGCCTTTCACAATAAAATTAAATAAATTGCAATTGTCTGAAAAAGACGTTAAAATTCAAACACGAGTAGTTTATGCCTAAAGTTAGTTTTTGAGGTTCACTCTTAACCTATTTCGGCCCTTATCGCCCAAAATAGGCAATGAAAAAAATTTTGGTAAAAACATTTTGGTTTTTTTTCGTGAAGAACAAGTATTATAAATTCCATTTCAAAAAAGCTTAGGCCGGTTTAAGGGTTAAGCTAATATTTTTGTTGATTTGAACAGGATGTACTGATATTCCAATTCTACTAAATTAAAAGTAAATATAACAAACATTTTGTAGATATTACAGTTTTCGTTTTGCATTTTTTGTCTACAAATGTTTTACAAATATTCAGCAAAAGTTTTTGCTGATTTTAACAGAGTAAATTTTTAGTTTCAATTAACTGACATTCAACTCGAATATAACTAAAATTTTGGACATTTAACAGTTTTATCTTTGCTCTTCTTATTGTACAGCTAATATTCTGATAGAATTTTTTCTGATTTTGGAAGTTTTTTTTAGCAACGCCTTTTTAACGATTTTTTAGTATAATATTTCTGTTGTTATTGTTACTGGTTTATTTCTATGTGTAAGGTTTTACAATATTCTTGAGGCTCCCTAAGGAATAGTATTTAAAGCAAATAAAGGTGTTTTTTTTTTATCAAGACACCCATGTCACATTAAATAAGAAATTTATGTATAAAATATTAATTTTTTATAAAGCCTACGATATTCTAAGTAATTTATAAGCCATCTTAAGTATGGAATTTTTATTTGCTTGGTATTGTTTAAAATATAAGATATTTGTTTACACGTTGTTAGTAATTTGTTGATGTCATTTAAGAATTTATTTATTTTAAATTTAAAAATTTTGAATGCATACGGGCGTTTCTCAAAATATTTAAAATTGGGGGAAAACAAAAAATTCTTAAAATTATATTTTTTGATTGAATTCAAAAAAATTTCGCAAATGTATACACATTAGGGTGGGTCAAATTGCTCGGGTGAGAATAAACTAAAAAGGCGTATAGCAAAAACGACAGAGGGTTCCGGGTTCGAATCCCGGAACCGCCAATGATTTTTTTGTTGTTGTTGTTTTTTTTTTCACAATTTATTTATTTTTGTTTATTTTTGCCGCGTAGTTCATTTGCATTTAATGAACTAGTTCGTTCTTTTAGCTCATTAGTTTATTCATGGACTTAGAGTGTTTTTAATTAATTTTTTAATCGTTTTTACATTTTTGTATTGAAAAATATCAATTTCCCATTTCAATATGAGTAATTGAAAAAAAAAATTGGTGAACACACTTATACGCAGTGATGCAAGCCGCTTGCCGTTAGCCTACACTATCGGCTTGAATCGGCTGAGCCGTTTGACATATTCGACCAGAATTACAAAAAAAAAAGTTTCGTTGAAAATGTTTTACAACGAATATGAGTGGAAAACAATCTTGGCCCAATTGTGATATAAGTTTGATATAATTTCAACTTTAAGGCTTTCTCGCCTCCATACCGTAACATGGACACAATAAATTATTTCATAAAATATTTTGTAAATTTGGTTTTCTATGAAAGTAGCTTCAATTCTTATTATAAATCAATCATTTGGCGCATTTGGGTCAGTTTAAAATACTCCGAATGGAGGCGGGCTTGCCGGTTTGAGGGTTAAATAGTTGCATAGTTGCAAAAACTTTATCAAAAAATTTTAATTTCCTAAAAAAAAAAGTGCTTTGCAAATACATATATATTTAACTTTAAAAATCGAAGGCCATATTCGTCATTTGCGCCCAAAATTAATTATTTTCAAAATTTGTTGAACTGTGTTATTTTCTGTAATATATTTTATTATAGTTATGAAAAAAAAATTAAATTCATTCTATCGCTGTTCTAAATATCATTTGTTTAACTTTAGCGTGCAAATTATTAAGTTTAATTCTTTTACAATGATCACCTGTTGAATGCACAGTTTTTAACGCTAACTTAATAGTAGAAACGGTTTTTATTTTTTGGTGTTTATGTATTTTCTTTATATGACTCTTGTATCATAAAATTAAATCCGTATAATGCAGTAAAACTGTCATAAATCTTTAAATGTTTTTATGTTTTATTACACACTTCAATGCATATTCGGTAATAAATATATTAAGTTCGTCATTACGTTTGCAACACTTTGATTTTTAAATGGCCCAATGTACAATACTAAAATAATGTGTTTAGATCAACAGTAAGGAACAAAATATGTTTAAAAAGTATAAACTTTTAGCTGCACACAGAAAAAAATTTAGATATTTGTCAACTGAGATTCGGTTACTACTACTCAAATTCATTTATTATGAATTTCAGCAGGTTGGCACAACTTAACATTCGTTTTCACAACAAATTCGGTTAATTCAACTTAATCTTAGTTGCAACACCAAACATATTCAGAAATCTAATATAAATATCGTTGTACTAACTGAACTTATAAGTTGTTACCATTAAAATATATATTTCACTATATTTCACTATATTTCTCTGTGTGTGCTTTTCTATACAATTGGTAAATTGTTGTAAATTATTGCATTTAAAACGTTAAAATTGGCTACCAGATATATTTTTCTCCACACTGGTAAACAAAATTTATAAACATGTTTGCTAAAAATACACTCAAAAAAAAATTGGTAACGTCAGCAAAAAATTTTACTGAGTCAGCAAAATATTAGTCAGTAGGGTACTTGCAAAAAAAAATTGCTGATGTCAGCAAAACCGTTTGCCTAAAACCAGCGAGCTGATTTTAAGCAACAAAATTAGTATATTTACAAAAGTTTTGCTAACACTTAGTTGATTAAAAATTACAAAATTATTGCTAAAAGTTAGCAAAAAATTTTGCTGAGTATTAGTAGACTGAAAAAAAACTCATAAAATTTGTATAAAATTAAACTTAAGTTAATTTATTTGCAGAAAATTTGGTGATTCTTTTAAAAATAATTTACAATTCATTACAAAATATGAAACTGTTCATATTGCAGCATCCACGATATTAAATAATGTAATATCAGCAAATATATAGAAATAATTATATATAACATAAACAACAATTTCTTTCAACTACTTACATCAATGGTTATTTAAATGATGGCATCTTTTAAGACAAGACAAATGCCGTAGATGATTCTAGAAATTAAACGAAAAATTATGACATATACAACCCTTTTTTGTAATAAGAAAAATGGAACATAACAAATTACATAATATATGTGTGTCCTTGTCTTTCGTTTTATTCTGTCTACCTGAACGTATATATGTTTGCAATTTAACCACATACTATATTATTAAGTAGTATAAACATTTATTTTACAAATGTTTATTCAATTTAAATGTTTCATTTTGTCTTTAATTCAATTAATATACAATTACTTTCACATGGCGGTGACAACCCAATATTTAAGTTGTTGTAATCCACAATTTTGCTTCATGTATGAAAAACAGATACAAAAATCTTCCATGCCAGTTTATATATGTTCAAATATGTTGATATATGCTCATATATGGTTGCATATATGGGCAAATATATTGAAGTGTATGTAATACCATATATGCAGACAGTACTCATATGTGGTAGTATATACGATTTCATGTTTCCCAAAGCGTCTCATGTTGAAGTATATGTTATTTTACATACGCACAATGGAGTTATATATTTACAAATATTTAAGTATATGGAATCCCACACACAGAGAAATAAAGTGCCAACCGAATTAAAAAGTGTATATTAATGTTAACAACTTATAAATTCAGTTAGTACAACGATATTAACATTAGATTTCTGAATATTTTGAGTGTTGAAACTAAAATGCCGTTAAATTAAGCGAATTTTATTGTGAAACCAAATGTTCAGTTTTACCAACCGACTGAAATTCGTATTAACCGAATTTGAGTCTCAGTACCGGAATTTCAGTTGGCAAATAACTAAATTTTTCTCTGTGTGCATATGTTTAAAAATGAATCATACAAACTTTGTTTTATTTAGTTACAGTACACACAAAAATAAAAACATATTTCAACTACGAAAACCACCGATTCAATAACTTTAACTGAAATTCCTGACTGAAAATTGCTAATTCAATTAGAAATTGATAGCTCTTTAATTGAATTATTTTTCAATTAAATAATAATTCAGTTTATTAAAAAGTGATCAATATCGCATACCTTTCCAAAAAAAAAAAAAAAATATTGTCGTTGCCATACCAAATGTTTGTTAACAGCTTGAATTTTATAAAATTGAATTTAAACCGGCATGAAATTCTCATTTAGTTAGCAGATTTATTTATACTTATGTGAACAAATTCACACAGAAATTAGTTTTGTTCTTTCTGTTGAAGCGTAGAGGTTATGTCAATTTTTTTTGGATTTTTTCTTTTCAGGAATTATCACTTGTGTTGAAATCAGAGTATTTTTTATTTTTTGTTTAAAACAATTTTTAATTTCTTTTTTTTCAATTTCTCTCTGTTTAAAAAAAATCTTAAATTTTTATAAACGAAATTAAACTTTAAAATGTATATTATCAATGTTATGATAATGTTTTAGAATAAATAAATATTCAGATTTAAACAACGGAAACTAAATTATTCAACTTAATAAAGTACTAAACCTAATAAGAATAAATATCTAATCTAATTGAAATGAATTTAAAAAATTTATTACTAATACCACTAAACATAAACATTTATAAAAAACAAATACGTAAATACTACAAAAACAACAACAATGTGTTGATGATTGCTTTTGAGAAAGTTCAGAATTTGAGCAAATATTTAATTGATTCAATTAATTTTTAATTGACAGCTTTTAAAATTTTCAACAAAAAAAAAAAAAAAATAAGGAAATTTTTTTTTTCTGTGTAAGTTCTTTAACCAATCAAAACAACAACAAACACAAACACAAACTAAATAAAACAAGACTACACTCATAATAACCCATGCATAAAAACACGAAATTATTGTCAAAACTACAAAAAAAATTCGTCAAATATACAAATATTCGTCTATTTTACAAAAAATTTGGCTATTTTGACATTTTTTCGTAATTTTACGCATGGATTTTTATCAATGTAGAACTGTTAATATTGAACTTTAGTTACTGTTAGTTGATATATTTTAAAGAAAATTTTTAATTTCTAAAAGGATAAAGTAGACCTTAATAAAAATATTCTATTTCTAAAGCTTCGATGCAAGGCATATGTGCCATATTTCTTGAGCACTACTTAGTGCAAACATAAAAATTAAGTTTTAATCAAATTTGATTTAAAAAACATGGGATAAATAGGTCAAAAAATAGCAACTATATTTGAGTTTCAGAATGATATGGCAGTAGATGTAAGTTTTTCGTTACTTTTCGTCATTTCTATAAATCAAACCATTAAAAAAACACAGGATAGAAATCTGCCTAAAAATGGATCGTCATCAATGTTTAAGATGAGTTTTGACAAATAAACGATAAATGAAGCATTTTAAGAGAGATTCCAATGTCGTTTAAGCATAATCAATTGTTTTCTATCAAATCTATACAGTTTTTACAAAAAAAAAAAACTAAAGTAATTATATCTCTTGGCGGGAGCTATATTTTAATTTTAGATCCCTAGTATCTTAGGGTAATTTTCTTAGTATATTGGGGTAATTTTCTTCCCCCATACCAAATATTAACATCTTTTCACCTGTGAAAAAGAACTCCTAATTTGCATATTGTTACAACAAGACCACCTCTTGTTGATGTTATCGAACCAGTGATTCATTTAGGAGTTGTTTCACTTATTTTTGCTGGGTATGAACTAGAATGCTCATCTCTACAAATGTTTACTTTATTTATTACTTAAAACACTAGACTCTTGAGTGTTAAAAGTGGATGAAGAAAGATTGATTTTTATTTGAATGTATTAATTAATGTTAATACTACATTGTTTTTAATACAACAAAACTAATAATTGGCCATAAAAATATTTTTATTTAGCATTCATAATGGTAAATGCTTGTTAATGGTTTGTTTTTAAGCATTAATGAGGCATTTTTATAACGCAAACAAAAATTAAAATTCAAAATAAAAAAATATCAATGAAAAAATCTATTAATCATAAATTAATATAATCAAAAACCGCATAAAAATCAGAATTTTAATTTGTGCAAAATTGTGAGAAAATAAAATTGACATTTTTTTAGAAACCAACTCAAATACAATACAAAATGCACAAAAATGATTGCCATTAATAATTTCAACCGTAACAAATAGTTTTACAATTTGTATTCGAAAATAGTAAAAAAAAGCCTCATAAATTTTGTGAATAGACAATTAAAAATGTAATAAATTTTTATTTGTTTCCTCAACGTATGAATGGTTTGATAGATGATGGTTGCTTGCGATATTGGATGGCGCGGGTTAACGTACGCCAAAGACAACGGTTCGCACGGACGGACGGGCGGTCGGTCGGTGAAACGGAATTTTGCCATACTGACTTAGTTTCGGTTTTATATTTATTTTTTTTTATATTTTTATTAGTACATAAATACAAAATTTGGTTTGTTGCTAAATTTGTATAAACGAGTACACATAATTCCAGCATAAGTACTACATTTAACGTCATAATTTTACTGAATTTTTAAATACTTTTTAAAGTATTTAGCAGCAACACTTTGCAGTTGAGTTGTTGATAATGACGAAGAAGAACAATAAATTTTAATTCTTTTTCATTCATTTGTACATTTACAACAAACACTTTGAGCGATTGGAGAAGTAAAACATACACTAATAAAAATTTATTTGAATTTTGTAGTACAAATTTTATGTACGAGTATGTTTGTATATTTGAATGACTATGAATTTATGAAAAAAAAAAAGAAATAAAGAAATTTTTACAATCGTTTAAAAACTCATCAAAAAAATTAAGCCTTCAAAATTATTGTGGCTGTTTAGTTGTTGATGTTGGCGTTGGGTTATTACTTTGGTTTGTGTTTTTGTTGTTGCAATTTAAACGGTGATATATTTTGTTAATTTTATGAGTCTACAATAAAAAAAAAAAAAATAGAATCTAAAGTACTTTTATATTAGCAATAATAATTTCAAGAAGTCAGTCATATTCAGTTACCTATAATACGCACTTTTAACACCTATACACACAGTTGCCATTTTAGAATAATGGATGCTAGATCTAGCACTTTTTTGTGAGCTAGCATTCAAAATTTATGAAAAAAAGTGCAATATGCTGTTTAGCACTTTTTTTTTAAATAATTCAATTTTTTAGCACTTTTTTTATTCATTCATATTTTTTTCCAGGGTAAAAATCTGTTTTTTTTTCTTCATTTGCATACAACTATGTGTACATTAATTTTTATACACTCATAGAAATGAATCTGTAAAAATAGCAGAAAAAGCTACTAAATATTAGTTAAAATGACTTTGCAGAAAAAACTTCTGAAATGAGCATATTTTTTTTCTTTTACATATTAATAAAATGAGAACATCAAAAATAAACCGCAAACTTTACAAAATTTCAGGTATGTTCAAGTTGACTTTTAGATAATTTAAATTTTAATATGCTAAAATTAGCAAAAACCTTAATTAAAGAAACTAGTTATTTACCTTAAATTTTGTACAATGCAAATAACAGTCAACAAATTTTCCATTAAACTTTTGTTTGATTTCAAATTCGCTTTTAATTAAAAGTTTAATAATATGTTTTAAATGTTTAATTGAAAATGAATTTGGTGCACACAAAATTTCCAATATTTTTAACCCATAACGACAAGAAAGAAAAAAGTGCAAAAATTAAAAATAAAAAATCGCCAAAGTTGACAAAAATCGCCAAATATTCAAAAAATCGATTGAATTAAAAAAATTTGTTAAATTAAATAGTTCTCAATAATTAGAAAAAAAACATAAAAATTTTAAAAAGGGCTAAAATTTAAAAAAAAATTCTTTAAAATTAATAAATTGCTAAAATTGAAAAACATCGCCAAATTGAAAAAAACATACCAAATATTAGAAAAATCATCAACATCATCACCAAAATTAAAAGAAATAGTTCGAAATTGAGAAAAAAAAAATGTTTTCGTGATAAATACGTTTTAAATTTTAGTGATTTTTTTTTTAATAATAATCGATTTTTAATTTGCCAATTTTTAAATTTTATTTTACAATTTTTTTTTAATTTTTTAAAATTTCGGCAATTTTGAGAATTTTTTTTTAAATTTTGGTGATTATTTTCAAATTTAGCGTTGTATGTCGTATATTAAAAACATTATGACATTTATCTGATTGCATCACATTAGATCTAAACCCATACAAAATAGATACAAGATAGATATGGCCCTATATTTAGGATAAAATTTAATAAGATTACATAGAAATTGATATGACTACATAAAGCTCTATATAATTTTTTTTAATCGGGAATACATATCGTATGGTTTCCGCGTAAAAAAGATCAGATCTAATTATATTTGTTTAACCAGATCTGAATAGATCTCATATCATATATGACCAGATCTAATTAGATCTATGAAATGCGGACAAATTTCAGAACTAATGTGAACTGTTCAAATCGGTGCAGATCTGATATTTTTAAATTAACGCGATTCAATCATTTCTAAAATTTATAGTAAAATGATTAACTAAAAACACCGTCTTTAATAGGTTTATTCAAAACTTTATTGCAAATAAATAGATAAAAAGAACTGAAACAAAATCACATTTGAACTTTTTTTGAAATTTGGCTATTGCTCGCCGAGTTTATACCAAAATTTTCCGAGGTCATTTGTGTGTAGTAAAGACTGATTTATGTGCAGAGTAACTAACGGCTATCTTTGTGTTTTCTTGTATTCAGATACGGACATAAAGAAATAGCATTTTTTTTTTATTCGAATGCATATGTACAAAATTTTGGTTGATGGATCAGCCAAAAAAAATTAATTTCATTGTTAAATCTTCTTAAATATATATATTAGTTATTATTGTACCTACGTTCTATCTTGCAAAAAAAAGTATATTTTTACAATCCAAAGCAATTTATAGTACATAAAAGTAATTAATGAAAGTTTTTCAAATTTTGCTGAGTTTTTCAAAATTTTAAAAATAAACACAATAACAATTAAAAAGAAAATTGTAAATGTATGTACATATATGAAATAAAAGCAACAAAAAAAAAAACACGAAACATAACACAAAATGTTAGCAAACCGTATTATTATGTTCATTATAAGACCAATTAAACTCGATTAGCATTTTTATTTTGGTGCTTTCGAAAACGTCTCAAAGGGCTTAGCTCTGGTACCAGATCTGGACAAAGAGATCATGAAATCTTTTTAGCTATGAACATATATGTTCCAATATGACCAGATCTGCTAATATGTGGACACGGAAATTTTACAATTTAAAGATATGAACAGATCTGGTACTATATCTGATCATATCAGGCCATAAAGTGTATCTGAAATGACATATTTTATCATATATGTTCAGATCTGGCACAAGATCTAATTAAATTCAATCACATCTAATTAACATCAATCATATCTAATTAGATCTGATCAGATCTAACCCCTTTTTTACACGGGTTCTTTCAATTTTAGAAACAGTCCATATAAAAGCATAAAAATATTCAATTTTCGACCTATGGCCCCTTCAATTTTAACCAAAATTGATACGGTAGGTAGCTTTTACGGTTATGGAAATATCGCGTTTCAAAATATTGACAAAATTTAAAAAATGTATTTTTACACAATTGTTTATTTTTTTTAATGCTTAAAGCTACGAGATTGATTGATACCTCATTTCAAAGCTACTGTTTTCGTGCTCTGACTGAAATAAGAAAAATAATAATTTTTTGAAGGTAAAACACATTTTTTCCAAAATCCGCGATTAAAATCGCTGTATTGAAAAACACGGGTTTTTTAAAATTCTCAAAAAATATATGTTAATTAAAAATTATTTCACTTTGCCGTTGCCAAATTCAAACGTGAAGCTCTTACGGTATTAAAAGTAATGGACAACACTCTGAAAAAAGGTTTTAAATATTGTAGAAACAAAGATTTATATAAAAAAAAATTTTATTGCAAAAAATAAAAGTAAATGTTTTACAGAAGTAGTCGCACGTTATTATCCATATCTCTTTAATAGCTTACGCTATAAGAGTCATTGATACCTCATTTTAAAGCTAAATTATTCTCCTATACTATTCTCCCTTAATGGTATTCCTTCATGTTCCTGAGTTATCGGTTTTTTAGTTAATTTTTTTTCCTTCGTATTCGTAAGTCAGGATACCGGTATAGGGAAGAAGTTTTTAATTAACGTATATTTTTTAAAAAATTAAAAAAAAAAAACAGTATTGGAAATACAGCTTTTTGAACCACTGATTTTGAAAACAATGCGTTTGGCCGTGAAGAAATTAATAATTTGTATGTACCAGTAATACCACTTTAAAATGAGGTATGAATGATTGTCGTAGCTTAAGCCGTTCGTTTTCGAATATTTTTCATATTTAGAAAAGCAATATTTCAAGATCCGTTGGGATTAGCTGTCTTACAGGGTTATATCTATATGATGTACATCTTCTATACCAAGTTTAGTTGAAATCAGAAAGGGAGATGTAAATTAAGTCGTTCATTTAATGTTTTCAGTCTATAAGGTCTTCCCATAAAAACTCGCATGTAAATTGTAAATATGGGAAAACTATGGTAAAAAAATACTGAAAAGTTCGGCCAAAAAAACTATATTTGGTTGTTGCTTTTGTATCTAGAGACAATGACGATAAAGTTTGGCAGTGGAAACATGTTTGTTGAGCCGATTTAATTCGATTTTGAGTATAAAATTAAAGGAAAAAGCCGAAGTAAAAAGTTCTGCAGTCGAACTATTTTCGATTTGACTGAACTTTCGGAGGAAGAACAGTGAATTAATCGCTTAACTACAGACCTTTCTTTAAATTTGACACTAAAAATCAGCCCAATAAACATTTTTCCATTCGCCAAATTTGTCCATAATCCTTCAAAATAACGAACACAGACCAAACGCATATTCTGGTGGAACTGTTCGGTCGGACACTACACTCATTGAAATAATCCTTTAAAATTAGCAAACAAAAAGCTAATAAAAATGTTGTTGTAAGTGACCTTGCAGAAAAAATGGTAAAATTTTGCTAAATTCTAGTTAATTGCAAGTTGCAAAATAATCTGCTTAAATCAGCGAAAACATTTACTAAATATTAGTAAACAGAAAAATCATTAAAAAATGTAAAATTTTTAAAGTTTTTTTTTTAATGCGAATAAAAGTATGCTCTTATGAAATCAGCAATCTATAATTTCTTAGCTCTGTTTATTTTAGCAAAATAAACTGTTATTTGAGCTACATATAGCAAAAATGTTGTGAATATTACAGTTTTTATTTGCAGTTTTGAGTCTACAAATATTTAGTGAAAGTTTTTGCTAATTTTACAGCGTAAAATGCTATTTTCAACTAACTAAAATTCACATCGAATACACACTGATAATAATCCACGCATAAAAATACCAATAAATGTCAAAATAACAAAAACTTTCGTAAAATAAACCAATATTTGTTCATTTTACGAAAGTTTTTGTAGTTTTGACATTATTTTCGTAATTTTAGCATGGATTATTATGAGTGCAACTAAAATTTTGAAAAGTTAACAGATTTATTATTGCTGTTCTTATTTTATTAATATATAGCAAAAAAATACGCTAAATTTAGCAGTTTTTTTTGTAAGATAATTTTTAACTCATTTTTTTTAGCTTTTTCTGCTATATTTTTCAAGTATATTTCTATGAGTGTATAATTTATTATAGGCATAAAGCTACAAACGAGTTTGTTATATTTATTTACGATTTCAGTTGAAATCAAGAAAACTTAAATTTGAAATGCAGAAAATTTGCAGTGGACATTGAAAATTCTCATTTGCAATTAAAGAAGTTATAAATTATATTTTCTTTATTTTTTTAAGCCATATTTCGAATATTCATTTTACTTGAAATTTTCGCAATTAAAAATAGTTAATCGGAATTTATAGTTTTTGCAGTTCTAATGCAAAATTCAAAACTTATTCCGAAAACTTATTTAACAAATTGAAAAAACTATAGGTTGGTCCATATTCGGATTTCATTCTTACCCCAGTAAAAAACGCTGTTTACATGCAAACAGGTTTGTAAGGGAGTAAGTCAAAAAGAATCCCTTACAAACCTGCTTACATATGCTATGATTTTTATATGGGGAATTCCCACTTGGAAGCATTACTTTTGGTCAAAATAAGCGCTGATTTTAGCGCTTATAAAAAGCTGTGATTTCATGGCTTGCAGTAAAATCATATTTCATGTCTATATTATTACAACTAAAAGTAATAAAATGAATATAGCCTACATAATTTATTTTACATAAAATTCTACAAACATTAATATTTTGTTGTTAACATTTTTGACATATAATATAATCATTTTATTTTTTCACCGCTCCACGTGCTAGCTTTTCAGAAACAGTTAAAAGACTAATTATTTTTTATTACATACTCGAAAACTGCAAACACAATCGGAAATCACTCGGGAAAATTAGTACAGATCGTTTATAACACCCCAGAAAAAAAAAACGCTGCTGGCATGTAAGCAGGTCTGTAAGGCAGTAAGCCAAAAAGAATCTCTTACAAACCTTCTAACGTATGCTATGATTTTTATATGGCAAATTACCACTTGGAAGCATTACTTTTGGGTAAGATAAGCGCGGATTTCAGCGCCTATAAAAGGCAATGATTTCATGGGTTCCAGTAAAATCATATTTCATGTCTACATTATTGCGATTAAAAGTAATACGTAATATGAATATACATAATTTATTTCACATACAATTCTACAGATATTAGAGTTTTGTTGTTAAAATTTGTGACATATAATATAATTATTTTATTTTTACCAATCCACGTGCTAGCTTTTCAGAAACATTTAAATGAATAATTATTTTTTTATTACATACTCGAAAACAGCAAACACAATCGGAAATCATTCGCGAAAATTGGTGAAGATCGTTTATAATCCACGATATGAAACTTACTGCATTACAACCTGCATCCTTATAAGGGAAAACAGTAAGCTCAAATTGATTGTTTGTTTATTTTTATGCGATAATTATTCGTTTCTTTTGCTGCTTCTCAGTATTATATAATAGTAAGCACTTACAACAGCGCATTTGTTTTATCCTGCTTCTAAAAACACGATCATTTTTTACTGGGACACGATATGAAACTTTCTGCATTACAACCTACATCTTTATAAGGGTTTAGAGTAAGCTGCTTACAACCTGCATCCTTGTTAGCGTAAACAGTAAGCTTAAAATGTTTGTTTGTTTATTTTTATACGAAAATTATGCGTTTCGTTTGCTGCTTCTCAGTATTATGTAATAAGTAAGCACTTACATCAGCGCATGTATTTTATCCTGCTTCTAAAAACACAAAAAATTTTTACTGGGTATCTAATGAACTCATCAGGGGACAATTTGTTTCTAATTTCTAGAGATAGTTGTTAGGTTAAATCACAAACTTAATGAGAATTTCTTGTTCATGTTCAGAAGCATGAGTTAACATTTGACATATCAAAGAAAAAACAAAAACAACAGAAACTGACCTCACTTCAAATTTTTACAAAATTCAACACTTCAGATTCAATGTAAACAAAGTTTAAATATAATACCATATGTTGCTATGCCTACCATATAAAATTATATATGAACTTGTGCTAATTAATCTATAACATATGTAGTAATATATGCCACATCTACGGTAATATCAATCGCTAGATATTAATGTGTATGGGTCCATATAAAACATTTTCACAAAACCAAATCTAAGATAAACTTATACATGATAATATGCGCCATCACATAAATTAATATTAAGCTATATAAATCTATATGTTTTTTTTTTTTGATAATATTATATTAAACAAGATATGATTGTGTAAAAACGTTTTCTAGTTAATATACATTTGAATTATATTGATAAACAGAGCTGTAAAAGAATTTTTTCTTACAAGATTTTTGGAAATTATTACACAGAACATTTTTTTTTAAATCATATTATTTGGTTGTAAAATAATAATTTGAATTTTGCTTTCTTTTATTGCAGGTTAGTAACAGTGTTCAATATATTTTCTAGTTATATTTTGAAATGAGGTAAGTATTTTTTAATTACGCCATAATCGCACTATACAGTAAACGGCATCGCTTTGCAAAAAGTTTCTATGATCGAAAACTAACACCCAGCAAAAATTAACGCTTCATTACTCGAGCGGATAATTTTCGTAAATGGATTGCAATGAAGTCTTTACTCACAACAGAATTTTAGATGTAACATTTGGTCCCGATCGGATAATATCTTTTGTCTCCACTTTTAACGCTCTAACCGGCAAGCACGCCTCCAGGCGGGGTATATTAAGTTGTCCATAAGTTATTTCGAAAGAAAACCACATTTACAAAATATTTTGTGAAGTAATTTTTTGTGCGCATGTCACGGCTTCGAAGCGAGAAAGCGTTAATGTTAAAATTTTGTAGAATTACAAAAATTGATATTTTTAAATGAACACAATTTTCAAAAATTCTAAAAACATATTTATGTTGACTTGAAAAAATTGATACTAAACACAGAGTACGATTGAAACTTCAACATAAAAAAACAGGATTCCAAAAGGATACCTGTAAATGACAACGTCTTAACCTGAAAACTTATGGACGGATTTCTATGAAATTTAGTATTAACAAATCCATTAAGTTTAATCAATAAACATTGAAGTTTAGGTTAGTTTTCGCTCAATTCGCTCGCGTCTTTAGCAAAAACGAAAATCGAAATATCTTTTTAAGTAAAAGCAGTTTTTGTATTGTAATCATATCTTGGTAAGATGAATAATTTATGCCTCAACTTATTCATTATTAAACAAAAAACTTATATATATTATATTTCATCAAAAATTGTTTAAATAAAAAATATAAATTACGTAGGATATCATAAACTTTTTCCACTTAGCCCCAAAGAAACACCCCGAAATTAGCATCATTCTCAAACGGATCTTTTTAGTTTTTTAAATATTTAAATTATTGAAGTTATGTCTAATACCGCTAAAGTCTTCATTATTTTAAATTACTGATTCATCTGTAAAGTGTTTTTAATGAAAATCGTTAACCCTAGTTAACCCTAGTTAACCCTCGTTAGACCGAATACATAAAAATCATCACTTTCTAATTTTGGACAACGACCAAACATGGTTAATTTTTTTATTTGTAGAGATTTTGTTTTGTCCATGTAGTCTAGTAACCCAGACTTCCAATACCATGGCCTTTAGTGAGCGATCCAGCTTAAGTACAAAATTATAAATTAACTCAAAAAGAATGGAGCAAAATTGATGATTAATATGTTTTCTGTTAAACCTCTTAATATTCTGGAGGCTCTAGCTTTTCTAAAACGTAGGGTTCGGATGAGATCTTTTGCCAGATCGAAATACTAGTATCAACCTTGTTGAATACTTTGCTTAATGTTTGAAAATATGCTGAAAGCTTGTTATAAATAAAAAAAAAACTAACAAAAAAATTAAAATACATTTACCTGGCTGATTAGGTATAACTAAATTTTAGCTGAAAACGTAATTTTAGCAAACAATTCTCTGAAAAATAGTATACCTGTTCTACAAGACTTTTTACTAACTTTTCTACTAACTTATTTTTCTGAGTGTACTTATTTAAATGATACGAGTATTTAGTAGAAACCATAAGGGTTTGATTTTGAATATCTGAATTTAACTGTGTTAAATAGATCTAACAAGGGTAGTCTCCCGATGCGTTCTCTCCGACCTTAATAAAATTTGTATATTATCACATATCCAGAAGAAAAGTTAATGGATATATAAATTTTTTTAGCGACCCAATCTCGTGTTAAAAAGTGCGGTCAAAAATTACCTCATTTTTTGTTTTTTCGACTTATTTCGAATTGTTTCAGAAAAATTTTCGACAAATGTGGTACCAAATAAAAGAGCTTTCAGAGATGCATTAACTAGTATAAGAAACATGTTCGATAACTTTCAAGTATTTTTTTTTTTTTTCAAATAAATGTGTTTTAAGTGATATTAAAATTTACGTTTTCTTAAAGAATTATAGTTGGATTAATCTAAACAATATGCAGTTATATTAATGCCTATTAAATTTAATCGAGGCAATGTTCGAATTTTTTTCGAAGTTCGTAATTGTTCGGCTTTTATGCGAACTTTTACAAATAGCTTTTGAACCCATATTTAAAAATTTTATATAAATGGCAACCCTGACATACTACATATGCAATATTATTATCAACATTTTTTTTTTTTTTGAGTGCATCAAAGCTGGGTCTAAAAAATCTGAATTTCATTAGTTTTCAACAGGTACCCTCAGTTTAATTTCAAAAATTCACAAAGTAGATTTATTTTTTGTTTTTTAAACACTTATTAATATTTTTTTTTAGAATTACTTTTAAAAAATAACAGTTAGAAAATCATTACCGTATAAGTGGTTATATAAGTACATGTTTGGTAATGGCAATTACTTACAATTGCCATGGGTGAGATGGTGTCTGAGACCTCGCAGTATGTTCTCTGCGAATGTCCCAGGCTTTGTGATAGGAGACTTAGGTTTCTAGGTGATCGCTTCATTTCGTCTTCCGACATCGCGAACATTTTGCCTAATAGGATAATTGGCTTTATAAGTAGCTTGAATCTGTAGGTAACTTTAGGCAGGACAAAAGACCTACATTCGTCGCGGTGCATAGTGCCTTCTGATCTAATCTAATCTACAATTGCCATTAAAAATCTCATTACATTTATATGGGGATGTCGCGCCTTAAAAAACGTATTAAAAGGTGTGGTTACATGCTTACCAGAATGGATAAAAATAATAAGTCTTAAAATAAATTTTAGGAAATACTAAATTTATTAAAAAATGTTTTTGAGTTAATGATGTAGATTTATTATTTAATTTATGCTTCATATTATGTAAAAATTTCATGTCTTGTATACTTTTCGATTCAGAATAGAATACATTTTATTTTTTCTGGAAAGAGGGTGCAAACATGTCTCTCCATAATTTGCGAACTCTCACAATAACTCTCACTAGGAGAAAAATGCAATAAAAAGCCTATTTATAATAAAAGTGACGAAATAAATAGAGAGATTTTCGAGTTAAGCAGATATGGATTGTGAATTTTAAGCGCGTTTTCTGCTAAGTCGTTTTTTTAGTTATGTCAGTTTTTTGGTAAATGAGCGATATGTACTTACTAGAACTGAAAAAATAATGAGTTTACAAATATATTTTCAAAAAATGTTATGTCATTACTTTATATTATAGGAAACGCATTTTTTTGTATATAAATAATGGGAAAATTAACTGGTTACTAGTAAGTTCTTATTATTTGTGTAATGAAATGCCATTACCGTCTACTGGGGCAGTTTATAAAATAACAACACTCAAACAATTACTGTTATTTTTTTTTTAAACTTAAAAAAACAATTTAAATCATAAAAGCTCATTTTTTAGATAAAAATCAAAAATATAATATTATTAAGCAATCTTTAAGAATATATCTAAAGGAGTTTATATGTGTAGCTAACATCGTAATATGATAGCAGTAGTTAAGTGATTTTTTTGAAAAATTATGTTTTAACAGTTATTAAGGATCTCAGTTTTCCATACAAGAATGTCTTAACCCGTAACGTGAGATTGGGTCACTAAAAAAACACATGTCCCTTAGTTTTTTTCATTATCACATACCTAAATTTCATTAGGATCGGAGAGAACCCATCGGAGGCCTCCCCTTATAAGATATATTTAACACAGTTAAATTCAGATTTCTACTTAATATCATTTAAATAAGTACAATCAAAAAAATAAGTTAGTAGAAAAGTTAGAAAAAAGTCTTGTGAATAGGTGTACTATTTTTCAGAAAATTGTTTGCTAAAATTACGTTTTCAGCTAAAATTTTAGTTATACTTAATCAGCATTTAACTGGTTTCAACTAATGTTTTACTAATATTTTACAAATGTTCTACAAATTTATTTTGCTAAAAAAATTGTGCTAATAAGCACATTAATAGTGTGAACGACAACCAGATTGAAAGATATATGCAGAATGAAGTATATGTCGCTGCATGTCAAGATATAGTAGAGACGAGGGAAATGATACTAAAAAGTACAACTTTTTTAAGACATATAAAAAAATCAACCATGGACGACTTTTGTATCTGTTTTTCACACATAAAACTTATGGATTAAAACAACTTAAATATTGTTTTATCACCGGCATGTGAAAGTAATGGTATATTAGTTAAATAAAAGACAAACAAACATATTTAAATGTAATAAAGATTAAATGTATATTTGCAAACTAAATGTTTATAGAGATTAGTAATGTAGTGTGGTCAAATTGCAAAAAAATATACAAATATAGAAATATATCAATTAAACTATAATAATTGTTCCCTGAACAAGTCACCCAATGTGGAGACGAAATATTGGAAATAAATAATTATAATTTATAAATAAAGGATCTTAAGCTCGTTTAAAATAAGAAGAACTTACAAAGTTCTAGTAAAAAATTTACAAATGTTTGAAGAATATATACAAGGCTAGTAATAAATCTCTAAAAAATATTCTTATATTTTACACGAAATTTGTTAAACTAACTTGAAACTTATAACGTTGTTTAATTATTAAGCACTTTGGTAATATTCCCACAGTTTTTTTTTCTGCGTGTATGCATTATTTCTATAAAAATGTTTCACTATTTTTATTTTATTTATTGTCTTGTCTTAATCTTAATATTGTTGGTTACATAAAATCTATAAAATATTTTACATATAATTACAATTATGAAGTCAGATTTTCTTCGCGATAATGCGGAATAATTTGTTTTAATTTTTTATGAAAATGTTTGCAATTTTACTCCGCAGAATTTTATATTTTTAATATTAATGCACTATATCTTCTAAAAAGATATTGTCTAAATTTTAATTTTGTATTTTGTATTGAATTATGCCTAATCCAGTAATACTAACCATTTCAGTATAAACTTAAATCTGAATTTGTAAAATTAGAAAAACTAAACCAAAAACGTGAAGAAATCATAAAAAAACAATAATAATCAATTTAGACTTTGGGTTGACCTTGAAAGGCTTTGTGATATTAATATCAGGCTTCAGTTCATAGGTATCACTAAATAGCTACATCTCTCTAGTGTCTATCACAACAAGTTTTTTTTAAATCGTCCTGCAGATTTTCCTAAAATAGCAAAAAGTAAAAACGGGACATATATAAACTATTCGTCTACAAGGGGTTATTATGTTTCACCCAATTTTTAACGAGATAAGTGCAATAACTCACAGCAATTTGCCCAATTACACTTAAATCCAGCAAAAAGTCTATGATTTTTTATATTAATATTAAAAAATTCTTAACAAAACAATAAAATATATGGCGTTTGCAAAAGTGTAACATTTGTTATAAGGCAGAATTAGTTTGTACGTTCTGTTCTGTTACGAATCAGCTGTTTTGTTTCTGTTCAATTGAAAGTCTGTATGTGTGGTTAGTTTTCACTTTTTCGTTCTGTTCTGTTGCGGACAAATCTGTTGAAAATAGAATTCAACGTTAAGTGACAGCCTAATACTTGTTGTGAAATCTTTTTCTCAATATTTGAATCAGGGATGATAAAGTTGGTACTATAGTACTTTTTATGGTACTATTTGAACTTCAAATGCACCATGATACGCCTATGACTCATTTAGTACGATTTAAAAATTTTTTTATGTATGAATTTCTTGGTCCCTTTAAAATTCAATAATTATTAATTCGATTTGCAGTCCCATATGAACATGGAATTAATTTGGAACCAAACGCTGTGAATTGAATCACATGAATTCACTGATTGCGACTGATTACAGATGATTGTATTAGAGTTTTATTAATCGAATAAACCAATTATTGAATTCAATCACTAAGGGTTATAATTATTATTGACTAATTTTGATTTTGAAGAAAGTAAATAATAAAAATCTTATAAAAATGTGAAATTGACTATTAGCTGCGTGTTTTTAAAATCGAATGAGTTCACAAACAAATTTGTTTGCTACCAAATACAAATATTGAATTCGCAAAAAACTGTGACAAACGTTATTCAATACAGCAAGATATTAATAGCACATTCAAAAAATATTAAAAATTTAGTTAATTTAAGAAAAAATCTCAAAATTTTAATAATTTTTTAAATCAATATCGGCTAATTTTCTTAGTACGCACTGCTTATTTTTACATAGCTTTATGTACATTTTTCCGAAAAGTTTGGTATTGAAAATGAGCAAAATCG
This sequence comes from Delia radicum, assembly GCA_021234595.1. Lineage (NCBI taxonomy): Eukaryota > Metazoa > Arthropoda > Insecta > Diptera > Anthomyiidae > Delia > Delia radicum. The sequence continues at coordinate 147,465,247 of CM037851.1, read as the reverse complement.
GTCCAGCGGCTCAAAAGTAATAAGTGACAATGTGAAAGTACCTCTAAATTTTCCATTCAAATTGGTGTATAATGCACTGTATATTATTAGAATTCATTGTAGTATCTGGTGTATAAAGTATAACGTCATATTTTTCCACCAGACGCTAAGAGGTGAATAATATTTAAAATTTAACGCAAATTCTTTTTTCTCCACAAAAAAAAAATTTTTTTCACCTCAAAAATAGTTTTGTTACCCCAAAAATATTTTTCACGACACAATTTATTTTTTTACATCCAAAAAAGTATTTCACCTCAAAATTGTGTTTTCGCCTCTTAACATATTTTTTTTTATATACATTTTTGTTGTTTCATTTGTAATTGTTCATTTTGGAGGGTACAAAGATTTGTTTTTTAATTTATTTGTAAATTTTTTTTATACTTGTGATGCCGAAAAAGTACTTTTTTATCATCCCTGATTTGAGTGTTTTTGGTTTGAGTTTCTTTTACTTTTTAAAACAGCTGATTCTTTTCACAGAAAAAGTAATTACAAAATATTACCTACAGAACAGACCGACACAGAACGGCAACAGAAAGTAACAACTAATGAGGCCTTTAAAGTAGAAAAGTGCTACTATTTTTTTATTTATAGCAAATAAATAAAACTTTGTTTTTGAATTTGAACACAGTCAGACTGATAAATAGAATACCATAAACAATTATTTGAATATTTGGCAACACTAAGAGAATGCTTTTTTTGCATTAGATCTATGAATTGTAACTCAAACTAGTCCATTGAAATTTTCAATAAATTAAAGCAGTTTTCATAAAATTTAATGAAAAATCTCATATTATTATCTCAAAAATTTCATACGACTAATGAAAAGGTTTAATTAAAAATAGTTTCATTAAAAGAATGAAACTTTTTCATAAAGTTTAAGAAATGTTTCATTTACGTTTTGAAAAAAACTCAGTGAAAAATCAATCATATCTTGTGTAATATAATATTTGAAAATATATATGATGGTCATATATAATCTTATCTTGTATTTTTTTTTCGAAAATTTTTGCAATGGTAAAATATATATTAATATCAAAGAATATATTGTTTGATATTACCGCAGATGTGGCATATATTACTACATATGCTGTATATTAATTAACATGATTTCATATATAATTTTTATATGTTTTATTGCAATGCTACGTATAATAATATATGGTATAATATACAAATTTAATTTTACATCTAATCTAAAGGGTTTAATGACAATTTTAAATTGAAACTTAAATTTCTCTTTGTACATGCTAAATAATAGAAATTAAATGGTTTGCAATTAAAAATTTAGAAAATTTCTAAAGTAATTGAGTTTAACAAAGTTTTACAATTATATTTCAATTTGTATATCTTCTATTTAAAATTTCAGCAGCAAGCGTAATATAAGTATCAATCTGAAATTTGCAAAATAACAAACATAATTTGAATTTTGCATTAGAAGTTACAAAAACTATTGATTAAATTGCGACTTATTGTTTGAAATTGAGAAAATTTGCAGTGAAATATGTAGGCTCTATGCAATAAGTCCCAGGTGCAAAAAGTCCCAGTGCAAAAGCTCACAAAGAAATAAATTCTAAAAATATAAAAACAGTCCCATCTCGGAAAAGTGAAATAAATTCTAAAAAAATTAAATAATTTCCAAAACAAAAATGAAACAAATCCTAGGTTTTGGTTGTTATTTCATCATGAAATAATTTCCAAAGAATAAAAATTAAATAACTCTTAAAAATAGTCCATGCAACACAATTCATTTGTACCGTACCGTTATATTCCCCAAAGTCGTATTGCCCAAAAACCAAAATGACATATTGCCCAAATGTCCGCATATCCCCAAAATTGTCTATGTTAATATGTTTTAACAACCAAATCAATGACAGAAAATCCAAAACTTTTTTTGTTTGGGTGCTATGGCATTTTATTTTGAAAAAACTTTTTTTTTGGGCGCTATGGCGGTAAAAAAGGAAGTTATTGCCCAAAATCATATTTTTTTTTAAATGTCATAAGACATAATGTCTTTTGTGTCGCACGCAGAAAAAACTTTATTTCGCGTAGCCGCCTGCCGCGTTCTACGGAGGATAAAACCACTAAGAGCTGCCGAAGGCTGTCACCCAGAAGAAATTGTTTTTTAAATCAGATGTCGAATCCGTTAAAATCTTATATTTTTAAGACATCAAGTAACATTAATTTGACCTGTCATAACTTTTTATGTCCCAAAATACCAACCCAAATCAAGATTTATTGTTTTTTAATGATTATTTAAATGACAAAGCTATGACTGATCAAATTATATTACTTATTGTCGTAAAAATAAGATTTCAACGGATTCGACATTGGATTTGTAAAAACAAGTTTTTCGGTGTGGCGGCCTTCGGCAGCTCTTAGGGTTTTTTTCCTCCGTAGAACGCTGCAGGCGGCTACGCTAAATAAAGTTTTTTCTGCGTGCTACACAAAAAAATAAAATTGAAGCAATTTTTTTAAGTTTCCTTAAAACTATTTTGTTTGATTTCTTGAATCAGCCTTGACATTTAAGGTCTTAGGACATTAAAAAAAAAAAAAATTATGATTTTGGGCAATAACTTCATTTTTTACCGTCATAGCGCCCAAATTTATTTTGGGCAAACAAAAAACCGTCATAGCGCCCAACAAAAAATGTTATTTCGTCCAAATCAATGTCATATTGCCCAAAAACAAGACAATTTTTGCCCAAAAACAAGAAAATTTTTTTTTTTGGGCGCAATGTCGTTTTTTTTCTTGGGCCATATGACTTTGGGGAATATAACGTTACGCCTTCAAAATTTGTTAAAGAACAGATTAAGTTAGGTCAATTTAAGAAGATCATCAAAATATTTTGAAAGATCCCGTTATAGGAACCGTTTAGAATATTAATAGTATTAAAAAAATAATGAATTTTTGAAAATGAAATAACTCCTACTAAAAATGAAATAACTCCCACAGCAAATGAAATAACACCGAACAAGAAAATAATATGAAATAAGTCCCACTCTAAGTTCTGTTGGGACTTATTTCATTTCGGAATTACTGCATTATGAAATAACAAATAATAACAAATATTAAATAACTTCTAAAAAAATGAAATAACTGCAAAAGAACTGGGTATTATTTCATTTGAAATTACTCCCAAATTTGTATGAACAATTTTTGGGACTTATTTCATTTTTTTTGGGAATTTTTTCACCTGGATGTTATTGCACAGAGCCAAATATTTAATAACGAAAAATCTTTATTTCAATTTAAATATTTGCCGTATCATTTAAAATTTTAAAACAAATCTTTAGTTAATTTATAACTCCTTTAATTCAATATCAATTCGAAATTTTCTGCATTTAAAACACAAAATTTAATAATTAATTTGACATTTTTTTGATTTCTGCTGAATTTTTAAATAAAAATGTCTTGAAAACTATTACAAATGTTATGTTTAACAGATATATGCGTGTTAATATGTGACACCTTACATTATTATGTATTTCAAATTTGAAGAATTGAAAGAAACCACACAATATTTATATATAAAATTATATTTTACATCATTTTATCTGCTTTTATATGCTTTTATATTAAATAAGATATAGTCATATCGTATAATTTGATAATATTGAATGAGTACAAAATACGTATAAGACTGCATAAAATCATATCTAATTGTACCTAAATACATCTTATATGATACAATTAGATGTAATTTGATACACTTTAATAGGACAATTTTTCGGATGAAATTTTATTTAATTATTATTATTATTTATTTTTTATTTAATTATATTAAATTAGATAAAATTATATAAAGATCCACATCAGTTTTTTTTAATCGGGTTTACAAAAAATATTAAATATTGGCAAGTGATTGTTCAATGTTTGTTGGCTGTTTTGTTGTGATATGTGGTGTTTAAACGGCCTATACCCGACACCACAATATGTTAGCGTTTTATTGGATTTTGGCGTTGTTTTCTTTTTCCATATATTTTTTTTAATGTGATTTTGGTAGTAAACAGCAAAGTGTTGGTGGTGGTTGGCTCATAATTTAGTTTAATGATCGTTTAAAATGTCATAAAATGATCAATTGTTGGAAAACGTTTTACTGCACAGCAAAAGTCTATTATAATATAATAAAAATACAAGGTATAAATTGTTAATAAATGACACATTAAATAAAACTACATAATTCTTAAACAATATAACTAAAAATAAACATTTTAAATTGTTTATTATTCGAAAGATACAATTTTTATACAGTAATTGAATTTGTATTTTCGATACTCTGCTTTACAATCATCTTCGCTTGTTTCTTTTATTCTGTCTTCATAAGTATTCTATGCAATCTTTTGAGAAGGTTGGGTCTTGTATTAAAACATCCTACTAAAATGTGGTTATTGTAATTGTATTGCGATGTTGTTGTTTGAAAGATCACTGCCATAATGGCAGCCATTAGTCGTTTGTCTCTTTTACTCTATTTCATGTTATCATAAGCAAAACTCAACTTATCTCTTCTCACCGACAATAAAACACATGTTGAATTCACACACCCAAACGCACACACACACACACAAACAGTTTTTGTTTGCCAGACAAGGCGAGTCAGGTAAAAACAACACCACACAACAACAGCAACACCGAAATATGATCGTTTTATTAATGGTTGCCGACGAAATACAAGAAAGAAACACAAGCATGAGGAAACTTGAATGAATGTTTATTTGAATTTTATGAATGGCAGCCGTCGGATAAACTTAAGAGAATATGTTTTTATAGTCGAAAGAAAGGTATGAGGTGTAATTCATTCCAATCTTAATCTGGACGGAGCGTGTTAAAATTTAAAATTTAAGATCGAATTTCTCCGTTAAAGACTTGATTAAAAAATGTATTATTTAGGCATTTCTTTGGTTACAAAATGTACAGCCATGCAAACTGTTTAGCGAAAGGGTTAAGTTGCAGTTATAACTGTTTTTAAATCCCAAAATTTTAATTAAAATTCTGCCAGAAATCATAACAGAATTTTCACTCTGTGAAGCTTTCCTCATTTTTTCATTTTAAATTTATTTTGTCACAATTTTAGATTATTTCTTTGTTGACCAGCGTTACCATTTTTTTTTTATGCAGAAAAGTTTACAAATTTTTCAAAACGCAATGTTGTATTTAGTAAACATTATTACATTCGAAAGATTCTCATGAGACTTGGGCTAAGTCAATTACACTTATGAAATGTTTCTATATCGTTTATATTTTCAGACCAACGCACACACTTGTGGGCTTAACCGCTTATTTGGAAAATTTTCATTTTTGTCAATACCAGACATTGGACATAATACCAATACCTGTTTATTTAATTACGGGCCAATTATATTTTTATGTTGAATTACATGCAATTGGGTGTAATTGAGTAATTGCCATGTAATTAAATACCCAGATGCTAATGCTAATCCCCATGATTGGTGTTACAAATTTTTCAAATTTTCAAATGAAGCGGCTAAGTTCACAAGTGAACGAAAATTTTTACAAGCAAACGATTGTGAAATGTAATTAACGTCGCCCAAATCTGATTCTCATAAGCTTTTTTAAAACCCCATTGGGTTTTTTGAAAAACCAAAAACGTCTCATGAGGTTTTTTAAAAAATCCATTTCACCTCAAGAACAAATTTCATCCGTATTTAAACAAATTTTTCAAACTGAAATTTAGTACTTCATTAATGTCAAATTTTAAAATGTTTCTACTTAATTTAAAGCACAATTGTTTTAAAACCATCATTTCTTTGTATATCCGATATCAGTCTCACTTGTAGATGGCGTTATATTCTCATATTTTTTATTTTATAATCATAAAATAGGATATATCTCGGAAACTAAGGGAGATAGAGCAAAATTGACCAAAAATCGTACGCGCTATTAACTACTTATGTTCCCGGTAATGAAAATGTACCTGACTCTGGTCAGATGCGAAAATAATTTTATAGCAGACATTTTCTATTGGTTAAGCTTAAAATTTCTGTTGATTTAGATAAATGAACTAAGAATCATTTATCTACAACTGTCAACTTCAAATTTTGTTGTTCTTAAATATATTCTCAACTTCATTGAATATTCTGATGTCGCTGATGTCGATAGTTCTAAAAAGTGTAAAAAAATACGAAATTATGCAAGCTGCAGCTTATTGGGCAAATACGCCTGACCACTAGGTGTGTTAGTTTCGTCAGCAACATTTGGTAGCACTTTAAAAGACGTACACGTTACATGGTTATATATGTTTCACGGGACGGGCATAGTTTGCGTTCAATAAATTCAAAGAAAATTATCTTTTTATAATTTATATATTTCATTTAAAATATATGTTTTTCACCTGGATCGATATATTTATAGCTGACAAATGTTCATTATAAACATGGCGAATTTACCCCATAGGTGGGGCAGTTTATCCGATTTGAGTTAGTCTGCAAATATTAAAAAATTAAATATAAAGAATAAAAATAGTTTATATTTTAAATCTACAAATTAAAGTTAAGATAAGTAAAATTTTAAATAACAAAGAATTTTTCCCCAAAAAATGTTGGTTGAGTAACGACAGCGCTTAAAATAAAGTGGCGAGTGCTTCCCCTTCTACACTCTAAAAAATGATTGTAAATTTACTACTATAAAACGAGTAAGGTTTCATGTATTATTACGCAAATTCGGTAAATTTATACATAAAAATGCGTAAAACCATTTTGAGCACACTTTTATATACAATAATACCCACTTACAGTAATTTTACCAATTATGTGTTTAAAATTAAACACATTATGCCTAAAAGTAGTATTATTTTGTTAAATAAAACTTTTACGCACAAATTTTGTAAATATACTAACTTATAATAGTAATATATATTTTGATATTTTGAAATTGAAAAATAATAAAACAAATTCAAAAAAGCCAAAAAAATCTAAAAAATTTAATTTATTGAGAATTTTAATGAAAAAAAATGTATAACTGTAGTATTTGTGGTAGTGTTTAGTTTATAGTTTATTTCCAAGTATTTGCAGCCTAATTGTGGAAAAATATTTTCAAAATAAAATATATGTACAGAGCTTTGAAGAATAAAATTCTTCATTCGATTTATTCAGTCGGTTTTTACTCAATCGATTTAAAAATATCGCCAATATTGAAAAAAATTGCCAAAATTGAAAATATCGCCAAAAATTAATAAAAAAAAAATCGCTAAAATTAAAAAAATCTTCAAACTAAAAAAAAAACGCTAACATTTAAAGAAAATCGCCAAAAATTAAAAAAATCGCTAATATTTGAAAAAATCGCAAAGAAAAATCCCTAAAATTAAAAGAAAATCTGCAAAAATTAAAAAAAAAATCGTTAAAATTTAAAAAATCGCCAAAAATTAGAAAAATAGTTAAAAATTAACAAAAATTTCATAATTAAATAATTGCACAATTAAATTAAATTAAAAAATTGACACAGACAACTTTTTCCAATTTGAGCTATCTTTTTTTTATCAATTATGGTGATTTTTTTTAAAGTTTCGCGATTTTTTTTTACTTTTGCCGTTTTTTAATTTTGAAGTTTTTTTTTTAATTTTGGCGATGTTTTCACTTTTAGCAATTTTTCTCATTTTTGGCGATATTTTTATTTTAGACGATTTTTTTTAATCTTGACAATTTTTTCAATTTTGGCAAATTTTAATGATTCTTTTTTAATTTTGGAGAGATTTTTAAATTTTGTAGATTTTTTCAATTTAAGTGATTTTTTACATTTTTTGCGTTTTTTTTTTCAATTTTGGAGATTGTTTTAAATTTTTGGGAATTATTTTCATAAACGATATTTTTTTAAATTTTAGCGATTTTTTTCAATTCTGGCGATGTTTTTCATTTTCGCAGATTTCGGCAAATTGTAAATCGATTGAGTGAAAAATAGATTGAATCCTAGTTATTGAATTCGCAATGATTGAATTACCAACGATTGACTTCCCAACGATTGGATTCCCAATGATTGAATTCAATAATTGATAATATCGAATGAGCTAAATTGATTGAACTACCCACTAGTGAATTCCAAAGAATGAATTCTCTGCGATTGATTAAGAAAAAAGTCATTCGATTTAAAAAAATCCGATTTGATTTTTTTCAAAATAGAATTCAATCTTTGAAGCTCTGTATACGTATGTACAACCACTTATATACAAATATTTATTATTAAATTTATTATTATACAAGACATAATAAAACTCTTTTTAAAAATAAATTTTTTGTTTTATTTAAAACATTTTTTGAGCTGTTTTTCTTTCTTACCGCAAGGTAAATATACGCATTTTTAATGGGTTTTTACGCATATAAAAATGTATTTTTACTCATTTTATCCGTATATTTACAGGTAAAGCATGTTTTTTTACTCAAAAATTCAGTAAAATTATTCATTTATTTCTAAATTTAATTACATTTTTACGCACTTGCATAGTACATTTACACACTTTTTGTTGACCAACTTACACGTAATGTGTGTATTTTTTTTCATTTACACACATAGAGTAAATTTACCCAACTTTTAGTAGGAGTATAGTTTCCTACTATAAGTTGGGTAAATTTCAACAGAAATTACTTAGAGTGTACCCTATTACACAAATATTGCATATTTTCATTATTGGGATCCGGATTATCGTTTTTGGTAATTTGCCATTATTAAGATAAAAGTTGCATTGTTTGAATTGGCCGAAAAATTCTTTCTTTGTGTATTATACAAATGTATTATATAAAGTTATAATAATTACCTTGAACAAATTATTCACACAGAAACAAATTATTATTCATTTTATTTTCGACAGAGTCATAAAGAATTGCATAGTTTACATTTTGTTAATCATTTAAAGACGCCATGCGGAAACATGTTGCAAATTCTTATATTTCCTGCTCCAACCCCAATTTCTTAGCCACACTAAAATATACAGTAGGGTTATAACTTTTTGCATTTTTTTGTGCAAATACTTACATGGCATAGACATAAGACGTTGAAAATATAATATGAACATTGATCTTTTTTTTTATGCGTCTGATAAAAAATTTCTCGTTCCCAACGCAATGAAGTTTTGACTGAAATATTTTAAAAATATAAAAAAAAAATTAACACTTAACTCAAAATTATATATAGTTTTTTGTTATGTACTTATACTACCATCTATAAAAAATATTCTCCGCCATTCCAACACACACATACATATAATACACCCATAAAAAAAAGCGCGCTACAACAAAAAAAAATCCTAAATTTGCGACAGCAGAATATTCAATGAAGTTCTGCTAAATTAAGTTGATCTAAATTTTAGCTATATAAGTTAGTCAAAGTAAACGTATTTGGCAGAAAAGGTGTTAAATGGAATTGAAAGTAAATCAGTTGAAATCAGCACATGTTTTCTGCCAAATGTAAGTTGGTTAAAACTAAGTAAACAATTAAGTCAATATACAAAAAATTTAGAAGAATTTTTGTTTAAAATAAATGCTGCTGAAATAAATATAATTTTGTCAATTATTTATTTAATGAAAACAAATTTCTAATTTTATTCTTGAATACATAATTTTATTCTCGAATAAATTTCACAATTAAAAACACTATTTAAATTCACTTAACCCTTAAATGCCTAATAGCGTCTTTTGAATAAAAATGTGTTGTATGGTGTGACATGGTAAATAAATAAAAACTGCGTACCTCGATTTTTAATATAAATTTTTGTATGCTTTTCATTACCAAAAAAAAAAAAACAAAATTTTCAAAATGTTGAATTTTCCGTTACGCACATATAAAGAGACTTAGGGACAAACAAAATATATAATTTGCAAGTTAACATTTGCCTCCAAATACTTCTGTATTTTATTTAAACTTTCTAAACATAGTTCTGCGAGCTTTTTGTTATCATAAAAACGCGCTTTTTGAGTTTTTAATTAATTTCGCACATTTTAATTTCTTCGACTTGCATGATTAATAAAAGCTGCAATTCTAAATATTTAATGTCTCATATACCGTCAATCTGACAATCATAACACAACAATAATAATAATACAATTTAAATTGAAAATCACTGATGACGCCGGTCCATAAAAAAGGCAGAAACTAATCCGATTTGAAAATTAATAGTGTTTATAATTTTTAGAGAAAAACGTTTATTCTTCTTCTTAACCTCTACTTTTCTAAACTAAATTTGTCAAATGCATATTATTTAAGTATTAATTGCGAATGTCTATATGACGTTCAAATAACACTGTACCACCGCGTTTATTTTTCTAGATCATTCTTGTCTGTTTTTGTTTCTAGTTTTCTTTAATAATGCCATAAAGACAGTAGTTCATCATGAAAGAGAAAAATAATATTTAATAATATTCACATAAGGAAATATATTTTTGGTTATTTTAATACCAATCTTATTATTTTAATTATACTATTAAATATTTATTTATTAATTCAATATTTTTGCCGCCTAATTTTTGTCTTGTTTTCTTATCGGCATTTTTTGCTGACTGAAACACAAATAAAGGGTCCGCCAAATAACTTTTTTTTTGAACTCCTGAACCAATTGTACTTTGTATGGCGTCATACTAAGGTCTTTATGCAAAATTCGTCTCAATGATGTCTCCGAAATGTTCAATTGTTGAGAACGACGGTGAATTGATGTTGATGGCGCTTCACGCACACTTTCTGCAACAGCAGCAACATTCTCGGTTGTACGCACTGTTTTTGGCTTTTCACGCTTTGGTTTATCGATGAGGATGCCAGTTTCTTTCACTTTTTTTACAAGATAACGAACATACGGACCATATTCGTTCAGCGGAAGGATAAAACTAATTATCTGTCAAATCAGACATGAGCTAAGTGTTACCATTCACGAAATAAGCACTAGTTGAAAAAAAAACGATGGCGGACCCTTTGTGTTTTCATTTACAAGCGCTTGTTATTGTTTTTATGTAAAAAATGGATACACACTTGAAACAAAACCACCACCAACTTTATTATGGAAATGCACGCACAGATAGACACTAGCGCACACACATTTGAGAAAAGTTCTCAAAATCATTAAAAAAAATTAAACTAAATATTAGAAGTAAAAATTAGTTCAAGTACAACTGAAATTTGTTCATGTGGTAAATTGAGATAACTGATATCTTTAGTTAAATAACATATTTAAACCATATAAACAGAAATTTTTTTTATGAGTGACCTATTTAAAATAGGAAAGGCGTTTAGAATTTGGTTTTTGTACGAAAGGGGTTTCTTCCGAATTGACTTAAAAAAAACGATATTTATCATCAGTACAATACTGTCCATAAGGTGGTGCTCTGCAAATTTTTTCACAAGAAAAAAGTTATAACCCTAATATGCAGTCATCTAGTCAGAATAATCATTGTTGCAACATTGCATGTGGCCTGTATAATATTATTATATGAAACTGTATAATATTATGTTTTTTTCGTTGCACAAATAAATACTATAATATGTTTGCAATAGTAAAATGCTGAGAAATGTTAAATAGCCAGTGCTGCCACTTTTTGAATAATTATTAAAAAAAAATAATATATTTCAGAGAATGTCCTAAGCTTTCTGAGAGCCTTATATTTCTGGGTGTCTTCTTCATTTCCCTTTTCGACCTTTTGGGATCCTTAAATATAGCGGAAGATTTGTCTTTGTAGAGAAAAATTTTCGTAAACCTGCCATAGACTAGACGAGAATTTTGTTAAGGCAGTAGAGTTGGTCGATTATTTTGGAATTGTAAAAATAACTTAACATGTTGTGTAATTCCATATGGTTATGGATAATTTTTGAACTGCAGCTGTTTAAATTTTTGTTAAAGTGTTGCCACCAGTCACTTATATAAATATTAACAAATTAGATGGAACACAGTTGAACATGGAACATGTACATCGAAAAAGTTGTTATATTACTGATTATAATGACCGACAAACATCAGTTAATCTATATATATATAAAAGAATAACATTACTCTCTCACGCACTGACTGACTCAACATCTCCCAGCCCATACCGCTGGATCTAGGAACTTGAAGTTCGGCACGGTGGTCCATTTTCCAGCGTAGACGTCCGCTAAGGCAGGATTTTTTAAAATTCGTACGTTGAGGGGCAATAAGACGAAAAGTGTCTCCCTTGGCGGCCTGACCAAACCCCGTGCAATGAAATTTTAATGTGTGTTGTTTCGGATTTGACCCAACTCCCCGGTATGTTACTTTTTGAAATTTTGCACAGAAACGTTGTAAAGCAGGGGCTATTAGGTGGAAATAGTCTCTTGAAATTTGGTATATGGGTTCCTAATCAGGTGCAGACATCTGTATAGAGTGAATTTATTTAAATTCGAATGGGGTGGGGCAGTAAGGGAAAAAGTCTCCCCCTTGGAGTACTGGCCAAACAACTAAAGCGAGGAACTTGAAATTTGGCATGTGGGTACGTCATCATGAGTAGCCATGTAGAAATTGCCACCGTAGTAAAAAATAATATTTTTGTAAAACCCACAATGTTAGAAATTACCAAAGTTACAACGAATATTGTACTATAGAAACACAATTTTGTATGCAACGCAAGAGTTTTGCCAGTGTAACCCACAAAATTCACTGCCCCCAGTGCTTTTACCAATATTACAACTATTAGTAGCATTAACTTTTTTTTAAATATTTTATTATATTTTACTCCATAAATCAGCAATTATTTATTTAAAAAACTTAGACCGAACTTGATTGTTGGTTTTAAAAGGAGCGTCTTTTATTAACATTTCGCAAAATTAATTAAATTTAAGGTATTTGAAAGCACCAAATTTTTTGAATTTCCAGAGTAATGCCAACGTTGGCAAGCAGAGGTGGGCCACTGTTATCAATCGGGTAGCAGGAGAATACTCTCAAGATTTTTAATCTCACGTTCTGCCAACACATATCCGAACGTGGCCGAAGCTTTGCAAGTACTGTGGCGATTGTACTTTCCTGTATATATCTGTATTAACGGGATTTTTGGAAATTCGAATGGGGAAGTGGCAAAAAGGAAAAATCTCCCTCTTGGCGGCCTGGCCAAAGCTAGGTATCTGAAATTTGGTACGGGGGTTCCTAGTCAGGAGTAGACGTATGTATAGAATGGAAAAGTCTCCCTCTTGGCAGCCTGGCCAAACCACTAAAGCGATCAACTTTAAATTTTGTATGTGGGTACCTTATCACGAGTAGATATCTGTATTGACGGAATTTTTTGAAATTCCCACGGGGAGGGGTAAAAGGAACTTAACATTTGGTATATGGGTTCCTTATCAGCAGTAGACTTATGTTTAGAGCGGATTTTTGAAAATTCGGTATGTTTTAACACGAGAAGACATTTATATAAAGCGTAGTTTTGCAAATTTCTACTCGGAGGGCCAAAAATGGAAAAGGCTTTTTGTCTACACATATTTATCCAATTTTTTGCTGATCGTAGCAGATTAATTTTTTACTTTCAATTAACTAAAATTTAGCTCAAATATAGCTAATAATTTCTAGATATAACAGAATTATGTTTGCTATTTTTAAATTACTAGTGTTTTGCAAAACAAACAGCTCATTTTAGCAGGCGTTTCTGCTTCGCCATTTTGAACTAATTTTTAGCAGTTTTAGCAAAACTGTTCACTAATATTTTTCTATCAGTGTAATACCGTAGCGAACGTTATAAAAATTAAATTTTTAAAATATTTTCTTATGTAGGTATTATTTTTTATGGACTCAATTAATTTTAATAAAATTATGAATAAAAATCTTACTAGTTGCAAAAATCTGACTTGGAAAATGCTTTTAATCTAGCTTAATATTTTCCTTTTTATATTCAAGAAAACTTACATTTTATTTTGCATAAATAAGCAACGACACAATTAAACCAGAAGAAACGCGAATGTTTTTAAAATATATATAGCGGAAATTTAACTAGATGATAAAATTGTTGACATAACTAGCCAGAACCTGCCAGTGGCTCAACAAATCAAGCACTATCATACCACTGGCTAAACGATGATTTGTAAATGATGACAGAACACTTGTTTAAGACGCATTACCTGCGTTTGCAAAATGAGTTTTGCCAGTATTTGATTTACAATAATTTCAATAGTCTACAGAACAAATCATTGGCAAAGAATTGGCTGAGAATACTATGCCAACGTTGGGAAAAAGTGGTATCCTGTCAGAATTTACCAACGGCTAAGAAGTCTAACCACTGGTAAAGCATTTATTTTATAAAAATGATGCTTTGTTTAAAAAAATTTGTAGTCGGAATGTCCCGAGTTCGAGACCGATTTCAGGTAAACAGTTTTTTTTAGTGAATAATGATGTTAATATTAATATTTTTTCATATAAAAGTATTTTTTTTTTTTTTGTTTCTGCAAAAGCTCTTTTAAGACCAACTTTCCCAACGTTGGGAAGTCGTTCCCATCAAACTTTATGTCAGTGTTGAAACATATGAGCAGCCAAATGTTATCCAGCAGCTATCATTTACTTACGTTTTATGCTAGCTCAGTGGTTAAAGCTGTCGGCTGCCAATCTGTCGGCCAGGGTTCGAGTCACGGAGGGACCAAAAAAATTATACAAGAACTGTTTTTAATTTTTTTTTGTAAAACAAATTTTTATATCACCTATTTCAGTGGTTCTACCAATATATTGCCAACGTGGGAAACTTTGTTTAGCCAATGCTTGTTCAACACTTTTTGAACACACCAACTTTTTGCCAATGATGTTATCATTTTGGGGTTGGGTAAAGTGCCTTGTCAGCGGTGGTCCGTTTGTCTTTTCTGACTAGGTATTCATGCAACAACAAGAAATAAAACGAAAGGTCAACTTTAGCGATCCTTCCTTACCTATTAGTTAATATAATTTAGTTTAATTTGGGAATAGCTTTAAATTTGATTTTTTGAATTGGCGTTTTTTCAAAAATTTTTATTTGTTTTAAATTGTCCATGACAAAGTTAAATTTTCAGCGTTTTTAATCTTTTCAAAATTATATACTTTCAGGAATTTTTGCGTTTTCTTAAAAAATATTTTTTGAACGTTTCAAAACTACACTCAGGGAACGTCTGCTTTAAAACTGTGTAGTTGTTTGGGTTGTAATCCAGTTTCTTTATTTTTAATGTAAATGTCAGTCATTTGTAGAACAAATTTAATTTTTTACTAACCTTGAAGTTCATTTAAAAAAACAAACCACATAAAATGACTGTTTTATGATTTTACATACATCTTTTGCAGTAGTTTTTTGTTATTTAAAAAAATAAAAAAAATAAATGTTTGTTTATTTTTTACTAACATGCGGTTAAATTTAACTATAATTGTTAGTAGTTTGTTGAACAGTAAAAAACAAATGACAATGTTAGTTGAATTTACTGAAATGTAAGTCGTCCTTTCTTTAAGTGAAATTTCATTTGTTTTAAACTACATTTGCAGTGGTATTTACCTACATAGTATTGTAAGTGTAAATATGGAGCTATATTATTCATTGGCTCCATAGAGAATATATGTTTTAAATATACAGAAAATTGAAAGACATGAGGATAGAAACTGAGGTTGGTTCTTTAGTGGAATTTATAACATACTTTTTTCTGTAGCGGAGCAGTTTGCTTGGAAAGCCTGATATGTATATGCACTGTACATTAGGGTGATAACTTTTTTGGACAAAATTCTCCCCAGGGGTTTTCTAATGGCAAATATTGTATTAATGATAAAAAAAAACTATTTCAGTTCAATTTGGTAAAAAAAACCGTACGCACCGACAGCGATTTCTAAAATGCCTTTAATATATATTTTTTAAATTTTTTTTAATAACAATTTTTTTAAAATATGGTTTATACATATGTAAGTAAGCAAACTTGGAAGAAAACTATTCCATTGACTCGAAAATGGACTTTACTATTGAAATCAGCATGCCTTAATTATATAGATGTGATGGTCAGACATTGAGGCATCAAAAAAAGTTTTTTTTTTAACTTTGTTTGATTCGAAATTTTAACGCGTTTGTTGCGTACCCTTTTTTAGCGATAGCGAAAAACTAAAAACGCAGTTCTTAATATTTGACCATGCCCTACACGATTTTGTCTGGGGAGATTTGATATTTGCAAAAAATGCAAAAAGTTATTACCCTACTGTACATACCTAAGCATTAGGGTGGTAGCATTTTACTTTTTTTGTGACAAATTTAGTAACACTTTGATTAAAATAGCTACATATTCTGAAAATTTGGAAGTGGTGTGTTTTAATACAAACTACTAAAATTATTATTTCGAACAGCTACTCGGAATTGCGCCAACATTTTTTTTCCCTAACAAGCCGCAGTCACCCTAATATTACATCATCCGATTGTTGATGATCATGGACGTTAGTTGCTAAAAAGCGCAGAAAAAAGTTAATGGACTGTGCATGTTTTTCTTTCAGCCGTGGCGCTTAACATTATTTATGATCTATAGAACAAAACAAGTAAAATTGTAAAGTATTATACGAGTTACAACATAAAACAAATGCATTATTTTTAGTAGTTGTTCATTTGTGATATGTGGCACTTTGTATGGCTTTTTTCGACGTTGGTATTCTCTTATGTAGTTGTTGCCAAATAACGTTATTTCTACTAAACAGTGAGCATTTTAGTGGATGAAAAATAATGATAATTTACAGTAAACTAATGAATCTCTTCTCCATAAAATTCGTTAAAACTAATGAAAAGCTTCATAATTTTTATGAAACTACATCCAAAAAAAAGTTATAAAAGTCAGCAAAAACTTTTGCTGCTTGCCAAAAATTATCAGCTTGCGAGCTGATTTTTAGCAACAAAATTAGTAAATTCAGCAAAAGTTTTGCTAACACTTAGTTTATTAAAAAATCCTTGCTGAGAGTTCATAAAATGTTTGCTGAATACTAGCAGACTAAAAAAAAGTGTAGAAAAATTATACTTTAGTTAATTTATTTTCTGAATTTCATCAACATTTTATTGTGATTATTTTAAAAATAATTTACAGTACGTTATAAAATATAAAAATATTCATACTCCCACATTGACGATACACTTAGAATACGATGTATGTAAAGACGAATGAAAATGTAGTTAAAAACAAATGAAACTTCACTTAAAGAAATGTCGACTTACATTTCAGTAAATTCAACTAACATTGTCATTTGTTTTTTAATGTTCAAAAAATGACTAACAATTGTAGTAAAATAAAAATTAACCACATATGTTAGTAAAAAATAAACAAAAGTTTTTTTTTGCAGTTTAATTAGTTTTTTGTTTTTATATACATCGAGATTGTTTTTATGTTATTTTCAATTTATAACGGAAAATGACTGTACCAAATTAATGTAAAATTATAAAACAGTCATTTGATGTGGCTTGTTTTTTTCTATGAGCTACAACGTTATAAAAAATTTAATTTGTTCTACAAATGAATGACATTTACATTAAAAATAAACTGTATTACAATCCAAGCAATTACATATTTTTAAAGCAGAAGTTCCCTGAGTGTATGAATCAATTTAATATCTGAAAATATATGGAAATAATTATATATGTATAATATACTCAAAATTATCTTTCAACTACTAACATCAATAGTTGTCTAAATAATGGCATCTTTTAAGGGAAGACAAATGCAGTAATTCTAGATGCGAAACAAAAAAAAAATTATAAAACATAAAAGGAAACATAAAAAATTGCCTAAGATGTGTGTCCTTGTCTTTCGCTTTAGTCTTCTTACCTGAACGTACACTGCGTTGCAAAACTATAATTACACATTAATTTCACTAAACAACAAAGAAGAAGAGTTTAACCGGCATAAATGTAAAACCAACGAGTAATAAATAATATTTAACAAAAAAAAAACAATTAATTTTTTTTTGATTCTACTATTTAAAAAAGAATAACAAAATCAATTTGTGTTCCATAACTAAAAATACACTTTACATACTACTCAAATTTTACAATAATTAAAGAAAAATATTTTAAAGCAGTAGTTTTAATCATGCGTGAGGCCTCCTCATTTTAATTAACTATAAAATTCGATCAGACATATTCTCTATCAGATTTATTCGAAGTTCTTCCGTTATAGATCTCCGCCCATTAATAACTAACTCTTTTAGATAACTCACGCTTTCATATTAACGTTTTTTTGCGTAAACTCGTCGGGTTAATACTCCCCAAATATTCTTAATGGGATTTTGATTCTGAGAACAACGGTAAATGGCTCCAAATTTGCCTCTAATACTGTAATGCACTCAGAATAATTCATTATGGGGCTTGGAAATACCAAATCAACCATACCGTTGAAACAAAAAGCGCCTCAAAATTTGTTTTTGAGAAATATCGTGGTTCCTTACGTAGGTCTCTCCAATAGCTGTGTAAACCAGCTGGACCATCAAGATTGAACTATTTCTCATCAGAAAATAGAAATTTATGTCAAAACAGCGATTATTGACCTACCTTCCTCCAGTTGTTTTTTAAATTTCATTTAGCGAATTCAAGTCGACCATTTTTTTTGCAGGGTAATAACCTTTGCACAGGCAACAGATTTTAGAGAGTAATTCTCTCGGAATCCTTTAAGAGCCTACTTATGTGGGATATGGACACATTTACCTTACATTTACCGATTATTTGATTGAGACTCTTCATTGAGTTGCTGATACAGTGGATTATTTTACGCCGGTCCCGACCAGAAAGATTTTTTTCCGGCCCTTCTGTTTTATTTTTACGATAAGTACTCCGATTATTTGCAAAATTTGTGACAACCACATGTGAATGATTTATATTTCTAGCGATTTCCCGAAAACTTAAGCCACTGTTCAAAAAGGATCAAATTTGCCTTTTTCAAAATCACTTAGATATGAACCACGAGGAATTTTATCGAAAATTGATTAAAATTGCATAAAAAACAAAAATAATTCTTTAATTTTTCTGTATTTGCTATTCTGTATTTGCTATTATTACATAATTTTTTTCTGAACTCAATTAAGTAATCTCTTAAGTTTAACACAATAGGAGATCAGTTATCACACTCTTAAAAGCAGTCATAAGTTTTAAAAAAATATTTGTAATATTTGAGAAAAAAAATGCAGGTTATAAACGCGTATCTACAGTGGGGAACACTTGTGAGTACATGTAAGTAGTTTTAAACCAAATGATTCCGATATTTGATACTAGAACTAAAGTATATTTTTCTAAAAGTATAAGGTACGGTGAATCCAACATACACAATTATCACTGTACATGAATATCACTGAAAAGATTTAGTTTACAAATACACATTTAATCTTTACTTAATTTAAATATTTTATTTTGTCTTTAATTTAAATAATAGACAATTACTTTGACAAGCCGGTGACAACACAAAATTAAAATTCGTGTAATACACACTGTAAGTATACACATTGTTAGAGTCCTTTTGGCTTATATACGAAAAACAGATAATACAAAAATATTAATTTATTGATTTTTTTTTTAAATAAACTTTAGCCACGCGGTATTCGAACCTGGGACTCCAGGATGAGAGTCAAGCGCTCTACCATCTGAGCTATCTCAACATGTTATACTTGATAGATAAAAACATAAATGACTTGCTTGTACAAACCGTCATTACTTTGCAGCTTACAACAAAATAAAAATAAGTAGTTACATTTGTACTTACTAGAGATAAAAATATAATGGAGCTAGAAATAGATTTTCCAAAAATGTTTAAGTCCACGAGTAAGTAAAAACGTTTGCATATAATAATCTATTATTTTTCATATAATTCTATGTATTACCGGAAATAATTATATAAATTCATATATAAAATAATTTGTGCCCTAAACTTTAAATATGCTGACATATAAATTCATCTCGATTAATATATAATTGTATATTGCATTTAGAATTACAAAAAATTAGTCCAATTTAATATGACGCTATATATACGTAGACATTACAAAATACACACTTATATATATTTAGATATTCTATCACACTTCAGAAAAAGACAATTTAATTTTGGATATAATTGCATATTATATTATACAGAGTCACACAAGAAAATGTATCAATCTTGTGTTGAAAAAAAAACTTATTTAATTTTATATTTTTTTTTTATCGGGATAAATATTATTTGCCTTTATAATAATTAAATGTGCTAAAATCCCAAAACTAAAATCACAAATTGTGAAAAATAATTTGTTGTAGGCTGGAAGAATAATAAATATAAATACTTTAAGGGGTCTTAGACCTATATTTCGCTGCGTAACAACCAGAATGACAAGCTGATATATACCCTTATCTCAGTATGTGGAGGGTATAAATATAGCCATTTAAAAGTTAAGATCGCTGGAATACCTTCCTTGTCTTACAAAAAAAAATAATGTTTGTTAATACAACAAAATTTTTATATAAATGGGGCAAAAATCCATTATTTTTCTGTGTGGTTTAACGTTGCAAAAACGATATCATTGACAATCTTTACAAAGTTAAATCTACTTAACAGCAGAAAAAATAACATTTTTGCAGTACGTGTGTGCAATATATATGTTAAGGTGGGTCGTTTCAGACAAAAAAAAAAAATTCTAAGAATAATCCCGAAATATTTCGTGTTTTGTAATAACCGTTAGTGAGCTGGACTATTTTTACAAAATATCTACTTTTTAGTTTTTTCAAGATAAATTTTTTCATTCCAACAAACTGTATACAAAAGGGGTCTTAAATGGAAGAACTTTTTAAGACGCATCAAAAAATAACAATATAAAAAACACTTGTTTTAAAATGGTCCTGTTCACTAACGGCTGTTGCAAAAAATGAGAATTATCATAAAAAATGTCAAAGTTCTTTTTTAGGGGGTTACTACAAAATGTTGTGTTTTGACCCACTTTAATGTATGTTGCTTATTGAAAACCATTTTGTGATTGTTATTATTTCACCCTAATGCAATTTATGATTTCCGATTTCAAATATATATTGACATATATAATTAACGCCTGTTTTCATATGAATATTTGTTTTTTTTTTCATTTGATATCTTAGTTATATCGTCGCACAGTGGCTTCGATTATACCCAAAATGGCGATTAATTCAGGGAAGGCGTAGTTTTAAACTTAAAACTTTTTTATTGATAAGTTATCATAAATACATAAAATCAAAATTTTTTTAACCTGTTAGACGCTTTTTTTGTTTTTCGGAAATAAGACCTTATTTGACAAGTTTGGCTGTAACTTTGAAACAAAAAGTGTTTAATTGATAAATGAAATTGGAATTAGAGATGTGTTATTAAAAAAATTTAAAAAAAATTATAATATAGTATAAATTTAACTTAAAATCCAGTTTTTGTTTTTCACTAAATCCCATAAATGTACAAATTTATCTGAAAGAAGTCACGTAAGAGAATATTATAATTTTTTATTGATGAATAAAATCATAAATACATAAAAACACAGCATTTCAAAAAAAGAAAAAAAATATTTAAGAAAAACTAATAAAATATGTTAAAATAATTGTGTTATTCCGCATTATCATATTCATCATATATCCCAATTATCATAATCTTCATTATGATAATCTTCAACATCATTATCATCATCACTATCTTCATCGCTATGATCATCATTTTCTTTATCAGCATCTTCTTTATCACTATCTTCATTATCATATTCTTCATCATAATTTTGTATCAGAAATATTTGACAAAACTAATAACTCCATTTCCGAAGTAGGTTAAATTTATATTTTTTTCTGCTCATATTTCTTGATCATTCTAAATATAAATGGATCAAAACTTAAAAGAAATCTATGGAAAATATCTGCATTGGACTTTTCCAGGCTACATTACATGCAACGTGCTCCGGTGAATAAAAAATGTATGCAAAGTGGGAGGTATACAAAACCACGGATATTTTTCAACAAAGTATCTAGCCGTGTTGTGAGCAAATCTACGAAAAGTTTCCAAGTGAATCTCAAGACCACTAGACACAACAATTAGTAGTGTATGTATTTTTTTTTTGATCAGAGTTAAGTCAACTTTTGTAACTTCAGCAGAAAATCTTCTAGCGATATTCCCGACATTAGAATTACCAAAGCCGGGTTCTTTCTCGAAACTTTTTTTGGATACTTTGGAACTTCTGCTTTAAAAATATGTAGTTGTTTGGGTTGTAATACAGTTTCTTTATTTTCAGTGTAAATGGCAGTTATTTGTATTACAAATTAAATTTACTAACCTTGCAGTTCAGTTAGAAAAACAAACCACATCAAATGACTGTTTTATGATTTTACATTTATTTTTTACAGTAGTTTTTTGTTATTTAAGAAAATAAAAAAATAAATGTTTGTTTATTTTTTACTGGTTCTTTTTTTGAACATTAAAAAAACAAATGACAATGTTAGCGGAATTTACCGAAATGTAAGTCGTCCTTTCTTTAAGTGAATTTTAATTTGTTTTAACTACATTTGCAGTGGTCTTTACCTACATAGTATTCTAAGTGTAATTTTGTCTCAGCAACAATTTGCTTGTCTGATCTGATCTTTTTTGCCATTTTTTAATAGGGAGTTTATACGATAAGTGGAAAAGGCACTTAAAAAAAGCGAATCCAGTAGTGAAGTATAGACAACCTAAAATCCAAAGAATATGTTTTTACTTGTCTCCTAATCATGCTGTCAACTGAATTAAACATCTTACTTGTGGCCCCACATGTATAACACTTCTGTGTAGAATTTGTATCCTTAATTGCGTTACATACTTTCAAATCTGTCATCAGATTACGAAAAAGCTAAAAATGGCAGGCAAAATAGCCCGTAAAACCATTAAAAATGGCACAAGAAATAGCAAAACAAACTGTGTAAAAAAGAAAAATCTAAATATTAAAATTTTGCTTAATTTTCCTTTATTAAATTTTGATTGTATAGTGCTTTCTCAAGAAATGAAAAAATTAAAAAGAAAATGAAAAAGAAACGATCTACTTTTGTTACATAAAACTGTTTTACTGAAAATACGAGTTCCACATCTGTAAATTTAACTGCAGCATATTTGAAAGCATGTAAATTCGAAGCATGTAAATTTCATTGTTATTAAAAAATATTTTTTTTATTTTAGTCAACTTTGAAGGTCACTATTTCGATTGAAAACTTTATTGAATTTTTAAATAATTTCTTTGTTGTTGGCATGTTTATTCTTTTCCTTAACGCAATGTATAACATCTAAACTTTCATTTATATGGAGTCCTTTTGTTTCCAATTTGGTAATGTTTAAACAAAGACAAACTACTTTTATATAAGCTAAATCAGATTTTATTCCTGCTAAATCAGATTGCATTGCGTATCTGCATCATCGTCATCATCATCATCATGCGTATCTGCATCATCGTCACCGAACGTGTTTAATACGCCACAATCTTCTTTGAAATTCTCACAACAATATTTGCAGCTTTAAGCTAAGGCTGACTTAATTATGTGTATACTGATTTTAACAAATTTTGGCTAGATTTAGAGTAAAAAGATATCAAAATTATAAACTATATAACAGGACACTTATGCCGAGTTTTTAGGATGTACATTATATTTAATCTTATTTTAACGCAGTTTTTAACTGAAATACTGCTATTGGAATTTTGTTTATTTTGCTTTATTTCAGTAAAGGCCGAAATTATGAACTAGAAAAATTTGTTCCGGAAATTCTGAACTAGAAAAAGTTGTTAATAAAATTGGAAATGGAGGAAATTCATTGTCGGTTTAGTTCAACGAAGTTAAATGACATCCCAAAAACTAGGCCTTAAATGTTAAACTTGGGATACGTATATAATACTATTATGCAAAATACTGTTTAGACAAAATACTGGTCAAAAAAATTTTAAAAATCCTGCTTTTCATAATACTGTTTTACAAAATACTGTGTTTCGTTAAACTGTTTTACAAAATACTGGATTTAACAATACTGCTTTGCAAAATACTGTTAAGTAAAAATGCTGGCTTACGAAATTTATTTTATTAAAAATAACTTCAACAAAAGTATATAATTTTGCTGCTTGCAATAACACAATATTTGCATATGATAACAAAAGCACTGGTGAACTGATAACATCTGCAATGAGATCAGCTGTTATTAATATATGTTGATTACATTAGAATTGTCTTTTGGTTTTGTTTGGTTTATGGTTTATTTTAATAATCATATATAAATTGAGATAAATTTTACTTAATTAAACAGTAAAACAGGATTTCGAAAACAGGATTTTGTTATACACAGGATTTCGTCCCGAACCCTGTTAAACTTACCTTAAGAAAATGTAAACGTATAAAGTCTGATACTCTACAATCTGGAAATTTTAAGATAAACTGGGTAAGAAGGGCATGTTTATAGAAAAAAAGTTTAAAAATTTTGCAAGAAAGTAGAAAATGGCATTTTATGGCATGGTGAAGCAAAAATTACATTTTTGGAAAATAATTGAGAAAATGTCAAATGCTGCAGTTTGTGGCAAATTTCAAAAAAAAGCTTGACCTAAGCATCACTAATAGTAGCTCGTGATGCACTTTTGTGGAATTCCATAGCTTTTGATTACGAAATTTTAGTGCGTGAGCATGAGTATATCATTTCGGGTCGTGATTGAAATGCAATTTAATCACTTGAATTTTTCTAAATATATTAAAAACATGTTTAACCCACTGTAAATTGTGCGTGACAAAATTTTGTGGACGTGAGCTTAAGTGATCAAAATCACTCACGCACCCATTTCTAAAATAAAACACAATGCATCAACAAAAACAACAACAAAAATACCAAAAATACAGAAAAAGACAATATTTAAGCACAACAAATGTTATTACCGGTTTTGATCAATACATGACAACAGACCCCAGGAAAACTTTGGTAATTGGTGCGATAAAGTAATGAATTACCTTGTAATCTATACTCCTCACATGCATCATTATTTTACAAAAAAAAGTAATGAGTTACCGATAATAGGTTACACAATGTATTACCTAGAAATTAGTACTCCTTACACTCAGCCTTCTTTCGAAACATAGAGCAATGGGTTACGAATATTTGGTTACATAATGCATTACATTGTAATGTATACCCTTACCTTCCACATTATTTTGAAACATAAGGTAAAGAGCTACCAATAATTGGACATACATGGATTACCTTGTAATGATTCATCATTACTTTGTACATTATTTTAAAACATAAAATACCGATCATCAATTACATAATGCATGTTAGATAAACGAAAAGTAATAATTGAAATATCATTTTGAAAGTCTATTTATAGACACATTACTTTATAATATTTTGTAATTTTTTTTGTATATATTTTTAACATCAAAAACAAAAATTCGAAGCACAACAATTCATTTATATTTTAAGCAACCAATTATTTTATGTGACGAGAGCTCAGTTGCTAGAGTTCTCGCCTAACAACCAAAGAAAGCATGTTCGCATCTCAGCTTCACCATGTTATTTATTTAATTTAAAAAAAAAAAATTTGAATTAATTTTGTTTATAATTTTTTTTTTATGAAATTTTTTTTATAGACACATTAATTTTCTCCACCCGGTAACCAAATAGGTAACTATTTGCTTTACTCCCTACTAGGTAATGAGTAGACCCATTACTTCTGGGCTCATCCCCGAAAAAATTAATGAGTGAAGTAAGGTGTATTGTAATGCGTGTAGCCCTATGCCGATACATTACTTTACCCATTATTTGGTAATGTGTGGGTCTTTGTACTCAAAAACTAATACTACTAAAAAGGGCTATGTATTGCTTTCGTAAATGCAAATTGACGTCATACACCTTTTAAAATATACAAAACTAAGCCCAACTATAACTAACTTAATAAGTGCAGTCCATTAAATGTGGAAAATGTCCCAATTTTGAACCTATTTTTTTTAAATTATTAAAAATATTTACACAAACTTTTTTTAAACAAAAAAGTATTTACTATATACTGAAATACCTCAAGTTGAAGGTTCCATCATAAAAGTTTTACTTTTGAAAGATTTAATAGAAAAAGTAAGCACTTCAATAGCAAAGAATTTTAGTTTTTTCACTTTTTGCAAAACCAGCAGAAGTTTTCTAACTTTATTGATATTGGCAACTAGTGATACAGAATTTTATGTATCTTTACCAGTTACCAAATCTTATTAAAAAAGCTTAATTCCTTAATTTCAATTAATCGACACTTTGACATCATTTGAACCCACAGTGCGTCTGTTATAAATCAAGGGGGTAGTCCATCTAATGCTTCTCTATATGTTTTAGAGTAATTATTGAAATAATACAAATGGTGGTAAACGATACTTAACTGTAATCTATAAGATTAGTCAAATAGCTATGTATGTAATTCACTGTGAAACATCCCTTCGCTAATGTAATTAATATAATTACGGATACGAACGCATGCATGCGTTTATCAAAGTGTTGCCAATTTTATTTTGGCTTTTTATCTTTCAAATACATTTTTTTTTTCAAAGAAAAAATTTCTGCTAATGATCTTTTTCGTTTCTTCATCATGGCATAGACAAATGAATGAAAAAAAAAAGTGAAAAAGAAGTAGAAAAAAAAAATTCACGTTTAATTAAAAAGTTTTGCAATCGTAAAAAATTGCGTTCACAACTGTGTAATTAAAAAGTCCGTTTAGTGAATGAGTGAGAGCTTGCTTGGGCAGTGAGGCAAGTAAAACCAGCAATAGCAACAATAATAGCAACTACTACAAAAAGGTACACTAAACGAAATTTAAATAAGATCATTACATTTGTCTAGCAAATGCTACACTGATAATAATCCATGCATAAAAATACCAATAAATGTCAAAATAACAAACACTTTCGAAAAATAAACCAATATTTGTTCATTTTACGAAAGTTTTTGTTGTTTTGGCATTATTTTCGTACACAGAAACAATTTTATTGAAAGAAAATTTATAAAAATTTTCAGTAAACTAATAAAATTTTGTTCAACAAAGTGAACAAAAAATTTTCGAAAATTAATGAAACAAGTTTTGCTATTTTTCATTAAATTTTATGAAAACTTGCATTAATTTAAAAACACGGTGCTATAATTTTTTTTTTGCATTCAAAAGTGTGTTCGAATTAAGTTGACTTAATTTGTGCTGTTGTTATCGTTAAAATCAGTTATTTAGCTAAAGTTATTACCAGGGGTAACAAAAAATGCCAAACTCCGAGATGTTTATGGCAAAAAAATATTGTGAAAATGCAAAAAATTGCAAAACTACAAAAAAAAAAAAGGAAAAAAAAATTATTGTTTGAAAGAAAAAGTAAAAAAATTTAGGCTAAACAACATTTAAAGCGAAGACAACATAAAAAAAGCAATTTTAAGGCTCAAAATCGTAAGAAAAATCTTTTTTTAAGTCCAAAAATAAAAAATCAATGGTAAAAAAATGCAAATATGAGTAAAAATAGGAAGAAAAAATTTCACAAAGAACATATTTGACTACCCAGCAAAATTAATTTACAACTTAATTTACAATGAACCGGTTCTTGAAGAGGTCTCTGGGAGTCGAAATGTATGGTGTCACTATCCTAGAAATAGTTCTGTAACTGGTACTAGAACCGGTGCTAAAGCAACCTGTTCTTGATTGGAGGTAAATGACATATTGCAAATAAGAAAAACCCCATAAAAAAGAACCAGTTGCAGACAAGAAATATGAACCTGTTATAATACAGTATAAGTTGTTCTGGAACCAGTTATTTGGATTTTACTATTTTACTGGGTAGTTATATCATTGTACCTCAAGAACTAATTTCATTCTTATTTGAACTTATTTTTCGACCTAAAAGTTAGTAATTTTCCCGTTAATTGTTTTCAAACCAACATATTTTTTACTTTATAATCATAAAATAGTCTATATCTCGGTAACTAAGCGATATATAGCAAAATGGACCAGAAATCGTTACTTCGTACCTATTAATTAAAAAAATGTTCTTTTTTCATTAACATGTTGTGGAACGTAATAACATTTATGTAGAATATAGTATTGAATGAGGCAACTGAATATTTAGCATTCACGAATAAAAATATAAAATTATAGTAAGATAGTCGACGTAGCCGACAGAGTTCGATTGGCTTTAAATTCGATTTCTACAGCTGATACTATTTTCTGGGTTCAATTATGGCGAATTTCTTTGAAATCGGAGAAGGCCGATCCGAATGGTGATTTAAAGGAAGATTTGAAAGAAACCTTCGTAGAAGTTGAAAAAGTTTAAAAAAATAAAAATATTTTATTATTAAAAAAATGTCTACATATTTATATTAATAAGATAAAGAAAGTATAGACATACATATACGAGGCAAGTTTCTTTCAAATAGCGTTTAAAAAATGAAATTACTGCACAAAATTCATTGGTCGAATTTAAATGAAATTTGTCTGTAAAAAATATGAAAATTTTCATTAAATTTCATAAAAAACTACATTATTTTAATGAAAAGTTTAAATTTACGAGTTCCAGTGACAATTCACTAATATTACAAACATTTTTTAACTGTTTTTAAGAGTGTGATAACTTATCTCTTATTGTATAAAGAGTAAACTTGTGTAATAATATTTTGTTAGTGTTTCACAAATATAATTACAAATAACGGTAAACAAAGAATAGCAAATAAAGAAAAATTAAAGAATTAAATTTCAGAATTTTTTAAAACTGGCTTAAGTTGAGGTTGCCACAAATTTTGCAAATAATCCGAGTGCTTATGGTAAAAATGAACGGGACCGGAGTAAAATAATCAACTCTGCCAGTAGCACAATGAAGAGTCTTAATTCGATAATCGTTGAATGTAAGGTAAATGTGTCCAAAAACCATAAGTAGGCTCTTAAAGGATTCCAAGAGAATTACTCGTCAAAAGCTGAAGTCTGTGCCAAGATTGTTAACCAACTGGTTAAGTTCCAACTGGAGAAATGTAAGTCAATAATAATAGTCGGAATGTTTTATTTGGCATTTCCAAGCACCAACAAGAATTCTACAGTATTAGAAGAGTACTTGGTGCCATTTATTGAAAATAGCAGCGAAGAAGAGTTCATTTTCCATAAAAACAATGCCTCAATACATGTAAGTCGTGAGACGATGAAATGGCTGTCATCAAAAAATAATAGACGATGGAATGGCCCTCATGTTTTCCGGATCAGAACCCCATTGAAAACATTTGAGGAGTGTTAACCCGACGAGTTTACGCAGAATACCGTCAATATGAAAGCGTTTTTCATCTAAAAGAAGCAGTTATTGATGCGTGGAGATCTATAATGTAAAAACTTCTAATAAATCTGGTAGACAGTATGTCTGATCAAATTTTCGAGTTGATAACGAAAGCTGGCCTCACACATTATTAAAACAGCTGCTTTAAAATATTTTTCTTAAATTTTTGTAAATTTGGATATTTTAAGTTGAGTTTTTTTATAGTTATAAAATACCCCAGCAAATTTTTTAGAACATATTACCTTTGCACCTGTTCTTGAACAACTTCTTTTACCACCGGTTACATGGAACCGGTTCTAGAACAGGTTCCTGAGAGTCGAAGTGTAAGGTGTCACTGTCCCAGTACTAGTTCTATAACTGGTTCTAGAACCGGTTCTAAAGCAACCTGCTCTTGTTTGGAGGTATAGAAGCTATTGCAAATAGGACAAACTCCATATAAAAAGAACTAGTTGCAGAACAGAAATTAGAACCTGTTCTAATACAGTATAAGCTGTTCTGCAACTAGTTATTTGGATTTTACTATTTTACTGGGACTAATTGATTTTGCTATAGCAAAATAAAATATAAATTAATAGTTTTTTTTTTGTAAAACCAATGTAAAAAAAATTTAAAACCAATGTTTTCATTGGGATTTACATTTATACCGGTTAAAATCTTCTACTTTTTTTCACTTACGAAATTTTGTGAAATTAATGTGTAATCACTGTTTTGTAACGCAGTGTATTGCAACTTTTCTTAAATTTTTTAACTTATATTCTCTGTGTAGTTTCATATTTTAATTGTTAAGTATATACGGAATGCCTTAAAATAGTTCATTAGTGAAGATTTCCACACAATGTGAATTAAGAATTTATGAAACTTCAAGAAAAATCTTCATAGTTTTTTAATTTTAATTTTGAAAAAAGGAAAAAACTGCATTAATTTAATGAAAAGTTTCAATGGACGAGTTCCAGTGACAATTAAAAGATCTAATGCAAAATTTTATTGATATCATGCGGATAATTCTCTCAGTGTAAACAGCAGTTATCAAAATATCTAAACTTCAGTTACCCTCAAAGTACCATTACCGAAATAATCTAAAATATTGTTACCAAGTACCGAAATCCGCATCGTTTTGACTAATATCCATACATAAATTTAAAAATTCAATTTAATTTTTCAAAAGTTTTTTACACTCAATAAAGAAGGTTTTGAAAAATGATGAAGCTTCTCATTAATTTTAAAAAATTCGTGTATTTGGAAACGTTTCTGATCTAATGTATAACTCTGACTTACTTATTCCTCTTACTATGACCTCTTCTACCTTGCAGTGTAGAGTTACTACAAACGCTTCTTTAATAACTTCTATTTTGGGATGCTTTTCTGGTATCCGTGGTGTTATTTACGATAAGAACATGACAACCGTTTCTTCCTGTTGATTTCTTGAGTTCTTGAGCTTTCCTTCCTAACCATATGGACAAACCACAGGAGCTTACATTTGAGTATCCTATTATCGATGGACTCTGCTTCTAGACCCTTATCGTATCGTTTCTCACTCTATCTCTTCGTGTTTTGCCGGCTACCCCTCTTAAGTACTTCATTTTCGTAGCCTGTACACGGATTTGTCTTGAGCTCGTGTAGGCCCAGGATTCGCATGCATATGTGAGCGTTGAAGCGTATGTTGATTTATAAACTGCAATTTTTGTATTGTTCGACATTTCTCGTTCATTAATAATTTTTTTCTTAGTGTGTAAAATAGTTTGCTTGTCGCTGCTATTCTCGCATACAAATCGATATCGGGCCTCCCAACTTTGCTCAATATTATGCCTAAATAGCTGAAGTCTTCAACCCGTTTAAGTGGATGTTCTCCAAAGTGTATGTTGTGAACCTCTTTTTCTCGACTAATTCCCATAGTCTTTTTTAAATTGATTCTGAGTCCTCTTTTAGCCATTTAATTTGCTCTGCGTTCAAATTCGAGTGAAGATTTTCGCTCGAGTCCGCCAGTATAACTATATCATCAGCATATGCTAACATTGAAACTTTTGTGGGCTTCATTTTCCAGTAACCAATATTATATGGGCACATTCTGGGCTTCGCTTCTTTGATTACGTCATCCATGAGAATTATAAATAAATAGGGACACAATATGACCCCTTGTCTAACACCTTGGCACGTGTTTAATTCTTCCGAACTCGCATTGCTGGTTCTGACGTAGTTTCAACAGGTATAGAAGCTCAATATTCTCAATATTCTCCTGATGAGTTCATTTGAAACATTTCTAAGAGAAATCCTTTATGTATACTTTCTCAGCCCTGACCTTTTTTCTTATTTTCTTTGACTGCCAACCAGTTTACTTTGCTTCTCTGAATGCCCTCAACTAATTTCGTTTCCTTTACTGTTAACCTTCTAACGTTCCATGCTCCGAATGCATTTGTCCTATTTCCGCACCAGGTCAGTGATCGATCTAAACTCGAAGCCATTTTTATTTGTTTGTAGTAGATTTGGTTTAATATATTTGTGTTTCGGATATGTGAGTGATTTCGGAGTGACAGTCTCCTATCCTGGATGGAAGGGCTTTGTTTAATACTATTTAATTTGTTCGGACTAACTAACGAACTGACTCATAATTTCATTTCACAAAATTTTGAACAAGAGTGGCACTAAAATAGCGAAAATGCTCATAAAATACAGACTGATCGTCTTATAGTGGACGCAACTATAATATGGCTGTAGTTAGAGAGAGAGGAATATATTAATAAATACTATATTATTGTTATAGACAAAAAAATTATATGATAACCGAAAAAGCAGAAATTTTTACTATAACATGATTAAAACAACCATATTATCGGAAAACTATGATTGATACAATAATAATTTAATTGAAACAACCATTATGGCTGTAGGAAGTATAGTTTTGTTTCCGCAATCATATTGCCACCATAATTTTTCTCTGCTTGTAGTATTTACGGAAACAATATTATGAGTGTATCTAACATGCATCGCTTTTAGTAAAATTTTGTTGACTGTAATAGAAAATAAGAAATCTAAACGCTAAAAAAGAAATGTAGTTAGTTGATGTTGTTGCTGTTGATGAGGAGCATTAATAAAAATAATTGTCAGTGGTTTTGCCACTATTTAAAACATTTTACGACTTTGCAAGTTTAATTAAAAATTTTCGCTGCTATTGCGTTGTCTCGTTCACTGACTCGGGCTCCATTCTTTTTGCTTTTAAGTTGGGAATGTAATTTTTTTTCATCTTGTCATTGTACTTGTCATGTTTATGATTTTTTTTTTTTAAATGTTGAAACTAACAATATACCGATTATTTTTTTTAGGTTTGCTAAATGCTGTGTTTAGACGAAAAATTAAATAAACACCGAGAGAATCATTTGCATGTTATTAATGAATTTTTGCAATTAAGTTGCACTATAGGAATTCGTCAATTGAAGCTTTTCATTAAGTTTAATTTGTTGCAGATTTTTCGGTAACCTTCGCTGACATTTTTATTTGAGTGTAGTTTTTTCGTTTTATAAAATTCAATACTTTCTTTTAAAACAAATTTGTTATCAAATACGTTTATAAAAATTTTACCCATGGAAATTAATTTCGTTTGAATAAGTTCTTCTACGAAACTTTGGGTTTAAAAATACAGTTTTCTCACAAAACATAAGTTGTTGGTTTTATATCTTAGAATCCAAAAAGTTATTTTAAAGACCACACACACTGTATATGAGATACAAATTTAGTAAAAACCCGCACAAAAGCTCAAGCTATTAATTGATCATGTAAGCTACTGATCTACTCCACTACTCAAAGTCGTCATATACATATTGCCTGATAAGGTTTCTCTGGTTTCAAAGTTTATTAGCCAGGGGTTCTCAACCGAAGGAAACTGATATTGTTAAATAGGAAAAGGTACTTTTGAAATGTCCAGATAGCTTTCATTACAAAAGTTTATACATTCTTAAATTTTCTGAAATTAACACTATCGACTCCCTCAGATTTCGATGTGATCGTGGGACAATTTAAAATAAAACTTTTAGTAATATATAGGACAAAGCTGATATTTAGGGAGTAAAAATAATTTTTAAATTGTTTTGATCAACATCTTTTTACTTCAAAAAACATTTTTGGTTTATATGTGAAGAATTACATACCAAATATCGTAAAATTCAGACATGTTTTCATACAGAAATATATTTATTTTAGATCCCATTGCTTAACCCTTAAATGTGAGAAAAACACGTGTCAATATATCGAAAGTGCATCAGAATCTGCAAGTTCGAGTCAGGATACCTCCCTTTTTAGCATAATAATGGAAAAGATATATATTTTTGTATGCAATCTGACAGTTATCCGCAGATGATCTACGCTAAAAATCTTTGATGAATTAACACTTAACATGTCCAATGTAAAATTTTTTATGTGATTTCGTATATAAGCCTAAAAACAGACCTAAAAACTGTGGTTTTGTTCAAAATCAGTTGGGGGTGCCGAATCGCTATTTATTTTTTTTAATTAGACCAACACTCAATGGATGCCCCCTACTAATGCATTGTGTTGATATTAGGAAAATATGTTATGTGGAGGAGGAGAGAGGGAGTATTGTTTATGGATATTTGACTTGAATTTCTCTATATTGTAAGTAACTGGAAAGACCTCTGCGTGAAGTTTATTCCACATACGGCTTGTCCGACTTATTAACGAGTTCTCTTTATAATGGACTGTGCGATCCACTGGACAATCGACCACAAAGGGATGTGCTCTAATTGATATGCGTGTGTTACGAACAAAACTCGGGTTCTGGGTACAAACTAACTTATTTCAGTAGAACGCTTCCCATGGTAATATCGATAAAACAATGATACACAACCCATATTCCAACCATAATCCACTGATGCAAGAGAATTGGATACTCCACTATCATTGATAAGCTCCGACGCCCTCCTTTGCACACGGTTTAAAAGCCTCAAAACAGACATTGGGCCCCTGCCTATATATGGGAGTTGTATTCTATATTCGGTGGAAGTTGTATTATATCTTCGGTTCTATAGATATTCCTGCACCGTTTCAGAAAAGCAAGATACTTGAATGTTTCCTTCGACACGTGCTTAGTTCAGCGGACATCACAATGTATTGTCATGCCCAGAACATCAAGAGTGTCAGCAGCCCACAGTTTTAACCGAATTTCAAAAGCTTAAACTGACTAAATTACAGATCGATTTTGCTAAAGTATCAAGTACAAAAAAGTTATTGCGTCAATCGTGTACTATTTTAAAGAGATGGAATATGGAATGGACCTCACACGTTCCTCTCGAAAAAAATTCGACCTCTGCACAACTCAGTACTCATCATTATCTCTTTAAAATGAGTCGAGTTTGATACACTTTCTGCAAAAAGTTAGTCGAGTTGCAACATTTTGTTGAAACATTTGCCTTGGAAGGTTGCCATATTTTTTTTTGGAAAATAAACAAGTTGCGCTTGCCAGTTTCGTTTTATTTATAACATAAAACCAATAAAAAACCAAACTACAATTATATTACCTTTCCAATTAAAATTGTGTTTTTATAGAATTTAAAAAAAATATTTTGTAAACTTGTTGATGCTATTAAACATTTACAAGTTAAAAAAATGCAAAAGAATATATTTAACACGGAAATGTTGTTAAAAATGCAGCATTTGCATAAAAAAAATATATTCCGACTCCGAAGTTTTTCAGCTCAACAAAATTTGTGTGGTAATTTAGCATATTTTTGAGCATAATAAATGTTACAAGACTTTTTGATTGTTTTGTTAAGCAGATTTTTAGCATATGTTTTTTGTTCTTACGATACAGCAGATTTTATCCTTGTTGCTGGGTGAGTTAGGATATTTCTAAAGAAATTATCTGGCAACACAACATCAAAC
The DNA here is from genome assembly GCA_021234595.1 of Delia radicum. Classification (NCBI taxonomy): domain Eukaryota; kingdom Metazoa; phylum Arthropoda; class Insecta; order Diptera; family Anthomyiidae; genus Delia; species Delia radicum. The sequence continues at coordinate 147,430,142 of CM037851.1, read as the reverse complement.
CTAATTTCAAAACCTTCAAACACATTTTTTTTTACCTTCAAACCTAATTTTTGTCAACACTTCCTAAATTTCTCTTACAAAAACTGAGTTGGGTTGAGCAGGTTACTGAGTTGGGTAGAGCTGGTGAAGAAAAATAAAGAAGATATGTTGAGTACCCAAGAGTATCATAGATGGACTCTGCGAATTTTTGTCTGCTCTTCGGGGTAGTGAGAGCTTCTGGTCATTCGTCAAAAGAGTAAGGCTTTTTCTGATAATTTAATAGCCTAGAACTTATTCAGAAACTGCTAGCTAGTAAATTAAAAGATAGAGAATCTCTGTTTCATACACGAAACAACGGTCATAATTCTTGAATGCGTTTTTTTTTGTTGTATATGAGTGATTATGATGATGTGAACAACTATTTTGTATGTATGTATATTATTTACTACGCTCATTTGGCCCCACTGTTCTGCATGTTTGATAGAAAAAAATAATTTATGTCGAACGTATATTATTTTTACTCGCCGTAGTTCTTTTTATTTTTTTAGCTAATGCTCTAGCAACTTTTGTGGTGAGGTTGGTCTGGCAACAGACTCTGTAATTTATTTCAATGCTATAACGCTGGATGGCTGGCTGCTTGCTAACTGACTGGCTAGATGGCTGACTGACGGGCTGGTTGACTTTGCCAGGGTTGTATAATGTTGTACACTGCGTTGCAAAACTATAATTACACATTAATTTCACTACATTTCGTAAGTTAAAAGAAAAGTAGAAGAGTTTAACCAGCATAAATGCAAAAACCAATGGAAAATTAATAATACTTAACAAAAAATCCAATTCATTTATTTTTTATTTTACTTTTTAAAAGTGAATAACAAAATCACTTAGTGTTTCTTAATTATAAATATACTTAATATATCACAATGTACATAAATTGTAGAAAAATATTTTTAAGCAGCAGTTTTAATAATGCGTGAGGCCTCCTTTTTTTTAATCAACTGGAAAATTCGATCAGACATATTGCCTACCAGACTTATTCGAAGTTATTCCGTTATACATCTAAACGCATCAATAGCTTCTTTTAGATTAAAAACGCTCTCATATTGACAGTTTTCTGTGTAAATACGAGGGGTTAATACTCCCCAAATATTCTCAATGTGGTTTTGATTTGAAGATCATGCGGCCCACTCCAATACCACTCCAATACTATTGAGGCATTGTCGTGTTGGAAACTTAATTCTTTTTCGTTGCTATTTTCAATAAATGGAACCAATTTCTTTTCTAATACTTTAATGTACTCAGAAGAATTCATTCTATTCTTGGAACTACCAAATCAACCATACCGTCGAAGCAAATAGCGGCCGAAGCAATAGGATCCGCATACGTTTTTTTTTAAGAAATATCATGGTTCCAATCTGGATTTCACTTTTTCTCATAAGAATAAACACCTTTACAAGATATTCATGTTTAAACAGTCCTGATAACAACAGAGATTATTGACTTAACTTCCACCACTTGGTTTGTAAACTCCATTTAGCGAATTCAAGTCGAGCAGTTTTTTGGCTTTAAGACCCTACTTATGGCTGATTTGGCTACCTTCACCTTACATTTATCGATTATCTGATTAAGACTCTTCACTGTGTTGCTGGCACAGTTGATTATTTTACACCGGTCCCGATCAGAGTTTTTTCGGTCAGCCTGTTTTATTTTTACTAAAAGCACTCGGATGATTTGCAAAATTTGTGAACGGTTCATTTTTCTAGCAATTTCTCGAAAACTGAAGCCACTTTTTAAATAGTCTAAAATTTGCCGTTTTTCAAAATCACTTATATATGAACCATGCGGCATTTTATTGCAAATTGATTAAAATTGTATAGAAAACAGAATTAATTCTTTAGTTTTTCTTTATTTACTCATATTCTTTTGTCTACCGTTATATTTAATTATAGTTGTGAACACTTGCAAAATATTATAATATAATTTTTATCTTAAATTAGTTAAGTAATCTCTTAAATGTTACACAATAAGAGAACAGTTATCACACTCTTAAAAACAGTTATAAGTTTTAAAAAATAGTTTGTAATATTAGAAAAAAGAGCAAAAATCATTATGAATTTATAACGAGATTTCAACCTCCGTATATTTACAAAAAGAAAGCAAATCAAACATATTAGCTAGATTGATAAAGATCTCATCAGAACCCGAAGTTTTAGAAAACCTAGGGCCTCCATAAAAGGCAGAACTTAAACAAAAAAAACTATTAATCATCAATTTTAATCCATTCTTCTAGTAATCAAACACGTGGTCAGGGTCTTTTTCTAACCAGCATCATGACGTTAGTAAACTTTGAAAACCAAAAATGTTCTATTTATAGAAAAAAAAGAAATTATTTTTTACTCTGGCTCAAGTAATATTTTTTTACAGATTTATTAGTTTGTTGTTTTTATATACATCGATATTATTTTTATGTTATTTTTAATTTAGAACGAGCTTTCAACCTCCACATATTTACAAAAATAAAACAAATCAAACATATTAGCTAGGTTGATACTAGTATTTCGAACTAGCTAAAGATCTCATCAGAAAACGAAGTTTTAAAAACGAGAGAGCCTCCAGAATAGGCAGAGCTTTAACTTTTAAATTATTTATAAGTATAGTTATGCAACGCAGTGTACAGTTGACGTTGTATTAAAAACAGAAATCTCAACAGCTAGCGTCTTGTCAATGTAGGAATGTACGAATATATATATATATCGTGCGCTGGGACCGGTGCTGGTGCCACTCATTGCTCATTTCAGACAACAACAAAAAAAAAAAAACATGTCAGTGATCATATTCGTATAGCTTTATTTTTATTTTATATATATTTTTTTTTTGTATTTCTTTTAGTATTTTTTTTTTTTTTTATATATTTTTCGTATTTGACTAAAGAAAAAATATTGAATTAAATTTTTTTATTTACTGTTTGTTAGTAGCAATTTAACAATTTTCGAGTCGTTATCGCATGCGCGCGTCGCATTGTTTTAAATAATTTACAACAAAATAAGTGTATTTTTATTAACATTAAATGCTTAAATTTATGTTGATTTCAAAAAACCATTAAAACCGGGTTATAAAGATTAATAGTATATATAAAAAAAAGTGTTTATAAATCAAATAGTTCAAATAAAAAATATTGAAATTTGCAACAAAATATTAAAAAAGCAAATAAAGTTTAGTTTAAATGAAATAAATAATAATTTTATGGTTATATAATAGTAATATTAACTTAAAAATAGATGTGTAAAAAAGAGTTTAAATAATAGTTTAAATATTATTATCTCAGTTTATTTGGAAATTTAATCATTGATAATTTAAAAAAGCAGTAATTAAATGATTTTATGTGATAAGGTTGCAAACTTATTCGTTTGAAATGTTTTACCTGAGGTGAGCTTAAACAGTGTTTCAAAATAATTTTGATTCTTATTAAAATTCAATTTCAAATAATGGTGTTCCATTTTAAAAGATAACATAGATTTGGAATAATTCTGTATTTATTTCTGTTTTTTTTATATATATACAGTGGGAAGCTCTTCTGAGTACATGCAAGTAATTTATGTACCAGACCGAAAATATTTGACACTGCCAATAAACCATACTTTTCTCAAGGTAGAAGGTACACTCAGGAAACTTCTGCTTGAAAAATATGTAGTTGTTTGGATTGTAATACAGTTTCTTTATTTTTAATGTAAATGTCAGTCATTTGTAGAAAAAATTTAATTTGTTACTAACCTTGTAGTTCATTTAAAAAAACAAACCACATCAAATGACTGTTTTTTGAATTTACATTCATTTTTTACAGTCGTTTTTTGTTTTTTTTTTAAAAATAAATGTTTGTTTATTTTTTACTAAGATATGTGATTCATTTTTACTACATTTGTTAGTAATTTTTTGAACAGTAAAAACAAATGACAACTGTTAGTTGAATTTAATGAAATGTTTGTCGTCCTTTCTTTAAGTGAAATTTCAATAGTTTTTAACTACATTTGCAGTGATATTTACCTACATAGTATTCTAAGTGTACACTGAATCCAAATCTGGTCTCACAATCACACTCCGACATCAAGCGCTAGAGCTTATCTGGAAAAGCCTCGATTTTGATAAAAAAAAAAAATTGCTCCGAATTTTTACCGTACCGAAAATATATTTTTCATAATACTTGTAACGCCACCTGAAAACGCAAATCTTGCCCTTTTTTCGATTTTTGAATTTTTAAGATAACTTATTTGCTTACGAAAATATTGTCTATTAAAATTCAGGTTACAACAGCCATTTTAAAGTCCGGCAGAGTAAATTTGTAAAAAATCTATATTTTAAGCAAGTTCAACTGACGATAATTCCAATAAAAAACAAATTATCTAAAAAATTCAAAAACCAAAACAGAAATAAGAGGAGCGTATTCAGATGCCGTTACAAGTATTATGCAAAATATATTTTGCGGAAGTTGAAAAATCGGAGCAATTTTGTCAAAATCGAAGCTTTTCCTATTAATAAAGGTCGAACGCCTGATTTCGGAGGTTGATTCTGAGATCAGATTTGAATGCAGTGTACCTTATAGCTCTAGAAAAGTATGGTTAAGTTGTAGTGTAAAATATTTTTCGGCCTGAAAATTATGTTCCAAAAGTACTTACATGTACTCAGAAGAGCTCCCCACTGTAGTATATCTATCTATATTTCTTATCGATAATACATATTTTTTGTGTATTCTACATATTTCATTCAGTCTTCATTTTATGTAGTCTTTTTTTATATTTATAATACAAATGTCGTTGCTTTGCGCCCATAATTAATTTTAACATCAATAAACGTCAGTCGCCTTGATGAAGATGTCATTAGCAACTGATTGTTGTTGAATTGAATTGTTTTTAAAAATAAATATTTCATATATGTTATTTAATAATTAATTACACAGAGCTACAAAATTTACCCTTAAAATCGTATATAAGAACAGCGACCATTGATTCTAAATATTTTGGATATGCTGATTTTAAGGGCGTACCCAGTTTTTTCCACTTATGGGCCAGATTTTTTTTTTTTTACAAAGTTGCATTAAAGTCTTGCATGTTTTAAAGAAGTTTATTATAAATAAAATTTTTAAAATAATTTAATTTGTTATGGTAAATATTGATGAGACCTTGAACAACATTTGTGTATCGAATCAGTTCAATAAATAATTAGTATTAACAAGTAAGTCGGGGGTTTATTTCAGATTTTTCTATATTTTACTATTTTTACACAATTTATAATGCTAATTCGCAAATGATCCAAGTAATTTTGTGCATAAACAGGAAGACAGGGAACCAACAATTATTTCGCGTAAACTGGAAAGAGCGCGAAATATGCTTAAAAAGCATACCCGAGTAAAAAAATTATATATGGTCTTATTTTTTGTACATCTTAACATATATATTATTATGTGAATATATATGGTGTCATGCATAGCCATATATTATTATATATTTCTTATGTACTAACATATATGTTACATATATGACGATATATTTTTATATATTGACCTTTATAAAATTAGATATTAAACATATCTATATTAAACATACCATAACTTATTACGTATAGCATACGTAATAAGTTATGGTAGATATGTTGTCATATATAGTATAACATTCTCTAACTCAATATGTAACCATATATATTTTAAAAATGTTCACATAACGGGCAAAAAAATTATATGGTCTTATGTTTTTTCATTTTAAAATATATTATAATATATTATTGTATATGGTGTTATGCATATACAAATATTATTATATATTTCTTGTGTACTAACATATATAACGATATATTGTTAAATGTTAACCTTTATAAAACAAGATATTGAGCATATATGCTAAACATAATAATATAGGATAGATCTATTGCCATAAATAATAATAGATTATCATATATAACACAATATGTAATTATATAGGGTTACATATTTATTAGCTATCTTATTTAAGAAATAATAATATGTGCTGTCTTACAAAATATATTTTTGTGTGATATATAATATATACTTATGAATGCAGACATACGAATAATGCAATTAAAGATATAATTGTATATGAAATTAAGTTTAACAATTTAGTTTGAGATATAATTATATATGGACAACATCACACATCGCACAGTATTGGCAGAGCGTCGGCGACGGTCGGTTTTGCGTTGGCAGAACGTGGGTTAAACAATCCTGACAGTATTGTCCTGTTACCCGATTGATAACACTTGACAACCCTTGGTTTGAGTGAACTTGCCACCGTTGTCATAACGTTGGTAATTCAAAAAATGTTATGCTTTTAAAAAAGCTTAATAAAATTACTTTTGAGGAATATGTACGACAAAACACATTTAAAATTCAGCAACACAGTTCGGTCTTTGTTTTACACATCATATTTAAATGTTTGAAAAATAATAACATATAAAAAACCTTCTAATTATTTGTAATATTGGTAAAAAACAATATTGGCAACGTATTTTGCGAGTGCTACTGGCAAAACACATTATTTGCAAACAAAATCGTGTTGTCCTAGTACAATATTAGTTGTACCTTGGGGAATTTTTATATGTCATGGGATACAAGTAAATCCAATTTAATCTCAAAATATATCATTCTATCCACCAAAAATTACTTATCTTTTTGGATCTTATTAGATCCAAGTATATCCAAATTCATTCCACGGTATATTTTAGGATTCATTGGGATCTTAAATTAGATATTTTTCAATCCCTAAATTTTGAGATAAATTTTGATCTAACTTTATCCGGTAATATATTTGAGGGATCTAATCGGATATTACTGGATACCCGAACTTTGAGATAAACTTTGATACAATTAAATATCGATCTATATAAATTGAGATCTGATTTTATATTTGAGATGCAACTTTTTTTTGATCGGGTTATTTGTATGAATTTTTTTCTTCTACACACGAAATACTTCGGATTTGTATTTTTGGTTATGCACAAAAATGCTTTGATCCTTTGCAAAATTGGAGAATCAATTGTGAAAAAAAAGTAAAATAAGGAAAAATCAGAGAAAATCCGCAAAATTTACTTGTTAGTGCTGCATATTTATTAAACAAATTTCATACACAACTGTTGTTGAAGGTCTCATCAGTATTTAACATAAAAAATTAAGAGATAATATTTATTTTTTAAATTTTATATAAAAAATACTTGATTAAAACATGCAAAACTTTAATGCAATTTTGCAAAACTTTAAGCCACTAAAATCGGCGTAGCCGATATAATTAGTATCGGTGGTCAGTACTCTTGTTTTATTATTCGAGTTGCGCAGTGTTATATTATAATGTGTAATAAATTTCCATATTTAAAAAAAAAAAATATTAATGCGTGTTCGCAACATTTTACAATATGAGTATATAACTTTATTCATGATCATTAGGGGGTTTCAACATTTCCACTTTTTTGGATTTTTGCAACTCTTAAAACGGAATATGAGTACTTATGGCCCAAAAATGGTTGAGACTTTTTCAGATCGTTTGAAGGGATATACGGGATTCCCGAAATGGATTATGTGCAAAAAAGGGGCTATGAAACAAATTTTTGAAATTTTTTTTCTCTTGTGCTTCGTTTTCGCAAAACCATAAAAATCACTACTCAAGAGTTCAAGCATACTAACAAAAATTATTCGGGGTACAAATTATTATTTTAAGGGTCTCTCCGATAACCTTAAAAGAAAAAACTCAAAACTTTCCATATTCAAACCTCAATAACTTCAGAAATAGACGTCGTATTGGTTTGGAATAAAATTTGTGGGATAAGTCTTTAAAATACCTTTAATTTGATTTTGTGAAATTTCTATACTTGTTGGTTTGACTTTTTAATTTTTTTCAATATTTCTCCAGAAGTGATAGAAGGAAGATTGGTATTTGAAAGACCTTTCCAACAAATTTAAATTGACTCCAATTGACTAGTTCTGAAGTTATTGAAGATTGAATTTGAAAAATTTTAAATTTTTTACATATGTATGAGGATCCGAGAAAATGTCTTGGGAAGGCAACTAAGGGTATTTTTAATAAACATTTTTAATATTTTTCAGATTTTTGTACTGAAAAGTTTTATTTTGGTTGAGCAAATGTCCGATTTTCCCTTCCTCTGGATCCACCCTGCCCCTGGATCCACTCTGCATCAGAGTGACCCTTAAACTAATCATTTTTAAATTCAACTAATTTTTTTTTAGGCTAATTTGTATGATTTGATAAAAACAAAGCACAAGCGACAAAAATCATAAAAAATGACAACCGTACAAAAAAAATACCACTGAAAAGCCACTGATATTTTTGTAAAACCCACCCTGTTTAAAATTACCAAATGTACAACCTATAGCGTTCTACAAATACACGATTTGGTTTGCAAATCATGTGTTTTGCCAGTACTACCAGCAAAATTCTTTGCCAATATTGTTTCTACCAATATTACAACCAATTAGAATCATTTTATTTTATTATATTTTAGATAGTTAAATATGATGCAAAGCACTAAGACCGAACTGCATTGCTGCATTACAAAGACAAAATTTTTTGAATTTCCAACGTTATGCCAACGGTGGCAAGTTTGCTCAAACCAACATTTGGCCAATGTTATCCATCGGGTAACAGGACAATACTGTCAAGATTGTTAATCCAACGTTCCGCCGACGCCCCCGTACCCCCCTTAAAAGAAATCTGAAAACATTCTCATAAATCTCCTGGCCCATAAGTGTACTCTTTTCTAAATGCGGTCATATATGTACGATTCCAAAATTAATAAAAAATTATTTGTCGCAAGACATATATTTACTCGTATTAAAAGAATTAAAAGAAAATCAAAAATCTAAAACTTTGGTATCGGGACGCCACGGGTTAAAGCTATCCGATTTTTCTCAAATTTGCACCAAATAACTTTTACACAATAAATTGAAATTTTTTATAATTTTTTAGAGAAATACGTTTATTCTTCTGGGTCCACATAAAAAAAAAGAAAAATATGTATTTTCATGAAATTCCTTGCCCTTATATAACAAAAATACATTAATTTTTAACAAATAAAAACTTAAAGATTGCATATTCATAATTTTAAACATTTATTACTTTCAATTAAATATAAAAAAGCTGATGCACTATTTATTATTAAATACACTATTTATAGTTAAATTGTTGTTTTTTATTACAGATTTTAAGCTTGCATAAAATTCCGAAGTCATCATTTGGAAACAGCAGATACGGTATGTACAAATAAATAAATATAAACTTTAATTATAAGTTATTTAAAATGTTTGAGTATGTTTCATATTGTTGCAATTTTTATATTGTTAATAATTATTAATCGTAAACAATACTACTGCAATTAAATTAAATGACACTTTAGATGACCATTACACTCAGAATATTCTTGCAGTTACTACACGTAGGTCATATGCGCAGTAAACAGTAGTAGTTGTTTTAACTTTTATTGCAGTCATTTTTGTATGAGAAAATGCAAAACGACTAATTTAGACAGGCATTTCAAAAAATAACTAACCAAAAATATTGTGCTTCAGTAACAGTTGGTTTTAGTAGTTATTTTAGTACTTTACTAAACAACTACCAAAACAGTAATTTTGCAATAAACAGTTAATTTTTGAAAGGTATTTAAATATAAAAGATTAAATATGTTGAATTTTTAAAAATTCTCGTTTAGTTTATGGTTATTATTATTATTATGTTTATAGTTTGAAATTAATAATTAGAAAATTTCATTGTATATCCAATGCATAACAAAGTCAGAACTGGAATACAATTTGGAATTTTGACTTTGCATTTTAAATTCCTACAAATTTTTATTGCAATTAAAAGAAAAAAAAATATTTGTTTTACTAAAAAATATTTTTACTGAAAAAATAACTATTAAAAACAGTAGTTTTTACAACTTGTATAGTAGTTGTGTATTCATTGTTTTTTTGCTCGTTTGCATGGATTATGCTTTTGTTAAAGGGTAGTTGTATTTTACCGCTTTGATAGTTACTGCCATTGCAGTTGTTTTATCAATAGTTAAGACTGACTACATGCTAAGTAATTTTTATGACAAATACAGTCATCGTCTTTTTGACTATAATAATTTTTAGTCATTTCTACCTTCTTAATTTAATTAGTGTACCCTTATATTAGGATTGTTTTCTTACTTTTTGGGTAAAGTTTGGTAAAATGAGACTTAACATAAAATACTCTCAGAAAAATACAAAAACACAGAAAAGAGGGCGAACGTCAAAAAGCAATATTTTAGCCCAAAAAATTTATAATTTCCAACTAAGCGCTTTTACCGCAAAATTCTTTCTTTTTTGTGATTTTCATGTAAAACTATGCGGTTTTTAGGGGGGAAAAAGTGGTCAACAGTGCATGCACCTGTTTATAAATAAACAACAGCTGATGATATAACAACTGAACTTGCTTCTTTGTGCAAGAAGAATGCTATTACTTTCTGTTGTCCGCTACCATTCACCCAACTTTTGATTAGGCGAACGCTTCTTGATAAAAGTGGCGTGCCCACGATTTTGTTTCGGGGAGCCCAACATATATTTTGTATAAAAATTGCAGATAGTTTCAAATATGAAAAGTAGCATTTTCTTCAAAGTTGTTCGAAAATTTTTTGTTTTAAAAGTTTTCAATATTTTGAGTAGGGTAACGATTTGCATGTTGCCAGACCCCTGTATTTCGATATTCCAACGGTGTAATGCCCTAAATTCCGGCTGGAATCGACGTTTCAAGAGAAGTTTACACTTTTAATCTACTTCTGGAGCGGATAGGCGCAATAAAGCAGTGTTTGCTGAGCAAAGTGTGAATTACTATTGAGCAAAAATTGTAAATTTAAAATTCGTTTTTTCCTGTATATATAATTTTTAAAATATTATATATTTTTGAGAAAATTCGAGGTAAGTAATTTTGCAGTGTTGATTTTTAATTCAATTACCATAGTCCAAGAAGAATTCCAAACATATAATTAATTTGAATTTCTTTTTTTTATAAATCCCAAAATTCCATCAGAATTGCAGGTTGCCAGCCCAATATTTTTCTCTGCCTGATGTCAATTATTTTTAAGCAAACATTACTAGTTTAGATCCAAAAGCCGCTGAAAAAACACTATATTTATCAACAGTAGAAAAGTTTACCGATTTGTTCGCTAGATTAACAAAAAAATTTATGAAACCATTTTTACGAGGTCTTTTTTTTTAAACCATGTTTAAAATGTCATAAAAAGAATATTTAACGTTTACATAATGTAAAAAAAAATTACGATTAACCTTTGGATTACACTACGCTACAATGTTTTTACACAAACATTACAAAAAAAATGGATTTTTATTGAATTAATTTCTAATTGTGTGATAATTGCTTTGTCATTTATAAAGCGAAAGGATAAATTCCGCACGAAGAATGTGTGTATTTTGTTATTCTTACTAAATACACACATTCCTCTATACTGAGAGAATTATCTTCACTTCAATATGAATTTCGTCATAGCTGTAATGAAAATTTTCACTGGAACTCGTACATTGAAACTTTTCATAGATACTATGAATCAAGTTTCATTAAAGTCAATGTTTATGAAATGTTTGTAGAATTAGTGAAAACTAATTCATAAAACTAATGAATCACTCCGAAAACATAGCGTTTAAAGAATTTATGAAACAGTTCCATAACATTTTTTTAATATTAAGAAGTTTCCTTAAATTAATAGAACTCTTCATGCATTTCTTAAAAAATACATTGGAACTAAGACAATTAACCACTTCATATGATTCTTTAAATAATAAAGCACTTTATAAAATATGTTGAACACTTGAGAACAAAGTATTAAAACTTAAGCTTGAAATGTTAGAAAATTTATGAAATTATGGAATTAAAAAAAAAAAAAAAATACAAAAATTAAGTTTCTGATATAATTTCTTAGCTCTTAACAAAATTTTCATTAAGAAGAGATTATTTATTAAATCGAATGCTTTGTTTTTACGAAATTATGAAATTTTATGAAAAAATTCTTGATATTAATAAAATTTCTAGAATGTAATGAAATTCATCATAGAATTTACGAAAACAGTTCTATGAAAGTGTTTCATTAATATCTTTTAGTGTGAAGGAATTATTCCTTTCGCTTTATAAAAACAGTAACCCCCTGAGTTTAACAAAATATTTTTACTGAGTTTTTTTACATTTTATTCATGGCAGCGTGAGCCAAGATCAATCGTGCTATTAAGGATTTTGATTCGTTGCCCGAAGCAATTAAAGCAGCCAATTTCAAATTAAAAACCGTATTCGGAAACGATTTTTAAAAATCAGAACAAATCGAAAACCGGTTTTCTAAATTCGACTGATTTTTGGATAGTCTAATTTTATTCTTTTCATTTTTGACACATTAATTAATATTATTTCACACAAATAATAAAAAAAAAGTGAATTTGTAGTTTTTAATGCTACAACTTGAAAAGAAGCTAAACATTTCTAATGCAAAATTATTGAATTTTCCATTTTTTTTAGTACTTGCACTAATAATTAAAAGCCAGTAAAAATGTTTGCTAAAACTACTAAAAATTGGTTTAATGTGCTAAATATAAGGTGGCGCAAAAGTAATCTTCCTATCAGAAAATGCTATAAATTATAAATATATATAAATAAAAAAAGCATCGGAAGGTTATTTTTGCGCCACCTTATATTACTAAGATGAAAATAGCGAAAATAAATACGTTAATAAATCTGAGCTAAACTTTAATTAAATAAAAGTTGCAAATAAATTTGCCAAAATCAGCATAAATCAAAGTTTTTTTTTATGCGATAAAAAGAATACAATAAAATTATTAAACATTTTTCTTAAGCTTCCAAAAATTTGTTCAAAAATTCGTTGCACCAGAAATTGTTAAAATTGAGAGGTTTGTTTTGCTAAGCATTGTTTAAGTAAGAAAAGCTAAAAAAATCTTCAAATCTACAAAAAATGTTGTTATATTTGAGATAAATTTTAGTTAACTAAAAGTAATTCGTAGACAATAAAAAATCACAAAAAAAAAAAATAAAATTTTCATATGCTTTGGTGGTCCCATTGCACTTAACCCCACCGAAGTAAAATAATGAATCAGGACTACGAACCAAAAAGCTACAATAAGTTCGCTAATTCTCCATCAGGTGGCGAGCAACAGCTGTTCTTAGATTAATCATCTCTCGCAATTACAGTGTACTCATGATTGAAGCCCTCCATCTGCCCACCTTTCATCTCTCCACTATCCCCTTTCCAAAGAAAGCAATACATTAATAAATAGAAAGAATTTCCTGAGTGTTGCTTCTCTTTAAAAAAATTTTAAAAATTTTACAAAATTTGTATGATATTACGATTTTATGTGCTTTTATGTGGTTCTTGCCTACTACTATTTATCGAAAGCTTTTGCTGATTTTAGCAGAATAAGTTGATATTTTCGATTAACTAAAAAACAATTCCGATATAATTAAAATTTTGTATATTTATATTAGGGGTGGTGGATGGGGGGGGGGGGGGAGGGAGTGGGTTGGCAAGGCCACTCATCCAGCGGAGCCACAATGTTGACTATGCGAACATAACTATTGTTGGTGTTCAATTGTCCTGCTGTCATTAACCAATTTATAAGAGTTTAAAAAACGTGTAGGATGATTTTTATGCTTTCATAGAATGATGAAGACAACACGAGCAATAATGACGACAACAATTGTATGAATAAAGGACGTTTTTTTCCTTTTTTTAATGTTATACCTTTTTAACTTTATGACCAAACCAATTCACAGAGATTCCTTGTATGTATGTCGTTACAACCACATTGTCATATGTGTAATAGAACATTCATGATATATAATCAGGAGTTTAAAAGAATTTACAGCAGAGCTGCAAAAAGGTAATTCCTTCAATTTAGTATGCTATAGCTTTTTTTTTTTGTTCAATCTAGTGAATTAGTGTGTTACTAATAAAAATTTGGTGAATTAATAAAAAAAAAACTTACGCAGCTAAACAAATTCACTTAAGTAAATATTCTTCACCCTACAACTTATGCAAATTTTTATTAAGATCCAATAACGTGAGCCCATGTCAACTCAATCAAAAAAATGGCATTTTTGGATCTACCATCTCCGATTTCAATGAAATTTACTATAACTGTCATACTCGACAAGAAATCGACGAAACATAAATTTCAGATTCCGGTACACTTCAAGTACACCACACATATAGAATTTTGGTAAAAATGATGAATTCATACAGAAGAATTATATAAAAATACATTTTGAATAAAGACATATTTTCTAAATGATAATATTAAGTAAAAACGCTTCAACTCAATAACCATCCGGATCGAACATCTCCGATTTCAGTAAAATTTACCACAACTTTAATACTCGACAAGAAATCGACGAAACATAAATTTCTGATCCGGACCTTTTAGGTTTCCGAAATATGAAGTCATGAAAATTACAAAAAAACAATAAAATTTTATATTTTATATTTTTTTCATAAATTTATTTTATTAAAATTAAAATTTTTTACATTTTTATCATTACTAATTAATATCGATATAAAAAAGTGTCAAATATGAATAGTTCGTTAATAAATTATATTAACGATCATTCATTCAGATCAATCGAACTAGAAAGAGCTCTCACTCACATAACAAATTCGGTTGTCTCAACAGAATTTCATCCAAACGAATTGATTCGGTTGCAGCAACCTTGTAAATTCTGTTGTTACAACTGTCTTCGGTTGTTGTAACCGAATTGGCAGTTGTGAGAACTGAATTCGGTTGCGACAACTGAATTCGGTTGTAACAACCGAATTTATTAGGTTTCAGCAACCGAATCGATTCGGTTGGATGAAATTTTAGAATTCTTATTAGAGAGCACATCCACTATTGCGATGGACAAAATCAATGAATTAAAGTTCGAATTTCTTCTTCACGCACCTTTTTCGACACATTTAGCTCACTCGGATTATTTTCTATTTCCAAACTTGAAAAAATTTCTCGGTGGATGTGGAGTCTACGGTTTAAGTTTATTTCAAGGAGCTAGACAGGGAAAAGTGTATCGAGTGTTTCCCAAATTTGTGGTGATTTCATTGTTGGGTCGGCTAATTTTTGGGCCGCCCTCGTATACTTTTTAGAATGATATTTTTCATAGAAGATTCATAGGCCATTTCTTGGGGTCTGCAGTTCAAATGCTCATATCTCGAAATGCCAATTTTCCTAAATTCTTAAAAAAATATGTGCTTATTATTGAAGACTTTTCTACATTTGAGTAAAATTCAGGGTTGTAGTTATAGCCAAAAACATGGTCCTAAGCATGTTTTTTTCTATTTAATACATGTGTACATAATTAGATGTATGTGTACCGTATGCATACCAAGTCGTTAATTCAACTCATAAAAACTCGGTGATTTTCATACTCTAAACAAGTTTTTGGATATAACTCAGAGACCAATCGTCATAAAGAGACCGACTCAAATGTATAGGAGAGTTCAATTATCAGCATATATTATTTTAAGATTAGAAAGTATTCATTTTGAGATATGGGCATTTGAACAGAAGACCCTCAAAATTAAATTTTACGATTTCATCAAAAAATTCAATATGCAAGAGTCTATTTCAGCCTGTTCAGGCCAACATGAATTTTGTTTCTTGTATAGTTTAAAAGTTATAGTAAATTTTATAACGATAATTTAGTAAAATGTTATAGTTTTTTGCAATTTTCATTATCCGGACTCTGAAATTTATGTTTTGTCGATTTCCTGTTCTTTATTCTAAATGTGTTTATTTTTATAATTCTTCTGTATGAATTCATTCTTTTTACCAAAATTCTATATGTGTGTTGTACTTGAAGTGTATGTGTATGAGCAAGGACAAAAATATGTACATACAAAAAGCGTTGTTAAAAAACTGCGCCTTGGGAACATTGCATTAACATTAAATGCCAAATTGTTTTTAATCCTCTAATGCACAGGGCATCTAAGAATCTGTCTTTATATAATAGTTAAGTAGCTTTTTGCATAACATTAACTATTTTTGAAAGTTATTATTTAACTTCGACACTATTTTTTACATTCTTAGTTATACTGAGGGAATTATCTCTATGATATGAATTAATTTTTGAATTAGACATATGAAGTGAAAATGGAATTCGTCCATTGAAACTTTCCACTAATTTAATGCAGTTTTTCATAAGGTTTTAGGAAAAATTGTATTTATTAAAAATTGCATACCGCTAATAAAAAAGTTTCATTAAAAATAGTGTTTTATAAAAATTATGAAGAAAACTTCTCCAATTTAGTCAAAAATTTCATTAGAACTCTTCCAAGAAAATTCTCTTTGTGCAAGGCTGCGTTTTCACTGAACGTGTTTTGAAACTAATTTCAGTAAATAAATTAACTAAAGTATAATGTTCCTAAAAATTTTCGAATTTTTTTTTTAGTCTACTAATATTCAGCAAACATTTCATTAACTTTTAGAAAGGATGTTTCAATTTTTAATCAACTTAGTGTAAGCAAAACTTTTGCTTTATCTACTAATTTTTAATCTAAAGACTTTGCTAACAATAGCAATTTTTTTTTGGCAAGCACCCTCCTGACTAAAATTGTTCTAACACAGCAACATTTTTTGCTGACTTTGCAAAAAAAATTTTTTTTTTTAGTGTAGTTTTTAATTGTAATATAAATGAAGTATATAAATGTTTATTGAGTATTTTCAGTTTTTTTACCATTTCCCCCAAAATGTAAAAAATTTATATTTATGGAATATTTTGAAGTAGTTCTGAAATTAGGTCAAACCTGTAACAGGCAATAATATTTAGTTAGTCATTTTTCACTTTTCTATCATAAAAATGTAGCTATTTTTAGCGATTTTTTGGGCCAGATTCAGCTACTTTTCGTGAACAAAAGTTGCAACCCAAAAACAAGTTTTCCTTGCTTTTTTCTATGCATGTGTTTTTCCTTTTTGAAAAAATTTTGATTTTATTAATGCAGTAACATAAAAAATTCTTATGAAATTTAACGTTCAGTCTTTTATCAGCCGCCGCCGATACCTCTTCCTTCCTAGCCGCGGCTGCCCATATGTTGGCGGCTACGGGCGACTGTTTTCGCCTCGAGCCACCGACCTTTTGCTATGACTTTCATCTATGGTAAGAAGCACAACTTTAAGTTACACTTATAGAACTATCTTCATAATATCAATGCATTTTTGCATTAGATCAATGAAATGTCACTGGAACTCGGACTTTGAAACTTTTCATTAACTTAATGCAGTTTTCATAAAATTTTATGAACAATTTATATTATGTACTCAAATTTTTCTATTTTTTATAACTATAGACCAACACTCAGGGGATGCCTACTAATGCAGTACATTGTGTTGATATCAGGAAAATAGATTATGGGGAGGAGGAAATAGGGCGTAGTGTCTATGAACAATTGACTTGAATTTATCTAAATTGCAAGTGTCCGGAAACTCGTATGTGGGAAGTTCATTCCACATACGGGTGGTTCGACTAATGAACGAATTTTCTCTGTAATGCGTTATGCGATCCACTGGTATATCGACCACCACGTGGCGTAGGGATACTCTCACTTATCTCAGCATAACACTTCCCATGGTAGTATCGAGAGAACAATGACACATAACACACATTCCGATGATGCTTTAGCGAACAAATGTAGCTGGATACCCTACTGTCAGTAGTAAGCGACAACGCCCTCCTTTGCACACGGTCTATACTTATGAGCCCCTACTCATATATGGAAGTTGTATTCCATCTTCGGTCGGATATAGGTGGTATAAATAGTAAGGAGATCAGAGGGAGTGAAGTATCGTAATTCTTTCTCCGGCTAGAAAAACCAATACCCATTAATGCTTCCTTCGACACTTGAATATGGTGATTTTTCTAAAGGACATCATATTGAATTCTTATGCGCAGAACATCAAGAGATTCAGATTCCTCAGTATTGATACCACCCATGTATACAGACGACATTGGTGATTTAATATCCCTGTGTGTCAATAAACAACATTGGTTCTTACGAACATTAAAATCGATCCTATTCGCACGACCCTACTCAGGTAAGGTATTCATTGAGAGAGTTATTCATAATTTGCCATTTGTCCCTAACCTCTACAAGGCTTGGCCTGTGATCTATGTTAAATGAACGACAAATGTTGCTGTCATCTGCAAAAGAGTAGATAGGACTGGAAGTTAGACAGAGAAATCCGTTTAGAAGGATAGCAAAGAGAGAACGGCAAAGAACGGAACATTGCATTTTTCGCATGAGATCCCATCTATAACAACTCTTATAGTGAGATATCTGAGAAAACTCGATGTAAATCGAGAGAATTCATCAAAGACACCTAAAGCAATAAGCTTTGACGAGAATGCTTTATGCCACAAGCGATCGAACGCCTTGAAAATATCTAGAGCAAATACTTTGCTCTCACCAAATCTGTGGATGAACCGACTCCAACGCTCAGAAATAAACGCCATCAGGTCTCCCGTAGAACGACTTCTATGATAGCTATACTGTTGACCATTAAAAATTGATTTAGATTCTAGATAATTAACAAGATGGCAATTAACTATGCTCTTATAGAGCGCAGAGCAGATTGTAATTGGGCGGTAATTGTCAGAGTTGTTATCCGCACAGTTTTGGAAATTGGCAGGACATTGGCAGCCTTCCAACACGAAAGGAATATACCCGTACGGTACGACGTGCTAAATATCATTGCAAAGATATTCCTTCGCTCTATCGCGAAGGAATGCGAATAACTCAACCAAAAGTTTGGCTTTATCAACCGGGTCGGTTAATAATTGGTCATCATTTATAAGAGTAGTGATAGAGGAACTAGCAGCAAGAACTTTAGCACGTAGACGTTATTTGTATAGAACGTCTAACAACTATGGCACATTCGGTTCTCGCCTGTTTGTGTAGCCGTCGTCTTTATTCACACGCCATTTACTGAATGCTTGCTCTCTGAATCTGACTTCATTTTTGTAGGGTAGGCTAAACCACAAATTACATATACCTAATGAAAAAGTTTCATTAAAAGTTTCCATAAAAATAATGAAGCTTTTTTATAAAGTCTGAGAAATTTTTCATTTACTTTATGAAGAAAACTTCATTAGTTTAGTGAAAAATTTCATTAAAACTCATTCAAGAAAATTATCTCTGTTCATTAATACTTGCATTTAAAACTTCTTCAAATGTAATGAAAATGGAAAAAAAAATAAAAAATCTTTCTTTGCCACAGCGGCTTTAACCGCAACAAAATTATCGAGAAAGCGGGAAGTTAAAACGATTGAAATTCCCGGTGCGTTAAAGCCTCGGAAAGGACCCTTGTCTAAGGACAGCATAAATCAAAATCTTAATAATTTAAAGGTGGCTCGTAATTAACTCTAAATATTTGAAAAATGTTTATCGGATTTAGGACAAGGAGCACTGAAGGGTTATATGTACAATTGTATGAGCTACATACATTTATAGACTCACACACATCTAAGCTGCATGTAAACTTTAACATTCAGCCGGTTAGCCAAGACAGTTCTCCGCCTGATAATGTACATACTAAAAGAATGAGGACATTAAAAATGGTCATAAATAAAATAAAGTGCGCTGAGTACATGATTTCCCTGTTAAAGTGGTGGTCGTTTTTCTATAATTTTAAGCGCAATGAAAACAAAACAACTACAACAACAAACGTTCATCGACATGGAGAAGTTAAGTTGTGATATGTGGTCAATCAAGAATCACCCCCTCCTAGTTAGTAAGTCCAAGAAGGATATAAACTTTGACTCCTTTTTTCTTTTGTTGTTGGTACTCATAGTGTTGTTGTTATTGGTGTGCAAAAGGGCAACTTGGCCAATTGTGGTAAATCGGAAGTTAAAACAGGCAATAAAATGACGCTATAAAAAAAATCTATGAATGACACATTAAATCAATCGCCAAAAAAAAACAAAAAAAACCCAGTGGGAAAAAATTTCTCAAGTCTTAAGTATTTAGTATAATCACAGAGAAAGTATTAAGAGAGAGAGAGTGCGAGAGCAACATGAGACTTACGACTACTTTAGAGGTCTACCACTAAGATGATTAAAAGTCTATAAAAATGGAAATTGGTTTTCAAAGGTGGGTAATAAAATCAAATATGAAACATATTGTTTCGGCCTACTACACGAATCATCAAAAAGGTGCCAAAGGTTAGATGACGATTATTAAAATAACAAAAATAACATCAAATGATGAAAGGAAATTATCGAATATTATTAAGCCATATGTATATTAAATACGAGTCGAAATGGAACATAAAAATAACAAATTTGTTGCGCTTAATACAACATCTTAGCCACCCCATGATTTCTCTTAAACCTTTTAGGTCATAGATTAAAAACAGCTGCTGTACTATGATATGCGCCATTTTATATCATTTCCATAATACTACGTTACGATATAAGCAAGTCAGGTGTTTGTACCTTTAATTTCTAAATTAGAAAGATTTGTATCTTTCTTTTAAGTATTTAATGTAGTGCTGACATTTACTGCTAAGTTTTTTTTTCTTTAGGTTTTCATTAAAAATTCTTTTGTCTCGGAATCTTTAACTTAAAATCTATAATTTTATGACTTTTCTACAAAAACAACAATTAAGTAAAACGAATGACCAGAGCATTTGGATTGTTTCAAATCAAACGGTATATAGGGTTCATACCGTGTACACTTGTTTCTTTTATTGTACATTTCTATTCCCATAGAATGTCTTCATTTTTTCTTTTATCTGTGAAAGAAATCATTTATTTCTATTTTATTGCATTAGCTCCCTAAATTTTTAAACATTTTTTGAAAACCTCTCTCTTGTTAAAATGGTTTCTACAGTAGACCATTTTTAACTTTTCTAGTTAAAATGTCTGTAATACATAAATTTCATATATTCTATAATAAGAGTAATAATTGCATAACAACAGGACATCATATATTTGTATGTTGTATGATTACCAGATATGACAAAGTATGAATTCTTAATTAAGTAGATCTAATGATAAGTTTCTATTAGGATAAAATTTTGAAACTACTGAATTGAAAACTTTATTTCAGTGGTAACAACCAAGAAATTCGGTTTGTATAACAATATTAATATTTTGTTACTGAATATTTTAGGTGTTGCAACTAAAATTCAATTGTATTAACCGAATTTTGTTGTTAAACCCAATATTTAGTCGTAGAAGCCGATTTTTCTCCTAGTAAGCGAATTCGAGTAGTAGTAACCGAATTTCAGTTAGCAAATGGCAACAGTTTTCTCTGTGTGTAGAGACTCCACAACTGTTGAATCATATGTTGTTCAAATTTGGGTTTTTCTTCGGTGAATTTAACATTGGCTTGACATGAGAAGGGAGTTGTTCCTTTTAATAACAATAAATGTTAGTTTAAATCAATGTTTAAATTATGTTCTTTTTCACTTGTTTTTATTTATTTTTTAATTAAAAAAATCTCGTGGCTGGCGTGGAATTCAAACTCACGAACTTGGTCATGCCAAGCTGACGATCTACCCCTGAGCTTTCGCTTGCTATACATGATAGTTGATTTTTATCAGACTTCTTCTTTATTGATGATATACTATAAACAAAAAAATGCATGCACGTATAAATATGTTTTTAAATAAAGTTAATTTTATTTAGTAATAATTTATTGATATAGATTTTTCTAAAGCTTTGATTTATGTTTTTTTTTCGTTATAAAATTCAAGCTATAAAAAACATTTTGAGAAGGTATACAATATTGATGACTTTTGAATCAAATGAGTTGAAAAATAATTCAATTAAAGAGCTATTAATTTCTAATTGATTTAGCCAATTTCGTTGTTGGCGAAATTGATTGATGATTGAAATATGTTTTTATTTTTTCATTTGTATATCCTAGTTTCATCACGACATGAGAGAAAACCACCTTTATTTGTCAGACAAAAATTAATTAAATTGTGTCAATAATGTTAAAAACATTGAAAAATTACATAGTAAATGTTGAATCTTAAGTGCATATCTTACGATTTCAATAGCATATTTTATATACATAAAACACGACTATAAACATATGTACTTCGGAGCCCTATCCTCACGCAAAAAAAACTAATTACAGTTTTGTCTAAAATATTTGATTTTACGAGGGCGGACCAATAAGTCCTTCACTTTTTGAATGAAATACAGTTTTTTTGGAAAAATAAATTATTTTTCAATCCTCCTCAATCTCCTTTTGGCTCAATACACTTAGTAAAACGTTTCTCCAATTTTTGTATCCATTACAAAAAATAGGATATAGCGGATGAGGTACAAATTCGTAGCCCAATTAATGGAATTTTGCCATTGAGACTGCACACGTGTGCACCCGTGCATTATCTTGATGAAAAAGAACTTTTTTCTTGGCCATATGGGTCGTTTTTTGTTGGCATAATATTCGCAGTTTATTGTTTTTCCCTTTTGAAGGTAATCGATGTGGATTATCCCGCGTGCATCCCAAAAAACTGTTGGCATCACCTTATTGGCCGACAAACATACCTTGGCCTTCTTCGGAGCCGGTTCACCCAGAGAAACCCATTGTTTAGACTGCTGCTTGGTCTCCGGAGTGTTGTAATGGATCCATGTTTCATCCACAGTTACAAAACGCCCCAAAAACTCATTCGAATTTTTTGTTTTTTTTTTGGTTTTAAAAAGAGAGGCAACACTCAGGAAATACTTCCTATATTTAGTGTGTTGCTTTCTTTGGAAAGGGATAGTATAGAGATGAAAGGTGGGGAAAGATGAAAGGCTTCAGACATGGCAAAAACTGTAATTGCGCGAGATGATAAGTCTTAGAACAGTTGTTGCTCGCCACCTGATGGAGAGTTGGCGAACTTATTGAAGCTTTTTGGTTCATAGCCCTGATTCATTATTTTACTTTGGTGGGGTTAATTGCTATGGGAACACCGAAGGTGGACATTGCGATACGTATGAGGGATAGAAAAAACTCATACATATTAATTTGATGTTGCCGGCACCGGGGATCGAACCCGGCACCTTCTGTGTAAAAGTCCAACGCGCTAACCATTACACCACAACGCCCACAACAACTCCAAACAATCCTTTGAAGTTGTCACACGATTACGTTTATGGTCAAATGAGGGCAAACGCGGCACCCATCTTTCAGATAGCTTTCTTAAACCCAACTGATCATTTAAAATCGAAACCACACTGCCATATGAAATGCCTATGGCATCAACTATCTTACGCACTTTTACTCTACGATCGGCCAGCACCATATCGTGGACTTTTTCGACAGTTTCGGGTGTGTTGACCTCAATTGGCCATCCAGAACGTTCAGCATCACTTGTATTTGTGCGACCACAACAAAAGTCAGTAAACCACTTTTTTCCCATTGAAATCGATGGTGCAGAGCCCAATAATTTATCAAGCTTCTCCTTGGTTTGATTGACGGTTTTTTTTCGCAAAAAAAAATAATGTTTAATGAGCACTCGAAATTCACTTTTTTTCATTTTTAGAAAAATCCACTAGGTTGTATGTTTTGAAAAGCTGTTAAACGCAAAGTAAATGACGCAACTTGCTCAAAATTTGACAGTAGGCTATTAACAGGTGGTACTTGATGGGCTCAGTGTTGCATTTCATATAACTACGAGGGAAGTTGGAAAAGTCACGGACTTATTGGCCCGCCCTCGTAATATTTAATTTATTAAGACCTGCTACAATATTTCAATATAATCAAAGTTTAGAGCTTAACCATAGTTATGAATGTCAGATTTGTATGGAAATATCGGTGGTTAAAGTTAAACTCTGGTTATATCTCCAACATTTTTTTTAAGTGTTTAAAAAAAACAATTATAATATACCCGAGTAAAAAAATTGTATACTTATGTGTTTTCATCATAAAACATATCTAACGATATATTGTTATATATTGACCTTTATATAAAGCATATGTATTACACATAATATGATACTATAGAGATGTTGTCATGAATAATCACATACTTTCATATCATAGTTTGTCTAAATTTTTCGTGATTTTGTTAAAAATCTTAATTTAAAAAGTGAATAAAGAGGAGCATTGAAATTATTTCTAATTTTAAAAATATGTATTAATTAGCGATGTTTTTGTTATAAAATCCCCCCTAAAATATAACAGTTTTCTATTAATAAAATAGTTCCAATTTTTGGAATTTGTCAATGAGAGTAACGTATCATGAATAAAGAAAAATTTAGATTCTTTAGTTTTGGTGTGCAGTGTAAACGCTTTTATAGGACTTCAAAAGTTCTTTATACAACTGATTAGCATAGTTTTACATCTCTTCTTAAAAAATATTATTTATAAATTCAAATTAGCTTTTATTTTGAAGAACCAAAATTCAACTAAACCATTTAAACTAATCAACCGACTGACCAACCATATAAACCAGGCAACTTAAAATTGAACATACAATAATTCCAATGCATATCACGTTATCTGTTGAAGACAAAAGCCCATAAAATGTTAAATTTATATTTCAATTAATAATGTCATCGACAAAGAGTCACGACATTTCAATGTTGAACAAAAAAAAATAAAAAATGCTGAAAATGAAAAATATGGTCCCAAAACTCACCACATCCAGCCGGCAGACAGCCAGAAAGACCTTTAGACCTTAATATACCTGTTTATCAAATTAAGGGCGTATTGTTAATGTTAATTCAGCCTTTTTTTGTATTTTTCCTTTTTCTTTATCTTTAATAAGAAATTTTATTTCAAAAATGCATTTTGTTCTTAACTAATTTGATAGACCTCATGTTTTTTGTTTGTTTTTTTTTTTTTAAAGAAACACAAAATTCTTAATGGCGGCTACACCTTAGCATTTCTTTAATAAAATATATATTTTTTTAAATTCCGCTGAAGAATGAAGTCATTTATTCATTTACATATACAAACACAGAGAGAATTTTAGTGGACGAAAAATAATGAAAATTTTCAATATACCTATGAAATTTTTTTTACAAAGTGAACGAAAAAGTTTTCAAAATTAATTAAAACTTCACAACTTTTTTTAAATTCTTGAATGAAATGAATGGAAATTTTAATAAATAAAATGATATTATTCATAAAACTTTATGAACATTTAAATAATTTTTAAAAAAAGTGGACTAGTTCCAGTTCAACTTTATTGCAAAAATTCATTAATATTATGCAGAGAATTCTCTAAGCACAGAACCAAAATTATTCCTATATACGTACTATGAACTGTTTTACTTAGAGAAATAAACTATAAACTGTTTTACAGAGAAAAAATATGGTTGCAATATGATTGCAGCCACAAAACTATGTTTTCTGTAGCCAAGCATTGTAAAAAAAAAAAAAAAACACAAAAAACACGTGTTTTTTAATCTGTCGTACGATATAATCACAATATATTTGCAATAATCATAATACGGTAATAAATGATAACGAAATTATTTCCATGATAATAATATGATACCTAGGACTATAATATGGTTAAAGTGCTAATATTATGATTGCTACAAATATGTTATGATCATTATAAATGTTCTGTGAAATTGTATTCTTAACAATATTTTAATGCGTATTTATGCTGTAGTCACACCGTTCCATTATTTTATTTTCCTGACAATATAGGATTTGTGCTGAAAAAGAGAAATTTTTGCTTTTTAGCTAATAAAATAAAAAAAATTATGTAAACATCGCGTAGCGACTAAATAAGGGTTTTTATAACTCCTTAATAACACAGATCTTATTCGTCAGAGCAAAAACAGTTTGATTATTTAAATTATATTAAAATAAATTCATATAAATTTGTAAATTATTAAATAAATAAATAAATATACGGTTTTACTATTTAAAAAATGCATAAATTTTTAATCCAGCTTCAACAGCATGCTGGGGAATAATATAAAAATTTATTAATATCTAACATAACTATAATAATTGTTAACATTTCCATTACAATAATATGATAATATTGAGATCAATTGGGAATCATGATATGGTAATATTATGATTATAATGTAACGATTAAGGAAAAGATAAAAGTGTGGTTGTCAGAACTATGTCAGAACTATGAATTATGCTGCTCTTCGAATATGGTTGCCCCAACCATATTTTTTCTGTGCATGTAAATAAATTCCTTCAATTTATGAAGTTTTTTGTTTGTTTCTAACAACTGAAAAAATAAGCTAGTTTGATAGAAAAAATATTGTCATAACTTTTGTCTTTTTAAAATCAAACAAATTTTTAAGGCCTTAAATTACTAATATTTTAGCAAGGAATATACAACGGTAGGTACGTGGAAAATTGTGTGATAGTTTATGATGTATTATACATCAGCATTTCTTACCTTCTGCCTTTTCAGATTTCGCTTTGTTTCATGCAATCAGTGAAAATAGAAGCTGTCTGTATTAATCAAATCTTCTGGGCAATTAAAGAATTTTTCAATCTTAAACGATATTGAAATTTATGTATTCTGTTTCGAAGGCTTATTTTTATATTAACACAATAGTTTGCAGAAGGAGAAGGCCGAAGGTTTGCGGTGTTTGTTCTTTAGAAAGAAAATTTTCATAAATTTGACTGACCCAAGAAATCAATGGACTACCTAATGCGCCAGTATTCAGTGCAATACATTTATTTGAATAAAATGTTTTTTTTTTGTGTGAAATCTAATGTTATGTATTAACAGAGTTTTGATTTTGATGAATTTGTTTCTAACATGTAATAGGAATAAATTCATACATTGTAGAAAAAAGTTTTGGGGAAAAAAATTATGAAAAAAATTCTAATATTTATAAACTTCTTTTCTGTGATTGTACTTTTTAAAGGTGTTTATTGTTGTAAATTTCATGTGTATTTTCAAGTAAATTAAGTCATTTAATGCGCTTAAAGCGAATCCTTAAAAAAAATTAAAATTAATTATAATTAAGCGCATTTTGCTTGAGAAAATGTAAATTTACGTACATACAAACACGATACTATAGTTTGTGATAAGTAGGGCTCGGAAATTAATGCATTTATATTCCAGTTTTATGTACATAAAATGTGTAATTAAAATCGCAAAATATGTACTTAAAATTTAAAAAATATATATTTATTATTGATTTTTTATCGTTTTCAATGCCATTTCCATAATTTCAGTTTTTTGTATTAAAAAGTGATTCCAAATTAAAAGTTGTGAATAAACCTTGTCATAAAGTGAGGAATTGCATTTATTTGTAGTTTTTCTTTTTGTGATAACAAAAAAATTATATGTATAAATTAAAAAAATAATTTGTTTATAAAATGAAAAGTTGTGTAAAAATAATTTTTAGCAAAACATCGAGAAAATTTCTTAAAAACATGCACTTTAATGCAAAAGATGCAAATATATGCATTTATAGCAAAAAAATGCTACAAAAATGCCAAAATATGCATTCAAATATGTTTTTATTGCAAAATATGAAAAAATATGCATTAACAAATCGATGCCATTTTGTTGCAAATTTGTTGTTTCGCAAAAGTATATTTAATTAATATTGTTCTCCAGCTAACGACATTAAACATGTATTTAAAAAATCCTTTTGCTGAATATCAATATACTTGCTAAAAGTCTTAAACATGTTTTTTTGATTCTTTTAAAAATAATTTACAATAAGTTACAAAATTCAGAAATGTTCCGGAGTATGAACATATTTATATTTTTTGACGACTTGAATTAATGTAATATCTCAAAAAATATAGAAATAATTATATATAACATAAACAAAATTATCTTTCTACTACTTACATCAATGGTTTTCTAAATATACAACCCTCTTTGCAATAAGAATTGTGTCCTTCTCTTTCGGTTTAGTATGTTTCCTGTGTGATGTGTATCCTTCTCTTTCGGCTTAGTAAGTCTACCTGAACCTATATTTGTTTGCAATTTCAAATTGCCAGTTTGACCATATACATTAATAATCATTATGAACATTTAGTTTACAAATACACATTTACTATTTAGTACAATATAAATAATTTATTTTATCTTTATTTTAATTACTAGAAAATTACTTTCACAACCTGGTAACGGCTTATGTACACTAAAAAAATTAGATAGTAAAACGTCTTAAAAATCAGGAATACACTCAAAAAGGTATTTTTCAGCAAATTTTTTTCTAAAATTATGTTTTGAGCTAAAATTCTAGTTATACTTAATTAGAACTTAACTTAACTAATTAAAACTGAAAATTTTAAACTAATGTTTTACTAATATTTTACTAATGTTTCACTAATTTATTCTGCTAAAAAAAATGTGCTGATAAGCACATATATAGTGTGGACGACAACCAGATTGAAAGATATACGCATAATGAATTAGATGTCGCGGCATGTCAAGATGTAGTAGTGACGAGGGAAATGATACTAGAAAGGACAACTCTTGTAAGACATATACAAAAAGCAACCATAGAAGATTTATATATCTCTTTTACATACATAAAACAAAATTGTGGATTGAAACAACTTAAATTTTCCGTTGCCACCTGCTTCTGAAAATAATTGTTTATTAATTAAATAAAAGACAAAATAAAATATTTAATAAAGATTAAATGTGTATTTGTAAACTAAATTTTTATAGAGATTAATAATCTAGTCTCGTTAAATTGCAAACAAGTATGCAGCAGGTAGACAGACTAAGGCGAAAGACAAAGACACACATCTTGGTAGATATTTATGGTTCCCTCTTCTTATTGCAAAAAACTGTTGTAAATGTCATATTTTGTTATTTTGTCGTTTCGTTTCTATAATTCTCTACGACATTTGCGTTTCTTTAAAAAAATAGCATCATTTATACAACCATTGATGTAAGTAGTTGAAAGAGAATTTTGTTTGTGTTATAAATAATTATTTCTATTTTTTTTAGATATTACATTAAATCATGTCGTCAATGTGGGAGTATGAACATATTAATATTTTGTAATTTATTGTAAATTATTTTTAAAAGAATCACAAAAATATGTTTCATGATTTTCAGCAAATAAATTAACTAAAGTACAATTTTTCTACAGATTTTTTGAGTATTTTTCAGGCTACTAATATTCAGTAAAATTTTTATTAATTTTTAGCAAGGGTTTTTTAATTTATAATCCACTAAGTTTAAGCAAAAGTTTTGCTGAATCTACTAATTTTGTTGCTAAAAGTCAGCTCACTGATTTTCATCAAATGATTTTGCTGATATTAGCATTTTTTTTTTACAAGCACCTTCCTGACTAAAATTTTGCTGACTCAGCAAAGTTTTTTGCTGACTTTACAAACTTTTTTTTTGAGTGTAGTATTTTTCAGCAAATTTTGTGCTAAAATTATGTTTTCTGCTAAAATTTTAGTTATACTTATTCAACATTAAACTGTTTTGAACCTATGTTTACTAATGTATTACTAATATATTTTGTAAAAAAACATTTTGCTGATAAGTACATTAATAAATATAGACGCAGAATGAATTAGACGAGGAAAATGATACAAAAATGTACAACTCTTATAAGACACATAAAAAATCAACCATGGAAGATTTTTGGTTTTTAATTAACTTTTTTGTAATATTTTTCTCATTTTTGTATTCAAAAATTTTATTTTGGGGGATGAATTGTCTATTTGCCCTCCTCCCGGATCCGCGCCTGAATATAAGTCTGTGCAGAAACCTTTCTAGGAGCTCTAAAATTCGACAATCTTTTTTTTTTGGGCGACCCTAGTACCCATGGCTCCACGGTGGCAACCGATTTTGGCTTAAAAAATTATCTATAATGACAAGGCCGCCAGGTTTGATATGTTGGTTCAAATTTTAAAATTAAATTTTTTGGAATAGTATCTAATATTGTTTTCTTCGATCACAAAAAAAATTTTTACATAAGCCCTTTCTTTATTTTTTTTTATAATTGTTTAAGAATTGCTCTTTTTATTAATTTCTAAAGAGAGTAAACTCCTACAAGCAATGAAGAAATGTATTAATGAAGTGAAGATAATTCTCTTAGTGTACTACCTACATGGTAAGGCGAGTTTTTGCTGGGTTTCTTTGATTTAGTGATTTTGTATTATGTGCCTGTAAGATATATAAAATTTTCAAAATAAGTAAATCAAACAACCCAGCAGACTTACAATCAAGTATAAAGATTATTTTAAGGACAATATTTTCCTATTATCAAAATGATCATAAAAACAGTATTTGAACAAAATTTGTATATAGTAGTAAATTTTAAATACTTAATTATAAATGTTCAATTTAAAATAAAACGAATTATTAGATTGCACTAAATCTTAAAATACTATAAACCGTAAAAAATCAAAGTTAATCCCTTTTGAAAAAATAAAATCTCGCTAATATTACACAGTATCTATAAAAATACCAAAGAAAAAACAAATACAATCCCCAAGAAGAATACTATGGATTTAGTTAAAATACAATTTCCTCATTTTCATCTCATTTATGTCTGTACATTTTTTTTTTTATTATTTTGAAAGGAAAACGAAGTGTGAATATAAAATATTCAAAATTCATAAAGCTTTAAATCCCCAGCACAAGGCTAAATCAAAATATTATATATATGTGGCTATATATTCATGAGAGTATGTATGTGTTGGTAAATCTAAATATTTCGATATCTAAAATAACAAAGTAAAAATAAGTGGAAGAATGAACAAAAAAAAAAACAAGTGAAATAATCATCCTACTACTTTTTTATGAATTTACAGGGGGATGATTCCAGCTAAGTTTTTCCTTTTTTATGACTTTTAAAAGCGTTGAATGCTAAAAAAAAGAATCAAATACTTTCGTACACATTTTTTGCATTTACATAAGCATAATTTCCACATAGTTATATTCCTAAACAGACTCATCAGATATGTACGAAAAGTCTTAAATATGAAGTCGGCTGCAGCAGTATAAGGGCGAGATACATTTGTGGATAAAATGATACAAAAAAAGGATAGAGTAGTGTGGAAGGGTACCTACACTGTGGTGCAAAAGTGACCCAATGTTACAAAATTAAAACGCATGAAGTACACTAAAAAAAGGTTAGTAAAGTTAGCAAAAAATTTTGCTAACTACAACAAGATGGGTACGTAATGCCATTATTTAATTTCATTCATAGTTGTATTCTATTGTATTGTTTTTACCATTTTATTTATTTCTTACAGGTGTAAATATGTCTATAAAAATACATTTCTTACATTCGCATTTGAATTTCTTTCCGGACAATCTTGGTGACGTAAGTGACGAACACGGCGAGAGATTTCACCAAAAAATTAAGAACATTAAGCGGTGCTATTTTGGGATGAAGCAATGTTGGGAGACTAATTATGATTTCTCACTAGAGAAACGGATCCCAAAAGCAACCGAAGATAAAGCAAGAGTCACAACTATTTCTAATACACAAAAATGTCAAGAATGTATTGCAAGCGTTTAAACCCAATAAATTGTCGAAAAAATAAAATATTCGGAAAATATGAGATTTGGATTAATTCACTCAATTGCTTATATCTTCTGGTTGGTCTTAGTTCGTACGTAAAAGTACAGAGAAACCAGACGTTTTTTTTTAACGATTTGTACTTTTCCGTCAGCACAGAATCACTGTAAAATATGACTTTTTTAAAAATGTGCTCTATTTTCATCGATATATTTTGAACCGCTTTACTAATCAAAGATCCGATTATACATATTTGTTCGTCATCTCAATCCCTTGCATTTGGGTACGACCGAATCGGACAGCTCGAGATATGATTTGTCAAGGGAAAAAAGGTCGAAAAAATGAAAAAAATACAATATCTCAAAAAATGTTCCATAAAAAAAATTTAAATCAGCGGGAGAAAATACATAAGGAAATCTATCTCTCATCAAATCTGCATGAAAAAATGTCATTTTGTAAACTAGTGTATTTAGTTTTTTAGGCATTAGTGTGATTTCATTAGCATTAGTAGGACAAATGCTAATGGCAAAAATTTTATTACAATTAAATGAATTGCATTAGCATTAGTGAACTAATGCTAATGAAATTTCAATGCTAATGAAAAAATCCCAAGTATGTTGTATAGTTATATGAATTTGAAAACACCGAATTTAATGTAAATAGTCTTAAGACACACAAATTTATACAAAAATACTTTTTTGCAAAAAAAAATAATTCATCAAATTTTGATTCATATTTTTGCATATGGGGATGAAATTTCAGTATTGGATCGCTCAATTTGCTTAAAGTTCAGAGCCAAGCGTCGAAAGTCTCCCCAGATGGTAATTATAAGTATAATTTCAAATAAAGAAGTTATAGCTATTTTACTGTCAAAGTATTATGTTTTTACTAGTTTTGTTTAAATTTATTTAAAAACAGTATTATTAACATACATTTCGCTTTTAGTTAAACAAATTTTCACACATTTTGATCTAATAAAACCCAATTTAAGGATATAATTTTTATCTTTTATCCTGATCAGTTGAAATGCACAATTTAGTTACTATTTTTTACCGACAACATACTTTGTTTCTCCATATATTATTTAAATCGCAAACAACTTCTTAGGTCTTTAATAAAATTATTGTTATACCCTCCATCCCATAGTGCAGGAGGGTATATTCACTTTGTCAAATGTTTGTAATTCTTTTAAAAAAATTCTGGGACCCCATAAACTATATATATTCTTGATCAGCATGGATAGAGAAGTCGATATAGCCATGTCCGTCTGTCCGTCTGTCCGTCCGTCTGTCTGTGGAAACACAAAATACTCCTCCAATACAGAAGAGGTACTGCTAATTTTCAGTCAAATTGTTTGTTGGTATCATGAGCAGTTTTCTAGTGAAAATGATCAAAATCGGTTAACGCGTTCAAAAGTTATGAGTGAAAATGTGGGAAGACCTCTAAAATTTTTTTTTTTATTTCATCATACATACATACATACGTACATTCAATGCTTATACAAAAGAATATACGCAAGCAGGGATGGCTGTCAATATCGCTGAATTACCGTCCCCGATTCTAACACCTTTCAACTGACTATCGTTATCGCTTAAATACCGTTACCGATATTCTTGAAATACCGTTATCCGTAAAATACCGTTACCTTAAAATACCGTTACCGAAATAATCTAACAAGATCTGAACAAAAAAACTTCTGTAAATAGATATATTTTCCCAAAGTGTGATCATAAACTAGACAGTCATTTAAACTCGGGCATAATGCGGTTAAAAATTGTGGTGTGCATTAACATTACCTGTATAACTAAAATAACGTTATCCTTAAAATGCCGTTACCAAAATAATTGAAAAATCTTTTTCCCTAAAATAAAGTTACCGAAATATCTAAAATATCGTTACCGCTAAAATACCGTTAGCGAAATAAATAAAATACCGTTAACGCTAAAATACCGTTAACGCTAAAATCCCGTTACCGAAATAACTGAAGTATAGTTTCCCCTAAAATACCGTTACCGAAATAAAAGAAAATAGCGTTACTACGACCAATAACCACATAGAATCGGTTACCATCCATGGTCATGATCAACACTTATAAACAAAAAAAAACTCACAAAATATTGTTGTTGTTTTTTGTTTTGTTTTGTATACAGTATGTATGTACGGCCCTATGCTCCTTATAGGAACGACGGGAATATATATATATATGTATGTACGTATGAATTAGTAGCAATCGCATGCAGAGTTGCCAGGTTTGACGATTTGTCGTCATTTTGATGATATTTAATACCCAAAATAACTAAATGACTATTTGACGACTTTTGCTTCCAAAATGACGATTTTTTGACAATAATTTAATATTTCAGCAAGATCTACTTATTTATCATTCTCATAAAATCGCCGGCTCGATTATTAAATTTATATTATTTCGTTAAAAATTGAAAGCAAAAACATTGTTTTTTGAGCGATAGCTAGCTTTTATATGCTAATATGATGTGAAATACAATTTTGCAAAAATGCAAATCCTAGAATTGAATAAAACTTAATCCAAACCGCATTTATTTTTTTATAAATTCATTACGGGTTTAGCTTAATTTAGTTTCTGTGTTTATATGTTTAGAACATTTCTTTAAATTTTTATAAAATTTAATTGGAGTTAGATTTAAATAAAAATAAAAAAATTTTCATGTTAAAACACAAGGCATGGACTTTTTTTGCGAAACAAACAGATCTCTAGCCCGAATATATTTCATGTTGAAAGATGATATATATACAACTTTAAATGAAACAAAATAAATCCAAAAATAAATCCGGTGCTTAAAAAACAGGCCTAATAATGTAAATAAAGTGCCAAAATTTAATAATTAAAAATATAACATTAAGTTTGTTCGATAACACAAAAATTTGTACAAGTTTTTACTGGAAGGTGTTCGTTTAGACAAATACGCAGTAAAAACTGGTAAAAAGAGAGAGTAAAGTGACAGTTTGATGCCAAAGAACTTACAAGTTTTTACTGGATACATTTTTGCCAGAAAGAATTTGTAAGATGAAAAAAACATATGACTAAAAAATAAAAAAATATGCTTGTATTTTTAGTAAACAAAAATTAAATTAAATTTTAATTGTTTATGGATTGAAAGTGAAAATGATTAAATAATTAACTATGGAAGAAGTTAAAAAACATTTAAATTATTTTTGGTCGATAATTTCAATTAACTTTTTCCTTTTCCATAATGACCAGTTGATTTTTTTTTAATATTTAAAACAAGCTAGTTTATCTAATTTAATAATTCCTACAAATTTTCTGTTCGTTTACTTTTTTGTAAATTTGTCTTACTATTTGTAATTTTGTTACTGAGTAGTTTTTACTGAACTTTACAGGAAAAGTAATCGAACAGACTTATTGTTAAAGAATTTCCAAATTTTGTAAAAGAATTTAATATTTAAAAAGTTGTGCCACTGAAATGTTGTTCACAGAATTATGCAGATATAAGTGTTTAACAGTTCAAGTGGTAAAATTAGTTTGATTTAAAGTTGTATTTATTTGATCTTTCAACATTATATTTTTGTTATTTTATTAATTAATAATCATATAATTACAAGTTATATACTATTACCCTAACCGAGCACTAGCTACTATGGCCTTCGGCGCGTTTGTAGCGAAAACAGATCAGTGCCTCTGGTGGGAATCGAACCCACGACCCCCACACTGATAAGCCAGCACGCTACCAACTAGCCTACTGGGGCACACTGTTTCAACATTTTATAAATATGAATATCGTTGTAAAATATAATGATTTTCGAAGTTTAAACCAAAGAGAAGTGTCAAAAATCGTGTTATATTACAACGATAACACGTTAACATTTGAAATGTGAATAACATTATTGTATTTTATTTTTTATTAAAACTTTATCCCTCTTCTAACAAATATATTTTATTTTGACGATTTTTCAAAATATGATGACGATTTTGACGATTTTTTCTAGAAAGTTTGTCGTTTTTATGCTTTGCAAACCTGGCAGCACTGGTTATAAGTGCAAATGCGAGAAGCCCTCGAAAAATTGTTAAGCTAATTTATAAAGTATGCTTTTGTTTTCCATATACCAGGCTTGCCATATACATTTTTTTGTTAACCCCAACAAATCAAAAAATCACCAATTAGAAAAAAGGTAGAACAAAATAGTTTAGTTAAAATTCTTTATTTATTTGACTGCATTAACCGGAGTTGCCAGACACATTAATCGTTATCAGATCAAAAAAATATCCAGGAACAAAATCCCCGAATCCAACAATGTAAATTCATAACTTTTTTTCGTACACTATTTTTACTTACTTTCATTCTCAACCTTTAATAAATTTGCAAGGAAACTCTTACATTCTAATTACATTTATTAAAAACCCCATTCAATTTAAAGGACATTCACTTTCAGAACTTTTTTATTTAAGACATATAAGGTGCATACTTCATCTTAAAATCTTTTGATTATATGCATTTGTTTTCCTTAAAAGCCCTAATTTTTATTTGATACATACAAAAATAATCTAAATTAAACCAATCGAATTTTGGGAAAATTTCTTAGGGTTCTTATTCTAGGAGTCGTAAACGAGAATTGCACAAGCAACTGAGCTGAAAAACAATAATTTGAAATACCAGTTTCTTTAATTTTTTGTGTCTCGAAAACACCCTAAACACTCGAAAGATTTTCTTTTATAATTTTTGACAAACTTAGTTTCATCACACTTTCCGTTTTACTTATGTGATGTAGTATAAATACATGTGTTGTAATGTAAACTGGCATTTCATAATTATTTCATTATGTATGTCTCCGCAAGTGTATTTTTGTTCCCTTAAATTTATCTAAAATTCTGATTATTCGAAA
Organism: Delia radicum; assembly: GCA_021234595.1. NCBI lineage: Eukaryota > Metazoa > Arthropoda > Insecta > Diptera > Anthomyiidae > Delia > Delia radicum. The sequence continues at coordinate 147,393,804 of CM037851.1, read as the reverse complement.
CTGTTTTTATGCGTTTGTATTCATTGCATCTCTTCTAACGATCCAAAAATATATTTTAGTAACTTTCTTTCATTATTATATAGGCAAAGAGACAAACAACAGGCGAATTTTACAACAGTTTTTTTAACATCATAAGGAACTATACAAATATATATATTTTTCACTACACGTTCTTCTTTAGGTAATCAGAATAACCTTTGAATACCCACTGCAGAATTTCAGATTCATTTTAGTAAACTTTAATTAAACATTTTTTCTTTTGTAACATCCCAAATACATTAATCAATCAGTCATATTTTGTTTTACTTATAAAAACAACATTATTTTTGTTATTTTTACAAAGAATATAGATATTAATATTGTTTGCACTTTCCCTGGCTTATGAAAACACCGAGATGGAGGGTATCCAAAAATTCGTCACAGCCGAATTTAATCTTTTTTAATACCAAATTCGGCACATCGGACTTTAATGCTTCCACTTGTTTTTAGTTAATTTGCAATTGTAGAAGATAGAAGGTTAAATTTCTGTCTTTATTAAGGTTGAAACTCTATCATTATGAAGACGACACATTTCATACCATTATACCTAATAAAATTGATTTTTACAAAAAGGCTTGGAGAATACATACTTCTTGGTTTTTTAATTTTTAAACATTGGCACACTTTTTCACCACAGTGTACTACTGTACGTCTGATTGTAGTATATTGTATAAAATCCACCCACATAAAGGTTCAATGTAACACAATCAGAATTTGAAATGATGAATTGTTTTCCAAATTATTTCTTGGATTTTGTATTTTTTGTATTTTATTTAAAGTTTGCATTTCTAATACAATAAGAAATAATATCTTATAAATTAAAGTATTAGAATCCGAGAAGTTCAACAATATCGTCAAAAGTAAATAAATAACACTGTTCGCTAATCGGAGAGTTATTTTTCTAAGACTGAAGAAGATAATCGCATTCCGCTAAATTTAGGCGGTCTAAATTGTAGCTAAGAAAGTTAGTTAAAAATAATACGATACATTCACAATACTAGGCAAATTAGCTAAATTAACAGAATTATTGAGCTATATCAACAAAAATTTCTGGTAAAATGATCTCCTGATCTGATTAGAGGTGGGCCCATATTTATAACCGGAAATATAAGGGCTCCGTAAAGGCTACTTAATATGTATCTCTTAGTTTCTGAGTAGATATCTCTTAGTTTCCGAGATATAAGCTTTGATAGCGTTTAATTTGATAGGGCATGATATTTTGTTAAAAAAAAAACTGAATTTTATTGGCTGTTCTCGAAAAGCAACGTCATTACTAAATAGAAAGCAATTTGTTCAAGTTGGTGAATCTAAAATAAATGATAAGAAAACCATCGAATTTAAAGAGAAACTATATTCATCCAATAGTTCTTCAAACACAGATTGAATATGATGCTGCGATTTTGTGAGAATTTTTAAGACTTCACAAATGATGTCTAAATTCATAATATTCAAACCATATATCTTGAAAACCGATGAGATTATGAACATAAACATTGATGGGAATAAGTTTAAATCATAATCTTCTGTATGGAAATTATATTAACAAACTAAATTCAGAATACCTTTGGGAATTGGTATATTATATAAGTTTGAAAATAAATTTAACACCGAAACAAAGTTGTTTATTTATCAATCACTCGAACCTGATATATCTCCCAGTAATATATGGTAGTAAAACCAACGCATCAACGAAGTCGCTCCAATCAGCTCAACATAAAGCGTTAAAAATTGTGTTTAACATGCCGGTACGCCATAGCACCGTTGATCTATTTAAACATATTTCTTTCAATCTGGTTGTCGTCCTTAATGTTAATGTGCTTATCAGCACAATTTTTTTTTACCAAAATAAATTAGTAGAACATTAGTAAAATATTAGTAAAGCATTAGTTTAAAACAAGTGAGTGCTGAATAAGTATAACTATAATTTTATCTTGAAACACAATAGTATACTTGATTTACAAAACGTATTACTACCTTTTCTAATAACTTACTCTTGTGAGTGTATAGGTTCTCATACAATACAATTTAAAAAAATGCAATTTAACCCATAATCCATAAAAAAATATTTTAACTTTTGAACCCACCTTTTAACCCTTAAAATTGAGAAAAGCAACAAATAAAATCTAATATGACAATATTATGTTAGATTTTTGGACTTGAGGTAGAACAATATTTTAACTAAATATATGAAATTATAGAAAGTCTGAAAAAACAATTTTTGTATTTTTAATACAAAAATGAAAACATTTTTGAGCGTGGGCCGCTAAAAAAATACGTGTCCCTTATTTTTCTTTTCTTTATAACATATCCAAATTTCACTAAGATCGAAGTGAACCCATCGGGAGGCTCCCCTTGCAAGTGTTAACCTTTTTCAGCTGTTATCGCCAAAATTAAGCAATTAAACTAAATTTTCAAAATGCCTTTGTTTTTTTGGAAAATACATCTTTTGAGTTTTATTAGGGGGTTAAATATGTATTGAACTCTCAACATGTTTTAAGTAATCGTTTCTTTTAAAGCTCTGTGTATAAATACAAAGACGCACTACACAAACAAGGCAAGGCGCACATTTTTAGTCAGCACAATATTTATTCAAATGGTATTCTACTTCCCTTAAGGTTAATTTGAACTTTGTTTTTCTTCATTCTACAAACATCTATTATTTCAATGGATGTACGTACCCCACCCACACTCATAGCCACATGCAATGATTGTGGATCCTTATAAAGCACCCCCTTTTGTAGTTGTATTCTGTTAAGCATCATCATGGAATTTTTTTGTAAAATGGTACATTTGTATTTGTTTTTGCCTACATAAACCATTTTTTTTGTCGATTTGTTTTTGTAAGAAAACCACCCCCAACAAGGATTTTTTAGATTCAATTTAAGCTAAAGGCAGTGTATGAATGACTGACTGACAGACGGACAGAGTGTGTTGTGTATTTTGAACGGAAGGTCTGTCTGTCTCTGAGTATCCACAATTTATATATCTGAATGTTCATTAGGGACATAACTGGTTTGCTATTTTGCAGATCCCGGGTAAATGTAGTTATATCTAGTCATATATAATATGATTAAGTCATATCTGACTTTAAATGAAGTCACATTACGGCTAATATCATTATATAAAAATACACTTAGAATACTATGGAGGCAAAGACCACTGCAAATATAGTTAAAAACAAATGAAATTTTGCCTAAAGAAAGAACGACTTACATTTCAGTAAATTAAACTAACATTGTCATTTGTTTTTAACTGCTCAAAAATGAACCATAATTGTGATTGAAATGAACCGCATATGTAGTTAAAAATAAACAAACTACTGTATAAAATGAATGAATACAGTACTTTGATGTGGTTTGTTTTTTTAAATGAACTACATATGTCTGTTTTTGTTTGTTTATATACAAAAAAAAAATTAGGAAAAAAACAAAAAACGTGTATTGAATATCCACCAGAGGTGGACCTTGCACATAACAAACAAGTTTTCAATTTATTTTTTGATCAATGGTGATAATCTTTTACTTCGAGCTTCTCATGTAGTGTATAAATTAGTTTATATGAATGTTTGATATTTTGCATGGGATTGTTACCTCATTCAAAACGTGTTCTGATGATTCCCGAAATAGATCTATCAACACATTCCTGAAAGGGTCAAATAATAAATTTGAAAACAAAAAACTCTATAGATTATTTGTTAGGACAATACCCTAATAAGGAAATATAGATAATTTTCATGACACAATTAAAGGTCGAAAAAAACATAATTTTTATTTTTAATAAAAATTATATCAAACTTGCAAGAATTTAACTTCTTCTACAAATGGCTATTTTTCACTTAAAAATAAAGAATACTGTATTACAATTCAAACAACTACAAATATTTCCAGCAAAAGTTCCCTGAGTATACATCGGATCATTTTTATTAAAAGATTTTTTTTATAAGGCACTTGATATTATTATATGTATCCAACTCTTACTACATATATAAATATATATATAAGGCTTAATAATAATCCAAATATATGTAGTGATCGATATGATTATATATGGTCCCATGCTAAGTCTTATTAAACTATATGTGACGCAGTACTGAAAATATTTTCCTTATAATTTTATATAGCATCTACATAGTCGCGTACATATTTTGGCAAAAGTTCAATATCAAATTAAGTTATACGCAAGTTAAGGTTTTCTTACATATGGCTTCACATATAATCATACTAATTTTATAGCGAAATTATTTGCAAGTTATTTATTTTAAATTATTTCAAATAAAAAATGTATACATTTTATAAGACAGCACCACTTTATTATATATTTCTGAAACACTAAAGTTATTCTCTATAATTTTGAATCATTTCGTTGTTTTATTTAAAAAAATGTTGGTCTTTAAAATTGTTGATTTTTGAAAATGTAAATTTTAAATTAAAATACATTTAAGCATATCTTCAAGTTACTAAAAGCATACCTACTTTCGGCTAAAATTTTATAAAATCATATATATATATATATATATATATATATATCATATTAGATGTTATTTAAAGTCCCGGCTATGGACAAATGTCAAAATATTTGATATAATTATATACACGTAGATGACTCATTTTTCTGATCAATTTGTATGTGCTTTTATATGGGAACTTATCAAATGATTGTTAAAATTTTTATCCGGGATAACAAAAAAAAGTCAGCAACATTTTTGCTGGGAGTATCATTACAGAAAAATTGCTAATATCCGTGAAAAATATAAAGAAACATGATCTTAATTTTATGCGAGGGACGAGATATCGTCTCTCGTAGCCAGGTTTTTACTGTTTTTAACATTGCAATTATGTGGACTATGTGAATAATGTAAAGAATGTAATGTAAATAATGTAAATTATGTAGTGTAAATTATGTTATCAATGTAATGTATGTAAGGTAAATAATGTAAACTATGTAAACAATGTGAAATATGTAATATAAATAGTGTAAAGAATGTATGAAAAAAAAAAAAATTATTTTACTTTGAGTTTTTTTCGTTCCATTGTTTTCACCTGGGAATGGTATCATGTCTGATAGAATGTTGTGTTTGATGTTCTGTATGATGTCTAATATATATTTACATATATTTTCAGAAATCTCAAAATGTAGTAAAGATTCCATTTTACCGGGTGTTTCGAACAATTGATAAGCTATATGTATAAAAAAATATAAAACAAAATAAAGTGAATTGTTTTTTACAAAAAAATATATATTTTTCTATAATATTTCTGAATCCCAAAATTTTGACTATTGATATGCAAAAATAATTTTTTCAATATCTTTTAAAAAATTTTATGGCCGAATTTTTCGATATTTCAAAGCTTCCAAAAAATATCGTTTTGGAAATATGTGTTCACTGCCAAACACACTCCCAAAATTTTATTAAAATCGAAGACCATCAAAATATTAATCGTTGAACTACAAAGGAAATTAAATAAAAATCAGTATCGTTTCTAAGTCTTAAGCATAAATTTGCTTTTGATATGTGTTGTTTTAAAAGTATTTGAGTCCTGGGCAAGACCGGGTACAAACAGCTAGTATTCAATAAAAAGGTTTTTAGAAATTGGTTTCGCTGCATAAAGTTTTGTTCCGAATTAATCTTAAAAAATTGATACTTATTATTAGTACAAGCAGAAAAAAAAATACTGGGGGAATATTATCGATGTGCTTAGTACTTATGCAACCACATAAGTTTCAAGTTAGTTTAACAAATTTCTTGTAAAATATATGCATTTTTTTGGAATATTTTTACTAGGCTTGTATATTGTATATGTATGTACTTTGTAAATCTAATTTGAAACTTATGTGCTTGTAATTAAGGGGAATATTAAGCACTTCGATAATATTCCCCCAGTTTTGTTCTGCGTGTACTTTATTGTCCATAAGGCAATGCTCTATCATTTTTTCCCAACACAAAAGTTATAACCCTAATGCTCATATAATTTTGTATTTTGAGTCTGCACAATATGCGATAAACGATTTTTACAAACGAGACATACTCAACCACATTCGCAATTTAAAAGAATCCCAGCAACTACGAAATAAAAAAAATTTGACATGAAATCAACTTTCATGTAAGGAATGTACGTACACTCAAAGCAATGCGTCTATAATTAAACAAAAAAACTTGAAAAATCAGTTTAAACCAACAATTTTCAATAAAAATTCAATAGATTTTAAAAATTGTTAACCGAATTGTATTGAAATTCTGTTTTTGTAAATTTATCAATTCTAAACTGCAAAGTTATTAATTTCAACCGAGTTTAACTTACAAGGAAACTATACAGTGGTGAATACTCAGATTTTAATAAAATGTATTTATGTTGAATAATTATAATACAAACAAATTTAAGATATTATGATTTTTTTGTACGATGTCTTAAGCTACTTGAGAAACGAAAAGTTTTGATACTCAGATTGCCTATACAGTGCACGGAAAGAAAAACCATGGTTGAGGTAACAATACTTAAAGAGCAATTTACATTTTTAGGTTTATGATTGCGGTGCCCATGTTACTATGGTTGTGACAACCATACTTTTATCTGTTTCTGTATCATAATATTAATTATCATATTATGATACCATGTTATGGTTCCAAAAAGAAACCAATATTATCATATTATGGTTCTGAAAGGTTTTTTAAGTTATCATAATATGAACCCTACAGTATTCTCTCAACATTCTGTGGCAGCTGGATTAAAAAGGCATGAATGTTTGTTTTTTGTATAGTACAAATGCACATATATTTATTTAATAGTTTACACATTTAAATAAACTTAGGTTTAAAATAATTTAAGTAATCAAATTGTCTTTGCGATGAAGAATAAGCTTTATGAAATATTTTGTCAGCTATACACGGGAATATTGTTAAGAATACAATTTCACAATACATTTACAATAATCACAACTTGTTTTGCAGTAGTCATAATATATGCATTATAACCATATTATAGTCCAAGTTATCAATATATGGTCACGGTAAATATTTTCGCCATCATTTATTACCATCTTATGATTGTTGCAAACATATTATGACTATTTATTTAAAGCACGCGTATTTTGTTTATATTCTTATTTTACATTTTTTTCTTTAACAATATTTGTTTTGCTTGTGTATTTGCACACACGCTTTCTTAATTTGCAACACTTTTACGTACATTTAATAAACAATAACTTTATTTAAGTAATGCTTGATAATTAAGCTTTTGCCTGGACTTCCAGACTAGAACAGGTCGAAACCGCAAAAAAAATCACCGTTACAATTAACACCACTAAGTTGTTTTTTTTCATTTTAAAAGTCTTTTTGTCAACCCCAATAACGGTTTCTCACAAGTTCTTTTCACAAAAACTCAAACAGGAATGGCACTAAAAGAGCGTAGACGCTAATATAGAAAACAGACTGATCTTCTTATAGCTTTCGCAACTACAATATGGCTGTAGTTAGCGAGAATATTATGATAATAAATACTATATTATGATTGTAGACAAGAGAATAATATGATAACCGAAAAAAATAGAGATTTCTACTAGAACATGATTAAAGCAACAATATTATTGGTGAAATATGATTGATACAGCAATAATGTAATTGAATCAAACATTTATGGCAGTAGGAAACATATTTTTAGGGCCAAAATCATATTGCAACCATATTTGTTATCTTCGTGTGGGCCTAGGGATGCAGCTTATTTTTTTTTTAAATATTTAAAATATGGTTATAAAAGCTCTTTGGGAAAAGTATTATTAAAGCTGAACGATTATGAAATTTTAAAAAATTCCAGACACCCCCTCTATAAAATGAAATATTTGAACTCAAACCCACAACATCTTCCCATACAAATGTGGTATTCGAAAAATATTTTTTTTGAATAAAAATAACAACAATTTCCGACATTCACGGATGCTTTATATATTGGTGGATGCGTGTTTAAGTAATGCCCAATTTGCCTACAGCTTAATAACTTATATGAGAATTAAGTTAAAAAAAAAAACGTAAAATTGTATAATTTTTGATCCCTAAATTAGAGATTGCGCCCCTAAAACAAAACATATGTCTAATAAAAACAAAATCAGAAAACTTTGATGCATCGGCTTTGCGACCTATTATTTCAAAGTGACTTTAGGACGCAGATTACGAAAATGGCCATAGAATTTCAAAATTAGATATAGTTAAAAAACTATTTGCAAAAAACTTTTTGTAGAAAATTTAAATTTTTTGCTCAAGTTTTTACGAAAATACAAAATTTAAAATAATAGTGCTAGTTTTATACAACATTTAAATAGTGTGAACTATGCCTTTTAATTTGATATATTACAGCTTCCGAAAGATGCGATAATATTCCATATAAAGGGTCCGCCAAATAACTTTTTTTTTTTTAAACTCCTGAACCAATTGGACTTTGTATGGTGTCATACCAAGGTCTTTATGCAAAATTCGTCTCAATGATGTCTTCGAAATGTTCAATTGTTGAGAACGACGGTGAATTGATGGCGCTTCACGCACACTTTCTGCCACAGCAACAATATTCTCGGGTGTACGCACTGTTTTTGGCTTTTCACGCTTTGGTTTATCGATGAGGATGCCAGTTTCTTTCACTTTTTTCACAAGATAACGAACATACGGACCATATTCGTTCAGCGGAAGGATAAAACTAATTATCTGTCAAATCAGACATGAGCTACGTGTTACCATTCACAAAATAAGCACTAGTTGAAAAAAAAAAAACGTTAGATGGCGGACCCTTTACATATATTTAAAGTTCAAATTTCTCATTTTTTACGATTTCGCTAATAAAAAATCTAAAACAGAAGCAATATCCAAAATTTGTATATGTACATTTAGTAAACATCGCGTGTTACTTAACTTATGAAAAATAGCGTATTTTCTCTTTTAGTTTAGGGAAAAAATAGTTTAAACTAAAAAAAATTTATATATTTGTATGCCTTAAAAATATGGAGTCTGTGACAAATTTTAACTACTAAATTTCAGATAAAAATATTCCAGTGTGTTTCTCACATGTTTTCTAATCAATACCAACCAAGTTCTAGCTTATTGAAATGTATTTTCCTAAAAAATAACGATTTTAAATTATGCACGTTAAAAATTGTACTTTTTATATTTTCTCCATAGTAAAAATAGTACATACAAACTCAATTTTAATAAAAAAAGTTATAAAAATTTAATTTCAGATTGAATTTTCTGACAACTTTGCTAAACAATTTGTGGAGTTTTTTAATGACATGAAAAAGTTTAATATAAATTAACATCATGTGCTAAAATTTTGCAAATTCAATTACAGAATTTTATATTATTTCCAAAAAATCAACCACGTGGTTGATTACTAAGAAGACAAGAATGGAGCAACATTGATTATTAATAGGTTTTTTGTTAAAGTTCTGCCTATATAGGCTCTATATAGGCTCTAGCTTTTCTAAAACTTCGGGTTCTGATGAGATCTTTAGCCAGATCGAAATACTAGTATCAACCTAGCTAATATGTTTGATTTGCTTTATTTTTGTAAATATACGGAGGTTGAAAGCTCGTTATAAATTGAAAATAACATAAAAATAATCTCGATGTATATAAAAACAAAAAACTAATATAACTGTAAAAAATATTACTTGAGCCAGAGTACACACTAAAAATTTTTTATATAAATAGAACATTTTTGGTCTTCAAAGTTTAGTAACGTCGTGATGCTTGTTAGGAAAAGACCTAACCACGTGGTTGATTACTAAGAAGACAAGAATGGAGCAACATTGATTATTAATAGGTTTTTTGTTAAAGTTCTGCCTATTATATAGGCTCTAGCTTTTCTAAAACTTCGGGTTCTGATGAGATCTTTAGCCAGGTCGAAATACTAGTATCAACCTAGCTAATATGTTTGATTTGCTTTATTTTTGTAAATATACGGAGGTTGAAAGCTCGTTATAAATTGAAAATAACATAAAAATAATCTCGATGTATATAAAAGCAAAAAACTAATATAACTGTAAGAAATAAGTTTAGTTTTCACATTAATTGTAAAGATATCCTGCACCAAATCGCAAATAATTGGTATGATTTTAAATGCTCAAAGTTGATACTTTAGAATCATATTCAAAGTTATTCGTAGTTTCTTCAGGAATATGAATCAATAAGAAATTGAAAAGAAAAAACTGGAATTTTGGTAAAAGTTAAATTCGCGAATATATCAAAAACCATAGCTAATATTGAAATTTGGTGCACACATTCGAGATCTACGTCCTAAAATCTATCAAAATTGATAAGTCGTGTGCCCGATGCATTTTTAGTGCCTTCACAACATATAGAAGTTTCATTCAAATTTGACGCTTCACAACTGTGTAGTTTCTTTGTTAGTCTGAATGTCAAAAATATTTCGTTTAAATTACAGATGATAAATGTATACACAATAAAAAAAAAAAATGTCTTAATCGAATATTTCGGTTAATGCTGCCGAAAATTTGTATGACACCATCGCATTTCTGGTTTTCAAACCACACTCAGAGAAATAAAGTGCCAACCGAATTGAAAAGTGTATTTTAATGCTAACAACCTACAAATTCAGTTAGTACAACTATATTTACATTAGATTTCTAAATATTTTGGGTGTTGCAACTAAAATTCAGTTGAATTAACCGAACTTTGTTATGAAAACTAATGTAAAGTTGTACCTACAGCCAGAAAGTCGTAATAACCGAATTTTAGTGGTAGCAACCTAATTTAAGTTTGCATGTGCATATTGCGATTCTTACAATCCAAATTAAGTAACCATTTTGTCCGCCAAATTCGGTTAAGACAAATTTAGTTTTTTTTTCTGTGTATGCCAAGTATATAATACACATACATACACACACACGGTTTTCCTTTTCTGAGTCAAGTACTTGTTATGGAATGATTTTTTTTTTTTCTATTTTGGCTTGATTATTCTTGGTTTAAACAATTCTCAACGTTGTTTTGTGTCTCCGTTTGAAAATATCGATCCCTGTTGGGTCGTTGCCTGTTTTGTTGTTCTATGACGTTGTTGTTGGTTGTGTTCGTTCTTGTTCTACTTGAAATCATGTTTTCCATTGAATTTTTAGCTTTCTCTTCTTTAAACGTTCATACGTTAATGGTTCCACTCCCATGCTTACGAAATGGAAACTAAATGTAGAATTTAGTACATCAAAAATTGTATGAAATAACAAGTTTTTTTTTCTGAATCTAGTTTGAAAAGTTTTTTACGTAAAAAGTTGTTTGTAGAAGAGACCAAACTACTACGCACACTCGTACAATTTTTTATATTTATATGTAAAATAAAATGGTTTTCATGAAAAGTAGTTTCTAGTTAGTAATGCTTACTTTAAATAAAATTAAATTGAAAACAGAAAGAATAGAGTGACCAGATGTTAGAGTAATTCGATATGCTACTTAATTCGACATCTTTAAACAAAATGCTTTTCACTATAAATGCTACGTAGCATTTCGAAATATTGTACATGTACTATAAATGCTACGTAGCATTTCAAAATACTGAACATGTACTATTTACATGGATCGGTTTTGCAGGATAATATAATTGATTCAACTAAATCACCTTCAGAGTAAAGCCAGGCAAGCAGTTACAGTGGGGAGCACTCGTGACTAATATGTAAGTAGTTTTTACACCTAAAGATTCAGGTACCTTTCTAAGGTATATGGTACACATAGAGAAATAAAGTGCCAACCGAATTGAAAAGTGTATATTAATTGTAAAAACTTATAAATTCAGTTAGTACAACGATATTTATATTCGACTTCCGAATATTTTGGGTGTTGCAACTAAAGATTTGTTTAATTAACAGAACTTTGTTGATAAAAACTAATGTTAAATTGTTCCAACAGAACGTAATTCGTAATAACCGAATTGGAGTCGTAGTGGCCGAATTTTATTTGGCAAATGGCCTACATTTTTCTCTGTGTGTACGATGATTTCAAATGCAAAGCAGGTTTGTAAAGGAGTAAGCCAAAAAGAATTGCATACAAACCTGCTTACATATGCTATGATTTTTATATGGTGAATTTCCACTAGGAAGCATTATTTTTAGGCAAAACAAGCGCGCACTTTAGCGCTTCAAAAAAGCTGTGGTTTCAAGGCTTTCCGTAAAACAAATTTCACATTTTTTAATTAATGTTTGTTTAACAAAAAACAAATGATCTTGAACTTGAATAAAGTTAAATGACTAATTACGTTTTATTGCATACTCGAAAACACCAAACACAATCGGATATCACTCGGGGAAATTGCTACATAATCCACGATATGAAACTTTCTGCATTACAACCTACATCTTTATAAGGATTTAGAGTAAGCTTCTTACAACCTACATCCTTGTTAGGGAAAACGGTAAGCTCAAAATTTGTGTTTGTTTATTTTTATACATAAATTATTCTTTTTTGCTGCTTCTCAGTATGAGGTAATATTAAGCACTTATATCAGCGCATTTATTTTATCCTGCTTCTAAGAACACGAAATTTTTTTACTGGGATAGTAACGGGAAAAATCTGGGTTTTGATCAAAATACTAAGATTTATTTTTTATAATACTCGTAACGGCACATCAACACACTATTCTTACTCTTGTTTCAGATTTTGAATTTTTAAGATATTTTGGTTTTTACTGATTTTATTGTCGGTAGAACTTGATAATAAATTCGAATTTAACATTTTACAACCGCAGGACTTTAAAATTGCAGTTACAACTTCAATTTCAATTTACAATATTTTCGTAAAGAAATAAGTTATCATAAAAATTCAAAAACTGATAAAAGTGTAAGAGTAGTGTTTTCAGGTGCCTTTACAAGTTTGATGCAAAATATATTTCCAGGAAAGTAAAAAATCGAAGCATTTTGATCAAAAACGGCACAGATTCCGGGGCCAGATTTGAATTCAGCGTACCTTATACCTTTAGAAAAGTGTACTTTAGTTCTAGTGTCAAATATTGTTCGGCCTGAATCTTTAAGTGTAAAAAGTACTTGCATGTACTCACGAGTGCTCCCCTCTATAGATCCAGGGAGTGTACATTCAGGAATTGTTGCTAAAAGAAAAAACTTAGCCGCTCGTGTTTTTGGGCTAAACTTCTTTATAATGCATACTATAATAATAATTTTCCAAATATTATTAAATCTCATTCGCTGTATTTACAGTGCGGCAGTCAAAAATGGCTTTCCCGACATCGTAATTTCATAAAAATATTAATTAAGACTCAGGTTGTCGTAGGTATTTCACATCTTCTATTTGTAGTTGAAATACTCATCTAATCTCGATGTATTCTAAAGTGTTGGATTGGTGGCGCTTTGTGTACACGCAAACAAATAACATGGTTTCGGCAACCATATTCGACAACCATACTTATATGGTTGTGACAACCATACTCTTATCTTTTTCTAATCATAATATGATAATTAGATTACCATATTATTGCTCCCAATTGATCTCAATGTTATCCTATTATGGTTATGGAAATATTTATAAATTATCATAGTATGATTCCTACATTATTCTCCCAGGTTTCTGTTTAAGCTAAATTAAGAAGTTATGCATTTTTTTTAAATAGTACAAACGTATATATATTTATTTAATAATTTACACATTTAAATAAACCTATAATAATTTAAGTAATCAAATTGTGTTATTATTTATATAAATCATTATTTTGTCGCTTTGCGATGTTTACAAAAATTGTTTATTTTAGTATCTAAAAAAGCAAACTAAATTTTCTCTTTTTCAGCCGAAATTTTATTTTGTCAAGAAAAATAAAATATTGGAAACATGTGATTACAAAATAAGTACACATCAAAATATTGTTAAGAACACAATTTCAGAATACAATTATAATGATCATAGCATTTATACTATAACCACATTATAGTTATATCTATTATATTATGATCATGGAAAATAGTTTCGTCATCATTTATTACCATATTATAATTATTGCAAACATATTATGATTATATTGGACTACCAACTAAAAAGCACGTGTATTTTTTTTTCTTGACTACTCGTATTTAGTTTGAGTGAGTACAAAAAATTTAAAAATAAATCACTTTTTTTTATCACTTTTCACTTAATTTATAACACTTTTATGTACATTTAATAAAGAATAATTTTATTTAAGGGATGCGTGTCAAATACCTAGACTAGACCGGGTTGAGACTATCAAATTCTTAATTCTCCCACTAAAAATATTGCCATTACAGTTATCACTACTGCATTATTTTTTATTGTTTATGGCTTTTTGTTTAATATAATTTTACTTGTTCGGACTGACTGCCTATCACAGCTTCTTTTCACAAAATCCTAACCAAGAGTGACACTAAAAGAGAGAAGACGCTCATAAAAACCAGGCAGATGATCTTATAGTTGGCGCAACTATTATGGAGCAGTTATTATGATTGTAGACAAAAAAAAAATATAATAACCAAAAAAAGAGAGATTTTTACTATAATATGATTAAAGCAACCATATTATTGGTGAAATATGATTGATACAAAAAAAATTTCATTGCTGCCGCAATCATATTGTAACCATATTCTTTCTCTGCGTTTACTGTGACAAGTTCCGATATGTCTTTGGCTTTCTCGGTTTCTTCAATGCTTTTGTGACCTACCGTAGATTCCTAATATTTGAGTTACTTATACCCTAAAAATCAGTGCCAAATACAAAAATGTTCCAACTCTGATTGGGCAGTTCACTCTTGAAACTGTCTAGTGAAAAAAAAACCTATTTTGCAAAAAAAAGTAAAGTCAAACAAAAATCTGTCTTCCAAATAATAATAATATAATTTTTCTTTATATTTTTCTAGGGCATATGTTGCTATGCCATAAGGCTGATACATAATTGGATTAAGTGACTTAAGTCAGGTATTTTATGAAACGAAAATGTTGAAATACAATTACCCATTAAGAAAAGACAAACCACCGCTTGCAAGCCACTTTAACAGGTGGCACAAGCACTGACAACAAGTGCTTTCCCAATCTCAAAATGATAACATCATTAGACAAATTTTCCAACGATGACAAAAAGTTGATAAAACCCATAAATAAGTGACCTAAACATAGATTTTCCAAAATAGAATTACAAAAAAGTTAATTTATAATTGTGCTGGTCCTGCCGGGACTCCTACTAAAATTATTGTAAAACAAATACTGGAAAACGCTTTTGGGAAACACTGGTAAAGCATCTTACACAAGCCTTTTTTGGTGTCTGAGCCTTTTTCGATATTCGAAACTGTTCGGTTTTTATGCGACTGTTCCCGATGAGCCTTTTTTTACCTATATTTCAAATAATTCAAAAAATGTGTCAAATTTGGGTCCACTATATAGGGACCCTGGGTACAAATAAATCTAGTTTTCTTGAACTAAAGACTAGTTTTCATACAAAACAAATGCATTTTTAACCCCACTTTTTAGATCTTAAACGTGAGATTGGCAGCTAAAAAAAATACGTGTCCATTATTTTTTGCTCTTTTACGACATATCCAAAGTTCATTAAAATCTGCGAATTCAGGTTGGGATACTTCCCGTGTAAGTACAGAATTGGTAGAAATTACGGCCATAATTATTTTGTTATTTAAAAATGCATCCGACTCTAGGAAGGACAATAGTTGGCAATTGTTTTTAATAAAATATTTTCAAATGGTTAAACTGAAAAGATAATTCATATATTCATGTCAAAAATGCCATTGTCTAAACAAATTTTATAAACTATTAAATAATCTTAATCATTTCACCATAAAAAAATAAAAACAGTTTAAAGTGGCGCTAAAATGACACTGAAAATAAAAAAATCTATAACTTTTACTTTCGTCACAAGTCGTAACTCAATTTTGTTGTACTAATAAAACTATTTACGATTATGACGAGTAAACAGATCCAAAGACAATAGAACATTCTTATATGAGGCTTTAAAAGTCAACTGCCCCACCATATTAAAAAATATATATTATCAATGTGCAAAAGTAAATATTCGATGACGTTTATGATACACACAAAAATGATCAACCTAAATTTTTAATTAAAGATTTGATTTGAATTTAATTTGTTTCTAAAAAAATATTTAATTAAATCGATTAATCTTTTAATTGACTTTTAAATATATAAATACATATTTTATTTTAGACATTATTTTAGTATAAAATAAAAAATGCATTTGAAGCAAACAAACAAAACAAACAGACACATCTTTACCAAAAACACATATACAAACGTGTCGTTCACGCTTTTTTCTGCATATCATAAATTTTTTGTAGCTACTTAGTCTGCAAAATTTCTAGGCAGCTCTTTCATTAGAACTCTCAAAAAACAATCGATTTGGATTTAAATTAATGCCACCATTTTTCAAAATTCCAGCTTACATATTTTCTTCGACAATTTTATTGATTTCGACACTTTATAAAATCTGAATTTTTCAATTTCCAAATATTTTTTTTGGCATCCAAAAATTTCACTTTTAGTAACATGTTTTTGTTTGTTTTAGCATTAAAAAAAATTGTAATGTAGGTTTAAATCGCAATCCTTAAAAAGGCGAATTTTTTTTAAATCGGACCTTCTAGACATCTATACCAAAACGTAGTACATTAAAATTGTTTGTACTTAATTTGAATAAAAACTTTTTTTAAGTTGCTATGTTTATATATAGAACAAAGTAAAATTCAAATAAACAAATGTACCAGCAAGCAATTCAAATAAACAAATGTACCAGCCAACAATTTACTTTTACAAAAAGGACTTTTTATAACTGGGAAAATAGACTGCAATATGGTATACTTGAATCAGTTCACCGAATTTTACTGCTATATGTTTTTTTTTTTTGCTTCAAAAAGTAAAAATATCTGTTATTTTCTGTTCCTGATTTATATTGAGAAGTTAAAATATAAAATAAAGGAAAAACCAAAAGCTGAAGTACAATTTTTAATTTTTGTTGGGTAATTTGAAATTATAAAAGGAAGATTCAAAGAAAGTAAAAATAATTTGAACTTCAAAAAATATATATCGTCCATTCCATGAGAGAACGTTTAAAAACGGTAATTTTTTGGACTCCAGCTCTTAACTCACTACTGTTTTCAGTTCTTTAAAATTGGGTTAACACTCGCGTTTTCATTCACAGTTTATAAAAAAAAACTAAAATCCAAAAAAAAATTATTTTTAACCTATTTTTAAAAAATTATTAAAAAATTTAGCATTCTGGTCCCAAAATTGAAATATTTGTTGACTCAATTAAAAGTTTAATTGAAGTCAGTCCTATTAAAGAAATTGTAGTACCAATTAAAATAATTTGTTGCTCTTTAATTGAGGTTTTAATCATATCTATTAAAAATTTAATTGAATATTGTTTTTAATTTCAAACAAGATTTTAATAGATACTAATTAAATTTTGAATAAAATCTGCAAAAATAGCTAAAATTAGAAAAAAATTGCCAAATTACAAAAATTAAAAAAAGCACCAAAAATTAATAATATAATATTGAAAAATGTTGCTCTCATTTTTAATATATAATTTATAATTAGGACAATTAATTTCATGCCAATTCATGTTTTTTCTCGATGGCCTAAAACTGATATAAATTAAATATTTATTAGAATCAGCAAATTTAGAACAAAATGGCATCGATTTGTAGCAAAAGTTTATATTGTTGCATATTTTGATTTTTATGCGTATTTTGTACTATTTAATACATATTTTGTCCTGTTTAGTGCATATTTTTCATTTATTTTAAATAGCTACATTATTTAGTTATATATTAATTTAAGCAAACTCGTTTTTATATGTTTAAATCTTGCTGAACCGAAGAAAAGCTGCAAATTCTGTTCCTATTAAAAAATTGATGCCAAATTAAATTTTTTCAATTAAGAAAAATAAAAGTTGAGTAATCCCAAAATCATACAACAATTTTCTTTACTTTTGTGTTAAAATAAATCGAATTTGTTTTGGAGAAAACATTCGTTAAATCGCTCATTTGCTAAAAGACTGTCATAAGTCAAATAAGCAACTTTTTGAGTTAATGATACAGATTTATAAGTAATATCGTACTTCATATTGTGTAAAAATTCATATTAATATCTTGTATACATTTCGAGTTAGAAGGGAATGCACACAGAGAATAATTGCCAACCGAATTGAAAAGTGTATATTAATGGTAACAACTTATAATTCAGTTAGTACAACGTTATTTACATTGTTTTTCTCAATATTTTGGGTGTTGCAACTAAAATTCAGTTGAATTAACCGAACTTTGTTGTGAAAACTGATATTCGAAATAAATGAAATTGAGTCGTAGTCACGGAACTTCAGTTGGCAAATAGCTACATTTTCCTCTGTGTGTACATTTTATTTTTTCTGGAAAGTGGGTGCAAAGAGTATATACTTTATAGAGAAACTATGCTACTTACGGGTCTCTCGATAATTGGAGATATATAATTACAGAATTATCATATATGGATTTAAAACTTTAAACGCGTTTTCTGCTAAATCATGTTTTTTGAATCATGTCAGTCTTTCAGTGAATGAGCGAAATGTTGTCTATCTCTTTCTAGAACTACTAGGCGTATGATTAATATAATTGTAGATCCAATAAAAAAGTGCATGAATATTTGCGATACACTATATTATATGAACATTTCCTATAAAACTAATCCGAGTTACACTATGAAGTTTTCTTTCTTAGAAAAACATTTCTGTTTTTTTTTATAAATAAATAAAACAGAAAAGGTTGCGGCTTATTTTTAGATATATTGAGTTTTCTATTACATTATAAATTGAGAATTAAAAAAAAAAACATTTATTTTTTTCAAATTTTCCATAAAAAATATATTAGTGTAGTAAAATTTCTTTTGCCAATCGTCTCATTTAGGAGAAGAATTCTATATACTGAAAGAATTATGTATACGATATCAATGAATATTTGCATTAAATTTATGAAGTGTTACTGGAACTCAACCATTGAAACTTTTCATTAAAATAAAACAGTTTTTCATAAAATTGTATTTATTAAAAATTTCACACGACGACTAATAAAATTGAATTAAAAATTGTTACATTAAAATTATGAATCTTTTTCATTCATTTTAAGAATTTTTTTTATTCACTTTGTGAAGAGAACTTCATTAGTTTAGTGAACAAAATCATTAAAACTCGTCTACGAAAATTATTTTTCTGTCTTAGTTTAACATTGATTCTAGGTACTTTTTTGAGGTGGACAGTTGGCACGAAAAGCATCATATATGGCTATAAATAAATTAATTTAATTATAAGAAGAGTTAATGTGTTTCAAATTATGAATTCCATTAATGTACTTATATACATATATGATATTTAAATCAACCTAATTGTAAACCACAAAATAATAATTGTATTTTATTGGATATTTTGTAACATAATGGTAGACAATTACCCCTGTATTCATAAAAATATTAAACAACATTTCAAATATATTTTTAGTTAAAACACATAAACTGTATTCATAAACGAATATTAGCTTTTACACAAGGTTTGAAATAGGTATTTTAAGTTAATACTTGTTTATGAATACGGGTTTAAAGCTTAAGATGTGTTTTAACTAAAATGTATTTGAAATCTGAATTAAGATTAAGACGGACGGACCTAAGGACATATATACGTCGCACACTGGTACTTTTCAGAGAAGGCGGCCAAAAATAATTTATTTTTTTTTCAACCGATTTTAAAACAAATTAGCTCATTCGAAAAAAAAATATCTTGGAACACATGGGGCCAAAAAATCAAGGCAAACTTTTTACAATTTCACTGTGCACAAAAATACCCTTTTAATGTGTTTTTGTAAAACTATATCTCTTGTTGATTTTTCCTCAGTTTAAAGTTTAATTTTTTTTCTTTTCAGTGATATTAACTTTGGGTAATTATATTTTAACTGTCCGTTAAATTTGCTGATCAGTAGAATTTTTTTAAAATTCTTTGATTAGGGTATGTTTCTAACGAAAAATTACGCCTTTGTTGGAGTAAAACTAATTTGCTATAAACGTCTTCAAAACAGATTTTATATTGTCAAAAAGACCATCCTCTAGAAGTACATACCAAATATTTTTGCGCAAGTTTGCGCGCGAAACAACTAGAGCCATTTCTTTTTTTCGATAAAATTCCCAAATTTTTTAAGTTATTTTCAAATTTCATAGAAACTTGCTATATTATCGATAAAATTAGTCAATGATGTAAAAAAGTCAGAAGCTCATAATTTTTCGATGCAGTTTGACATTTAGAATAACCCTTAAATGCTTACTGTTGCTTTAAAGACACAACCTTGAAAAAAACCTGAACAAATTTTGAAATGAAAAAATTCTGAGAAAATGTTAGAGTTGGAAAAATATGCGGTCGGTCATACATTTCGCTCCTCTAGGGCCACCCATGGAAGAGTTAGAGCGGTTGGAGAAAATTTTATAAAACTTTAATCTTTGTATGGAAGTGGTGGTAGAAGGTAGGAGTGAAGTGGTGGTAGAAGGTAGGTATGCTTTGAGAAAATGTTGGTTCGGTACTTTTGGGACAGTTAGATCGGTGTTCGATCTTGAAGGGGCATCCTTCGGATAGTTCGAGCGGTTGGTTCTTACGGAGTTTAGATAGGGGGTAGATATGTAAATGTGGTTGGTCTTACATTTTGCTCCTCTATTAACGCAGTTGTGGGGCTTTTTGTGACTTTTTACCCCTTCATCACCAAAAAATATTAGCAAAGTAAGCAGTGTCAGAAAATTCCTAGTTAGAAGGGTGCAAAGTTGCTAATATCAGAAAAGCGGTTTGCGGAAAATCAATGAGCTGACTGTTAGGAAAAATTGGTAAATTTATCAAATATTTCGCTAGATAATAATATTTAACTAAAATCAAATAGACTTTCTGCTGTATCTTAATTAAAAGTTTACTGTATTTATATTTTTGGAAAATAATGAAATATTTTTATTGTGTTTTTATTCAAAAATGCAATTTTAACAAAAAAAAAATTATTTTTTTGAGTGCATGAATCGAAAAATTTAGAAAACTCATAGTGTCGTGCTTTGTCTACTTTTAAGATAAGTTACCAGCCCATATCTGTTAAAAACTTTGTGTATTGCACTAAAATTAGCAAAAACTGGTGTTATATACACTCATAGAAAGTATCCTGTAAAAATATCAACTAAAAGTTGCAAAAAAAAACTGCTAAAACAGATTTTTTAGTTGTTGAAACATTTGCTAAATAGTAGTAGACAAAAAAATCAGCAAAAAATGTGAAATTTTTAAAGTTTTCTAAATGCGAATAAAAGTCTGCCCTTATGAAATCAGCAATCTTCAATTTTTTATCAAAAATTTCTGTTGATTTTAGAAAATTAATACCTATTTTTAAACAATTTTTAGTAGCTTTTTCTACTATTTTTACATGTTTATTTCTATGCGTGTAACTATAATTCTTAATATATAAATTCATTACCACTCGATTTTAAAAATCGATATGTTAACTTAAAGCTAAATCCGTAGGCTTTATAACAAAACCCGCATTAAAATACGTCGACTCCTTCAAAAGTGATAGATTTTTGACCGCCTTCTCTGAAAATATACACTCACAAGAACTTTACCACAAAAGTTCAACAGTTATTTAAAAATTAAATTGGTAATGTTGTTTCGATGTTACAGTTAAATTACCAAAGAAATCTATTTTTTCACTTTCTGTCTGTTATTAAATAATCAAAATAAGCAAAAAAAAAAAAAACTAACTTTCGGTAATGGTTAAAATATTCAGTTAACACTTTCTATTTAAAACAAAAAGTTGTTATATTATATTGAGTATTGAAATAAACGAAAACTGTCTATTGTTTTTACCGAATTTGCCAAATAATTTTTCAACAGTTGAAAATAAACTAAAAAATACAATTGTTTTAAACGAAAAGTTAGTAGTCCTTTTCTCAACTGATTTCAATTAATTTAATGTGTATATTCTGTAGTCTTAACGGAAAAAATACTATTTGTGTACCACTGTGCTGCATACGTTTTTAGGTAATAAAATACTTTATAGATAGTGTTCGTTTTTTATTTTTTTCATATAAATTTTCATAAAAATACAACAATAAACAATCATTAAAAATAAGTAATCACTCATTGTTTTACTCAAAATTCGAGCGGGTAAACTCTCTCATTGTATTCCGTCACTTGCAATCAGCCACTCACTCACTCATTTATACCAACACACAATATGATTGATTTAAACGACCTTCAAGTTGTAAAATAAAGAAATAAAGAATTAATAGCATATTTTACCATATTGCTGAGTTGTTGTAGAATAAACATAAAATTAGTCTTTGCTCTGAAGTCCATTGACTTTTTTTTTCAAATATCGTTAAATGAATTTTAATTTGTATAAAAGTGTAAAAGTGTATTTTTTGCTAATGGGTGAAAACGAAAATCGTAGACACAAAAAATACCTTTTACAGATTCATCTCTCCCGATTTTCACAAAATTTGGTGTATGTATTCATACAAAGTTTTAAATTTAAAATTTTTACCAAATTCTCTGTAGTTCGAGTTTTATTCAATTTAAATTTGGGACTTTTTAGTAAAATACATGGTGGTGTTCAAAACATCATATCTCCTGAACGCGGTATCCAAACGTTATGAACTTTTTCTCATAATACAGCTTATATAACCTTCTCGGAACGGTTTTCAGGAAAATTAATTTTTTTTTTTAAAGGACAAAAAAAAAATTTAAATATCCTTGATTTGCATATTTCTTAAAATTCATATGCTGATTTTTTTTTATTTTTTGTTCAGAGTTAAATTGGCATGTTGTCGACATCATATAAAAATTTCAGAATGGGTTTGAAATATGTTCCGTGGTATTCTTAATTTTTGTAAACATTTTTTTTTAGAAAATATCTTATTTTAATTAACTAGTATTATTTTAATACAAATTTTGCATACACTCAGGGAACTTCTGTTTTAAAAATATGTAGTTGTTTAGGTTGTAATACAGTTTCTTTATTTTTAAAGTAAATGTCAGTCATTTGTAGAACAAATTTAATTTTTTACTAATCTTGTAGTTCATTTAAAAAAACAAACCACATCAAATGACTGTTTTATGATTTTACATTAATTTTTTACAGTGGTTTTTTGTTATTTTAAAAATGCTCTTTTTGAAGCCTTTTATCATACAATTGACGCTACCTAAATGATTCAGAAGAAAGATAATTAATTAGAATAAACTTT
Organism: Delia radicum; assembly: GCA_021234595.1. Taxonomy (NCBI): domain Eukaryota; kingdom Metazoa; phylum Arthropoda; class Insecta; order Diptera; family Anthomyiidae; genus Delia; species Delia radicum. The sequence continues at coordinate 147,370,524 of CM037851.1, read as the reverse complement.
ACTCTTGAAAATGCCTAACTTTACTCTTAAAATAGCGTAAGGATGCATTTATCAAATGTCTTCTACAAACAAGTATAAATACATCTTTCATATGAGATTTGATTAAAAAAATTATAATTTCTTACAATAATAAAAATAGCTTATGCAATTTAAGCGCAATTTAAGCGAAGTTTGGTGTAATATTTTTAACGTGTTTCGCCGCCATTAAAAAAAGAAAACAGTTCAGAATTTATATCGTGGCACTAAAATTAATTAAAGCTGGTCGGATGCATGGCCTAGACAAATTTTAAAAATGAAATATTTGGTAATTTTTTTCATGGAGTATTTTTCAAATGCAATTTTTGCATATAATAAATAAACAAATTCGAAAAGCATGTTAAACTCATTATAGAGAACAAAGTTCAATGTGTCTACCATAGTCATAAAAATGCTTAATATATTCGAATGTGTTGTGTACCCAACTTCAAATATGGTAAACGATGCAATTTTTCGCGTTTTTAATTTGCCGTTTTCTGAGAATTGTAAAGTGATGTAAAACAGATTTGGAATCAGCAAGACCAAAATAAAACTATACATCGTGGTTCAAACCAAACCGACTTCTTCAAATTTTGTGACTGTGTTATTTCAAAATAAAATATTTTATAAAAAGAATGTTTACAAAAATTAATATTTCCGCAGAACATATTTCGAAAACATTCTAAATTTTTTTTATTATGTAGATAACATGTTAAAGTAACTCTGAATAAAAAAAAAAAAAAAAAAAAATCGGACCCATTTTTTGGTGGGTAAGTGGAGAGAGGGCATATACGCCAACCGTTTTCCTTATAATTTAAGGACCCCAAACAAGAATTTAAAGTTCAAATATAAATATATCCACAAATAAAAAGTAGATAGTGAAATTGTTAAGCGTGTCTGCATCAATTTTAAAATCGCAAAAAGGAGTACTAAGGAGTTGCTAAAGGGTCCGCCATCTAACTTTATTTTTCAACTAGTGCTTATTTCGTGAATGGCAACACTTAGCTCATGTCTGATTTGACAGATAATTAGTTTTATCCTTCCGCTGAACGAATATGGTCCGTATGTTCGTTATCTTGTGAAAAAAGTGAAAGAATCTGGCATCCTCATCGATAAACCAAAGCGTGAAAAGCCAAAAACAGTGCGTACACCAGAGAATATTGCTGCTGTGGCAGAAAGTGTGCGTGAAGCGCCATCAACAACAATTCACCGTCGTTCTCAACAATTGAACATTTCGGAGACATCATTGAGATGAATTTTGCATAAACACCTTGGTATGACGCCATACAAAGTCCAATTGGTTCAGGAGTTCAAAAAAAAAAGTAATTTGGCGAACCCTTTATATTAAATAAATTCAGCGTACCCGAATTTAGTTTACTAGTTGTGTTTTTAATGTAAATTATGTTCAAATAATTTATATTTTCGTGTTTACATCGCGAAAATCTCAGAATCGCGAGTAGCAGAAAGTTTTCCCGAGACCATATTAGTGACAAGCGTATCATATATATACTAAACAGTTATTGTAGACCAAAAAACACATTTGTATCACTTAGTAATTATAACATCAAAAAATTACTGCACATAGCTCATTTTCATTCAAAAACTAAAATTTATGTAGATAGCTGAATTTAATTTTGCAAAAAAAAACAGTGTTAAAATAATCTTTTAAATTTCAAATTAATACCATACATATTACGATAGTGAATATTTTGGCATCAAAACCTCATTTTGTATAAAAAATGTAGTAACCTCATTATGAATATAAGACAACGTTATAAGAAATAAATATATTTAAACAATTTTCAAAATCGATTTTGGTGCGTGAGGTTTTGTTGCCAAATTGTCTTAAAAAATCTGTTTTTATTATCAGTACAAAATTATCTAAAAGGTTCTGTATTTGGGAGCTTGCACCCAAAAAATGTAAACCCCTAATGGATATGATAAAGTGTTTCCATGAATTAAAAAGTGTTTACAATAACAAAAGTTTAACATCTTATATTACATTGTTTCTTAAGAACTATGATGTTTAAGAAAACAAAAAAAAAACCGACTATGTACTTGGCTTTCATAGTAAATGTTAATTTCTACTTTATTTTTCCATATCAACTATTAATTACAGCAGCAGAATCTAAATGTTTGACTTAAGTGATCTTTTTCCGACATACTCCATTTTAATTCGTAAAAATTTGTTCGTTAACAATATTTCTAGTTAAGTGTTATCTTCACTTAAATGCGGCTGACTTCTTTGAAATTTTTTTTTAAAAGAAAGAAACAATTATGGGAGTTTAACTTGCCTTCTGTAGTACATAAGGGATATCTAAATTTTGTTTTGTTCTTTGAGTTATATAGATACTTAAGTGGCCATTAGAGTGGCATTTTTATTTTTTTTTGTATGAAGAAAACCTTTTTTCAGAAAATTTCAATTTATTGTTCAGATTATTGTAGTATTAGCTTTAAAAGTTATTTGGTGCAAAATTGAGAAAAATCGAATAGATTTAATCCGTGGCGCCCTGCTACCAAAGATTTGTGAAAATTTTTTAAATTGCTTTCATTTATTTGGTGCAAAATTGAGAAAAATCAGATACCTTTAATCCTTGGCGCCTCGCTAGCAAAGTGTAAGATTTCAGAAAATTTTTTAAATTGCTTTAATTTATTGCTTTTAAAATTTTATTCAGAAAATTTCAATTTATTGCTCAGATTATTGTAGTGTTAGGTCTAAAAGTTATTTTAGGTAAAAATCAGATACCTTTAATCCTTGGCGCCTCGCTACAAAAGTGTAAGATTTTTGAAAATTTTTTAAATTGCTTTAATTTATTGCTTAATTTTTTTCAGAAAATTTCAATTTATTGCTCATATTATTATTATTATATATAGTATTAGGTCTTAAGTTTATTTGGTGCAAATTTGAGAAAATCGAATAGCTTTAACATATGGCGCCGCGATACTAAAGTTTAAGATTTCTGAAAATTTTCTTTAAATTGCTTTAATTCATCATAATTTTTTTTATTAATTTTGGCATACTGAACACTAGGCCGGGTCGATTTGTATGGGTCACTCAACCCAATTGAATATAATTTATACATTCATCTGCTAGAGCGTCTTCCGGAGAAGAAATAGAGACCCTAATCTTGGAAAGACTCCTCCTACTTTCTGAAATATCTCTATCCCGAGATTTGTACATTTTGCTATAAAAACACGGCTAAAAAGGCCCTCTTTCAACTTATATTTTAACCCCTTAACGGTTATCTAGAATGATGATTTATGCATTAATCTCCTAGCGCGTCTCCCGAAGAAGAAGTAGCTCCCATAATCTTGGAGAGATTCCTCCTACTTTCTGAAATATCAAAGTGGGCTTTTTCAAAATTTGACCCTACTGGTCAAAAGTCGGGACATCAGAATTCGTTTTAGAGGTATGGTTCCTTCGGCAAAGTTTCTAATTTTGATCCCTAGAATACGATTTTCCTTGAACGTTGAGCGATTTTTAAATCGACCCGCCCTACTGAACACTAATATATTTAAATTTTTGAAATCAGACCTATGGTTTTCGAGATATTTTGAATTGATTTTCACTAAAACTGGCGTTTTTTTCTACATTTCAGAATATTTAAAAAAAATTGTGTTAACATTTTCTGTTTTTGCACTAAAATACTACACAAAACATGCCTTTATTTGATCATAATTATGTCTAAAATAAGTGATGATGTGTCATAAAATATATATTTTAAAATTTCTTTTCCATATATCAAAGGATTTGCGCGCATGTCGCCAAGGGTTAAGTAATCCCATTTTTCTTAAATTTCCACAAAGCCATTTTACCTAGGGCCACTACAATCAAAACTGTAGTTAATGAAAATCAAAAGTTAAAGTAAATATTCCTTCAATAATCCATGTGTATAAAATTGAAAAGCTTAAGAATTTTACTATGTAAATTTTCTGAGAAGCAGTTTTGTCTTATTTGCTAGTGGAAAAATAAAAATATTTGGGAGCATTTTTAAAAACTTTGTAAAATGGAGGATAAAAAACTCCATTTTTAGTAAAAATCAAGTCGCAATATCCCGAGAATGGTTAGTTCTATTTAAGAAAAATTTAAAAAAATAGAAAAGTTTGTTCGCGTTGCTTCACGGTTTAGTGCTATCCGATTTTTCTCAAATTCGCACCAGCTAACTTCTAGACCTAGTTCTACAAAAAACGCAACAATAATTCATAAAACATCGAATATTGAATAAAATTACGCTCTAATGGCCATATTGGAATTTTATATAGTTTTCAGCCTACCCGGTTAAAAATCAACATATATGCATTCATTTATGAATATGTATGCACTCATTCATGCTCATATATTAAGTGATTCGAGGTCATATATATCCATATACCACCATATATGATTCATATATGCTCATATATGTTCATAAGAGTTCATATGTGATCATATGTATAAATATTACCTTAATTTTCGTTAATGTACACATATGACCATGTATGGAGATGTACAGATATGTATAATTATACATCTATATATTACCTCAATTTTCGTTAATGCACACAGATGAACATTTATGATTCCTAATATGAACATATAAGAATGGTTTATGAACACATATAAATCTCGTTTGGATGCATATGGACATGTATGAAGCATATGTATTCATGTATGGATCCATATATGTCGATTTTTAACAGGATAAAAACGTTAATGGAGAAAAACAAAATTGTTTGATGTAGACAAGTTAAATTTGATGCTGATGATAAGAAAAGCCTTTCCAGCAGAAATTCGGAAGCAGTAAAATTGATAATTGCTTCTGTTATGCTTCTTTTCTGATTGTTCTACTGCTTCCTAAGATTAAACGCGTTCAGTAGTGAGTTAAAAGAAGTAATACCGCTTTGTTTGACATACTTTATCGCTTCGCGAAAGCACGAAAGAATGGTGATGATAACAATATTTACTTGTTAAATTCAGTGCATTTATGCCATTATTTAGAGCTGAAAATAAGCGCATTTTGGATATCGAAAACAGTGCTTCCCAGTGAGCTATATAGAACAGAAATCATACCTTATATCACCAATAATGCAAGCGCTTAACTGTTCACTTCCCCTGCCGATACTACCACCAAGCAAGCAGAGTTTTTTTTGCTGGATTACCAATATTTTAAAAACATAAATATGAAATTGTCATTTAAAAAACTATTAATTATGCTAAGCTCAATACACTGCGTTGCATAACTATAATTACAAATAATTTTTGCTATCTTTTTCTAATATTACAAATATCTTTTTAAAACTTATAACTGTTTTTAATAGCGTGATAACTGATCTCTTATTGTGTATAATTTAAGAGATTACTTAATTGATTTAAGAGAAAAATTGTATAATAATATATTGTTTGTGTATCATAACTACGAGTATGATTACATATAATGGTAAGCAAAAAATAATAACAAATAAAGAATAATTAAAGAAATATTTTTCTTTTTCATGCAATTTTAATCAATTTGCAAGGCGAAAATTTCAGCCTATTTAAAAAGTGGCTTAAGTTTTCTGAAAATTGCTAGAAAAATAAACCGTTCACTTTTGGTTGTCACAAATTTTGAGTACTTATGGTTAAAATAAAACAGGCGGCCCTGAAAAATCGGGACCGGCGTAAAATAATCAACTGTGCCAGTAATACAATGAATAGTCTGAATCAGATAATCCATGAATGTTAGGTAAATGTGTCCAAATCAGCCCTAAGTAGGCTCTTAAATGATTTCCAGAGATTTACTTGCCAAAAGCTGATGTCTGTGCCAAAGGTTTAAACAGCTATTTCGGAGTCGGATCCTTAATGGTCTGGGGCGCTTTTTGTTTTCACGGTATGGTTGATTTGGCTTTTAAAAGCACCAGAATTCTTCTGAATACAGACAGTGTTAGAAGAAAAATTGGTGCCTTTTATTGAAAATAGCAACGAAGAAGAATTAGTTTTCCTACAAAACAATGCCTCAATGGCTATAAAAAAAATATAACAGTAGGTAGTGGCATGGACCGCATATTCTTCGGATCTAAACCCCATTTAGAATATTTGGGGAGTAGTTAATACAGAAAACCGTCAATATGTAGGTGTTTTTCATCTAAAAGAAGCTGTTATTGATGCGTGGAGATATAAAGGGTTTGTTTTTAAAAGAGGTATAGAACTTTGAAATGGAATAAAACAGCGGTCAACAGCATCGTTCTGAGCAGCATCGTTTTTAAAGAAGTACGGACCAATGAGTCCACCAGCCCATAAAGCACACCAAACAGCCAGTTTTGTAACAGTGTCTCAACATACACTTGAGGATTGTCATCACTCCAAGTACGGCAGTTTTGTTTATTGACGTATCCATTTAACTAAAAGTGAGCTTCATTGCTAAACAAAATTCGCTTATAAAAGTCGGGATCAACGGCAATCTTGTTTTGGGGCCCATTCACCCAATCCACGGCTTGCTAGGTGATCGTATGGCTTCAATTGTTGCACGAGTTGGATTTTGTAAGCACGCAAACCAAGACCTTTTGGCAAAATTTTCCATAATGATGGACACTTATAAAATTCCTGTGCACGATAGCGGATATACTGATTGGGGTCTTCCTCTACGCTACGCTCTACAGCAGCAATGACTTCTTATGTACGACGCACTATGCTTTGTCCCATAGACAAAAATCAAAAAAAAATTTTTGTCTCAAATTGTTTTTAAATACAGATTTTTTGAAAGATAATAAGGTATCTCAAATAAATGTTAACAAAAAAAAATTTTCTGATTGCTTTTGCCACCACGAGAGGGCGTTAAAAGCAGATAATTTCTTGCAAAAATTACTTAACAGAAAAATGAGTTTTAGTTGTTTCACAAAAATAATTCTGAAAAATTCATTTTTTTAAAAAGTCGCTCAAAATTTGGTTTTCAAGTACTTTGATATATTTGCAGTTAAATTAAAATTTATAATTTAGTATTTATTTACAAAATAACTTTTTTTATTGCTCTGAAAACACATTTTTTTTTGTTGAAAATCCAAAAATTACTTAAGTTTGATGGAGTATAAAAAAAAATTATATAAAATTAGATATTTTTTTTTCTGTTTTTGTAAGAGTATACTCTTAGCTAACAGGGTATTCAAAAATTAGTGCCTATTTTTTACCACAACTTAAAAAAAAATGCGTTTTTTGAAATGTCTAATTTTATGATTTTTACTCAAATATCAGGCATTTAAGAGTGTTTAATATCATTGCGCAACACGATTTTATATTTTGAATGTTAAAAAATAAAAAAATTTAATTATATCATTAGTAGACCAAAACCACAGAAGTATTTTCAAAATTTAGCACGAGTTCTTTTTTTATGGCCCACTGAAGTTTTTAATTTTTTTTTAAAGGCGTTTTGAGTAAGTAAAAAAAATGTATTAAATCTAATACAAGGTTAATAGATGATTTTAATAAAATTTGATGACGGTTCTTTTCATAGAACTAATTAACCCTCTATCTGCCATTTTTAGGGGTCATTTCAGCCCCTCCTCATAGAACACCACTAACACGTTTAACATTTAAGATAAACTCGGAGACCCAAAATTTGTTGCACAGTGTATGCAACTGTAGCTTTAAGTTATATAAAATATCTCATTAATAATTAGTTAGATCCAATTAAACTATAAATTAGATTCTGTTTCATATTTAAATTACTATTTTAAAGTGTAAGTTGCGATTGACTTCGATTTTGAAGTTTTTTTTGTTTCAGATTTTTGTTTTGCTTTATCATATTATTTGCCGTTATTTATATTTTTCAAATTAGAGATGATAGCGTGACACATTTGTTTTGAAGTTACAATACACGCGTGTGATAGTAACTATATTCCAGCAGCGCTAATACGACCATATATTAAATTTTCGGAAATGCGAGAGAAATTTTTATTTTCTATTTTTTTTTTTTTTTTTTTAATTTGTTTATTTATTTTTATAAAATATATTTACACTATAATAAACACTAGTTACAATATTGTTTTATATACAATGACTCTGAAATGAGTGCTCAAATACAAATAATATAATACTTAATAGTTAGATTTTACAAAATTATGAGGGGAAAAATTGAACATTAACAATGGTATAATATACATATGCTTTAAAGTTAATATGCAATGAAAAAATTTTCAAAAACATTGCTTAAATATGTAAGAAGTTTTGCGAAAGGTTGTGTCAAGGGGTAAAAAAATATTAATATAAAATAATTATTTATTTGGCCATCCACCAAAATTTTTTGGAATTAGACTTTTGAGCTAATCTAACATCTTTGTTTGATATACTTGTGCTGTATCTCATATTCAAATTCTCTAAATCACAACTTATTGCTTTTATATTGGCACGTCTATAGTTGTGATATAAAATTGGGATGCCATTTTCATTCTGAATAATGTTCTTATTATCAAGGTACACAAAAGCTTCTGGTGGGACGAACCCCCTTTCCAAGGAATCAATTATGTATTCTTGGCTTTTTATTTTCTATAAAAGTTTCAATTGTATAAAAACCGTAAGTGTTACAAATTTAATTGCCTTTAACATAAATGATCGTGAGTGCTAGTGGATGAAAATACTAACGGGTCCATCTCTATTTGTAATGTAAACAAGGTTTAAAAAATAAATTTATAAATTAATGTAACTAATCTGTGGTGATGGCAAATATTTAAAAAAATTCCGATATAATTGATTGTTGGATAGCAGCATCCTCAAACAATAAAATATCAGAGGTGTATAAATATGTAAAACATAAGATAGGCGATTCATATTTTAACAAAAAAAAACTTAATACAAAGTATTCAGTTTTATAATAGTAAAGTGAATAAGTTATGGAGAGAAAGCAGATATAATTTTAATTTTTTTTATCAAAATATATCGCACTTAATCAACAGGAGGGTATTAACTCAAAATGTTCAGTAGAAGCAAAACAATTTTAAATTTAATGTTAAAGGCACATGAAAAAGAATTTTTAAACCAACCATTTCATTATCAAAAAGTAGGCAAAATAGCACGATATTTTTACAGCGGATATGAATACTACTCGTCAATTTTTTTCGAAAAGTGGAAAAATAAAAATTTTGATGGAAGTGCGATATGATTTTTTCATAATTTTTTAATGACGTTTACATTGCTAGTTTTCCTCTTTAATTTTTTCATTTATGTTATCTTTCAAATATCCTTATAGTTTTATTTTTGCAAGAGCATTTTAACCGGTTTATCCTATTTTTCAATAAATGATGTTTTTGTATTTTCCACATTGATAATCCGATTCTACCCAAATTTGGCACAAATATATATCTTGCAAATATCAATTTACATACCAAAATTTATTACGATCAGACAATTTTTTTAGGAATGGCAGCGTTTTTAAGAAAAAGGATATATAGCAGGACCTTTAGTCCTTAGTCCGATTTAAATAAAAAATTACACACACGTTGCTAGTTGCATGTGTATCAGCATGAAAACTCTTTGTAATTTTGTGGGCATTATTGAAGCTAAAATTATATTTTTCAATTTCAGGACACATGGGAGGTAGGCGTGTCCTAGGGCCGATATTTCCAAAAATTCTTATTTTTCTTAACTAAGCTATTTTATGCTAGTGTACCAAATTTCAAAAATATCTGACTACTCCTTCTATTTTTGTCCCTTCGTTATATGGGAACGAAGCATAGTGCGACGTCTCTGTGGATGCATATTATCATTTAGAGTAAACGTGGTGCGAAAACGTTCCATAGTTAATCGAATTAATTGCTCTGATGGACGATTGTGTTGACCGTAAAATGGACGTAGTGCACCATACGTTTTTAGAACAGAACCATGATTTTCAAAATAAATTTGCACAATTTGGAAGCGCTGTTCGGACGTTAGTATATTCATGTTGAAATGCCAAACCAAACTAAACATAAATCACTTGACAGCTGACAAAGTGGCCTCCAGTTAAAAAAGTTTTGCCAACGGAAGAACTTCGAATAAATCTGGTAGACAGCAGCAAATTTTCGAGTTGATTAAAAAAAAAAGAGGCCTCACGCTTTCTGAAAACTGCTGCTTTAAAATATTTTTCATAAATTTTTGTAAATTTTTAAATATATTAAATTAAGTGTATTTATAGTTATAAAACGCCAGTTTATTTTGTAATTCCGTTTTAAATACACTTAGAATATTATGTAGGTAAAGACCACTGTAATTGTAGTTGAAAACAAATGAAATTTCACTTAAAGAAAGGACGACTTACATTACAGTAAATTCAACTAACATTGTCATTTGTTTTTTAATGTTCAAAAAATGACTAACAATTGTAGTAAAAATGAACCACATGGCAGTAAAAAATAAACAAACATTTATTTCTATTTATTTTGTTAAATAACAAAAAACAACTGTAAAAAATGAATGTATAGTCATAAAGCAGTCATTTGATGTGAGTTGTTTTTTTAAATGAACCACAAGGTTAGTAAATATTTTAATTTGTTCTACAAATGGCTGACATTTACATTAAAAATAAAGAAACTGTATTACAACCCAAACAACTACATATTTGTAAAGCAGAAGTTCCCTAAGTGTAGTAAAATAAAAAATAAGTTAATTGTTTTTTTTGCTATAACTTAATAATTTTCCATTGGTTTTACGTTTACGCCGGTTAAATTCTTCTAATCTTTTTTTAACATACGAAATTTAGTGCAATTAATGTGTGATTATAGTTATGCAACGCAGTGTATTACAAACATGATTTAATTATACAAAATAATTGACTTAATATATTTTATTATCAACATTTAATTAACTTTAACAGTTTTCTAGTTAAGTTATACATTTTCAAACGTTTAAGCGTATTGAAGTTCTAATTAACAAATAAAATTATTGTTTATTAAGTCTAATTAATTTGTATACACATCGTTAGGAGTTCATAAACTAATTACAGGTGTAGTATATGACCGTCGCGACGGACAGTATGAATGAAAGATTTTATACGATCTACTTAAAACTGATGACTGGAGAGATCATAAACATTATAGTAACACCTTATAAAAAACAATTAACACATTACCGGTCGGTCGTTTGGGTCATAAAGACAAATTAACAAATCATATTTTTACCGGAGCTTCTTCAGTTTCTTGGCCATTTATTCTGCCTTTTTATAACCAAATATAAAAAAAAGGAGAATGGTTTAAAATCGTATTGTATCCATGTATGTATGTTGTTATTTGTATGGTAATATGTCAATAAAATAGTAAAATGACTCTAAGGTATTCTCGAATCCGTTTGTATTTTAGACCATTAAACATTAGCACCATTACCACCACCAACACTAACACCAACAACTAAAATACCAACACTTGTACATACAAAAAAAAAAAAAAATATATCCACATAAACAAATAATAAAAATTTAGTTTATTATCATCATGCAATAATGTCAGTTTTGTTTCTGTAGAATGAAGTGATGGATGTGAGTAGCAAATTAAAATAGAATAAAACAAAAATCAGTTAATAATATAACGTATGCCAACATCGGGCCACTAAAAAAAAAATGAAACACGGAAGAATTTTTAAGGCATGAAATAATATGCCGATGACCTTTAAGTAATAAAACCATAAGCAGTAAAACTTCGTTAATACGTTCACCAATATATGTTTAATTCATAATTTCAGTCAAAATTCCAAAAGTGAACATACCCAGTCAAAAAAAATACGATCGTAATAGTGCTGGCAAAACAACGGCATGGGTAGGTTATGCTTAGGCAGAACGTGGGGTTAAAAGTTTTGACAGTGGTGTCTTTCTATTATCTATCGAATTATATTTCGGTATTTTAAGATTATATTTCAATCAAATTTATTTTTTTTTTTTTATTAATTAATAATCATATAATTACAAATTATATACTATTACCCTAACCGAGCACTAGCTAATATGGCCTTCGGCGCTTTGTAGCGAAATCAGACCAGTGCCTCTGGTAGGAATCGAACCCACGACCCCCGCACTGACAAGCCAGCACGCTACCATCTAGCCTACCGGGGCGCACATCAAAATTTTATATTATAATTTTCGTCTACATTTGACCACTCCTACATTGCCCATTTAAAAAAAAAAAATTTTAAATTTGTTTCATTTTCGTCTCTTACAGGAGAACAAATACTACACACTGAAAAAAACTCCCTGCTGGATATATAAGTGATGGTAATATACTTTTGTTAGGAAGACATTTCCGTTTCGCATGTTTCAAATATAATATGTTTGCTTGCAAAAAATACTTATGTTTGCCTATAAACATACCCAGGTAGAAATTGCCCACGGTAATAAAATAACATTGCTACAACACTGTTTTTCTCAATATGCTCGCGGTACAAATAAAATAGTACTGGGACAATACTGTTTTTCTCAATATGCCAGTCAGTACCAGTCAAAAAGATCGCTGACAGTACCGTTTTCTTCAAATTTACGACGTTGCTTAAATTAAGAATTTAATTCATATTTAGTTATTTAATATGCAGTGGAATTCCGGTTTAAACGAATAATCGATTTTACAAACTCCGATTTAACGAATTCAATAAATCGGGACAAAAAGCATAAACCTAGTCCCTGTTTTTCAAACAAAAAGATAACAAATTAAATTTGAAAAAGAAATTCAAACAAATAAAATAAGCCAAAACAAAAAAAAAAACCGTTAATAATAAGAATTTTCTTTAGAAATGTTGAGGTTAAGAAGAAGAATAAACGTTTTTCTCTTAAAATTATGAACACTATTAGTTTTTAAATCAGACTAGAATAGTTTCTGCCTTTTTATGGGAAGTGATTTTTCATTTAAATTGTATTATTATTTGTGTCTTATAATTGTCAGATTGTCCCTATATGATATATTTATTTCAACAACCTGCTGCTGTAATAATCAAACCTGCGCTTCTTCTTACATTACAAACGTAACAATACCAAATCATGACCATTTAGCAATCACATCCAAGTATGGCCTCGAATGTAATGCAGCTACATTGCAGTTTTTTTCCTATTAGCTTTTTTGTGATTGTATATTATACTCAGAAGTGACAACACTAACAAACACAAATATTCTATTTTTAGATTTTTGTTTATTTTTCTAATCTCCTCCGTCTCTATTTCACAACGTTACCAGATTGACGTATGGTTTTTACGTTCAGTGTTGACAATTTTGCGTTTAAGGTTGAGACATCGCCACAGGGCAAATTTTCATTAAAAGTATGCGCTATATAAAGGTCAGTAATTTTTTCTGACTTGACTTCAGTACAAAATAAAAAAACTTTAAGTTTGTTTTTTAATAAGAATTTTTGAAATTATTTAGCCAAATTTTAATGCCCACAAAAACAAACTTAGGTCATTATATATTTAGTAAATTACTTTAGTACACTCACAATATTTTTTCCGTAAAGACTACTGAATATACACATTAAGTTAATTGAAAATCAGTTAAAAAAAAGTACTACTTACTTTTCGTTTAAAACAATTGTATTTTTAGTTTATTTTCAACTGTTGAAAAATTAATTGACAAAATCGATGAAAAAAAACAATAGATTGTTTTGTTTTATTTCAATACTCAATATACTATAAAAAGTTTTTGTTTTAAATATAAAATTTTAACTGAGTATTTTAACTATTACCGAAAGGCCGTTTTTTGTTTATTTTGTTTATTGAATAACAGACAGAAAGTTAAAAAATACTTTACTTTGGTAATTTAACTGTAACATTGAAACAACTTTGCCGATTAAATTTTTAAATAACTGTTGAACTTTTATGGAAAAGTTCTTGTGATTATAGTTTTGATTAAACAACTATACAGTCTTCTAAAAAATGCAGTTTCTTATAATCACTCGACCACATTTTTATTTTTGAAGGGCAAAAAAAAAAAACATTTGTATGTGAATTTTGTTAACAAACCGCTATTCTTATCGCAGAAGTCCAAAATTATGTGAAGGCACACAGTTTTGCCGTGGTTTTGCATCTACCCTAACTATATATTTGTATATCAAATATCGGCTGTAATGACGTGAAAACGTCAGTTCGGAAGATGAGATAAATATATATTAATAAATTAAAATATTAATAATTTCTTAAATGTTTTTTATTATTTTAATTTAAAATAAAATCGCAGCTTTTTATGAGCTAAGACTTGGGTAAGTAGCATTATGTACTAGCTACATACACAGAAAAAACTAGAAACGGATTGCAATTAAAAAAGTGATTGAATCAATTAGTATTTTAATTGATTTTGCACCTATCACTGCAATGATACTATCAATTAAAACTTTTATTGAAAATTAAGAAGGAAAAAAAGATATAAATAAATTCCACAAAAAAAAAGTGTGTGAACGATACGTTGGCATGTGTGTTTCTGGCAATGCTGAGTCTGTTTGTGTATGTTTGTGTGTGTGTGCATGTTTTATTTGTAAACTTAAAATGTATTTGGTATTTTATACTGAAAATTTTCTATTTAAGCATACAGTGTATGAAAAAATAATATGATAATTAAGTCTTAAATAAAATATGTATTTGTATATTTAAAAGTCAATTAAAATATAAATTGATTCAATTAAATATTTGTTTAGAAACAAATTTAATTCAAATCAAATCTTTAATTAGATATTTTAGGTTGATAATTTTTATAATTTATTTAGACTACTGAATTATATTGCTGTGCAAACGTTTGAAAATAACTACGGCAAATCGTATATTGGTGTTATCATTCCCGCACTGTACCAGTACTGTAAAAGTTAAAAATCTGACACAATACCAGTACATGTACTATCGTCTCCAACACCGCGCAATTACTGTCCCGTTCGTATTTTTCTACATGGGTATATATATTTGGAACTAGTGAAAAACGTCTACCGCGAAACATATATATATATTTGGCTGCAAATATGTATATATGTTTATTATATGTGTGTTTGCAAGTCCCAAACATAATATCCAAAAATTTTCAAATTGTAAATATATCTTTGTTTAGGTGCGAAAATTTGAATCATTGTAAACATATATATAATTACCTACAAAGATATTAAAATGTGAATTTTTTTCTACGTCTAGTATATAGAGTGAAAAGGCCGTGGCCTAACAATGAAAAACCAGTTTTTTTTGGATTTGAAATCAATTTTATTCTTCTACGTAGTCTTCGTTAAGTGAAATGCACTTCGTCCCCTAACATCTCGTTTCCATTTTAAAAATACTATTTGGCAAACTCCTCAAAATAGGCTTCCGTCTCTGAAATGAATTCCTCATTTTGGAAAATCTCTTTCCCTAGAGCCATCTTTTCACGCTTGGGAACAAATAATAACCGCTGGGGGCTAGCTCTAGAGAATACGGGGTGTGGGAAAGCAATTCGTATTTAGTGGGATAACTAGGTTATATGAATGTTTGATGTTTGCTTGGGGTTGTTACTTCTATCAAAACGTATTCTGAAGATGGGAACCTGGAAAATTTACGAAATAGTTCTATCAAAACATTCCTGAAAGTGGTCAATTAAAAAATTTGAAAACAAAACCTCTACAGATTATTTGTTAGAACAATAGAACTTGAATACTTTGATTTTTTTTTTTTTATTTTATTAATTAATAATCATATAATTACAAATTATATACTATTACCCTAACCGAGCACTAGCTACTATGACCTTCGGCGCGTTGTAGCGAAAACAGACCAGTGCCTGGTGGGAATCGAACCCACGACCCCCGCACTAATAAGCCAGCACGCTACCAACTAGCCTACCGGGGCGCACGAATACTTTGATAAGCTGAATTTTTTGCTCAATTTTAGTAAGATAATTTTAGTAAATCTGTTGCAACATAATCAGTTTGTTGCTGAAAGCGTTTAACTACAAAAGTTAGAGAAATATTTTAGATATACGTTTAAGAAAATGTTCAACTAATTTTTATAGTGTACTAAAAATTGCTTAAAAATGACCGCAGCAAAAACTGCTAAAACTAGCTGATTTTTTTTTTGCTAAATTTTTGTAAGATAAGAATAGCAAATATAAATCTGTTCCAACTACAATTATTCAGTTATATTTGGACAAAATTTTAGTTAAATTAAAGTAACAAAATAATCTTGTAAAGGCAGCAAAAATATTTACTAAATATTAGTAGATAAAAAAAAACTATTAATAGACTAAAAAATCATTTTTTTATGTGTATAAAAATCTGTCCTTCTGAAATCTGCAATCTACCAGTTTTTAGCAAAAAATTCTGTTGATATTAGCAAAATATGCTGTCATTTGAATTCTTCTAAGTTTAAGGTAAATAAATTTAGAGAATTATCCAACTTCAGTAAGAATTTCCTTGTTTATGAAATGTTTGTAGAATAAATGAAATTCTTCATAAAACGAATGAATCATTCGGACATTGAAGCGTTTACAGAATTTATGAAACAGTTTCATAAATTTTTTTTATATTAAGAAGTTCTTTGAGTTAATAAAACTTTTCATAAATGTCTTGAAAATGCATTGGAACTAAGCCAATTAACCTCTTCATTTGATTTTTAAACATTTTTATTGAAGTCCAAAATTCATGAAAGACTGATTACATTGAAAAAATAAAGCACTTTATAAAATATGTTGAATACTTGAGAAATAAATCTTAAAACTGAAGTTTGAAATGTATGAAAATTAATGAAATTATAAAATTTTTTGAAAAATAAAAAAAATAGGTCTTTGAAATAATTTCATAGCTCTAACGAAAATTTTCATTAAATTTATGAAGAGATTATTTATGAAATCGAATGATTTTTTTTATGAAACTACTATGAAATTTTATGAAAAAAAGTCTTTGAACAATTTTTTACTATTAATAAAATTTCTTGGATATAATGAAATTCTTCATTTAATTGAAATTGTTTCATTATTATCAAAAAATATAATTCTTTCAGTGTACATTGAAATAATAAAGTATTTTTTAAAATATATTGAATTGAATTCTCAAATGAATTAAATCTTAGAACTAAAGTTTGAAATGAAGGAAAATTAATGAAATTATGAAAAATTATGAAAAATTATGAAAAAATAAAAAAATAAAGTCTTTGAAATAATTTCCTAGCTCTAAAGGAAATTTTCGTAAAATTTATGAAGGGATAATTTATAAAATGTAATGAACTTTTTTATTAAATTTTATGAATAAAAGTTTATAAAAAATAAATGAAATAACATTTCTAAGATATAATGAAATTCTTCATTGAATCTACGAAAAAAATTATGTGAAATTGTTTCACTAATAGCAGGAACGATGATTTTTCAGCGTATAGCAATTATTTTGTTGATATTAAAGATTTTGTTTGTTATTTTTTGTATATTTACAAACATTTAGTAAAATTTTTTGCTGTTATTGCAGTTTTATTTTTTAATATTTAGAAAAATAAAATTGCTAATTTTACCAGTTTTTCTGCAGCGTAATTTTTAACTGATTTTAGTGGCTTTTTCTGTTATTTTTAAAGATTTATTTCTATAAGTGTATGTTTGTATTTTTTATTTTTTTAAAAACTATGTATTTGTTTAGGTATTACGCAAATATAGTTAAAACAGAAGTAAAACATGCCCACAAATTTTATTTTACATATATAATTGCAATTTACAAAACAAATGTTGTTAGTTTTTTGTTTAAAAGTTTAACCCTGAACGGCGTTAACGATTTTCACTATAAAAAGTCATTATTTACGATGCATATTTTAACTACCGTTTAAATTTAAAAATATGTACGTGTGTATGTGCATTCACAAATACCAAAGTAACAGAAAATTATGGATGAAATTGCCTAAGTATGTGTATGGACAAGGAATTTTAATATTTTATTACCTAAGATGAATTGTCTAAAGATTTTTCTATTTTTATTTTGTTTGTTCTATTTCCTCTTTTTCTTCTTCTGCTTCTTCATGCCACCAATCTTTAGTAGTAGTACTATGTATGTTAAGTGAGTACTTCCTTCCTGTTGTGTATTTTAGCAACATAAATATGGCATAATAAGATGTAACAACAATCAAAATGAGAAAAAGGATTTCGTGCTAGTACCTGGACAAAAAAAAGTGTGAAAATCAAATAAATCAGATCATAAAACTAATGACTTTTGTACTTCATCCTATGACGCTACTTACATACAGCTTATGCGAAATTGTCATATAAATAGTGAAATTAAAGAAAACATTTTAACCCTTACATATAGTTTACGGGGAAAAAAAGGATTCTGTAAGAAGATATTGTACCCTAGGCGCCTAAATATAAAAGTCCTGCTGGCAATGTTTTTTTCTATTGAATGTATGTTTTTATGTAATTTGTTCAAAATATGAGAAGGGGATATAAAACTAATAGTATTTCTTTTTATTATTATGTATTTGTCAACATTTAATTTATGTCTCGCTTGTCTCTTTTACAGTGACTGCAAATTGTTTTATTGTCTGCATAGAATAGACAAATATTTAGTTTATAAAATAAAAATTGTCATTGTTTTCAGTTGAGCATAAAATTGTAAATTGATCCTTTACATGACAATATCAAAGAAATTTAAAGTAGTTTTTGGTACTCCATTCATATTTCAATACATGTAAAAAAAATTGTGTTTTCTTGTAATAGAAAATACGGGAGAAATTATTTAATGCATTAAAATTTAATTTTTATGATCTTTTTTTGTAATCTCAAGAAAAAAAGAAAAAAACTATGGAACACCAACAACAAAAAAAAATATGTAGAAATATTTTTACAGTTGTTCTTAATAGTTCATGGTTCATAATTCATTTCGTTCATTTCCATTTAGTCAATTAGTTCATTCTTTTAGTTCATAAGTTTGTTTAAAATTGTTTTTTCAATTATTCATATTGTTTACTGGCCAATGGTTTGTTGAACAAAACTGAACAATATGAGTGAAAATGACAAATTACTGATTAAAATTGAACTACCACAGCAAAATCTCAGTAATGTGCTCTAATTACCAGCATCTAAATAATAAGCAATAGATTTAGGGTCATATTATTCGGCATCAAAACTCATTACTTTTGCTTTCGCTTCATGAAAAAAAATATATACACTCATAATAATCCATGCACAAAAATACGAAATTATTGTCAAAACTACAAAAAATTTCGTAAAACTAACAAATTTTCGTTTATTTTACAAAAAAATATGTTATTTTGAAATTTTTTCATAATTTTACGCATGGATTATTATCAGTGTAGAAAATAAGTGGTTATCAAAATAATTAGTTACTTGTATGCTTACAGGCAGGGGTAGGAACTTCATGTATTAAAAATGTATGTTTTAGTCGCCTATAATAGTCACGAAAAATCTTAAAATATGCGCTCAAAATTTTAAAAATATGCACTTAAAATTTTGTTTAAATATAAATTATATAAATTGGTGTTTATTGTATGCGGAGAATATGTTAAATTATCGTTAGTTTAGCTTATCCGTGTAGTAATAATATTAAGAATCATTAATCTACTTTTTCGCTGCAGTTAAAAAAGATCACGCATTTGATGGATTTTTTTTTTTTAATATTTTAAAAATATAAGATTTTGCCTAAAATTGGGTAGTTTTTTATGTCCTTATACTATTATCAATAAAAAATATTTTCCCGCCATTCCAACACACAAATACACTCATAGCAATAAACCCGTAAAAATAGCAGAAAATGCTATTAAAAATTAGTTAAAAATTACGTTGCAGAAAATACTGCTTAAATTAGCAGATTTTTTTTTGCAAAATATGAACCGAAAAATTGAACAGGTAACTTTCAAAAATTTTAGTTATATTCGAGTTAAATTTTGGTTAATTGAAAATAAAAATGTTATCTGCTAAAATTAGCACAAACTTTTGATAAATATTTGTAGATTAAAATCAACAAACAAAAACTGTAATAGCAAAAAAATTTTACTATATTTAAATTAAATTTAGTAGAAAGAAAATAACAGTATATTTAGCTAAAGTCAACAGAAATTTTTGGTTAAAAATTTTAAAAAAAGCTGATAACAGAAGAGCAATTTTTTTTGAAAAGAATTAAAGAAAAACTTTAAAAATTGTCATTTTATATGATTATTTTGTTCAATAATATTTTGCAAAATTTTTTGCTGTTTAGTTTGCTATTTTCGGGATGAAATTTGCACCAAGGTTAGTAATATTGGATAGTAATTTAGACACAATTTTTCAACAAGATCGGTCAAGAACTCTCTGAGTTAGAGGGGGTCAAAATTTGACATTTTGACCAAGCAGGTGTATTTTCTCATCCATGTTCTTAGCAAATTTTTTCCTAAAAAGCTTAGATAGCTATTTTCCTCAATCAAAAAAAAAAAATTTTTTTTCAAAATTTTTGTTAATCACAAAAACATAGGAAAATCGGCCAAAATTTGTTCTTCGGATTTCTAATTTCAATTAAGAATGGTATTCAAGTTTGCCATATAAAGAATGGTATTCAAGTTTGCCATATAAATGCACAGAGTTTGAACAACAAAATAGACGAATTTCGATTTATATTTGAAAACTCTGGTTTAGATATCGTATGTGTTTCGGAAACCTGGCTTGATGAGAAAACTCCCGATAGCTTAATATCACTAAATGGATATAAAACTTTTAGAGCGGATAGAAAAACTCATGGAGGAGGAGTTGCTATTTTTGTGAAAAACAGTATATCCTGCAGATTTTATTGCAAATCAGGTGAAAAGCCTGTTACTGATTTTGGTGAGGAGGAAGGTCGTACCGAGGAAAATGATGAGGATAATAAAAAGAAGAATAAAAAGAGAAAAAATATAAAAACTAGGAAGAGAAAGGAAAGAAAAGACTTAACAGAATTCTTATTTGTTGAAGTATTATCACCGGGGAAAAAAATGCTTGTTGGCTGTGTATACAGGCCAAACCGTAATATAGATATTGCCCCCTTTACCAAAAAATTGGAAAAAATACTAGTACAGTTTTCCGACATAATTATATCTGGAGATTTTAACTCGGATATACTAACGCAGACGTCATTGACTGATTGCATGACACCTCTTGGTCTAGCACTTATCAATAACAGCTTACCAACTCACTTTACGTCTTCAAACAGCACTCTTTTGGATTTGTTTTTCGTTGCTAATAGCTCAGCTGTCCTGCTCTATGATCAGATTGCAGCTCCGTGTTTCTCCAAACACGACTTAATCTTTACATCATATGATTTTACTCTTAGGCGAGTAGATCAAACATACACATTCCGTGACTTTAATAATGTAAACATAGATTCTTTATTTACCCATTTTATGTCCATTGACTGGAATGCGATGTACACTATGCCATCTGTTGATAATCAGCTCTCGTTTATTGATTCCAATATTCTTTATTTATATGATTTGTTTGTGCCGATGAAAACGAAGAACATGTTAGATAATTCTCGTCCTTGGTTTAATTCAGCTATTAAAAGTTTGATTGAACAAAGGGATGTGGCATATAAACGTTGGAAACAGTTTAAAACTACCGGTTTGCATAATGAATACCGTCAATTGAGAAGAGATGTCACTAGTCTTATTAGACGAACCAAGTCTAAATATTATTCAGCACGTTTTTCTAACGCACTGAACACGAAACAAACGTGGCAAATTATAAAGGAAATTGGTATTGGCAAGGGTAGCGTAAATAGTAATCCTGTTGTTGACGTTAATGTCATTAATAACTCTTTTACAAATATACCTTTGGTTAACTCTAACCTGGATTTCTATAATTTTACCAATCTTTCCGTAAATAGTAACTCCAGTTCAGTCAACAATACGCCATTAAACGTCTCTTTTTCCAACAACACTAATCAGATGATAAACACAGTGGACAATGAACAAACTAATTTGTTTGAGTTTAATTGTGTTACCCAACTTGATGTCTTTTTGTGCTGTTCTAACATCAAATCAAATGCAGTTGGCTTCGATAATATTCATCCGAAGTTTATTAGAATGCTACTGCCACTATTGATTCCGCATATTACATATCTTTTTAATAATATCATAACAACAAGTTCGTACCCACTTAAATGGAGACATGCAAAAATTATACCTGTCCCCAAATCGAAAACAGATTTCAGGCCAATTGCAATTCTCCCGTTTCTTTCAAAAGTTTTGGAAAAACTGTTGTCTTCTCAGATGAGCGCCTTTGTGAAGCGATACAATTTTCTAACTGAACATCAATCTGGTTTTCGTCCAAAACATGGTTGTGTCACTGCACTCCTGAAAGTTACTGAAGATGTCAGACAGGAAATTGATAATGGAAACGTAGTTTTCTTAGTGCTACTTGACCATTCAAAGGCCTTTGATACTGTTGATCATCAAATCCTATGCGAAAAACTTAAACATTTATTTAAATTTTCTGACACCTCAACAAAATTACTGAAATCTTATCTTACTGGTCGGACGCAGTCCGTTTTCTTGAATAATTGCACTTCAAACGTAGTTAAAGTTTCAAGAGGTGTGCCCCAGGGATCCATTTTGGGCCCTCTTTTAGTTTCCCTCTATGCCAATGATTTGCCTTCTCAAGTTAAGAACACAAAAATACATATGTATGCAGATGATGTTCAGGTTTATCTGAGTAGCTCAAGACTATCGTTAGATGTTGCAGTAAAAAGACTTAATGAAGATTTAAATAGAATTTATAAATGGGCAACTGCTAATGGCCTGTGTCTTAATCCTACTAAATCTAAATATATGGTAATACAAAAGCGGTCAGTTAACATTAATCGTGATTTTGATATTAGGCTAAACAATATGAAAATAGATAAAGTCTCATCGGCAAAAAATCTTGGTATAATATTTAATAACACCTTAACTTGGTTTACCCATATAAACAGCTTAATCGGAAGGGCTTACGGAATGTTACGTACTCTATGGGCTACACAGTATTTTACGCCTCTAAATACAAGAATTCTTCTCGTTAAGGCCTACTTAATGCCAACTGTGCTTTATGGCTGTGAAGTCTTTTCAAACTGTGACTCAGAAAGCAAACGTAAATTGAATGTGTTATATAAAAACATTATAAGATATGCTTTTGGATTAAAAAGATTTGATAGCACATCATCTTTTGCAACAAAGCTGTATGGAATGTCTTTCGACAACCTTCTAGTACAGAGAATTCTTCTGTGCTTACACAAGATTGTTTTTGAGAAAACACCAAATTATCTCTATGAACAACTCGTTTTTGCTAGATCGAATAGGGAAAAGAAGATTATTCCTATTAGGTACAAAACACTGATATCTAAATGGCAGTTTTTTGTTAATGCTATACGTCTTTGGAACGGACTACCAAACAATATTCAGCGCAATAGTAACGCTTTGAAATTTAAAAATGAAATTAACAACTTTTGTCATGATAAATTGTTTGATCTTGCTTTTGTTTTATATAATTTTGTTTTGTATAATTTTTAACTTTACATTTTTTTTTTTTTTTATTTTTCACGTAAATATTAAAAATAATTCAAATTTTGCTTTCCCGTTTTTTATATTATTATTTTTATTATGATTATAGTATTTTATCCATTAAACTTATGTTTGAGATTTTAATAATATAATACTATTTTATATCCAATTATTATTCATAATGTCAATAATTTATAATTTATTTTTTTTTTTTTTTTTTTTTTTTCATTTCTTTTTGTTTTTTATGAATTTTTTGTAATAAATATATGTAACAGATTAACTTTGTTTGCGCCTTAATTTCTGTGCTGTAATTATAAGATTTTATCTTGTTGCACAGAAATTCCAATGAAATAAATAAATAAATAACGGTATTTTTAAAATTTTGCATTCAGAAACGTTATGGACGCATTTAAAGGTTGGCGTTTTTAGTTTTTCAAAA
Organism: Delia radicum; assembly: GCA_021234595.1. Classification (NCBI taxonomy): domain Eukaryota; kingdom Metazoa; phylum Arthropoda; class Insecta; order Diptera; family Anthomyiidae; genus Delia; species Delia radicum. The sequence goes on along the minus strand of CM037851.1, from coordinate 147,346,704 downwards.
TTCCAAAAATTTACGGTTTTATTCGCGATTTAGTTTTTTTTTGAAAAATAAGATATAAGCAAGAAGTGTGTAAGTCTGTGAATTCGTACTTTCTTTAACATTGATCGGCTCATCACCTTTTAAATTGCATTGGAATGGTATGTTACTCTACTTTTATACTGCGAGTAACAATTTTTCTCCTGCGTCAACAAGAATTGCGTTTTTGATACAATTTATTTTTAAATTGCGTTTTTCTAACGTTTGATCACTCTTCATTTCCAAAAAGAATACACGTTTGCAAAATATGGAATTTTTTGCCAATTAGCTGCACATTCACTTGTTGTAGGTCCCAGAAATTAACTAATTTTAAGCCCGTATGACACTGTATAGTTTTTGTATTGACAATCTAAATTAAAGCAGTACAAATATATTGTTACTCAATTTTTTAACTAGTGTAAAGAGTACGAACACATAGTGCCAAATTGTAGTAAATGTCAAAACAAATACTTTTGTTATCGATAAATCAGCGAAAAATTGGGATATCTGTCAAAAGTGCAAACGAAAATTTTGAACTTTATCTTGACATTTCTCACAGGCAAATAAGTTTGTTGTCAGTTTCTTTTGGAACTGTCAGTTTAAAAAAAAACAAAACTGTTTGTTTACAAATTGTATATATGTTTCATTCGCACATTAATGTTGTTTCTTTCTCCCAATACATCTTGAAACTATACAAAAACTATACAGTGTCATAACAGCTTTACAAGAGTTGTACTTTTTACTATCATTTTCCTCTTCCCTACTACATCTTGACGTGCCGCAACATCTACTTCATTCTGCGAATATTTTTCAATCTGGTTGTCGTCCATACTATTAATGTGCTTATCAGCACAATTTTTGTTAGCAAAATCAATAAGTAAAATATTAGTAAAACACTAGTTAAAAACAGTTAAGTGCTGAATAAGTATGACTAAAATTTTAGCTGAAAACATAGTTTTAGCAAAAAATTTGCTGAAAAATTGTATAATTGATTTACAAGACGTTTTACTAACGTTTTCACTAACTTATTTTTTTGATTGTAGGAAAAAAGTGTAAATGATTAAAAAAACAGTCGTTTTATTTTACTTTTTTATTTTTACTCTGTGAAGTTCTATTAGATGTACTAAAATTTAGCACATTTTTTTGCTGGTTTTAGAAAATTAATTTTAAATCGCTGTTTACTGAAATTTTACTAAAATTTAGAAGCGGCTACTAATTTTTTCCACTAATTTCATTTTACTACAGTTCAGCAGACATGTGTTGCTAAATTTAACAAAAAATGCCGCAAGGCTCAAAATACTTAAATTTCTCATAATAACAGCAAAACTTTCAGTAGCCACTACACATTTTTTTTCTTACTGTACACTCAAAAAAAAATAGTAAAGTCAGCAAAAAATTTTGCTGAGTCAGCAAAATTTTAGTCAGGAGGATGCTTGCAAAAAAGTTGCTAATGTCAGCAAAACCTTTTGCTGAACATCAGCAAGCTGATTTTTAGCAACAAAATTAGTAGATTCAGCAAAAGTTTTGCTAGCACTTATTGGATTAGAAATTAAAATACACTTGCTAAAAATTAATAAAAATTTTGCTGAATATTAGTAGACTGAAAAAAACTCAAAAAAATTGTAGAAAAATTATATTTTAGTTAATTTATTTGCTGAAAATAATAAAAATATATTTTTGTGATTCATTTAAAAATAATTTGTAATTCGTTACAAAATATAAAAATGTTCATACTCCCGAACTAACGACATGAATTAATGTAATATTTAAAAAAATAGAAATAATTATATGTATATAAAATAAACAAGATTATGTTTCAACTACTTACATCAATGGTTGTCTGAATGATGCTATATTTTAAAGGAAAGAAAATGCTGCAGATAATTATAGAAACGAAACGAAAAAATAACAAAATATAACATATACATACAGTAAACTCTCAAAAACGTGAACTAGTTTTTGCAAGGGGTGTTCGCATTTCTGATTTTACTACAGAATTGATCAACTTAGAATAAATTCTATTCCAAGTACTTCAGAACCAATCATTATGTTGATTATTTAACAAAAACTAAAATATGCAAAGATTTTGAATATTTTTCTCCTGAAAAATTCTGAAATTCAAACATACATTTTTAGAAAAATTTTTTCAATATTCAGACACTTGCCTATAGAAATATATTAACACTTTAAGCAATTTTTCGTATTAGCAAACTTTCTAATTCTGGGACTTTTTTTAAATAGACAAAATTCAGAATCTAAGACAATTTTTGCATACCCAAATTATTGATTTTAATACGTTTTTGATATTTAACAGTTCTTAATTTCTACGCATTTACTATAAAATTTCTATTTAATTTAATTTTTATTCTATACGTTTTAAAACAATTTTGATATAAAACATTCTTAAATTCGGAGATACAGGAAAAGAGTTAGAGTTTTTCTGTTCACGTTAGAAAATGTGTTTACTATAAGAACGTGGTTAAATTATTATTCGGGGATTCCCCAAATTACTAAAATATTGAAGAAATAGAAATATTTCTTATAAAAAAATGTGTTCACGTTTTAGAGCTACTGAACTTTGTTCACGTTTTGGAACAGTCAATGTAAAAAAAAGTGTTCATGTTTCTGGGACGTTCATGTTACTGGATGTTCACGTTTCTGCGAGTCCACTGTACAACCCTTTTTTTTGCAATAAGAAAAACGAAACATAAAAATCTAACTAAGATGTGTGTCTTTGTCTTTCGCTTTAGTCTGTCTACCTGCTGTATATTTGTTTGCAATTTGACCACACTAGATTATTAATCTCTATAAACATTTAGTTTACAAATACACATTTAATCTTTATTAAATTTAAATAGTTTATTTTGTCTTTTATTTAATAAATAGACAATTACTTTCACAAGCCGGTGACAACGCAAAATTTAAGTCATTCCAATCCACAATTTTTTTTATGTCTGAAAAACAGATATAAAAATCTTACAAGTTTGATTTTTTTATATGTCTTATTAGAGTTGTACTTTTTAGTATAATTTTTCTAGTCAATACTACATCTTGACATGCCGCGACTCTAATTCATTCTTAATGTGCTAATCAGCACTATTTTTTTAGCAAAATAAATTAGTAAAACATTAGTATAAAATTAGTAAAACATTAGTTCAAAACAGATAAGTGCTCAATAAGTATAACTAAAATTTTAGCTGAAAACATAATTTAAGCAAAATATTTGCTGATTTACAAGACGTTTTACTAACTTTTCTACTAACTTATTTTTTTTAATGTAGGAATGTTTCAAAATATCATTGTTAAAAAATCGACATATATGGATACATACATGAACACACATGCTTGACATATGTCCATATATTTTTATGTATATCATAAACCATTCTAATATGTTCATATGAGACATAATCATACATGTCTATACATTTCCATACATGGCCATATGCGTACATTCACGAAAATTTATGTAATTTTTATATATTTGATTGCATATGAACTCTTATGAACACATATGAATCCTATATGGTGGTATATGGACATGTATGACCTCGAGTTACTTCATATGGAAGCATGAATTACTTCACACATGTTCATAAATATAAGCATATATGTTTATTTTTAACCGCGATAACAATTTGAAAATACATATTTTTTTAATATTCTCGGCATATAAAAAATCTACTGGAAGAATTATACTGAAAAATTTTTCATAAATTTTTTTTTGTAGATCCAATGTTATATACATGTTATTTAATTACTAGTGTGAAATTTTGCATAATTTCATAAAAAGTATCATTTGATTTGATAATTTATCTATTCTTATAGGCAATAAAAATGTTCTTTGGAGCTATGGAATGGTCCAACAACAATTTTTTTTATTTTCCTTATTTTTTCATAAAATATGTCCCATATATTTGAAAAAGATCTTTATAGATTCAGAATAAAGCCTTTTTTTAATTTTTAAATTATATAAATTAGTTTCATAAATTATATGAAATGCTTTATTGCCGTTTTTAGACTGTCGAGACCATTTTAGCCCTACCCGAGTAAAAATTGTTGTACAACTGAATAGTTTAGTACAATTCAATATACTTAAGTACAACATCATGTAAAGTAAGTTGAAATTTTACTTGGACCTATAATTTTTCGTAAAAATATATATAAAAATAATATAATTGGATTGGCAGAATTAAAATGAATATATGGGATTGAATAAAATAATGTATTGGCACAGGTTGAAACTATAAACTCTTTTTAAGTTTTTGGAAAGTGCAATTTTTGTTTTGAAATCAATATCAACTCGAAAATTAAATTATTTTATTACTAAATTAATTAAATGCATATCACAATTTTAAATATCAAACAATTTTAAATAACAAAATTATATATTGTCTTTTATTTTTTTATCTTAAAATATAGTATAGTATGTGATTATACTGTGGTATACCTTTGGGGTATGTTAGGGAGAAGCTCGGGTCGTGGAGGGAGTCAGAATTCTCTCTCTATTGGGAAAACTCTCTTGGCCAACGACAGGCTAAGAGATTGATTTCTTTTTCCAGTGCAGGATCGAGGAGACTCTTGTCCCTCGGGAGGGGTGACTTGAGAACCCTGGTGTCTTACCTGACTGGACACTGCAATCTCAGATACCACCTGCTCAAAAGGGGTCTTTCGGACACGGATGAGTGTAGGTTTTGCGAACTGGTAGCTGAGACATCAGAGCATGTTCTTTGCGAATGTCCGAGGATATGTGAAAGGCGTGCCAAGTTTCTTGGCAATCCTTTGTCTCCCCTTCGGACATTATGAAGATTTTGCCTAATAGGATTATTGGCTTTATAGGTAGCTTGAATCTTTAGGGTAACTTTAGGCAGCACAAAAGACCTAAGTTGGTCGCGGTGCATAGTGCCATAATATCTAATCTAATCTAATCTAAATGTGATTATATATGGTATTATGCATGGTCATATATTATTATATGTTTCTTATAACGTAACTCATATAACTACACACAGAGAAAAATTTTGATATTTGCCAACTGAAATTCTCCTAATACCACTCAAATTTTGTTATTTCAAATTGCAGTCGGTTGGTACAACTCAACATTAGTTTTCACAGTAGAGTTCGGTTAATTCAACTGAATTTTAGTTGCAATACTTAAAATATTTATGAATCCAATATAAATATCGTTGTACTAACTGAATTTATAAGTTGATACCATTAAAATACACTTTTCAATTCGGTTGGCACTTTATTTTTCTGTGTGTATATATTTTTATATATTGAGCTCTATAAAATTAGATATTCAAAGTATATGTAATAAAATATATGCTTATAAGATATGCTTATAAGATATGCCATACATTTGGATCTAGTTTAATCCAGTAATAAATTTGAGGGAACTTATTGGATATTACAGGATATCCCCTGCTTTTGTATATGAGATTTTGACATCAACATTTTTGATTGTTAAGCATATTAAATTGAAATGTACGTTAAATTTAAATTGGCCTCTTAATAATAGGAACTGCAATCAATTTAACAAATTTATTTTCACTGTTTTAAATCGTTTCAAACAATGTCAAATGTATCAAACAATGTCAAAATACGATCCACCATTTTTCGGATCAAATTGTATTGCAATTAGATATAAGACTATATCAAATTTAATACATTTCTTTGTTTCATCATATTCATTTTTTTTTTAATCGGGTATATTGGGTTTGTAATTGTAACTTTACTATATATTTGATATAAATCAATAAAACTTACGTACGATATTTCATTTAAAAAAAATACTCATATCTAGATGGAGCCACTTGATTTATTGTAATTCTTTTGTTTTCGTTTAGCTCCACAAACATTGAACAATTTCAACAAAACCTCAATAGTGCTTTTGGATAATAGATACACACACGCACACATTTATACACATTTATAGACACGAACATAAAGAAATATCCAAAAAGATACATTGTTATAAGTTGATGTGTAGTTGTCAATGTGTGTGAGTGTATCTATGTGTGTTAAATGGGGAGTAATAAACTTGCGCAAAGAGAATATGGTTATATATTTTAAATTAAATAAATTTTTATAAAGATTTTAATAAAATTCGATTCTATTGATATATAAATCAAATAAATTGTGCAACATATTTAACAAAAAATTTGATTTTACATTCTTTTTTTTTGTAATTATTGCTAGTTTTCATTGTACCTACAATTCAAGATTATTATTTTTTAATTTTAAGAGAATTTGGTATTGCACTTAGTATCCAATGGATACAATTTACATGTATACACACTAACAGACATTTTCACCTTGCTTTATACATTTGTTGTGCTCTTGAATATTGAAATGTTGGATACACATGTACAGTGTCGGTGAATACGTGTGTATAAATTTTAACAATCAAAGAGAGTTTAAGGTTTGAATATTATTCTTTTAAACATCCACCTTGCTTGACTAAAACTCAAACTCCCAAAAAATTAAGTATCTTGTGGATACATCGGAAAAAAAGAGCGCATGTGAGCCTCTATTTAATATCACTACACACCACCACTGCCACGACATATACTCAAATTATAATATTCATACATCTATTGTATACGTATACGTATTATGAGAACTTTTTTGAATTATAAAATTTCTTTTTTTGTTTCTTATTGTATGGGGGGACTGTGTTTTTTTTTGTTGTTGTTTTTTTTTCAAGAGTATCTTTGAGTATGTTTTGTTAGAAATAAACTAGTTTCTTTTGAATATATTCTCCTGGCTGTGAGAAAAACAAACGTGACGAATTTTCCTTTATTCTAAGTGTTGTAAGTGCGCGCTTCTTGACTTCTAGTTTCGACGGACGTGTAACTTGTGTGTACGGGACCGTTGTATGTCTGTCCGTCCGTCCGTACGCCGTTGTATAGAGGTTTTTTTTTTTTTTTTTGGATATATGTTTGATTGGAATATTACGTCTGTACATTGCTTCAACATTGTTAGTTATTTTTTTTTTCAGTTGTTCAACTGTGTATTGTATGAAGACATTTTCAGTTTGTGTATGCGGACAAAAGAATCTCTGTTGTCAGTGTAGATTTATACTCCGCTGCGTACGGTACAACAAACACGGCATATTAAATATAAAAAAAATCGTTGACATTTCAATACAATTTCAAAACTCAATCATCACTAAACAACAACAACAAAAACAGAAAATCTTATTGTGTTAGAAAGAAAATCGAGAAAAAAAAGAAAATTTTCATTTGAACAACAACAATTCATATTTGGAAAATAAGAATATATTTGAAGGAAAATTTCCAATTAGAACAACAAAAATCAAATTAACGGCATACAATGAAATTAAATTTTAAAAAGTGTGCCTAAATAATTAATTGAAAACATAAATATTAATAATATTAAATTAATATAAAAAGAGTGCAATAATTCAAAACAAAAAAAAAAAACATAAAAAAACAATTAAAAATTGTTGAAATTTTAATTATAAAGAAAAATTTGGAAACATACTCAAATATATATAAGCATTAAATTAATTTATTAACATTAAATATTAAAAGGAATTTAATTCTTTTTACTAATCCAAAAAACAATTGAACTAAATCATTTTTGTGTTTTATTATCATTTTTTGCCTCCTCCTAAAAATTCTCCCAAATTGTCTGCCTTATCGCCAATTCAACAACACCTGCTTCACCAAAATTGGATTATATTCTTCGCCAATACAAATAAAAAAAATTTATGGAACCGGCGTTTGTTTGTGAAAAAAAAAAATAATTAATTAAAAATTACTGCGACTAATAAAAAAAACCATAACAAAACGTCACAATCACCAACAACAACGAAAAAATAATAATAAATAATAAAATAATTATTATTTGTTTTGATCGTAAAATGGATTTTTATGACCCTCTAAAATACCAACAATAAAACCAAACACTACCAATAAAAAAAAAATTAAAACAAAACAAATATTATGTATTACAATAATCCACTTAAAACTTTAAAACTTTAAATAAAAATTTAAATTAAATTTATTTAAATAAAACATTTAATTCTTTAAAAAAATTAAATTTTAAACACCCTGTGTATAAAAAACAAATTCTCTTAAACCGTTTATTAAAAAAAAAAAAAAATCTGATCGAAATCGGTTTCTAAAACAAACAAAAAAAAAATATATAAATTTAACAAAACTTGAATTGCAAATAACTTATATTTGCACTTAAAAAAATACTCTTTATATTGAACTAAAACACTGCGTAAATGGGGTGCTCTTCAATAATTGATACATCTTCTCTTAAATTATAAACCACCACTGTACACTATCTGTGTGAAATTTGTGTTGAAAAATGTGTGTGAATCAAACAAACCAACACTCGTGTAATAATAAAATGTATAAAAACATTTTTTTTGAATTTAATTAAAAACGAAATTAACAAAAAACTTTAAATTTTATTAAATTTTTTTTAAATAAAATATTTTTTTCAATTGATTTTTTCTAAAATCGAAACCATAAAAAATTTTACGCGCGCTTTTGTTTTTGTGATTTAAATCGCGTTCAAAATAACCGTAAATATTCCACCCCTTCCCCAAACCCCAACCATCCCGCTGGCGTGCGCTCTATACGACCCCCACGATGTCTCGGCAGTTGGGTCGCACGCCGCTGCCGGGGCTTGGTGGGGGCCACATCATCACGCTACTCCACATCCATCCACATCGGCTGCCACGGCTGCCCTTAATCATCATCAAACGGTGGCAACTGGGACAACGCATCATCAACAATTGCATCATTCTGTTCATCACGCCTCACATCCGCATGCTCATGCGCATTTGCATCCTCATCATCAACACCTGCAACATCATCACCTGCATCAACAACAACAACATAATTCCTCCTCTGCGGGTCTGGCATCCTCGAATGCATCCTCGGTCTCCTCTCTGTTGGGTACGGATCCATCACTACAACAACAACAACAACAACCTACACAACAACAACAATCCACATCACAATCTACCACACATTCCACACCTACTCATGCGGTTATGTATGAAGATCCCCCGCCAGTTCCCATAGTTCAGCAACAACAGCAGCAACTTCATCTCCCGCATCAACAACAACAGCAATCTGCCAATCAGCAACAGCAGTCACATAATAACGTAGATACCACACCAGTTGTTGGTCTTAGTCCTTCACAAACACCCTCGGGTCCTGCGTCACAGTCTCAGCAACATTTAACATCACCTCATCACCAACAACAACAACAGTCAAATACAGTACCCTCCAGTGCTCCCACAAGTATTCAGCAGCAGCAACAACAGCAGCAGCAACAACAGCAGCAACAACAGCAACAAAACACAGCAGTGGCGTCCGGCCAGACACAAATTGTAGCGCCGACAGCGGCGAGTGTTTCCCCATCCAGTGTTAGTTCCCAACCTCCAGGTAAGATATTTTAAATTAATAAAATCCTCCAATGTATTGCCAACGCCGAAAAAAACTATTGCCGAAAAATTATCAATTAAAAATGTGTTTAAAATAAAATTTTATTTCAATTAAATGTTTAATTGATTCAATTAATTAATTATAAAAGAAAAGCACAAATTTTTATTTACTTGAGGGGATAATTGTAAAAACCTAATAAGAATTATTTACTGTTTACAAAAGTTCGCGAATGAAGAAGTCTTGCTTCAACAGTTATCACGCGTACCTACACTGAAAGAATTATTCTTCATGCTATTAATGAAACAATTTCATAGAATGTTTTCGTAAATTCAATGCAGAATTTCATTATATCCAAGAAATTTTATTAATATTAAGAACATTTTCATAAAATTTTTTTCATAAAATTTCATAGTGTAATAAAAAATTCAATCTATTTTATAAATTAGCTCTTCATAAATTTAATGAAAATTTTCTTTACACTGAGAGAATTATCATTCATGATATTAACGAAATTATTTCATAGCATTTTTTTTGTGTAGATTTTATGAAGAATTTCATTATGTCCCAGAAAATTTATTAATAGTAAGAAATTTTTCAAAAACTTTTTTCCTCAAATTTTCATAATTTCATAAAAAAATTTGATTCAGTTTCATAAATTTTCTCTTCATAAATTTAATGAAAATTTTCTTTAGAGCTATGAGCTTATTTTAAAGACTTAATTTTTTATATTTTTAATAAAATTTCATCATTTTATTATTTCATAAATTTTTATATATTTCAAACTTTAGTTTTAAGATTTAATCCTCACGTGCTCCACATATTTAAAAAGTGCTTTATTATTTCTATGTATCCTTGCATTAATTTTGGACTTCAATGGAATTGTTTAAAAAATCATATGAAGCGGTTGATTGTCTTAGTCCCAATGCATTTTTAAAGAAATTCATGAAGAGTTTTATTAATTGAAGGAAACTTTTTAATATTAAAATATTTTATAAAATAAATCTTCGTTTTCGGAATGATTCGTTAGATTTGCGCAGATTTTCGTTAATTCAACAAACATTTCATAACATTAACTATAATGAAACATGTTTCATATATTCTATGAAAAGTTTCAGTGGACGAGTTCATTTTCATTACCGAAATGAAGACTAGACTGAGATAGCTCAGTCTAGAGACATGAAATTATTTCAAATACTAAGTTTTTTTATTTTTTCATAAAAGTTCATAATTTCATTAATTTTCATACATTGCAAACTATAGTTTTAAGATTTAACTCTCAAGTCTTCAACATATAATATAAAGTGTTTTATTATTTCATTATGTCCTTTTATTAATTTTGGACTTTAATGAAATTGTTTAAAAGATAAGCGGTTCATTTGCTTAGTTCCAATGCATTTTCAAGACTTTCATGAAGAGTTTTTATTAATTCAAGGAACCGTCTTAATAGAAAAAAATGTAATGCAAATGTTTAAAAAATTCAATAACTCTTCATTATCGGAATGATTGATTAGTTGTATGAAGATTTTCATTAATTCTACAAACATTTCATAAACATTGACTTTAATGAAACCTGTTTATAGATTCTATGAAAACTTTCAAGAGTTCCAGTGATAATTTTCATTACAGATATGAAAAATTCATTACTGCCTATTTTACTGTTTTCCAAGCGTTTTTTAAAGCGCTAAGCACATTGTTTTTAGATCTGTTTTTCTCGGAAAAATCAGCTGGAAAGTGTAGCTAATACAACAAATACTAAAAATGGGACATATATCAACCATTCGTCCCGGCAAAGGGTTAAATATAGAACCAATTTCAATACGCTTGGAATCATTTTAATCGCTTATATTCTCATAAACTTTTTACTTAAAGCAATGGTTATGCAATAGCTTTCACCCACTGTTAACACCTTGTGCCTGCAAACATTAAACATGTCGTTTTCTAAAGAAAACCAAGCTAAATTTGATTTTTTTGTGGGCGTTCTGTGATGTAATGGTTAGCGCGTTGGACTTTTACACAGAAGGTCCCGGGTTCGATCCCCGGTGCCGGCAACATCAAAATAATATGTATGAGTTTTTTCTATCCCTCATACGTATCCAATGTCCACCCTTCGGTGTTCCCATCTCAATTAACCCCACCGAAGTAAATAAATAGGAATCAGGGCTATGAACCAAAAAGCTTCCATAAGTTCGCCAACTCTCCATCAGGTGGCGAGCAACACTGTTCTAAGACTTATCATCTCGCGCAATTACAGTGTTGCCATATCTGAAGCCCTTCATCCTTTCCCCACCTTTCATCTCTATACTATCCCTTTCCAAAAGAAAGCAACACACTAAATATAGGAAGTATTTCCTGAGTGTTGCCTCTCTTTTAAAAAAAAAAAAAAAAAAAAAAAATGTAATTTACCACTGTAGTTGGTAAAGTAACTGGTTACTTAATGGTGGGAAAAAGTATATAGATTTTCAATAAAAAAATTTGATAAAAAAAAATTTATTAGAAATCCTTTTTTAATTAAATAAACAACGTCGTCACGCTGGGATTCGAACTTTGGGTCTATGGTTGTTAACATTAGTAAGTGAGAACTCTATCAACTGAGCTATCGATACAATATAATATTTGATTGCTTAAAGTGTAAATGATTGTTGTGCTTCGTGTTTTTCGTTCGTGATATCTGAAATATACACCTTACCCTCACGCTTACAAAAATCACACAGTAATGCGTTATAAATAGATTTTCAAAAATATAATTTAATAATTACTTTACGTTTATAATTGATGGTCGGTATGTAATGGATGATCGGTAAGTCATTATTTTATGTTTTGAAATAATGTACAAGGTAATGAGGTTTCATGACAAGGTATTGATTACCTCGGTCAATTATCGGTAACTCATTACTTCATGTTTTAAAATAGTGTTGAATGTAAGGAGTATACATTACAATGTAATGCATTATACAACCAACTATTGGTAACCCCATTACTCTATGCTTCGAAATAATGCTAAAGGTAAGGAGTATTCATTACAAAGTAATGCATATGTAACCCATTATCGTTAACTAATTGCTTTTTGTTGGAAAATCATGATACAGATAAGGAGTACATATACAAGGTATCGCACGCCATTACCAAAGTGTTCCTGCGAAGTTATACATTTTTTTCTCAGTAAGTGAGAGAATTGAAATCTCTTTATTTTCTAAACTCTAACTCTTGCTTCAATAAGATATTGAGCGAGGATACTAAAATTTGTCTATTTTAAAGCAATTTATATTGTATTTAAACTAAAACGACATAATATATTATGTTTGTTGTTTTTACTAGCGCATAAGTGAGACATTTAAAAATTTTATTGCACAATAATCTTATTTTTTGCTATTTTATGGTTCTATAATTTAATACAATTAGGAACATCAAAATATTTTTTTACGTTACACAAATTCAAATTTAAAGTTATTTGATACACTGCGTTGCAAAACTATAATTACACATTAATTTTACAAAATTTCGTAAGTTAAAATAAAAGTAGACAAGTTCAACCGGCATAAATGTTAAATCAATGGCAATTAATAATATTTAACAAAAAAACAATTAATTTATCTTTTTATTTACTATTTAAAAAGGAATAACAAATCAATTAGTGTGTCATAACTATAAATACAGGTAACTTATTATCTTATATATCAAATCTTAGAAAATTTGAAGTGAGGTCTCATTTTTTTTTTTTGAATCAACTCGAAAAGTCGAGCAGTATACTTCTATCAGATTTAATTCGAAGTACTTCTTTTATAGATCTTCACGCATCAATTTACCCAGCAAAATTTGGTAATGGGTGCGATAAAGTAATGCATTACCTTGTAATGTGTACTCCTTACCTGTATCATTATTTCCAGCAAGAAGTAATGACTTACCGATAATTTAACATTCATGGATTACCTGTAATCATACGCATTACATTTGACATTACTTCAGACATAAAATAATGACTTACCGATCATCAATTACATAATGCATAATTTTATAAACGTAAAGTAATTATTGATATATATTTTGAAAACTATTTATAGGCCCATTACTTTGGGATATTTTGTAAGCATGAGTGTAAGGTGTATATTTTGCATATCACGAACGAAAACACGAAGCACAACAACTCATTTACATTTTAAGCAATAAAATATTATATGTATCGATAGCTCAGTTGGTAGAGTTCTCGCCTAACTAATTGTTAAATACCAGAGATCCCAGGTTCGAATCCCAGCATGACCACTTTAGACTCATCGCCTGCAAAATTCATCAGAGAAATAAGGTGTAATGTAATGCGTGAAGCCCTATGGCGATACATTACTTTACCCATGATTTGGTAATGTGTAATTTTGCTGGGTACTGCTTCTTTTAGATGAAAAACTGTTTAATATTGACGGTTTTTTTATGTAAACTCCCCAAATATTATGCATAGGTCTTTGATCCGGACAACATGCGGGCCATTCCAATACTCTTTTATTTTTCTGATTATATAAATTCCATCCTGAGGCATTGTCTTGTTGGAAAATAAATTCTTCTTCGTGGCTATTGTCAATAAATGGCACCAATTTCTCTTCTATTACTGTAATGTACAAAAAATAATTAATTCTAGTGCTTGGAAATGCAAAATCAACCATAAAGCCGAAACAAAAAGTGCCCAAACCTTTAAAGATCCGCCTCCGAAATTAGTTTCGAGAAATATCGTAGGTTCTTACGCAGGCAGGCTTCTTTATTTTTACCATAAGCACTTGGATTATTTTCAAAATTTGTTGCAACCACATGTGGTTTATTTTCTAGCAATTTCCTGAAAATTGTAGCCACTTTTTAAATAGGCTGAAATGTTCCCTTTTTCAAAATCACTTAAATATGAAACACGTGACATTTAATTGAAAATTGTTTAAGATTGCATAAAAAACAAATGTTATTCGTTAATTTTTCTTTATTTTTGTTCTCCTATGTAAATAATCACTAACAAGATATTATTACACAAATTTTCTCTAAAATCAATCACATTTTACACTCTTAAAAAAAGTTAAAAATTTTATAAAAAGTTATGTAATATTAGAAAAAATAAAATTGTAATTATAGTATGCAACGCTGTTGTATAATATTAACTAGAGCACTAACTTAATTAAATTTCTAAATAGTATTTACAACTATTTTAGTTTTTTGAGGAGGTCCAAGAAGAAGTTCGTTTTTGTGGCACTCGTTTTCAAAAACTGTTAAAATTAGCAGATTTTGTTGCTAAATATTAGTAATATTTAAAAATAGCAAAAATAAAAATCTTAAATATTAGTAGCAAAAACGCATTAAAAAAGGGAAATTTTTAACAATAAATTTCTGCCGTTCTGAATCAGCAATCTAAAATTTTTTAACAAAAATTTCTGTTGTTTTTAGCCAAATATACTGATTTAGCATTGTTCTAAATTAAGGTAAATATTGTAAATAATGTGTTTATATCACAGTTTTTGTTTGCTGTTTTTAGCCTACAAATATTTAGAAAAAGTTTTAACTAATTTTAGCAGCGTAAATTTTTTCTGAAACGTCATCTTTAACTCATTTTTAGTAGATTTTTCTGTTATTGTTAAATGTTTATTTCACTGAGAGTAGCTTCTTATTTTTACTAAAGGATGAATTCCGGGCCTGAAATTTATACACAAAAAATAGACAAATTTGTTAAACAATCAATTAAAGATTTTTGCTAAAATTACTGAAAATTAGTTAGCAATAACGGTGCAGGAAAAACTGATAAAATAAGGAAAGTGTTTTCTAAATATTAGTAGGAAAGGTGTGTAGCAGAAAAAATCTGTTGAATCTATAAATATATTATTATATTTGAGTTTTAAATCGAAAATAACAAATTAATCTGCAAAAATTAGCAAAACTTTTATTTTCAATTTATAACGAGCTTTCAACCTCATTATATTTACAAAAATAAAGCAATTCAAACATATTAGCTAGGTTGATATTAGTGTTTCGTCAGAACCCGAAGTTTTAGAAAAGCTAGAGCCCCCATAATAGGCAGAACTTTAACAAAAAAACATTAATCATCAATTTCGCTCCGTTCTTGGCTTCTAAGAAACAAACACGTGGTTATGGTCTTTTCCTAACAAGCATCATGACGTTACTAAACTTTGAAGACAAAAATGTCTATTTATATAAAAAAATGTTTAGTGTTTACGCTGGCTCAAGTAATATTTTTTACAGTTATATTAGTTTTT
>CM037851.1:147314533-147330919 GCA_021234595.1 Delia radicum | reverse complement strand
AAGAAAAACAAAGTTCAAATTAACCTTAAGGAAAGTAGAATACCATTTGAATAAATATTGTGCTGACTAAAAATGTGCGCCTTGCCTTGTTTGTGTAGTGCGTCTTTGTATTTATACACAGAGCTTTAAAAGAAACGATTACTTAAAATATATTGAGAGTTCAATACATATTTAACCCCCTAATAAACTCAAGAAATGTATTTTCCAAAAAAAACAAAGGCATTTTGAAAATTTAGTTTAATTGCTTAATTTTGGCGATAACAGCTGAAAAAGGTTAACACTTGCAATGGGAGCCTCAAGATGGGTTCACTTCGATCTTAGTGAAATTTGGATATGTTATAAAGAAAAGAAAAATAAGGGACACGTATTTTTTTAGCGGCCCACGCTCAAAAATGTTTTCATTTTTGTATTAAAAATACAAAAATTGTTTTTTTCAGACTTTCTATAATTTCATATATTAGTTAAAATATTGTTCTACCTCAAGTCCAAAAATCTAACATAATATTGTCATATTAGATTTTATTTGTTGCTTTTCTCAATTTAAGGGTTAAAAGGTGGGTTCAAAAGTTAAAATATTTTTTTATGGATTATGGGTTAAATTGTATTTTTTATGTGTTAAATTGTATTGTATGAGAACCTATACACTCACAAGAGTAAGTTATTAGAAAAGGTAGTAATACGTTTTGTAAATCAAGTATACTATTGTGTTTCAAGATAAAATTATAGTTATACTTATTCAGCACTCACTTGTTTTGAACTAATGCTTTACTAATATTTTACTAATGTTCTACTAATTTATTTTGCTAAAAAAAATTGTGCTGATAAGCACATTAACATTAAGGACGACAACCAGATTGAAAGAAATATGTTTAAATAGATCAACGGTGCTCTGGCGTACCGGCATGTTAAACACTATTTTTAACGCTTTATGTTGAGCTGATTGGAGCGACTTCATTGATGCGTTGGTTTTACTACCATATATTACTGGGAGATATATCAGGTTCGAGTGAATTAGGGATTGATAAATCAACAACTTTGTTTCGGTGTTAAATTTATTTTCAGACTTATATAATATACCAATTCCCAAAGGTATTTTGAATTTAGTTTGTTAATATAATTTCCATACAGAAGATTATGATTTAAACTTATTCCCATCAATGTTTATGTTCATAATCTCATCGGTTTTCAAGATATATGGTTTGAATATTATGAATTTAGACATCATTTGTGTAGTCTTAAGAATTCTCACAAAATCGCAGCATCATATTCAATCTGTGTTTGAAGAACTATTGGATGAATATAGTTTCTCTTTAAATTCGATGGTTTTCTTATCATTTATAATTAGTTTGAACAAAAGCGGACCAAGCACACTTCCATGTGGCCCACCACAGAGTACATCTAGTTGGCTACTTTTAGATTCACCAACTTGAACAAATTGCTTTCTATTTAGTAATGACGTTGCTTTTCGAGAACAGCAAATAAAATTCAGTTTTTTTTTAACAAAATATCATGCCCTATCAAATTAAACGCTACCAAAGCTTATATCTCGGAAACTAAGAGATATATACTCAGAAACTAAGAGATACATATTAGTAGTCTTTACGGAGCCCTTATATTTCCGGTTATAAATATGGGCCCACCTCTAATCAGATCAGGAGATCATTTTACCAAAAATTTTTGTTGATATAGCTTAATAATTCTGTTAATTTAGCTAATTTGCCTAGTATTGTGAATGTATCGTATTATTTTTAACTAACTTTCTTAGCTACACTTTAGACCGCCTAAATTTAGCGGAATGCGATTATCTTCTTCAGTCTTAGAAAAATAACTCTCCGATTAGCGAACAGTGTTATTTATTTACTTTTGACGATATTTTTGAACTTCTCGGATTCTAATACTTTAATTTATAAGATATTATTTCTTATTGTATTAGAAATGCAAACTTTAAATAAAATACAAAAAAAAAAAAAAATCCAAGAAATAATTTGGAAAACAATTCATCATTTCAAACTTTGATTGTGTTACATTGAACCTTTATGTGGGTGGATTTTATACAATATACTATAATCAGACGCACAGTAGTACACTGTAGTGAAAAAGTGTGTCAATGTTTAAAAATTAAAAAGCCAAGAAGTATGTATTCTCCAAGTCTTTTTGGAAAAATCAATTTTATTAGGTATAATGGTATGAAATGTGTCGTCTTCATAATGATAGAGTTTCAACCTTAATAAGATAGAAATTTAACCTTCTATCTTCTACATTGCAAATTAACTAAAAAACAATAATTTTATTAAAGAACTAAGAAGTTGTTTGCGATTTAAATAATATATGGAAAAACAAAGTATGTTGTCGGTAAAAACTAGTAACTAAATTGTGCATTTCAACTGATCAGGATAAAAGATAAAAATTATATCCTTAATTGGGTTTTATTAGATCAAAAGGTGTGAAAATTTGTTTAAGTAAAAGCGAAATGTATGTTAATAATACTGTTTTTAAATAAATTTAAACAAAACTAGTAAAAACATAATACTTTGACAGTAAAATAGCTATAACTTCTTTATTTGAAATTATACTTATAATTACCATCTGAGGAGACTTTCGACGCTTGGCTCTGAACTTTAAGCAAATTGAGCGATCCAATACTGCCATTTCATCCAATACCATCCCCATATGCAAAAATATGAATCAAAATTTGATGAATTCTTTTTTTTGCAAAAAAAGTATTTTTGTATAAATTTGTGTGTCTTAAGACTATTTACATTAAATTCGGTGTTTTCAAATTCATATAACTATACAACATACTTGGGATGTTTTCATTAGCATTGAAATTTCATTAGCATTAGTTCACTAATGCTAATGCAATTCATTTAATTGTAATAAAATTTTTGGCATTAGCATTTGTCCTACTAATGCTAATGAAATCACACTAAAAAACTAAATACACTAGTTTACAAAATGACATTTTTTTTCATGTAGATTTGATGAGAGATAGATTTCCTTATGTATTTTCTCCCGCTGAATTCGAAAATCAAGGCCAAATTTTTTTTATGGAACATTTTTTGAGATATTGTATTTTTTTCATTTTTTCGACCTTTTTTTCCTTTACAAATCATATCTCGAGCTGTCCGATTCGGTCGTACCCAAATGCAAGGGATTGAGATGACGAACAAATATGTATAATCGGATCTTTGATTAGTAAAGCGGTTCAAAATATTTCGATGAAAATAGAACACATTTTTAAAAAAGTCATATTTTACAGTGATTCTGTGCTGACGGAAAAGTACAAATCGTTAAAAAAAAACGTCTGGTTTCTCTGTACTTTTACGTACGAACTAAGACCAACCAGAAGATATAAGCAATTGAGTGAATTAATCCAAATCTCATATTTTCCGAATATTTTATTTTTTTCGACAATTTATTGGGTTTAAACTCTTGCAATACATTCTTGACATTTTTGTGTATTAGAAATAGTTGTACTATAGTGTACTTTTACGTACGAACTAAGACCAACCAGAAGATATAAGCAATTGAGTAAATTAATCCAAATCTCATATTTTCCGAATATTTTATTTTTTTCGACAATTTATTGGGTTTTAAACGCTTGCAATACATTCTTGACATTTTTGTGTATTAGAAATAGTTGTGACTCTTGCTTTATCTTCGGTTGCTTTTGGGATCCGTTTCTCTAGTGAGAAATCATATATAATCTCCCAACATTGCTTCATCCCAAAATAGCGCCGCTTAATGTTCTTAATTTTTTGGTGAAATCTCTCGCCGTGTTCGTCACTTACGTCACCAAGATTGTCCGGAAAGAAATTCAAATGCGAATGTAAGAAATGTATTTTTATAGACATATTTAAACCTGTAAGAAATAAATAAAATGGTAAAAACAATACAATAGAATACAACTATGAATGACATTAAATAATGGCATTACGTACCCATCTTGTTGTAGTTAGCAAAATTTTTTGCTAACTTTACTAACCTTTTTTTAGTGTACTTCATGCGTTTTAATTTGTAACATTGGGTCACTTTTGCACCACAGTGTAGGTACCCTTCCACACTACTCTATCCTTTTTTTTTTGTATCATTTTATCCACAAATGTATCTCGCCCTTATACTGCTGCAGCCGACTTCATATTTAAGACTTTTCGTACATATCTGATGAGTCTGTTTAGGAATATAACTATGTGGAAATTATGCTTATGTAAATGCAAAAAATGTGTACGAAAGTATTTGATTCTTTTTTTTAGCATTCAACGCTTTTAAAAGTCATAAAAAGGAAAAACTTAGTTGGAATCATCCCCCTGTAAATTCATAAAAAGTAGTAGGATGATTATTTCACTTGTTTTTTTTTTTTTGTTCATTCTTCCACTTATTTTTACTTTGTTATTTTAGATATCGAAATATTTAGATTTACCAACACATACATACTCTCATGAATATATAGCCACATATATATAATATTTTGATTTAGCCTTGTGCTGGGGATTTAAAGCTTTATGAATTTTGAATATTTTATATTCACACTTCGTTTTCCTTTCAAAATAATAAAAAAAAAAAATGTACAGACATAAATGAGATGAAAATGAGGAAATTGTATTTTAACTAAATCCATAGTATTCTTCTTGGGGATTGTATTTGTATTTGTTTTTTCTTTGGTATTTTATAGATACTGTGTAATTTTAGCGAGATTTTATTTTTTCAAAAGGGATTAACTTTGATTTTTTACGGTTTATAGTATTTTAAGATTTAGTGCAATCTAATAATTCGTTTTATTTTAATTGAACATTTATAATTAAGTATTTAAAATTTACTACTATATACAAATTTTGTTCAAATACTGTTTTTATGATCATTTTGATAATAGGAAAATATTGTCCTTAAAATAATCTTTATACTTGATTGTAAGTCTGCTGGGTTGTTAGATTTACTGCTTCTGAAAATTTTATATTTCTTACAGGCACATAATACAAAATCACTAAATCAAAGAAACCCAGCAAAACTCGCCTTACCGTGTAGGTAGTACACTAAGAGAATATCTTCACTTCATTAATACATTTCTTCATTGCTTGAAGGAGTTTACTTTCTTTAGAAATCAATAAAAAGAGCAATTCTTAAATAATTATAAAAAATAAAGAAATGGTTTATTTAAAAAAATGTATTTTGTGATCGTAGAAAACAATATTAGATATTATTCCAAAAATTTAATTTTAAAATTTGAACCAACATGTCAAACCTGGTGGCCTTGTCATTATAGATAATTTTTTAAGCCAAAATCAGTTGCCACCGTGGAGCCATGGGTACTAGGGTCGCCCAAAAAAAAATTGTCGAATTTAAGAGCTCCTATATTCAGGCGCGGATCCGGGAGGAGGGCAAATAGGTAATTCATCCCCAAAAATAAAATTTTTGAATACAAAAATGAGAAAAATATTACAAAAAGTTAATTAAAAACCAAAAATCTTCCATGGTTGATTTTTTATGTGTCTTATAAGAGTTGTACATTTTTGTATCATTTTCTTCGTCTACTTCATTCTGCGTCTATATTTATTAATGTGTTTATCAGCAAAATGTTTTTTTACAAATATATTAGTAATACATTAGTAAACATAGGTTAAAAACAGTTTAATGTTGAATAAGTATAACTAAAATTTTAGCTGAAAACATAATTTTAGCACAAAATTTGCTGAAAAAATACTACACTCAAAAAAAAAAGTTTGTAAAGTCAGCAAAAACTTTGCTGAGTCAGCAAAATTTTAGTCAGGAAGGTGCTTGTAAAAAAAAAATGCTAATATCAGCAAATCATTTGATGAAAATCAGCGAGCTGACTTTTAGCAACAAAATTAGTAGATTCAGCAAAAATTTTGCTTAAACTTAGTGGATTATAAATTAAAAAACCCTTGCTAAAAATTAATAAAAATTTTACTGAATATTAGTAGCCTGAAAATACTCAAAAAATTTGTAGAAAAATTGTACTTTAGTTAATTTATTTGCTGAAAATCAATGAAACATATTTTTGTGATTCTTTTAAAAATAATTTACAATACATTACAAAATATTAATAGGTTCATACTCCCACATTGACGACATGATTTAATGTAATATCTAAAAAAATAGAAATAATTATTTATAACACAAACAAAATTCTCTTTCAACTACTTACATCAATGGTTGTATAAATGATGCTATTTTTTAAAGAAACGCAAATGTCGTAGAGAATTATAGAAACGAAACGACAAAATAACAAAATATGTCATTTACAACAGTTTTTTGCAATAAGAAGAGGGAACCATAAATATCTACCAAGATGTGTGTCTTTGTCTTTCGCCTTAGTCTGTCTACCTGCTGCATATTTGTTTGCAATTTAACGAGACTAGATTATTAATCTCTATAAAAATTTAGTTTACAAATACACATTTAATCTTTATTAAATATTTTATTTTGTCTTTTATTTAATTAATAAACAATTATTTTCAGAAGCCGGTGGCAACGGAAAATTTAAGTTGTTTCAATCCACAATTTTGTTTTATGTATGTAAAAGAGATATATAAATCTTCTATGGTTGCTTTTTGTATATGTCTTACAAGAGTTGTCCTTTTTAGTATCATTTCCCTCGTCGCTACTACATCTTGACATGCCGCGACATCTAATTCATTATGCGTATATCTTTCAATCTGGTTGTCGTCCACACTATATATGTGCTTATCAGCACATTTTTTTTAGCAAAATAAATTAGTGAAACATATTAGTAAAACATTAGTTTAAAATTTTCAGTTTTAATTAGTTAAGTTAAGTGCTAATTAAGTATAACTAGAATTTTAGCTCAAAACATAATTTTAGAAAAAATTTGCTGAAAAATACCTTTTTGAGTGTATTCCTGATTTTTAAGACGTTTTACTATCTAATTTTTTTAGTGTACTTAAGCCGTTACCGGGTTGTGAAAGTAATTTTCTAGTAATTAAAATAAAGATAAAATAAATTATTTATATTGTACTAAATAGTAAATGTGTATTTGTAAACTAAATGTTCATAATGATTATTAATGTATATGGTCAAACTGGCAATTTGAAATTGCAAACAAATATAGGTTCAGGTAGACTTACTAAGCCGAAGAGAAGGATACACATCACACAGGAAACATACTAAACCGAAAGAGAAGGACACAGTTCTTATTGCAAAGAGGGTTGTATATTTAGAAAACCATTGATGTAAGTAGTAGAAAGATAATTTTGTTTATGTTATATATAATTATTTCTATATTTTTTGAGATATTACATTAATTCAAGTCGTCAAAAAATATAAATATGTTCATACTCCGGAACATTTCTGAATTTTGTAACTTATTGTAAATTATTTTTAAAGAATCAAAAAAACATGTTTAAGACTTTTAGCAAATCAATTAACTGAAGTATATTGATATTCAGCAAAAGGATTTTTTAAAAACATGTTTAATGTCGTTAGCTGGAGAACAATATTAATTAAATATACTTTTGCGAAAACAACAAATTTGCAACAAAATAGCATCGATTTGTTAATGCATATTTTTTTCATATTTTGCAATAAAAACATATTTGAATGCATATTTTGGCATTTTTTGTAGCATTTTTTTGCTATAAATGCATATATTTGCATCTTTTGCATTAAAGTGCATGTTTTTAAGAAATTTTCTCGATGTTTTGCTAAAAATTATTTTTACACAACTTTTCATTTTATAAACAAATTATTTTTTTAATTTATACATATAATTTTTTTGTTATCACAAAAAGAAAAACTGCAAATAAATGCAATTCCTCACTTTATGACAAGGTTTATTCACAACTTTTAATTTGGAATCACTTTTTAATACAAAAAACTGAAATTATGGAAATTGCATTGAAAACCATAAAAAAATCAATAATAAATATATATTTTTTAAATTTTAAGTACATATTTTGCGATTTTAACTATTCATTTTATGTACATAAAACTGGAATATAAATGCATTAATTTCCGAGCCCTACTTATCACAAACTATAGTATCGTGTTTGTATGTATGTAAATTTACATTTTCCCAAGCAAAATGCGCTTAATTTAATTCATTTTAAATTTTTTAAAGGATACGCTTTAAGCACATTAAATGACTTAATTTAATTGAAAATATACATGAAATTTACAACAATAAACCCCTTTAAAAAGTACACTCACAGAAAAAAGTTTATAAATATTAGAATTTTTTTCATAAATATCGAAAATAAAATTTTTTTCACAAAACTTTTTTCTACAATGTATGAATTTATTCCTATTAAATGCTAGAAACAATTTATCAAATCGAAACTCTGTTAATACATAACATTTGATTTCACACAAAAAAAACCATTTTATTCTAATAAATGTATTGCACTGAATAGGTAGTCCATTGATTTATTGGGTCAGTCAAATTTATGAAAATTTTCTTTCTGAAGAACAAACACCGCAAAGCCTTCTTCTTCTTCTGCAAACTATTGTGTTAATATAAAAATAAGCCTACGAAAAAAATACATAAATTTCAATATCGTTAAGATTGAAAACTTCTTTAAATGTCCAGAAGATTGATTAGTACAGATAGCTTCTATTTTCAATGATTACATGAAACATAGCGAAATCTTAAAAGGCAGAAGGTAAAAAATGCTGATGTATAATATATCATAAACTATCACACAATTTTCCACGTACCTACCGTTGTATATTCCTTGCTAAAATATTAGCAATTTAAGGTCTTAAAAATTTGTTTGATTTTAAAGAGACAAAACTATGACAATATTTTTTTTTTCAAACTACAGTTAAACCTCGATTATCCGAGTTGCCACAGGACCTGACTCATAGTTCTGACATAGTTCTGACAACCATACTTTTATCTTTTCCTTAATCATTACATTATAATCATAATACTAGCCATATCATGATTCCCAATTGATCTCAATATTATCATATTATTGTAGTTATGTTATGTTATGTTAAATATTAATAAATTATTATATTATTCCCCAGAATGCTGTGGAAGCTGGATTAAAAATTTATGCATTTTTTAAATAGTAAAACCGTATATTTATTTATTTAATAATTTAATAATTTACACATTTATATGAATTTATTTTAATATAATTTAAGTAATCAAATTGTTTTTGCTCTGACGAATAAGATTTGTGTTATTAAGGAGTTATAAGAACCCTTATTTTGTCGCTACGCGATGTTTACATAATTTTTTTTTATTTTATTAGCTAAAAAGCAAAAATTTCTCTTTTTCAGCACAAATCCTATATTGTCAGGAAAATAAAATAATGGAATGGTGTGACTACAGCATAAATACGCATTAAAATATTGTTAAGAATACAATTTCACAGTACATTTATAATGATCATAACATATTTGTATCAATCATAATATTATCAATTTAACCATATTATAGTCCTAGGTATCATATTATTATCATTGAAATAATTTCGTTATCATTTATACCGTATTATGATTATTGCAATTATATTGTGATTATATCGTACGACAGATTTAAAAACACGTGTTTTTTGTTTAAATTTTTGTTTTATTTTTTTTTACAATGTTTGGCTACAGAAAACATAGTTTTATGGCTGCAATCATATTGCAACCATATTTTTTCTCTGTAAAACAGTTTATAGTTTATATATACGTATATAGGAATAATTTTGGTTCTGTGCTTAGAGAATTCTCTGCATAATATTAATGAATTTTTGCAATAAAGTTGAACTAGACCACTTTTTTTAAAAATTATTTAAATTTTCATAAAGTTTTATGAATAATATCATTTTATTTATTAAAATGTCCATTCATTTCATTCAAGAATTTAAAAAAAGTTGTGAAGTTTTAATTATTTTTGAAAACTTTTCGTTCACTTTGTAAAAAAAATTTCATAGGTATATTGAAAATTTTCATTATTTTTCGTCCACTAAAATTCTCTCTGTGTTTGTACATGTAAATGAATATATGACTTCATTCTTCAGCGGAATTTAAAAAATATATATTTTATTAAAGAAATGCTAAGGTGTAGCCGCCATTAAGAATTTTGTGTTTCTTTAAAAAAAAAAACAAACAAAAAACATGAGGTCTATCAAATTAGTTAAGAACAAAAAGCATTTTTGAAATAAAATTTCTTATTAAAGATAAAGAAAAAGGAAAAAATACAAAAAAAGGCTGAATTAACATTAACAATACGCCCTTAATTTGATAAACAGGTATATTAAGGTCTAAGGTCTTTCTGGCTGTCTGCCGGCTGGATGTGGTGAGTTTGGCACCATGCTTTTCATTTTCAGCATTTTTTATTTTTTTTTTTTGTTCAACATTGAAATGTCGTGACTCTTTGTCGATGACATTATTAATTGAAATATAAATTTAACATTTTATGGGCTTTTGTCTTCAACAGATAACGTGATATGCATTGGAATTATTGTATGTTCAATTTTAAGTTGCCTGGTTATATGGTTGGTCAGTCGGTTGATTAGTTTAAATGGTTTAGTTGAATTTTGGTTCTTCAAAATAAAAGCTAATTTGAATTTATAAATAATATTTTTTAAGAAGAGATGTGAAACTATGTTAATCAGTTGTATAAAGAACTATTGAAGTCCTATAAAAGCGTTTACACCAAAACTAAAGAATCTAAATTTTTCTTTATTCATGATACGTTACTCTCATTGACAAATTCCAAGAATTGGAAATATTTTATTAATAGAAAACTGTTATATTTTACGGGGGATTTTATAACAAAAACATCGCTCATTAATACATATTTTTAAAATTAGAAATAATTTCAATGCTCCTCTTTATTCACTTTTTAAATTAAGATTTTTAACAAAATCACGAAAAATTTAGACAAACTTTTATTTGTCCTATACACTGTAAATAATCCATGCATAAAAATACAAATACATGTCAAAACAAGTGGGAGCATTAAAGTCCGATGTGCCGAATTTGGTATAAAAAAGATTAAATTCGGCTGTGCCGAATTTTTGGATACCCTCCATCTCTCAAAATATGACTGATTGATTAATGTATTTAGGATGCTTCAGAAGAAAAAAATGTTTAATTAAAGTTTACTAAAATAAATCTGAAATTGTACATGCTTATAACAGTGGGTCGTCAAAGGTGAAATGGTTATTCCGATTACCTAAAGAAGAACGTGTCGTGAAAAATAGATATATTTTTAAAGTTCCTTATGATGTTAAAAAAACTGTTGTAAATTCGCCTGTTGTTTTGTATAAAAAAGAATCGTCTCTTTGCCTATATAATAATGAAAGTAATAAGGATTTTTAAAATATATTTTTGGATCGTTACAATAGATGCAAAGAATACAACGCATCGAAACAGTTTCGTATAATTAGAATTTTAGATAAATTTAAGTGAACAAAAATACGCTTGCGGAGACATATATAATGAAATAATTATTAAATACCCGTTTACATTCTGCATGCTTATAACAGTGGGTATTCAAAGGTTATTCTGATTACCTAAAGAAGAACGTGTAGTGAAAAATATATATATTTTTATAGTTCCTTATGATGTTAAAAAAACTGTTGTAAATTCGCCTGTGTTTTGTCTCTTTGCCTATATAATAATGAAAGAAAGTTACTAAAATATATGTTTGGATCGTTAGAAGAGATGCAATGAATACAAACGCTTAAAAAACAGTTTCGAATAATCAGAATTTTAGATTAAATTTAAGGGAACAAAATACGCTTGCGGAGACATACATAATGAAATAATTATTAAATACCCGTTACACATGTGTTTATACTATACATCACATAAGTAAAACGGAAAATGTGATGATATTAAGATTGTCAAAAATTATAAAAGAAAATCTTTCGAGTGTTTAGGGTGTTTTCGAGACACAAAAAATTAAAGAAACTGGTATTGCAAATTATTGTTTTTCAGCTAAGTTGCTTTTGAACACTCAGGGAACTTCTGCTTTAAAAAATATGTAGTTGTTTGGGTTGTAATACAGTTTCATTATTTTTAATGTAAATGTAAGTCATTTGTAGAACAAATGAAATTTTTAACTTACCTTGCAGTTCAGTTAAAAAAACAACTCACATCAAATGACTGTTTTATGATTTTACATTCATTTTTTACAGTTGTTTTTTGTTATTTAAAAAACAAAAAAAAAAAATTTGGTTTATTTTTTACTACCATGTGGTTAATTTTTACTACAATTGTTAGTCATTTTTTGAACATTAAAAAACAAATGACAATGTTAATTGAATTTAATGAAATGTAAGTTGTCCTTTTTTAAATGAAATTTCATTTGTTTTTGACTACAATTGCTGTCGTCTTTACCAACATAATTTCCTAAGTGTAATTCTCGTTTACTACTCCTAGAAAAAGAACCCTAAGAAATTTTCCCAAAATTCGATTGGTTTTTACACATCAATACTTTAATTTAGATTATTTTTGTATGTATCAATAAAAGTTAGGGCTTTTAAGGAAAACAAATGCATATAATCAAAAGATTTTAAGATGAAGTATGCACCTTATATGTCTTAAATAAAAAAGTTCTGAAAGTGAATGTCCTTTAAATTTAATGGGGTTTTTAATAAATGTAATTAGAGTGTAAGAGTTTCCTTGCAAATTTATTAAAGGTTGAGAATGAAAATAAGTAAAAATAGTGTACGAAAAAAAGTTATGAATTTACCATTGTTGGATTCGGGGATTTGTTCCTGGATATTTTTTTGATCTGATAACGATTAATGTGTCTGGCAACTCCGGTTAATGCAGTCAAATAAATAAAGAATTTTAACTAAACTATTTTGTTCTCCCTTTTTTCTAATTGGTGATTTTTTGATTTGTTGGGGTTAACAAAAAAAGGTATATGGCAAGCCTGGTATATGGAAAACAAAAGCATACTTTATAAATTAGCTTAACAATTTTTGGAGAGCTTCTCGCATTTGCACTCATAACCAGTGCTGCCAGGTTTGCAAAGCATAAAAACGAGAAATTTTCTAGAAAAAATCGTCAAAATCGTCATCATATTTTGAAAAAAAACGTCAAAATAAAATATATTTGTTAGAAGAGGGATAAAGTTTTAATAAAAAATAAAATACAATAATGTTATTCACATTTCAAATGTAACGTGTTATCGTTGTAATATAACACGATTTTTGACACTTCTCTTTGGTTTAAACTTCGAAAATCATTATATTTTACAACGATATTCATATTTATAAAATGTTGAAACAGTTTGCCCCAGTAGGCTAGTTGGTAGCGTGCTGGCTTATCAGTGCGGGGGGTCGTGGGTTCGATTCCCACCAGAGGCACTGATCTGTTTCGCTACAACGCGCCGAAGGCCATAGTAGCTAGTGCTCGGTTAGGGTAATAGTATATAACTTGTAATTATATGATTATTAACAGAGTACGTATATGAAACCACGAACTGTTCATTTTTGGTTTTTCTTGTATCAACGCAGAAGAAAGATAAAACAAAAATGTTTTCATTCCATGTGTTTCCATTTGAAAATAAACCTTGCATCTCATTTTCATGCGTATGATATGATTATTTTATTTACTTGTTCCTCTTTTATAGAATGAAAAATGAAGCGTAAATAATTTGGTGACGTTTTAACATTGAAAAAAAAAATGTTTTCTCTTCTTGATAAAGAACGGTTGAAAAAAAATATAAATGTGTTTTACAATGAGTGTAATGATATATGATACTTATTTGTTCTTTTTCACAATTCTGCAAATTAATAAAATGGAATAAAGACTTTGAAAATTGTATTGTTAATTGGAATTTAAAAACATACAGTGACCAACAATACACGTTCAATATTATTGATAATTATTTTTTTGTCAATAAATTATTTCAAATAAAATATTGTACCCTATATTGGTAGTTTATCAGAGGAATACATACGTTAAATAGTATTGATAGTTAGGGTTATTTACAAACAAAATGAATTGGTGTTCCTTATATTGGAAGTTAATCAATTAAATTGAAAAATTAAAAATTATTTTTAATTTGCTATTTCATTAATGACACGTTTCCAATGTAAAAAATTTATTAATTAATAAAATAACAAAAATATAATGTTGAAAGATCAAATAAATACAACTTTAAATCAAACAAATTTTACCACTTGAACTGTTAATCACTTATATCTGCATAATTTATTAAATTCTTTTACAACATTTGGAAATTCTTTAACAATAAGTCTGTTCGATTACTTTTCCTGTAAAGTTCAGTATAAAAACTACTCAGTAACAAAATTACAAATAGTAAATAGAAAATTTGTAGGAATTATTAAAAAGTTAATTGAAATTATCGACCAAAAATAATTTAAATGTTTTTTAACTTCTTCCATAGTTAGTTATTTAATAATTTTCACTTTCAATCCATAAACAATTAAAATTTAATTTTTGTTTTTGTTTACTAAATATACAAGCATATTTTTTATTTTTTAGTCATATGTTTTTTCATTTTACAAATTCTTTCTGGCAAAATGTATCCAGTAAAAACTTGTAAGTACTTTGGCATCAAAACTGTCACTTTACTCTCTCTTTTTTACCAGTTTTTACTGCGTATTTGTCTAAACGAACACCTTCCAGTAAAAACTTGTACAAACTTTTGTGTTATCGAACAAACTTAATGTTATATTTTTTAATTATTAAATTTTGGCACTTTATTTATATTATTAGGCCTGTTTGTTAAGCACCGGATTTATTTTTGGATTTATTTTGTTTCATTTAAAGTTGTATATATATCATCTTTCAACATGAAATATATTCGGGCTAGAGATCTGTTTGTTTCGCAAAAAAAGTCCATGCCTTGTGTTTTAACATGAAAATTTTTTTATTTTTATTTAAATCTAACTCCAATTAAATTTTATAAAAATTAAAAAATGTTTCTAACATATAAACACAGAAACTAAATTAAGCCAAACCCGTAATGAATTTATAAAAAAATAAATGCGGTTTGGATTAAGTTTATTCAATTCTAGGATTTGCATTTTTGCAAAATTGTATTTCACATCATATTAGCATATAAAAGCTAGCTATCGATCAAAAAACAATGTTTTTGCTTTCAATTTTTAACGAAATAATATAAATTTAATAATCGAGCCGGCGATTTTATGAGAATGATAAATAAGTAGATCTTGCTGACATATTAAATTATTGTCAAAAAATCGTCATTTTGGAAGCAAAAGTCGTCAAATAGTCATTTAGTTATTTTGGGTATTAAATATCATCAAAATGACGACAATCGTCAAACCTGGCAACTCTGCATGCGATTGCTGGTAATTCATACGTACATACATATATATATTATATATATACCCGTCGTTCCTGTAAGGAGCATAGGGCCGTACATACATACTGTATACAAAACAAAAAACAACAACAATATTTTGTGAGTTTTTTTTTGTTTTTAAGTGTTGATCATGACCATGGATGGTAACCGATTCTATGTGGTTATTGGTCCTAGTACGCTATTTTCTTTATTTCGGTAACGGTATTTTAGGGGAAACTATACTTCAGTTATTTCGGTAACGGGATTTTAGCGTTAACGGTATTTTAGCGGTTAACGGTATTTATTTATTTCGCTAACGGTATTTTAGCGGTAACGATATTTTAGATATTTCGGTAACTTTATTTTAGGGAAAAGATTTTTCAATTATTTTGGTAACGGCATTTTAAGGATAACGTTATTTTAGTTATTCAGGTAATGTTAATGCACACCACAATTTTTAACCGCATTATGCCCGAGTTTTAAATGACTGTCTAGTTTATGATCACACTTTGGGAAAATATATCTATTTACAGAAGTTTTTTTGTTCAGATCTTGTTAGATTATTTCGGTAACGGTATTTTAAGGTAACGGTATTTACGGATAACGGTATTTCAAGAATATCGGTAACGGTATTTAAGCGATAACGATAGTCAGTTGAAAGGTGTTAGAATCGGGGACGATAATTCAGCGATATTGACAGCCATCTCTGCTTGCGTATATTCTTGTGTATAAGCATTGAATGTACGTATGTATGTATGTATGTATGTATGATGAAATAAAAAAAAAAAATTTTAGAGGTCTTCCCACATTTTCACTCATAACTTTTGAACGCGGTTAAACGATTTTGATCATTTTCACTAGAAAACTGCTCATGATATCAACAAACAATTTGACTGAAAAATTAGCAGTACCTCTTCTGTATTGGAGGAGTATTTGTGTTTCCACAGACAGACGGACGGACAGACGGACAGACGGACATGGCTATATCGACTTCTCTATCCATGCTGATCAAGAATATATATAGTTTATGGGGTCCCAGAATTTTTTTAAAAAGAATTACAAAACATTTGACAAAGTGAATATACCCTCCTGCACTATGGGATGGAGGGTATAATAAC
>CM037851.1:147149174-147314433 GCA_021234595.1 Delia radicum | reverse complement strand
TTTACAGTTATATTAGTTTTTTTGTCTTTATATACATCGAGATTATTAGTATATTATTTTCAATTTATAACACCCTTTAACCTCCGTATATTTACAAAAATAAAGCAAATCAAACATATTAGCTAGGTTGATGCTAGTATTTCGATCTGGCTAAATATGTTGAACAATAGTAGACAAAAAAAATAAAAAAATAAACAAATTGTTTTGTTAAATATTATGAAGAAAGAAATAGCAGAAATAAATCTGTTTAATATATAAATATTTTATTATATTTGAGTTTAATTTTTATTTTTTTATATTTTTTTTTTATTAATTAATAATCATATAATTACAAATTATATACTATTACCTTAACCGAGTACTAGCTACTATGGCCTTCGGAGCGTTGTAGCGAAAACAGACCAGTGCCTCTGGTGGAAATCGAACCCACCACCACCGCCCACCACCCCCGCTACCAGCTAGCCTACCGGGGCGCACTGAGTTAAATTTAAAATAAAAAATTAATCTGAAATCAGAAATCTGCAATGTTTTACAAAAAATTTCTGAAGATTTTAGAAAAATATGCTATTATTTGCATTCTACTAAATTTAGTGAAAATATAGCAAAAATATTGTTGATAACTATTTAGAGTTTTTGTTTGTTGTTTTTAGTATACAAATATTTAGTAAAAGTTTTTGTTAATTTTAGCAGTGCAATTTGTTACTTTCAGTTAACTAAAAATTCATTCGAATATAACTAAAATTTTGTAAAGAGTAAAGTATTATTTTTGCTGTTTTTATTTTATAAATATTTAGCAAAAAATTTCTGCAACGTTAATTTAACTAATTTTTAGTAGCTTTTTCTGCTATTTTTAATAATTTATTTCTCTGAGTGTACTGCTCGAAAAATGTAAACTTATTTGTTAGCCTAAACTTGCAAATCATAAGACTTAATTTTTTGAAAATTTGTTAACGTATTGTTTTCCCAAGGTCATAAAAATTATTATAAAGGCAAGTATTGGCACAATTTATTAAATAGTTACCTAAATCGAGTACCAAGACTGTTAAATTTTACAACTAGAAATTTGTATACCCTCCATATACTTAGATGTCCTTCCGTTTGTAAAGTATCGAAATGTAGTTCCTATACACCATAAAAGTATATAAACGTTTGATCCTTATTAAAGTTTAAAACGACTTTGCGATGTCTGTCTGTCCGTCTAAAATTTAAAAACTGCTGGCGTTGGAAAAAATCGACACAATTTTAAAAACTCAACAATATTCAAAAAATCATTGAAGTTTAAAAAATAGTACAATATTTTAACAAAAATTGTCAAATGTATAAAATCGCCAAAATTTAAAAAATTTTCAAAATTAAAAAAAAAATGGCCAAAAATTATCAGAATTTAAAATTTTGAAGAAAATCGTATTGCTAAATTTTTTTTTTAAATTTTTGGCATTTTTTTTTAATTCCAGCGATTTTTAATTTACCTTTTTTTAATTTTGGCGATTTAATCAATTGTTGTTTAATAATCATATAATTAATATGTTTAATTATAGCGATTTACTTCAATTTTGGCGGTTTTTTTTTTTAAATTTTTTGGAGTTTTTTTAAATTGGGTTTTTTTTTTTTAATTTTGGCTATTTTTTTAATTGTAGCTATTTTTTTTTTAATTTTAGAGATTTTTATTATTTTTATTTTTTAATTTTGCTGTGGTTTTTTTTTTTTTTTTAATTATAAGTATGTTTTTAAATAATATCAATTATTTTCAATTTATCGATTTTTTTTTTTTTTTTAAATTTTGAAGATTATTGACAATATTTTTTTCTGTACAAATAGTTGAAAATTCAGCAACGACAACAGAAAATAATATCTGACTTCAGCGTCAGCAGTATTTTCATTGAAGTTGAGAAACACACTCAGCGAAAATTTAGGTGACCAAAATTTTAGAAGAACTAAGTTTTTGTTGACGATTTTAGTTTTTGGTGCATTTAACTCTATAGCTCTTAGTTTTCGAGATAAAGGGTCCGCCATCTAACGTTTTTTTTCAACTAGTGCTTATTTCGTGAATGGTAACACTTAGCTCATGTCTGATTTGACAGATAATTAGTTTTATCCTTCCGCTGAACGAATATGGTCCGTATGTTCGTTATCTTGTGAAAAAAGTGAAAGAAACTGGCATCATCATCGATAAACCAAAGCGTGAAAAGCCAAAAACAGTGCGTACACCCGAGAATATTGTTACTGTGGCAGAAAGTGTGCGTGAAGCGCCATCAACATCAATTCACGGTCGTTCTCAACAATTGAACATTTCGGAGACATTATTGAGACGAATTTTGCATAAAGACCTTGGAATGACGCCATACAAAGTCCAATTGGTTCAGGAGTTCAAAAAAAAGTTATTTGGCGGACCCTTTATATCTTGTTTTATGAATTTTAAGAAAATAACGCCATCTACAAGTGAGACCGAATGCGGAATCAAGAAAATTTTTAAATAATTGTGGTTTAATTTAATTAGCAAATTTGTAAATTTGAGAATATCGACCATGCGGGAAAGGGATCTATCACAGGACACATTATTTGACCGGTGTAGAGGAACTATCACACAACTAACACCAAAAAACATGCCATACGACCAGGCACGTAGCTAGGAATTTGTTTCGGGGGGGGGGCTTTTCGATTTTTTATTTTGATTATATATATTTTTTTTTTTGCACACTAGAGAACAGCTTTTTTTTTTTTTTTTGTTTGCTAAATTTTTACCTACACGTAATGGGCAATCATGTATTAATAATAGAAATCGCTTTCTCAGGTCATTTTGCAACAAAAACCTCCCGCATAAAGTGCATTTCCTTAAAATGAATTTTTTCATTTTTTACTTATTGTATTCATTATTTTGCGAATTTTGATGTATATATCGCGAAACAACGCTTTAATCTGTTTGATCACAATCCGCGGAACACGTCAAATTTGAAAACGTTTGTGTACTTTAAGTTGGATATGCATCGTTATTGTCTAATTACGTTAAATTTTTAGCTAAATATTAATTTTTAGTTTAATTAAATAAAAGAAGGATTATGCGGAAAACTTTTTGAAAACCGCGAAAAATAAAATTGCGTTACTTAATATTTGTATGTGCTAATATACGTCTAGGGTAGCTAAAACTTGAGAAATGTAAAAAAAGTAAAAAAGTAAAAAAGTTTCAACTTCTAACAACCCGATTAAAATTAATATGATGCTTTATATAATCATACGAAATTTAATATGAGTCTTAATACAGTTTTATCCGAGAAATGGGCATAACATCCGAATAATGACGCGATACAATTTAATACGATTGTATATCTGAACCGATACTGATATATACAAAATAAGCTATAGTTGTATCCGGTCTTTGATTTTAAAACGTCATGAAAATCCGAAATATCTATTAATCTTTTTATACTTTAGCTAAATTTGTAACAAATTCCATAGCATTTGGATATTTTATTATATTCAAAAATAAAAAAAAAAATATAATGAAAATGAAGATTTTGTGGAATTGACTAACTTACACAATTGAATAAAAAAACACGGAAAAAACGTTGAAACTAAATTTAGAGTTTTAGATTGAAAAAAATCTTAGACTAAATTAAGAACTCATAATGTTATAAATGAAACAAATTCTTTTTTTAGGGTTAAGAACCAGAAAGAAATCAATTCAAAAGACAAAAATTCGGGTAAATTTTGTGTATACAATTATACATAAAATGATACAATTAATTGTACTATTGTATTGTTGTAATACATATTTATGTCCAAAATATGATTGACAAATTTTCTAGTATGACTCTGCATGGGGTAATATACAATTTTATCCAAAATAAAATTGAGTTTTTTGAAATATGATATAATATCAAAATATATATTATTTTGCAATGTCTTAGTATATAAATATAACGTAATTATTAATTGGATTAGTTTTAGCGTATTCTAAATGCAATATACAATTATACGCAACTATATATGACATCATATTAATTTTTTTCTACGAAATTAATTGTATATTTATATAGTTATGTCCGTTTTAACTCGGGAAATTAAAGATTTATAACCGTCCAAAAAACAAATTAAAAGGCAAATATCCTATATAAATTGCCTGACACTTACAAGGAATATTTTCCTTTAAATTTTCCCTTTAAAGGTTCCCTTTAAAATTAATGAAATTCGGATAGGTGATAAAGCAACAAAAATATGTGAAAAACGTATTTATTTTTGAAATTGGTATATAATTTTGAATTAAACACATCTTTGTATGAAAATATGTCTAAAAGTTTAAGTAATTTAGACTTATTTAAAACCAGTATTGCTCGAGAAAACACACATTTTGAAAACCATTTTGACACTATGTCGTGAACCCCGGCTGCCACTTATTTGAATTATTTTAACAAATTATTCACTATTTTTCATATGTCCGACTTTTTTAAGATCGGGGGCTATACTTCATGTCTTGTATTAAAAAAATTGTAAATTTTCCAAGCAAGCCTGATTGCAGTCTGAAAGAAATAACGATAAAGAAAAAATATAAAATTGGAAAATTTAAAAATATACCTGACATCGCCCAGGTCTTATTTAAACTAAATTATGTATTTCCAATTCACTTTGATTTATATTTTGGACAATTTCAAATGCTTCTCAAATTTTCTTTAATCCATTTTTTAAATAAAAACCCTTTAAAATTTCTAAAAAAAAAACACAACATCGTTATAGCACAAAGACTGGTTTAGCTGCTTGATTTTAAAATGTCGTATTTCAAGGAGCGCCGATAGAAATTTGTTTACATTTAGTCTAAAAAAAAATTGAGAAAATTTGAGTCACATTGGACCACGTTAAAACATTATGGATATCGATCAATGGCTTGAATTTGTTTCAAAAAATTAAAAAAATATATGAGATATCGTAATATTTATCGTAAAAAAAAAAATACTGAAAACTATGTTACCAGATGCGTGCGTAGCAAACAAAATTTAAATAAAAAGATTGCACTGTAAGTAAAGCAACGACTTTTACGGCACAAGTAAACTTAATTTTGAGTCTTAGTGGTATCTCCATTTTAAAAGATTATGTAAAAATACACAGAACATTGTCAAAAAAATTTCAATTAAACTGTTGTTCGATTTCAAACTTACTTTCAATTAACTGTTTAATTGAAAATGAATTTGGTATAAAAAAAAAAATCAGTTTTTATAACGTATAATAACAACATTGAAACAAATGCAAAAATTTTAAAAAGTCGCCAAAATTAAAAAAAATCGTTTAAAGTTAAAAATTCGCGTTTCTTTAATTTTGGTGATTTTTTTTTAATTTTTTTCGAATTTTGGCGTTTATTTTGTGAATTTTTTTAATTTCTGCAATTTTGAGGATTGTTTTTTAAATTTTGGCAATTTTTTTCTTCAAATTTTGCGATTTTTTTAAATTTTGGCACTTTTTTATAATTTTGGTGATTTTTTTAAATTTTGTAATTTTTCCCAGTAGTAAACCGTATTCAATTAAATTTTTAATAGATGTGAATAAAACTATATGTAAATAAATAGATACAAATTATTTTAGTTGTTACTACAATTGCATCAACACGACCGAATTCAGTTTAACTTTTCTGAATCAACAAATATTTTAATTAAAACTCAATTTTAGTTTTTTCTGTGTAGACATATTTAATTTTTAGTTTGCATTGTCTCAAACAATTTTTTGATTATATTTTAAGTCTTATGAAATGATTTTATTTATTGCTTTTTGTCGAAAATCAACTCTAACAATGATAGCCGCCCATTTGCAGGCGATGTTTTCTAACGAAATTTTAAGATTCGAATCATATAAAACTATTTCCTATTTGATCCTAGTCAAAAATAATTATTTTCATATTAAATTTATCAATAACATTGTTACTTTCTAACGAATTGTATTAAGTTTTTAAATTTGTGAAATCATTTCGGGGGGGCTCTAGCCCCCAAGCCCCCCCGCCTAGCTACGTGCCTGCATACGACTGACGTAAAAGAACATATCTTTGAACTATCGTAAAAGAACATATCACAGAACCAACGCAAAAGAATACGTCTATTAACTAACACAAAAGAACATGTAGCTGAATTAACAGTTTTTTATCATTTATCTATTTTTTTAGTTTAGTCAGAGTTCTCAATTGAAACCCTTCCCTGCTAGATACTTTATAACCCAGCCCAGTCACGTAAAAAACACTTTTTCACCGGTAACTTGGTAAGTACTTTAGGAACCGATCTTATTTTCACCTACCACAGGCCTGGTACTTTCAGACCCATCGGGCGATAGAGATTTCAAAACGATCTCGTGGTATGAACTTTTTGAACCGGTACTGTTTTTACCTACCACGGGACTAGTAAACAACACGTGATAACGATTTTTATACCGATCAAGTGATACGTACTTTAGAAGCCGACCCTATTTTCACATAGAGACTTTTCAAACCGGTCACAAGGTAGGTACTTTAGAAACCCATCATCTAATACGTGATATATTGCTTAGGAAACAGTCCTGCTTTCACGTATTACGGTGCATGTCACATTTCCCAACTGACTCCTTTTTCCCCACAGGGGAATTACTAAATACTACATTGGAAAATAGTTCAAGTGCAGCTGAAACTTATATATATATAACTAACAATAACAATAGAAAACATTAGTTGAACTGAATTGAAACCCGTTTAAACAGACTTTTGTACTAACTTTTTGTTATGAGTTTAGAGTTTGGGAGTTCCAGGCCCCTTTCATTTCCCGGGAAACACAAATTTAAACTCTAAAACAAAATAAAATAATCTAGATTAGTGCTGGTAAGTTCGGTTAATTTTCAATACTCGATACTACTCGATATTTTTTAATTGGACAAATTACACACAGAAAAAATTTAGCTTTTTACCAACTGAAATTCGGTTACTACGACTTAAATTCGGTTAATATGAATTTCAGACAGTTGACACAACTTTGTATTAGTTTTCACAACAAAGTTCGGTTAATTCAACAGAATTTTAGTTGCAACATCCAAAATTGTGAGAAATGGAATGTAAATATCGTTGAACTAACTGAATTTTTAAGTTAAACTTTTCAATTCGGTTGGCACTTTATTTCTCTTTGTGTAGGTTTAATTTTTGAACTTTTTTGTTTAACAACTTTAATTTTTATTGGAAATTAAATTTTTTCAAATATGTTTTAAACTTTTTTACAAACTATTTAATGTTTTTTTTATAGTTTTTCAAGTTATTTCTTTAAACTTTTCACATTTAATTTTTTTTTTTCTAGCAGAGTTTTATTTTAATGATAATTATTTTAGCGGAGTCGCATTTTTGTATTGCTTTTCTGTCCAAAATATAACTATGAAAATATCGAGTGATTACTTTTAAATAATGACTATCCAAAAAGAAAAACACATACTCTATACTCGATACCCACTACTCATTATTTTACCAGCACTAATCTAGATGTATATAGACCCCCAAAAAAAAACAAAACTGTTAAAAATAGAACTTGAGCCAGAGTAAAACTTATGTTTTTTATATAAATACACAGATTAAATTATCAACGTAATATATCTAATTAGAGATTTAATTTAAATTAAATTTGATTCTAAACAAATAATTAATTGAATCACTTAACATTTTATTTGACTTTTAAATAAAAGTTCAATTAAAGTTTTAATTGATAATATCATTGCCGTGGTAGGTGCAAAATCAATTAGAATATTAATTGATTTAACAAATTTTTGAATTGAAAGCAGTTTTAAGTTTTTTTTGAGTGCAAAATATTTTTTACGCCACTTTTAAGCCCCTAAATGGAAGATTGGGCAGCTAAGAAAAAACATGGCGATCTTACTCCATAAAAATAGTTGAACTTTGTTTTTTGAAAGTGGGTCATTTTGAACCAAACAGTACCGAAATGATAAGTCTTTTCGGGTTGAAATCATTTGAAAATGTGAGAGTTAGTTTTTGTTAAGATCCAATTAAAATAATTCTAAACTATTTTTGATAGATTGAGATTTTTACCCACTCTTGCAGCAAAGTTCAACGCGTTTTTAAATGATGTTCAATTTTACTCCACGTCTTCGAAGAAAATGCTTAATTTTAATCTGCGATTATTTTGTCCTAATTTAAAAGAAAAACTGGTCCATTTGCCATATGTTAAGTTTAAAAAAAGCAAGAAAAACACTAAAAAATTGCCCATGGACCATTAAAAAATATTCAAAGTCATAAAGAAATATTCGGATTTTGTCTCAATATTTCAAAATATTCGACAAATTTCTTAAATTAGGGCTTTATTAAATTGTGTGCGTTTTAATAAATTAGTTCACTTCAGCATTGAATACTTAATTTTATTCTTTTCCAGATATGTCCCTCTCATTAGCACCATTGCATATACCCGCGATAAGGCCAGGTTTTGAAGCTGATGCAGCCAGTGCAGCCGTTAAACGGCATCCTCATCCGGCATGGCCGTATGAGAGTGATGGCTTCAGTTCAGCCCAATATCATCATGCATCGCAATATTATTTAGAAAGAGATCGTAAGCCTGTGTTCTATGGTTATCCAGAAACGCAATTTCAGGTAAATACAGTTAAAATAATAAATAATTATCAGAGAAGACAACATGTTACAAAATCGATTGTGTTTAGGGCAAGAAAATATTAAAAAAAAGTTAAAAATAGCAAAAACGGTAAAAAAAATCACAAAAGTAAAAAATTTTCAGGAAGAAAGCATTTAAAGCAAAGCATATCTGAAAAAAGCAATTTTAAAGCTTAAACGTCTTAAGACAAATCTTTTTTTAAGCCCAAAAATAAAAAAATGTAAAAAAATATGAGTTAAAATGGAAAAAAATAAAAAAATACAAAAAAGCATATTTGTCTTCTCTGATCATTTTAAACAAACACGGATCTTAATGCAAAGCAAACAAAAAAAAAATACGTATTATTTTACTTAATATTTTATATCAATAATCATAATTTATAATTATAATATTATATTTACAGCCATATTGGAATTACCGTGAACAACCCACATCTGCAGCAGCTGCAGCCTACATGAGTGCTAGCGATGACAGACATGCAAGTGTTAGCGCTGCTGTAGCAGCCAGACAGTCGGTTGAGGGGACCTCACAGTCAAGTTATGAAACGCCAACATATTCATCGCCCAGTGGCTTACGAGCGTATCCAAGTGAAGCATATTCAAGTACAGGTAAATTAAAAAAATAGAATACTTGATTACATTAGAATATATGGGCTATTCTCAAAAATACTTAATATATGGGTTTACATTTTTTTTTAATTTATGGCACATGAATAAGATTTTACACTGGTAATGGTTTACTTATTTACGGATTTTAAATCCGTTTGCGTGAATCACTTATACCTGTTCCAATTTCATTGCAATCGGACTACTAATTAAGAAATGGTCGAAGTATTTCCATAGATTTTATGATATATGCCACTGTGGAGCGCTGACACAAACGAACAAGGATGCCCAAGTCTATGAAGGACCGTCTGTGCCTGGTTCAAAAAAAGGCAACAATTTTAAAACTAAAAAAATTGGTTTCAAATTTTGACTACCATGTATTTTTTGTTTGTTGATGACTCGCCGTTTTGAATTAATCTCTCAAGTGTTGGGAGATTTTGTAATTCCAAATGGAATCCAAAAGTTGAAAGCCCCTAACAAAAATATAAAAGAAACAAAAAATTGAGGTTATTTCAAGCGATTTTTTTTTTTTAATATTTTAAATTTGGGTTACGATTAGAATTAGAGATCTATACCTATGGCCCTAAAAATTCGCACTCCTATGAGTTGAAGTGTTGTTAATTCAAACATATAACCCGATTTTCTAAAATATAAAAATTGTGAAAGTTATTAAAAAATAAAATCCGTTTAAAATTTTTTTTAAATTTTTGACATAAGGCCATATATTCTTGCTATTTTTTCGTTGCTAAACTTAACAAAAAAAAAATCCTAATATTCTTTTCCATAGTTGAGAGCAAAGTTTTTGTTTTTCAATTTAAAACATTTTTACAATCTAAAATTTATACAAAATAGGAATTAAAAGTGTTAGAAATCCTAAAGGTAATTAATGCAAGTTAAAGCTAAGATATGAAGGTTTTGCGATAAAAAGAGTTTTTCCACCAAAAACTTAGAACTAGTTGTTAGCTTATTGATTTTTCTAAAATTTTCCTTTATATAACTCAATTGACATAGCGAAAATTACGGCATGCCGCGGCATACATATACCGAATTCTAGTAAATTATAAAAAAAAACAATAATTCTTCGCACATATTTCGCGAAATTAAATAAGTGTTGTGCGCCCCGGTAGGCTAGTTGGTAGCGTGCTGGCTTATCAGTGCGGGGGGTCGTGGGTTCGATTCCCACCAGAGGCACTGGTCTGTTTTCGCTACAACTCGCCG
Source organism: Delia radicum (assembly GCA_021234595.1). NCBI lineage: Eukaryota > Metazoa > Arthropoda > Insecta > Diptera > Anthomyiidae > Delia > Delia radicum. Next base: position 147,304,010 of record CM037851.1, on the reverse strand, counting down.
AAAACCATAGTTGCTAGTGCTCGGTTAGGGTAATAGTATATAATTTGTAATTATATGATTACACTGTGCTAGTTCAAAAACGTAACAAGCGGGGCACCCGGCGGGTAAGCTAATTCGAGTACGCTGAATCCAGTGGTGCTAACCGTTTTTTTAGGTTAGCTCTCGTTTAAAAAATAATTAAGATTGAAAATTATGGTTCCAAGTACCTAAAAAAAACAATTTTTTTAAGTTTTTTTTACCATTTATTGATTTTAAATGTATGAAATTGAGAACATTTTATGAAACTACATCAACAATAAACTATTTGCAACAAAATTTAATTGACTACAACAATTTTAAAGTGATTTATAATTTTTTTTTTTTAATAAATACATTTTTCATGATTTTTTCAATTTTCATTTCCTGATTCTTCTATATCATTATCTTCCTCTTGCAAATTCCAACAAAAGTCTTGAATGTGATAATTTATTTTAATGCTTTTTTTGGTTTTTTGCTTTTGGTACCACGCCCATTATCGCATTCCGCCCATTTTCAATTCGACTACCAATATTTGTAATTGATGGACTCGTACAAAATTTGAAGGCTATATAGCTAATATAGAACCCTAGATATTTAATATTAATATTAATTTTGTATATGAGCTTAATATATGGGACGATAAATATTGTACGTTAGACATTAATACAATATACATATTAGAGTTCATCAGAAAAGTATAACACATCTTTGTTTTTGGAATATCATCACTTGTTAAAATGTTATTGCATCAATTAATAAAATGGGGTTATTAGTTTTTTAGTATATCAACTCTTTCCGCATGCGCGCATCGGGTAAAAACGCTGATATAAGGTCCCATTGCAAAAAGAGCTGAAATTTGAGTTCACTTCTCGATTCTATGCCAACAATTATAACTATATTTCCGTTTTTTAAAAGCACCGTTTATTAAATAGAGTGGACGGAAAACCACGAAAAAACATATAAAGTATTTTTTTTTGACACACGATCACAATGCTTACATAGCTGAGAACAATAGTGCAAAATTTTTCGCTCTATTGTAACCCAGTGAAAAGTGATCAAGTTTTTAAAATGTTGTCTTTACTGAAATTCAACATTTTATTGATTAACAACTTTTAAAAGGCCGCGATATAGGGAAAATATTAAAAAGAGTATTTTGTTATTATTTTTTAACAAAATTGATAACTTAATAGCTTCTAAGCGGTTCTCGATACATCGAATATTTTTTTTTCCATTATTTTCAGTTGGTGATACATTTTTATATTGTGTGATTAAAAAATTAATTTTTAAAAGTTTATGAAAAAAGTGAGTTTTCCGTCCAGTCAATTGTCTAAACGCAGCTCTTTACAAAATGGGGAAATTTTTTTTTATCAAATAATTTTTGGCGTAGTTCAAAATTCAATTAAATACATCCACTTATTGCTCTGTAGTAAAAGGGACCCTAAATCAATGTTTTCGACAACGGCGCGCATGCGGAAGAAGTTGAAATTTAAAAATAATATTTATGCCATTCTTTTTATTGTTGCAAAAACCGTATAAAAGTGATCATATCACAAATCAAATTTTCATGACTAAATCTAATAAATATATTTCAGCTGGACAGCTGGTGTTGAAATACCCATACATGCATGTCTGTACTTAAAAAAAAATCTATTAAATACATGCTATATAGTTTATTGTCATGCAATATGCACCGAGTTTTTCAAAACTTTAAAGTAACATTCAAGTTAACTAAAAACAGAACACCATTTAATTCTAATGCGTGGAGTACGGTTTATAACGAACTCGCGGGTACCGTACGATTAAGTTCGTTATAAGCTAAGCTCGCTATAAGCGAGGTTAACATTTTCCAAAATATTATTCAAATTTCTAGATTTTTTTCTAAATTCACCTAATTTAAAATTTTTTTTTTTTTAATCCAAAAACAATTCTTCCATTAAATTATGTTTCATACAGTTTTTAGTTCTTTTCAGTAAAACGCTAAAATTTTCAAGATTTTTAGCAGAATTTTAATTGGCTAAAGTGCACTTTATGGGGCGTAACGAAATTAAAAAAAAAAAGTACATGGACCCCTCCGGAATAAAAAAAAAAAATTTTTTTGTTCTGGAGTTAAGGGGGCCGGGCCCCCTTTGGCCCCAAGGCCCTAAAAACTGATACACCACCGAATATACAAGTATGGGTATTCAAATCAAAGGAAATTTTCTCCCGATTCCAAAAATAGTATTATTTTTTTGATAATTGAACCAGGGCGGCAACCAGAGCCATTTTAAACCCCCAAAAGGGGGTAAAAAAAAAATGCAAATGTTATGAAAAAAAATATGACGCGCGCAGGGAAACTTTATTCAGCGAAGCCACCTGCCGCGTCCTATGGAGGAGAAAACCCCTAAGAGCGGCCGCAGGCCGCCACGCAGAAAAACTTTATAAAGCAAGGATTTTCAATATTGTTGCAGTTAAATTAATATTTGCAAAAATGTGTAATGATTAAAGTGAGGGGGTCATATTTTTTTTCATTAACATTTACATTTTTTTTTACCCCCTTTTGGGGGTTTAAAATGGCTCTGGTTGCCGCCCTGGTTCACTTATCCAAAAAATAATACTATTTTTGGAATCGGGAGAAAATTTCCTTTGATTTGAATACCCATACTTGTATATTCGGTGGTGTATCAGTTTTTAGGGCCTGGATGCCAAAGGGGGCCCCGGCCCCCTTAACTCCAGAACAAAAAAATTTTTTTTTTTTATTTCGGAGGGGGTCATATTTTTTTTTTTTTTTTTTCGTCACGCCCCATAAACTGCACTTTTGCCTTTTAATTTTAGAATCCCGATTTTTTTTATGGGCCCGTTACTAGCCGAAAAATATTTATGAAAACTAGTAAAATTGTCCAAAAAATTAGTTCGTTACATTAAAAGTTCGTTATAAACTATGTTCGTTATAACCGTACACTATAATTTTTGTTTAAATTTACCCAACTTATAGTAAGAAAGTGTACTCCTACTATAAAATGGGTAAATTTACTCCATTCGTTTAATAAAAAAAATACGCACAGTATTTATAAATTAGTCTAAATAAAACGTGTAAAATTACATCAAGAATGCTTATAAAATTAAATAAAATACTTAAATAATGTGAGTGTTTACTAAATTTGAGCGTAAAAAACACGCTTAATGTGTAAAAATGAAATGCATTTAAAAATGTAAAAAAAAATAATTGCGTTATCGTCTCCCTCGTCGGATTCAATTCTCATTTTTATATTACCGTCATAATTCATCGGAATAAAACTAATTTTAATAATTTTCTTTTTCTTATATATTTTTTCACTGTCATTATTTTAAAAACTAAAAGAGTAAAAAAGTTATTTTATTAACAAAATACAAATTTTGCGCAAATAGCGTTCAATTAAAGACAAATAATGCCTGTTTTTACATTATGTGTGTATTATTGTTATTCAAAGTATTATTGTAATTTTACGTATTTGGTGTTAATTTTTACTCACTACACTGATAATAATCCATGCGTAAAATTACGAAAAAAATGTCAAAATAACCAAATTTTTTGTAAAATAAACAAAAATTTGTACATTTTACGAAAGTTTTTGTAGTTATGACAATAATTTCGTATTTTTATGCTTGCATTATTATTAGTGTATACGTTATACTACACAAAAATTTACCCAATTTAAAGAAGTAAATTTACAATCATTTTGAAGAGTGTATTTATTTTGTATGAAATATTTTAGTAAATGTTTGGGACCAGAAAGTTTGTTCGTTATAACCGGTGTTCTTTATAACCAAGTTCCACTGTATATTTAATAAAACAAAAAAAGCGCGAATTTAAATTAATATCACTTTTTGCATTATATTTCCGAAACGTAAATTGTATTTTGTATAATACATTATTATTTTTGTTTCTACACAGATTAAAGTCTAAAGTAATGTGAAGTAACAACAAGATTAACTGGCTAACAACTAAAGGGGTGCATGCATGTTTTACAAAATATTCTGTTGCGTGCTGTGATGCCAGTTTTGACGATTTTTTACACTTAAAATTGCAACAAACAGACTATTTAACTTAAAAAAGTTTTTAGTTTTTTCATGGGATACTTTAATTTTTTGCATGTTTTCATAATTTTTAAGATTTAATAATATTAGAGCAAAAAAAAAAGAAGTTGTTGTTGTAACAAAAAGATGTCTTGCGAATGCCTTGCAATACATTAATTAATGCTTCCCTTTACTACAAATTGAAACATGATACATTTAATTTTTTTTCTACACGAGTAATTTATAAACATACTAGCTGACCCGGCAAACGTTGCTTTGCCTTCAAATTTTAATTGTAATTAATTCTTTAAATCAAGAAAATTTTTTTACGCAAATATATAATTAAAAAAATAAATCATTTTAAAATTTGTAATTTCATGGGAAGCCCAACGCCTCTTTGTCCTTCTATCGCCTTTATTCTAGGACTATGAGGAACGCTAAAACAATTTTTGAACAACATTATTAAATAACCTTGCAAAAAGTCTTGAATGTGATAATTTATTTTAATGCTTATTTGTTTTTTGCTTTTGGTACCACGCCCATTTATCCCATTCCGCCCATTTTCAGTTCGACTACTAATATTTGTAATTGATGGACTCGTACAAAATTTGAAGGCTATATAGCTAATATGTAACCCTAGATATTTAATATTAATATTAATTTTGTATATGAGCTAAATAATCACTTTGTATGGGAGCTGCCACGCCCACTGGTATGATCCCGCCCAATTTTCCCAGGACTATTCATAATATAATCAATGTGCACAAATTTCTAAGACTCTGGCTATTATAGAACTGTAGATATATGATATTAAATATTTACTTTGTATGGGAGCTGAAACGCCCACTGGTCCGATCACGCCCATTTTTGCCATGACTATTCACATTAACAAATAATCAACGTGCACAAATTTCTAAGACTATGGCTATTTTAGTACTGTAGATATATGATATTAAATATTTACTTTGTATGGGAGCTGACACGCCCCACTGGTCCGATCACGCCCATTTTTCCCATGACTATTCACATTAACAAATAATCAACGTGCACAAATTTCTAAGACTATGGCTATTATATTACTGTAGATATATGATATTAAATATTTACTTTGTATGGGAGCTGACACGCCCACTGCTCCGATCACGCCCATTTTTCCCATGACTATTTACATTAACAAATAATCAAGGTGCACAAATTTCTAAGACTCTGGCTATTATAGAACTGTAGATATATGATATTAAATATTTACTTTGTATGGGAGCTGACACGCCCACTGGTCCGATCACGCCCATTTTTAGTTGTTGGTCGATTCTCAGACCTACAATAATATGCTCACAAAATTTCATGAGAATCGGCCAAGCCGTTTGTGACACGAGAATTTTATATATAAGAAGATATGGGCATTTCTAAAAATTATTTTATATTAGTTGAAACTGACTAAGATTCCTTTTGTTTCCAAAGCTTTTTTTTATTTTAGAGTAATAATTGATAGAATTATGGTTTAAAAATCGGACAAGCAAAGTTTTAGGTTCTAAAAATTTCATCTTTTGAACATTTGACCATTTGAAAGTGGAAAAATTAAACAACAAATTGTTGGAAACGTACAATTGTTTTTCCATTATTCTAAATCCCAATATGTATAATATATCAGCAGATTTTAGTAGATTTCGGAAGTGTAATAAATATTTTCCAATGCGCTGCTGTCAGTGAGTTGTACAATAGCTGTAAACTGTAATTTAACACGACATTTTTCTATGCAACATACTTTGCACAAATCCAGTGAAAATGTCTGGATGGATTGGTCTTAGTCTAGCACTTCAAAACTTCATTTAAAGCATTTCGAATTGTTGTGTTTTTTTAAGAGATATTTGAAACATAATGTAGCTTTATAGTATTTTCGATGAATATTTTATAAGTTTTTTTTAGTGTAACTTCTTCTAAAATTGCAGGATTTTAAATTAATTTATATATTTAAAATCTGGAACTTCCAAAGGTACAAAATTACATCAATACGTGCTTATTTATCTCTTACAGTTAGAGTGATTATTTAACTCTTTCACACTCAGGGAACTTCTGTTGTATATACACTCAGAAGAACTTTTCCATAAAAGTTCAAGTTATTTAACAAGTTAATCCATAAAGTTGTTTCAATGGAATATACAGTTAAATTAACAATGATATATATTTTTTTAACTTTCTGTCTGTCATTCAATAAACAAAATAAGCAAAAAAAAAAAGGACTTTCGGTAATAGTTAAAAATTCAGTTAAAATTTTCTATTTAAACAAAAATTTGTTATATTATATTGAGTATTGAAATAAACGAAAACAATCTATTGTTTTTACCGATTTTATCAAATAATTCTTTAACAGTTGAAAATAAACTAAAAAATACAATTGTTTTTAACGAAACGTAAGTAGTACTGTTTTTAACTGATTTTCAGTTAATTTAATGCGTATATTCAGTAGTCTTTACGGAAAAAATATTGTGAGTGTATTGTGTAGTTGCTTGAGTTGCAATACAGTAATCTTCGTTTTTAAGTGAAAAAACAGTCATTTGTAGAATAAATTGAATTTTTGACTACATATGTAGTTCATTAAAAAAAAAAACAAACCACACCAAATTACTGTATTCATTTTATACGGTAGTTTTTTGTTTAAAAAAAATAAAACAAATAAATGTTTGTTTATTTTTTACTTGGTTTTAACTACATTTTCAGTTGTCTTTACCTACATAGTATTCTAAGTGCAGTACCTACTAGGGGGTACCGTCATTTGGAAGCTTCAGCTGTACATAAACCAGTCAAATCACTGGAAACATTTAAAAACTTGTCAAAAATATTTTTTTTAATTAGATTTATAGTGATTTATATATAAACTTTTTCAGAAATTTACAATGTAATATGGTTTTATAAAAAATAATTTTAAAGATTTTGGGTTCAAAAGTAAATTTCATATAAAACACAGTGTGTATTCGAAAAAAAATACTCTAGCATCAACTTTCAAATGTATTTCATTAACTGTTGCAGAAAAATAAAAACTTAATGATATCGTTTTGTAACTTTGGAATTCTAGATTGAGAATATATAAATTAACTAAAAACTTAACTTACACTAAAAAAATAATTAAAAATTTTTAAAATTATTAGAATTCTACACTATGTTTCAAATATCAATTAAATACAACAACATTTCGAAATGCTTCAAATGCAGTCTTGAAGTGTTAGATTTGTTGGACAAATTGCTGCTTCAACGTTAATGATCGGATCATCAATTTATTTTTGACGATTTTTTTTAAAAACACCAGTAATTTTGACTGGCTTTGGGCAGAGTAGGCATACAAAATTTTTCTAAGAAACAAAAGTGGCGCGTATTTTTTTTTAACTGCCCATGTCTCACGTTTAAGGTGTAAAAAGTAGGGTTAAAATGCAACAAAATAATGGTTTGAGAACAATTGTGGTTTAAATTAATTGACAAATTTAAATTAACTTTTTCGGAATCATGAATTACTAAATTTTAGTTTGAGAATTAGTTGAAATACGGATGAAATTTGTTCCTGAGGTAAAATGAGACAACTGCCCAGCAAAGAATAGTGCTTACCCAAAAGCAATTCCGGAAGGCATTATTTAATTAACTAGCTCTTCCAAATCAAATTCAGAAAGAATGATTTTTGTTCGCGATGTCCCATTTGGTATGTCTCTTTTAAGCAGGTGAAAATCGCTTCTTTCATGCAAGTCGGTTAAGCGCTATTTTGAAAGCATTGAAATGTAGTTCTTGCTTACCAAATCGAGGTTATTTTTGCTTGGTGATAACTTTAGCTAAATAAATAACTGATTTAAACGATAACAACAGAAAAAATTAGCTTAACTGAATTGGAACCCGTTTTAACAGACTTTTAATCCAACTTTTATTTATGAGTATAGTTATTAAAGTGTGCTTAATAGATACGTAATAACGATTTTTAGTCCATTTTTCTCTATCTTGCTTAGTTTCCGAGATATATCCTATTTTGGATTATAAAATAAAAAACTATGAGAAAATAACGCAATCTACAAGTGATACTAATAGCGAGGACAGAAACAAATAATGGTTTGAAAACAATTGTGGTTTAAGTTAACTGGCAAAATTTGTAAATTTGAAAATTACGAATTACTAAATATTAGGTAAAAAATTTGTTCAAAAACGGATGATATTTGATCTTGAGGTAAAATGAGTTACCTTATAACTTTAGCTAAATACCTGATTTGAACGAAAACAACAGAAAAAATAAGCTCAACTGTATTAGAACCCGTTTAACAGACTTTGAACTAACTTTTTTTTATGAATGTACTTAATCCTACAAAAGTAATACAATAATATCTGGAATAAATTGGAACAAAAACTTTTTAATCACACACGCCATAACACTGTGTGTAATTTTTTAAGTCATGGCAAAATAACCATATACGGACACCACTACGTGATAAAAGATAAAAAAAAGACCCGTGTCTCCCAATTTTTCCCAAAGTCATCTCCTTTTTTTTATGGGCCGCCAAAGATTTGGGGCCTCGGTATCATTTTCGCAAAAAAGTGATAATTTTCTCAGGCTCATATCTTGCAAACCGTTCAGAATTTCGATTTACTCTCTATGGCAAAGTTGTAGCTCTTGTCATAAAGAACAAAAATTGCGAACATATCAAATCAAAAAAACTTCACCTTCCAGATCAAAATCGCAAAAAAGTTAAAAAACTTCGATTTTTTTACCTTTTTTCCCGTGTTCAGGTCCATGGGTAGCAAACCGTTCAAAATTCAAGGAAACAATCAACTACAAAAATTTACCTAAGATCTCAATAAACAAATTTCTAGAACATATAAACTTCCTGGGAATTGGGTTTGCTACCCTATGCACCTGAACAGGAGAAAAAAGGAAAAAAAAAATGAAATTAAAAAATTTTTCACTTTTGCGCGCTACCTAAACAGTGTTAAGAATCATCTCTAGGAAGTTTATATGTTCTAGAAATTTGTTTATTGAGATCTTGGGTAAATTTTTGTAGTTGATTGTTTCCTTGAATTTTGAACGGTTTGCTAGCTATGGACCTGAACAAGGGAAAAAAGGTAAAAAAAAATCGAATTTTTTTTAAGTTTTTTGCGATTTTGATCTGGAAGGTGAAGTTTTTTCGATTTATATGTTCGCAATTTCTGTTCTTTATGACAAGAGCTACAACTTTGCCATACAGAGTAAATCGAAATTCTGAACGGTTTGCAAGATACGAGCCTGAGAAAATGATCACTTTTTTGCGAAAATGATACCGAGGCCCCAAATCTTTGGCGGCCCATAAACAAAAAAGGAGACGACTTTGGGAAAAATTGGGAGACACGGGTCTTTTTTTTTAGTCTTTATCACGTAGTGGTGTCCGTATATGGTTATTTTTTTTCGTGTTGCACTGTGTAATTTTCGAACCGCCATATTTTTACCACTTCACGTGAAATTAAGACCGCCAACAGAATCCTAATTTTTTTTCTTCTAAAATATAAAACTTTAAAGAAATGCGAATATGTTTGTATTATTATTTTTTTTTTTGCAAATATGTAAATTTATTTATATATATTTTTTTTTATATTGTTGTTCTATGTTTCTTATGATTTATAGCTAATAAAACAAAATAACATTTGTTAGAAAATATCAGCCACCGCACTATAATTAGCATATTTATAGCAATCATATATAATTGGATTTTCTTTTAGTTTGATTTACGTCGATCATAAAATTTTAAAACGTATCGTGTTTATCAACATTTTGTTATTAACAATAACATTTTGTATATAATTTAATTACCTTTTATTATTTGTTAAATAAATTGATGTAAAACATTGAAATCATTACATTATAAACAGTTAAAATTTCTGATTTATAACTTATTAAAAGATACTTTGCCAACTAACTCACAAGGAAACTACACAGTGGTGAATCCTCAGATTTTATTTAAACTTGAATATGTTGTTCAGTACAAAAAGCTATTAGACACATATTTTTTTTAGGTGGGCAATCGCACGTTTAGGTGTTTTTTTTTATGTAAACGTCATTAAAAGTTAAGAAACTCAGATTGCTTTTGATCGCAATTTTGAAGTACTCGAGAAAAAAAATTGATATGCTGTGCCACTTAATTAGAATATTTAAAATATGGGTTATAAAAGCTCTTTGGGAAAGAACACCTTCCCATGCAAATGTGCCCAGTAAAATAGTAAAATCCAAATAACTGGTTGCAGAACAGCTTACACTGTATTGTAACAGGTTCTAGTTTCTGTTCTGCAACTGGTTGTTTTTATATGGAGTTTGTCATATTTGCAACAGGTTCTTTACCTCCAAACTGGAACTAGTTGCTTTGGAACCGGTTATAGAACTGGTTCTGTGACAGTGAAACCTTACCTTTTGACTCACAGGAACCTGTTCTAGAACCGGTTCCATGTAACCGGTGGGTGGTTTTCGAAAAAATTGTTTTTTAAATAACAAAGATTTTCGGACATGCACGGATATGTTTTATATATCAGTTGGTGTGTCTTCGAAATACCTTTCATTAGATACCCAATTTGCCTATACACTCATAGAAATAAACAAGTAAACATAGCAGAGACGGCTACTAAAAATTAGCTAAAAATCACCTTGCAGAACAAACTGCAAAATTTAGCAAATTTTTTTGCTAAATATTAATAAAATAAGAACACAGAAAATAAATCTGTTAACATTACAAAAAAAAACGTTTAACAAAAAACAACTGATCTTGAACTTGAATAATATTGCTCACATCATTAAATATGTTCACTTAACAAAATTTTAGTTATATTCGATGTGAGTTTTAGTTAATTGAAAATAGCAATTTACTCTGTAAAATTTGCAAAAACCTTTACTAAATATTTGTAGACTCAAAATAGCAAACAAAAATTGTAATATTACAAAAATTTTTGCTATATTTACCTCAAATTTAGTAGAATGCAAATATCAGTTTATTTTGCTAAAAGCAACAGAAATTTTTGCTAAAAAATTGTATATTGGCGATTTCATAAGTCCAGACTTTTATTCGCATTAAGAAAACTAAAAAAAACTTTAACACTTTCACATTTTTTAATGACTTTTTTGTCTACTAATAATACTAAATATTTGGTTTTGCTGATTTTACCAGATTATTTTGTTACTTTCACTTAACTAAAATTTAGCTCAAATATAACAAAATATTTTTAATTTCAATAGATTTATTTATGATATTCTAATATTACTAATATTTAGTAAAAAGAATCTGCTAATTTTAGCAGTTTTTTCTGCAAGGTCATTTTTAACTAATTTTCAATAGCATTTTTTTGCTATTATTACAGGTTTATGTCTATGAGTGTAAATCATATCAAAATCTCATTAAATTATGTAAAATTTCTTTACATTTGGCTAACTTCGTTGTGTGTATATATTTAAATATTAATATTTGGTTAAATTTGTGTTTTTTTTATAGGTGGTTCCGGTGGTTTATCTGTCGGGGCTGTTGGTCCCTGTACACCTACTAATGCGCTGCATGAATGGACTGGCCAGGTGTCAGTTAGAAAAAAGCGTAAACCCTATTCAAAATTCCAAACCTTAGAACTTGAAAAGGAATTTTTATACAATGCTTATGTATCCAAACAGAAACGTTGGGAATTGGCTAGAAATTTAAATTTAACCGAAAGACAAGTATGTTTAATTAAAAAAAAAAGAAAAATTTTAAAATATAAACAAATTTTAATTAACACTATTCTCTTGTATTCTAAAGGTCAAAATTTGGTTCCAAAATCGTCGCATGAAAAATAAGAAAAATTCTCAACGTCAAGCTAATCAACAAAACAACAACAATAGTTCAAATAGTAATCACAATCATAGCCAGGCACCACAGCAGCATCATAACAATCATCATTTGGGTTTGGGTTTGAGCATGGGACATCATGCTACAAAAATGCATCAGTGACCTTTGGATAACAGCAGTGCTGGCACCATGGGATTTCCAACTTACTAACATTTAGCCAATATTAAAACCGAAACCATGACCGAATTTTAGTTCTTCACACTCACACATAAAACAAAATAGACAAACTCCATACTCTAGAGAAAAGTACCGAAATGTGCAACAAACGCATAAAAACATCATCACTAGGTAATACAGTCAGTCCTAAATTTATATTTATACTCAATGTCAGACACAATTGTTTTGACACCACCTCCTACTTACCGCAAAACCAAATCTATGAAATGAATGATTAGAATTGTATGTACTATCTGGTTAAATAATTTAAATACAGTCAATATATTTATATTTAAATCATTTTCTTTTTCTTCTATAAATATGAAATACGTAGAAATCCTAATATACAAACATTCAAAAATAGATACAGATACAATATTTGCATTGTAGTTAAAAAAAAAAAAACAGCTCTTATGCAAATTCAAAATATACTTACACACACACAAACTCAATACATTACAATTACCTACAAATAAACCAACACACACACTCTCAACTCATTTAAAAAAATACATTTAAAAAAATAAATTAACCTAAATATTTCTAAAAATTATAAAAAAAACATAATATTTTACATGACAATTGTACTTTAAATATATTAGCAAAAACATAAAAATCATGAAAAACGACATTGTTTAACCCTTTCACTACCGACTTTTTGATTATGGATATATATCTTCAGTTTCCAGTTAGGGGTTCTTAAATTAGAAAAAACAAGGTTTACATATATGGCCTTTACCCAAGAGAAATGGGTTCGAAAATCGAATTTTTGAAATTTTTACCACTAAAACAATTGAATAAGCAAAAATGCTTAAATTTATTTTTTTCTGGTCATTAAATAAATCTAATCCAAATTTCGAGATTCTAGCTTTGCTAGTTTGGGAGATACTCCAAACACCCCTTTTTTCGGAGATAAAGGCTGATTACAAAAATGGAAGTTAGTTAAGGAAATTCGCTACTGTATGGCCCTCATGAACGGTTTGGGCATATAATGATTTTTTCTAAATGATCAATAATCCTAATGAACATATTTAAACAAAAATATAAAGTTTTATTTCATTATTATATTTTTTATAATTGTTTAAAAATGTGTACACTACAGTGGGGTAGTGAAAGGGTTAACAATTTGACATGCTTATTGTAAATTAATGGAATTTATAACTCAAAATTAATAATTACTTTCAAAATTTCCATTTTTATCTCGAAAGTCATATTTTATAAAATTGATTTTGATATTGAATTAAAAAGGGTGCAACACCAAAAATGCTTTACTACGCTATATATCAATTCTAATTAATTTTGGTATGCTAAAGACTAGGGTGGTCACTCGATTAAAATTTTTTTCGATTAATCGAACGAATAGAACCAGAATTCGAACGAACAATGTAAATAACATGATTTTCGAATAACGAATATTTCGAATAAAATTTGACGATTAATCGAATAAAACGAATAATTAGAAAAAATACTTCTTTTAATAATTTTTTTTTTCAAAATTTGATGAATTTTCAGAATATTTATATATAAAATGGCACGGGACAAATGGACTCTATTGAAGAAATAAGTGAAATTTTAAAACATTTATTAATCGTTTTCCAAGATATGGACTCTTTAAAAATGGGTAAAGATATATGACTTGACTTTCAAGCAAGCAATTTCAAGCAAAGCAAAATTCACAGATAAAGTGCTATTGTTGTAATACAACATGATTTTCAAAGTTAAAACTATACAAAACTATCAAAAATATAGCTATTTTAGAACCAAACATAAGCACCTAAACTGTAAATTCCATTTACGTAATTTTTACTGTAACGCAAACAAGATCTTGCTAAAACTATTGCCAATATATATTTGATTTTTGAACGATTTTCAAAACTATTTTTACACCAGATAACAATCGCAAAAGGGTGTACGATTATGAAATCATTTGGCGTTACTACACACAATAAAAAATTTAGCTATTTGCCAACTGAAATTCGGTTATTATTACCCAAACTTGTTTAATAGTAATTTCAGACGATTAGCACAACTTAACATTAGTTTTCACAACAAAGTTTGGTTAATTAAACTGAATTCTGAATATTTTGGGTGTTGCAATCGAATGTAAACATCGTTGTACTAACTGAATTTATAAGTTGTTACCATTAATATACACTGTCCAATTCGGTTGACATTTTATTTCTCTGTGTGTATGTTAAAAATTAATGCATTTAAGAATTGGTATTGTTGTACTATTCAAATTGATGTCAAAATTCATAAAATTTTGTGATAATATGGTAAGATACGTTAATTATTTACGTATTTTTAAAATTATTTTTATTCGTTATTCGTTCGATTAATCGAATCATTATTAAAAATTAATTGTTTGATCGTAAAAACACGAATAAATGGAGATTACTCAACTTATTATTTATTCAAATTTGTAGATATTAAACTTAAGGATAACTTAACGACCTTTTAAGAAACTTCAACAATCTTCAGTTTCTTCTTACAACTTTTACCTCAGAAACTTAATCTTCAGAAAAACAAAATAACGCTATTATTAAAAAGCACTGTACACTTGAGCCTGCCCACTTGAGCCTGCCCACTGCACACTTGAGCCTGCCCAAGTGATACCAGAAATTTTTCTCGTATATACTCTAAGTAGGGGTTTTTCCATAGATTTCCGCTTCATTTCCCCTCCATTTGAAAAAGTTATAATTGCTTTCAATCTAAATCTTAAAATACTTTAAAATATTCCATAAATAAAAAGTTCAAACTTTTTGAGGTAAGCGGTTCAAAAACTCAAAATTTCGAAATTTGTTTTTTTTTTTTTTTTTTTTTTAAAGAGAAACAACACTCAGGAAATTCTTCCTATTTATTAATGTGTTGCTTTCTTTAGAAAGGGGATAGTGGAGAGATGAAAGGTGGTGAAGGATGAAGGGCTTCAAACATGGCAACACTGTGAGTGCGCGAGATAAGTCTTAGAACAGTTGTTGCTCGCCACCTGATGTAGAGTTGGCGAATTTATTGAAGCTTTTTTGTGTCATAGCCCTGATTCATTATTTTACTTCGGTGGGGTTAAGTGCTATAGTAACACCGAAGGCGGACGCTGCGATACATATGAGGGATAGAAAACTCATATATATTATTTTTCTAAATTGATGTTGTCGTCACCGGGAATCGAACTCGGGACCATCTGTGTAACAGTCCAACGCGCTAACCATTACACCACAACCATTACACCAGCACTAGCTTTTGGTTGTAGTATAAATGCAGTTGATACTATTCGTCCAACTTCAGTAGAAAGTAAACGAGTTAATTTAGCTTTCTAAAATATTTTTCCTATTTTAAGGGTTGAATTTTTATGTTTTTGTTTTCGATCTCATGTCTCGAGTGCCCGTAATATATATTTTTTTAAATTTACTTTTATGAGTTGTATTGCTATGTTTTTGTTTTCTGGTCCTGTATCTGGAGAATAATAAACTTTGAATATTATGTAGGTAAACCCCTCTGCAAAATTTAGTTAAAAACAAATGAAATTTCACTTGAAAAAAGGACGCCTTACATTTCATTTAATTCAACTAACATTGTCATTTGTGTTTCACTATCGATAAAATGAACCATAAATGTAGAAATAATTAACCAAATATGTAGTAATAAATTGATAATCGTTTATTGTTCTATTTAAAAAAACAAACTTATCAGTTAATCAAATTCATAGTACAGTAATATGATGTGATTTGTTTTTTTAATTGAACTGCAAATGTAGTCAAAACTGAAATTTGTTTTACAAACTGTATTACTGCTCAAACAACTACAAATATTTACAGAATAAGTGTGCTGAGTGTACTTTTTCTTGATTGAAAAAAATATGTTTTACCGAATTTAGATTTAAAAGCTAAAAGTTAGTAATTAAAGCTACTATCAAGATTTTCAATTAAAATTGTTTTTGTAGTATTTTAGGGTTTCATTTTATTAATACAAAACAAATTTACTTTATATTATTTCCATGGAGAGGGATCCGGGAAATTTAGAAAATTTTCCCGCTTTCCAGGGAACAAACAAAGTGCGGAAAAAAGAAAACCCTGAAGACTTCTATACTCTAGCGTATATGTTTCGTAAACGGACTGTAACTCAATACAATGCGTAAAAATTGAACCTACATACAATATGTTGTCTCTGTTTTACATACTATACAAATGGGGACGGATTTCCGGAAAGTAAAAAAAGTAAATTCTGTTGAAAATAGAATTTACTTTCCGCAAAGCCGTCATCATTTGTTTAATATGTAAAACAGAGACAACATATTGTATGAATTTATTAATGTTACGCATTGTATTTACAGAGTTACAGTCCGTTTATGTAACGCATCTTGTTCCGAAGAGCTTTGTAAATTATATTTTAAATAACCCTAACGCACTACATAGTCAATATTGCTATCAACATTGTTGTTATTAACCAATCTTCATGAATAGGGCAACCAAAAAATAGTTCTTAAAACAGTGCTTTAAACGCTAAACAAAAGCTAGAAAAACATTAAAATAATAATATTTAGAAAATAAGCTTAAATAAGCTAATATCAAAAAAAAAATCTAAGAAAAGCTCTAACAAATATCGCTTAAAATGTTCATAATTCCAAGATCAGAACTTGTATTCAATCCAAATAGTTCTACCATTTCAAATACATGATTTAGTTGCCCTAATCATGTATTAAAACCGAATTCTCGTTTGAAACTGTTACACTTCCGACAGCAAAATCTATTTATTAGGTCATGTAATAGGGAATTTCCATATGCAAGTCAATCTACCAAAAATTGGATTAACCCTCTAACCGGCCTATTTTTTTTTGAAATGAAGTTTATATCAATTGTACGGTACCTGTTTTAGGCGATATTTGCCAAAATAGGTTTAGAGTGAATATCAAAAACTAATCCATAAAAGTTAATAAATTTAGGCATAATATATTTCTGTTACCAAGATATAACTACAGTCCAAAAATAACTCTTTTTGAGGTTTTACTTAAGAAGATATGGCGAATTTCGTTATTCGAAAAACACCCTAACATCAACATATATTGTCTCAACTTAAAGGATTTGCTAATACTACTAAATATAACAGTTTTTGCAAATTTCATAAAAATCCGTCCATACGTTTTTAAGTTAAGACGATGTCTTTTACAGGTATGCTATTGAAATCCTGTAAGTCCTTGGACCAAAATTATACCTTTTTTTGAAAAGTTTCAGCTTCATCATTATTTCATTTTGTTACGTAACATTGAATTCTAGTCAACATAAATATTTATTTTTTGAAATATTACGAAATTTTAACATTGGCGCTTTCTCGCTTCCAAACCGTGCCATGAACACAACAAATTACTTCACAAAATGTTTTTTAAATTTGGTTTTCTATCGAAATAGCTTAATTTTTTTATTATAAAACACCCATTTTGAGCCTTTATGGAAAATTTATAATACCCAGTATGGAGGCGGGCTTTCCGGTTAGAGGGTTAACTGCTCAATAAGGCACTAAATAAGGCGATTAAGCCATTTTTAATCATTGTGCTTAACATTTAATCCAACTTTTTATCTGACTACTTTTTCTAAAAGACGATTTTTGAAGTGAAATATGATAAAATGAGGATTGCCTAAATTCATTGTTTGGAAAATTAAGTTTTTTAAAAACTTGCAAATTTTATCGAATTTTTCAATATATTTCTCTATATTTTACTGACAAAATTTTAAAAGACAATTTTAATTTTATTCTAAAAAAACGATAACCGAAAGCCTTTTTTTATATTAAATCCAAAAATGTTAATTTTATAAATGGCTTAAATCGTTTAGCTTTAAAATCACTGATAAAAGTGTGATTTTCCATTTTGTAAAACCAAATGTCGAAAAAATAGGTCAGTGATTTTAAAATTCTATTCCGAGTATTGCCAGTTGTATTATTAAGGCTCTGAGGAGTTTCTAAAGGAGCTGATAATAAAGAAGATCAAAATTTCGAAATAATTGCAAAAAAAAGTGATTAAAACGAAGTTTTGAGTAAACTTTCACCTTTATTTTTGTGAAATACATATAATGAGTTTTGCGAATGACGATTTTGTTGACGATTTCTTATACTCAAAATGACGATTTGACATCTAATTATCACAAGCCTTCTACTTATTACCCTATGGGGAATGGGACCGGTTTCTGCGTGTGCCACAGGATCGGTCCCTTCGTGCCAGAGACCGGTCATCTGCCAAACCCTACCCTATGTAAACAACTGGCAACTTTAACATTGGCTTGTCATAGGAGGGGGTCATTTATCCTGCTTTAAAGCACATAGTGCATGCAACAGGACTAACCGAAGATGGGCATAGCACAAGACTGTCGCAAAAGGGCCATGTCGTATAAATAAACGAAAACTAAACAGCTTCCAATGGGTAAAATTCTGGCCCACTGGCTTTTTCTTGTTAATAAGCATTCTGGTTAAGTGGTATGTCCTCCCTTTACCAGTCACAGAATTGGTAATTTAGGACAATCGACACTGCTTAACCCACTTTAGTATTAAATTATACCAGTCCTGTGATAAGTCAAGAAGGACAGTCACTTTTAGGTCAATTGACTCCTCATTCCCCATAGGGTATATATCCCTCCTATACAAAATTAACGCTTTTAAACTTAGTTTTTGTCAACGACAGTGTAAAATGGGTTAATTTAAAAATAGTAACCAAAAACAGAAAAATTTATGTTTAGAGTATTGGAAATCCACACCCACAAAACAGAGTCAGTAGTGGTGCATTTAGGTAAACCAAATTTAACCTTATAATAGTTCATCTTGATTGGTCCACAATAAGTTTATTATATGAGATCAATTCAAATCTTAACACAAAAGATATTTAAGATTTTGTTTAGAAGTCTATCGCATAACTCTATTCGAAAAAAACCTTGATTTCGTAAATCTACTTTTTTAAAATTTAGCCCCATTTTCACAATGTCCCATTAGCTGGGACTTAAACTGACACATTTGTTGTTGTTTCCCATATAAGTTTTAATTTGAAATTCTGAGTTTTAATTGATATATTCTGAATTATCATTGCAAAAATAATGGGTTTAAAAAATAATGTATTAAAAATAAATTTTCGTCATTGGCTGTAGCATTTATTGTGCATGAAGCTACCAATAAAAAATTATAAATTGTATTCATCATATTAATGAATCGTCTTAATGCATTTATGAAACATTTCATTAGAAGCTATGAAATTTCTTCATATTTATGAAAAGCTTGTCTGCAATTTAAACTTTTATGAAACAGCTTCAACATATTTATGAAGTGTTATATTGGACGAAAATCAATGAAGTTTTTCATCATTATTATGAAGTTTTTCATAAATATGATGAAGCTTTTCCTTTGAGTGCACCTTACTTTTTGCATATTGGGAATATCATGTTTTCACCCTAAATACTAGATCACAAGATTACTTTGAAAATATCAAATTTTAATTCGAATGGTCGTAAGACACACAAATTTATATAAAAATATACTTTTTTGCTAAAAAAATCTCATGAAATGATGATTCTTAATTTGATATTGGACAAAATGTCAAAATAGTATGTAGACTTTCCATAGTATAGTATATTTCCAAAAAAAATTGTGTTACAACCCACAAATGTTGTCTACGAAACCCGTAAAACTCTAACAAAATTATTGTATTTTAAAATTTGTGTTCAAAGAATTTAAAATAAAAACTTAAAAATTTTACAGCTTTTAGGAAAAATAATTTTTAGGGGTATGTTTTTGGTAATAGAGTATATCTAGGGGTTTTTTTTGGACAATTTAAAGTGATTTGTAAAAATATACTTGGCAACACTGTCACACTCCTACACTGACGATATGAAGTAATGAAATATCTGAAAATATATAGAAATAATTATATACAACATAAACAAAAATTATCTTTCAATTTCTTACATCAAGGTCTTCTAAATGATGGCATCTTTTAAAGGCTGAAAAATGACTTAGATAATTCTCGAAACGAAACGAAAAAATAATAAAATATAAGATATAAAAACCTTTTTTGAAATAAGAAAAAAGAAACATAAATAATTACGTAAGATGTGTGTCATTGTCTTTCGCTTTATCTGTCTACCTGAACGTATATTCATTGGCAATTTCAAATTCCCAATTTGATCACACTACATTAATAATCATTATAAAAATTTAGTTTACAAATACACATCTAATCTTTATTAAATTTAAATACTTTATTTTGTCTTTAATTTAATTAATAGAAAATTACTTTCATAAGCAAATGACAACACAAAATTCAAGTTATTTTAAACGTAATTTTGTTTTATGTATAGAATACAGATGCAAAAAGTTTCAATGGTTGAATTTTTATATGTTTTACAAGAGTTGTATCTCTTCTCTACTACATCTTGAAATGCTGCGACATCTACTTTAATCTGCGTACATTTTTCAATTCTGCTTGTCGTCCATACGCTTATCAGCTCAATTTTTTTAGCAACATAAATTTGCTAAATATTAGTAAAATATTAGTAAACCATTACTTCAACACAGTTAAGTGCTGGAAAAGTTAAACTGAAATGTTAGCTGAAAATATAGTTTTAACAAAAAATGTGCTGAAAAATATTATATTTGATTTACAAGACATTTTTATTAACTTTTCTACTTTTTTGAGTATACGAAAGTTTTTTTTTTTTTTGTAAAATTTTTAATTTATTTTTCAGTGTAAGTTCTATTTCATTTAGCAACAACTGAGAACTCTTTATACATTTTTATGTTTTGCGAAAAACCCCCAAAAAAATTATTAATTTTTGAGCCTTTAAAAAAATGTTTAAATTTTATTTCTGTTTGAGTCATTTGTAAATTTCATTAATTTATGTTTAAATATTTAAAGTATGGATTGTTTATTTATTTGAAAATTACACTAACAATAAGTTCCTGTACATAATTAAGAAAAGTAAACATAAACACAAAATTTTATAAAAATAAATACAAATTGTAAAAAAGTTTAAAATTAAATATATTTTAGGTCGGCTAACTTATCTGAAAGTATGCCCAATTAAGCGCTATTCAGAGATATATTACTGCAAAAATATATCTAATGGTTTAAGAATAAATGCCAACTTCTCTAACTAAACCAAGCGGAAAATTTTAATAAAAAATGGAGCTGGAGATGTTAAAGTGAGTCCACTTTTAGATAAATTAGTCGTACTAAAGTGTAGTAAAAATAGAAACTAATTAATGTTTTATTCTCAATAATGAAAATTTGCAGTCCAAAATTAAAAAAAAAAAAAAAAAAAAAAAACATAATAAAATAAAATAAAAATTAATAATATTAATAAAATAGTTGATGTGTGTCTGTTTAAATCAATAGATGGCTTAAAAAAGTAAAATATATATGATATATAAAAAAAAAAAAAAATATATATAAAAAAAAAAACGAAAAAAGCATAGCATTAGAAAGGCTTCTTTATACATTAATTATATATAAAGATAATGGTCAGCGAGATATTATTAATATATAAAACAAGCTCTAATAACTACTTACTTATATTTTTAAAATTACTATAAAAAAATTAAAGAAAAAAAAAATTATTTAATAATTAATTTAAGCTTCTTTGAACTTGTCTCTAAATTAGTTCTATTGTAATTATAATAATAAAATAATGTATTAAAATTTTGTTATTGTACTATATGAGTTTTAATTATCTATCTATATATATTTTAATTTTTGATCTTTTATGTGTTATATATTATTTTAACCCATGTTTCATTTTTTGTTTTGTTTTATTTCTAATTTTAAATGCCTTAATTAAGTTCGAAAACTCATCTCACTTTTTAAATAGATTTAACAAAAAAAAAAATGTTTTTTCTCTGTTGTTTATAATTTAAATTATTTGTTCTTAATAAATCTTTTTATAAAATATGTTAACTATTAAAATTTTTGTTTGCTTTAATATTAATGTAGGGAAATTCATTTGGCAACGATTCTTTTTTAAAAAGTTTTCTTAAATTAATTTATGTTTTTTTTTTTTATACAAACTGTTTTCATTAATTTTATTAATTATTGTTTACTTTTTATACAAATAAAACAATTATAAAATTATAAATAGTTGGTTAAAATTGTCATACAAAAATTATAATATTCAAATAATATTAAAAATAATAATTAATAATAGTTATAATTTTATTGTATCCCTTATATTGTAAGATAAAAAGTAATGAATTAATTAATTAATTTATTAATTACTGAATTATTGCTACTCGTATTAGTTAATAAATATTCGATAAATTAATAAATTCTGATGTTCGTAAGCAGAAACAAAAAATAAAAATAAATTTAATTACAAAAAAAAAAAAAAAAAAAAAAAAAAAAACAATTTACAAAAAGAATAAAAGATTTTTTATTTCGAATTTGTTTTTATACTTTTTCAAAATTCTACAAAAAAAAAAAATATTTATTTAAAATTTGGTAAGTATTTAGATTTGGCCTTAATTTGATTTTTTTTTTTTTTAGTATTCCAAAAACGGTTCTATATTCAATACGATGTCCAAAAAAAAAACATCATCCATAACCTCTCTTACAAACGAATTTGCTTAATCATTGATTAGCTTACAAATTACAAATTATCTAAAGATATTTAATAAATCTTTCTAAAAACAATATATTTTAATTAAGGCATTTTAAATTATAATATGCCCATTAATCCATACATATAATTCTCCATCCAGAGCTATATTTATTTATATTTTGTTAATATTTTTATTTTTTTTTCTTGTAACAATAATAGTTGCTAAACTGTAAATAAATATTTAATTGTAAAACATTTATTGTATTTGTAAACCTGCGACAAGAAATATTACAAAAATTAAATAAAATAATTAAATTAAATTAAATATTGGTACTTATTATGGGTATTCTGTTTTAATTTTCTCCATATAAAATTCAGGCTTAAGCATTTAAGGGGTTTACTAGCTTTAGAAATCAATAAAACCGACAATAGGACTAATTCTATATAAAACCATCATCGACCTCTACCCCCTTAAATTTTAACCAAACTTCGTCTGGAAGGTAAGTGTCATATAAGTCTATCATCGTACAAGTGTTGGGTTGATAGCTCTAACGGTTATAGAAATATCGCGTTTTAAGATATGAAAAAAACCGAAGTTTTACCAAAAGTAGTCGTACTTAATCGTCCATACACTCATAATAATCTATAGATAAAATACACGAAAACCGTTGTTCATTTTACGAAAGTTTTGGTTATTTTGGCATTACGAAAAAATTTGTAGAATATACAAATCACATTTCGTCAAGTTTTGTAAAAACTTTTTTTAAATAAAAATGTGGTGCATACCTTACGGGTTTATTTTAAAATTAAAAAAAAAATGTAATGGTGCCACACCAGAATCGAACTCACGATTTCAGTGACGTCCTGCTGTGTTGAAGTAGACCCCTCTACCATTTGCACCAAAGTAGCTGATGCAATACAACAAACTAAAAAGGAACTTAAGTCGAAAATATTATGAAATTTTTATGAAAACTAGAAAAATATGCTACAAATATTTAATAAAAAAGGTAAAATGGCAATTAAATATTTTTATTATGTTTATTGAACTAAATAAAATATAATTATATTTTTTTTAATATATCAAATAATATATTAAAAAACAAAATAAAAAAATAATAAAAAACTTAAATAACAATTTCAAACTAATTGCATTTTTTTAAATATTTTATCTTTTTAAATATTTGTTTTATTGAATTTCATACTAAACCCAGCAAATAAAGTGGAAGTAGTGTTTTCGGGTCCTCTTTAACTTGTTTTAGGATCCTCTTTATTAAACAAAATACAAAATATCCATTTATATCAAAACATAAAAATAGTAATAATGAAATAAAAAAATAAAACATAGAAATTTAAAAAACATTAATAAACAAAAAAAATATAAAAACTAAAAGAAATATAAAAACTAAAAAAAAAAAAAAAAAAAAAATTGTCCTGGCCAGGAGTTGAACTCGCAACCTTCTGATTGCAAATCCGACCTCTAACCACATCAACATCCATATGTAATATTTATAACATTACAAATTTTTGTACAATGTACTAAAAAAATATTACGAAATCATGTTTGTATTTTTTACGAAATTTGTAAATTTATATAATTTGTTTTATACAAAAGTTTTGTAATATAAACAAAATGTTTGTACATTCTACGAAAAAAAATTTACGAAAAATATATTTGTATTTTTAAGCATGGATTATTATGAGTGTACCATTTTCACCAAAGTAGCTGATGCAATACAACAAACTAAAAAGGAACTTAGTCGAAAATATTATGAAATTTTTATGAAAACTAGAAAAAATATGCTACAAATATTTAATAAAAAAGGTAAAATGGCCATTAAATATTTTTATTATGTTTATTGAACTAAATAAAATAATATAATTTTTTTATAAATATATCAATTAATATATTAAAAAACAAAATAAAAAAATAATAAAATAATAATAATAAAAAACTTAAATAACAATTTCAAACTAATTGCATTTTATTATTAAATATTTTATCTTTTTAAATATTTGTTTTATTGAATTTCATACTAAACCCGGTAAATAAAGTGGAAGTAGTGTTTTCAAGTGTTCTTTAACTTGTTTAAGGATCCTCTTTATTAAACAAAATACAAAATATCCATTTATATCAAAACACAAAAATAGTAATAATGAAATAAAAATATAAAACATAGAAATTTAAAAAACATTAATAAACAAAAAAAATATAAAAACTAAAAGAAAAAAAAATAAAAAAATTTGTCCTGGCCAGGAGTTGAACTCGCAACCTTCTGATTGCAATCCGACCTCTAACCACATCAACATCCATATCTAATATTTGTAACATTACAAATTTTTGTACAATGTACTAAAAAAATATTACGAAATCATGTTTGTATTTTTTACGAAATTTGTAAATTTATATAATTTGTTGTATACAAAAGTTTCGTAATATAAACAAAATGTTTGTACATTCTACGAAAAAAAATTTACGAAAAATATATTTGTATTTTTAAGCATGGATTATTATGAGTGTATCTTTTTAACGGATTCATTGATACCTAGTTCTAAAGCCACTTTTGTCGTGCTATAAATAAAATAAGCAGAACAATTATTTTTTGAAGATAAAATGCATCTTGTTCCAAAATCCGCGATTTATAATTGTCAAAAAAAAAAATATATATTTGCAACTATATCAGAAAATTTTCTTTGAGAAAATGTGTTATATGATAACTGATATTATTACCAGACATGGGCGGCGTCAATTACCTTTAACAATCTTTCACATGTGAAATTTGTCATAAAATTAATAATTTCAGACCTACACTCGCACTTGTTGAAGATTTTTCAATTTTGTCAATACCAGCCATGGGACATAATACCAACATTTGTGTATATAATTACAGGCCAATTACATTTGTACGTCTAATTACATGTAATTGGGTGTTATTGAGTAATTGCCCTGTAATTAAATACTCAGATGTTGTTACTAATCCCCATGCTTGGTATTAAGAAATTTACAAATTTGCTAGGGAAGCGTTCAATCCTTCAAGTGTGAGCGCAGCTCTAAAATTATTATTGATATTTAAAAATGTCTCTAGTGAATTATTGTGAAATGTAATTGATGATTCATATGTCTGATTATTACATGTCTCCAAAAAGACGACGAAGGCAGGAACGTTACTGTCAATGGCGAGAGCCCAATCATTAATATATGTTTAAATTGAGAGGCGAGTTCGGTGAGCAGTTTATTTCACATTACGGGGCCGGTCAAATGGGCGCCTAGATCGTGCGATTTAACGCCTGTAGACTATGTTAAGGTTCATGTCTATATGGACAAGCCCGCAACGGTTGATGCACTGGAAGCCAATATTGAATATTCGTGAGATGCCGGCCGATATATTGGAGAGAGTATGCCAAAATTGCACCCATCGTATAAACCATTTGAGGCACAGCCGCAGTCAACATTTACATGAAATCATCTTTAAACATTGAATTATATAGATCGTTCTATGACTGAAATAAAGATTTCATACATTTCTCTAAATTTTATATGTTTTTTTCTAAACCAAATCCGAAAGATCTTAAAAAAATCACCCTTTAATTGGTTGTCATATTGGTAACAACAATATTGGCGTAGAATTTTGCGGGTGGTACTGGCAACATACTTGCTTTGCAAACAAAATAGTGTTTTCCTAGTACAAAAATAGTTTGCAAAAATAGTAGTGGTTTGCCAGTACTATTTTTTTTTTTTTTTGGTACGGTTGGTAATTTCTACCTGGGTATATAAGCCATATAATAATAATAAAAATATATGTAGTTAGCGATATGATTATATATGGTCTCATGCTAAGCCTTATTAAATTATATTTGACGTTATACCGGAAATATTTTCCTGATGATTTTATATAGCATTATATATAATCCCATACATATTTTGGTAAAGTTCAATATTCAAATAAAGTCATCTCCAAGTTAAGACTGTATTACATATGGCTTCACATATAATCATATTAATTCGATATCGAAATCATTTTCAAGTGGTTTCTTTTATATAATTTCAAATTAAGAAATGGGTACATTTTCGAAACACTAAATTTATTCTGGATAATTTTAAAAATTTTGTTATGTTTCGTAAACAAATTTGGGTCTTCGAAATTGTTGATTTCTAGAAATTAAAATTTTCAATTTAAAAACTTTCAAAATATAACTTCAAGTTACAAAAAGCATAAATACTATGCGCTAAAATTTTATAAAATCAGATATATTTATATATAATTAGATATAATCTAATGTCCCGGATATGGACAAATCTCGGATAAAATTGTGTCAAATTATATCTAGTTTGATATAATTAGATACATGTAGATGACCCATTTTTCAGACCAATTTGTTTATATTTATATATGGGAACTTATCAAATAAGATATAGTTATATTAGACCCCATATTAAAACATTTAGCCGGGATAAAAAAGATTTACATAAAAAAAATAATTTATTGAAAAACATAAAAATAAAAGTTTTGCAAAAGTAGTTGCACATAATTGCCCATATCTTTTTAATGGTTTTACTGGTTCACAAAAATAATTTACTTCTTGTCTGTAAAATAATTTTTTTCAAAGTACGTGGTTCAAATCGCTGTATTTCTAAAATCTGCTTTTCTGAAATTGTTAAAAAACTATTTGTTAATTAAAAATTATTCATATATACCGTTACCAGTTCTGCATGTTTCTGAGTTATCGGCTATTTAGTTATATTTGTTCACATGTTTACACATAACTCAGAATACCGTAAGAGCTCCACATAGCGATTTGGACATAGCATTAAGAAGTAATTTTTATTTAACATATATTTTTTAAAAAATTTAAAAAAACCGTTTTTTGAAATACAGCTTTTTGAACCGCGGTTTTTGAACAAAATGCATTTTTCCTAGGAGAAGTGAATAATTTGTGTTCATTTGTAAAACGAAAATTTAGTTAGTTTTAAAATGAGGTATCAATGACTCTCGTAGCTTAAGCCGTTAAAAAGATATGGGATATGTACGACTACTTTTTTAAAACTTTCGAATATGTGTCATAATTAGAAAAGCGATATTTCAAGATCCGCGCGGATTAGCTGTCTTACACTTTAACGAATATATGGTGTTATGATGTACATCTTTTATACTAAGTTTGGTTGAAATCAGAAGGGGTGGAGGAAGTCAAGTGGTTGATTTTATATGTTTTCAGTCAATACAATACATGTTATATATTATTCTAAAAATTATAATTTAGAATTCGGACTACCATGGTAACTCTGGTAACCATTTCATTATGTACCCTTTTTTAAAGGCAAAATCGGATTCCATCGTGAAGTCCCATCATCTGAGAAAAAAAAAATTTTAATATTTTTTACACACGAATAAATTTTTTAGAATTTTTAAATTTTTAAATTGAATTAATATGGTACGAGGGTAAACTAAAAAATGTAAACACACCCAAAAAATCCTTGTTTTTTATTTTTGAAAACAGGACTAAGCCAAAATTTAAAAATGTATCTATGTTAGGGACTTAATTTTTTAGTACTCTACACAACAAAAAAGAACCGATTGATAATCGGTCCACCCATAATGCTGAACCCGATTTTCAATATCTTGTTTTGAGAAAAACAACCATTTAAAGTAAATATTGTAAAACGTAGGGCAAGATGTAACTTTTTTTTGCGATTTTTTCTCCAAAATTTTCATAGCATATAGCTGAAACTATTAATTTTCTCAAAAAACTATTAAACTATTATTATTCTCAAAAAAAAAATCACCAACAACGGAATTCCCCCATGCAGAGATAAAGTATGGTTCCAATATGATTGCGGATACAAAACTATGTTTACAGCCAAAAATTGTTGCTTCAATTAAATTATTATTGTATAAATCATATTTCACCAATAATATGGTTGCCTTAATCATGTTATAGTAAAAATCTGTCTTTTGTTCGCATTCTTCATATTGTCTTATCTACAATCATAATATAATATTTTTTATCATATTCCTCTCTCTAACAACAGCCAAATTATAGTTGCGCCAACTATAAGATGATCAGTCTGTTTTTTGTGAGCGTATTCGCTCTTTTAGTGCCATTCTTGTTGCGAATTTTTGAAAAGAAGTTGTGAGAAACATTCAGCCCCAGTAAATTAAATAATATTAAACAAAAAGACATTAAAAATACAAAAACAGCGTAGCGGTGTTAACTGTAATTAATGGTGATTTGTTTTGTGGAATAAGTAATAAGTTGGAAGTATCAACCTGGTCTACCCTGAAAGTCCAGGCAAAGATTAATTTTTATTGTTATTTAAATGGACATAGTGTTTATTATATTTACATAAAAGTGTTACAAATTAAGTAAAAAGCAAACAGTGAAAAGTGATTTATTTTAAAATTTATTGCTTGAGTGCAAAAAAAAATATTGTTAATGAAAAAAAAAATGTAAAGAAATATGAAAAATAATGTGTACAAAATACAAGTGCTTTAAGTCCGTAGTACGGCATAATCATAATAAGTATGAAATAATAACAAATGATGACGAAATTTTTTTTCCATGATCATAATTTGATAACTCGGGCTATAGTATTGTTATAATGCAGATATTATGATTGCTGCAAACATGGTGTGATCATTATAAATGTATTGTGAAATTGTATTCTTAACAATATTTTAATGAGTGCTTCATGCTGTAATCACATTTATAGCTGACAAAATATGGAACAACGCTTATTATTCAGCGCAAAGACAATTTGATTACTTAGATTATTTTAAACCTAATTTCATTTAAATGTGTAAGTTATTAAATAAATATATGTAAATTTGTACTATAGAAAAACAAACATGCATAATTTTTTAATCCAGCTTCCACATAATATTAGCATAATACTATATGGCTCATATTATGATAGTTCATACAAATTCTTAGAACCATAATATGATAATATTGGTATCTATTTGGAACCATAAAATGGTAAACTAATTATCATATTATGTTACAGAAACAGATAAGAGTATGGTTGTCACAACCATAGTAACATGGCTGTGGCAATCATAAATCCAAAAATATATGGTGCTCTTCAAATGCGGTTACCGCAACCATGTTTTTCTTTGCGTGCAACGCCTACACGCCGATTTGAATGAAACTCGGATGTTTTGTAGAGAATCAAAATATCGGCATAAAGGTTTTTATGTGCCATTAAAATGAGGATCAAAAATTGCAATATTATGAAGCAAAAAGAGGTGGGCCTTTAGATATGAATAAACATTTTTTTGGCAAAAACCGATTGTTTTGATATAATTTTTTTTATTTGGGAAGATGTCCCAAATTTTCAAAATAAAGTTGAAATGTAGAGGGGGTTGAATTACGGCATTCCTGAACGTAATTTTGTTATCGAAATAATTTTTTTATTTTTGACAATAAAACATTTAAATGACATTTTTCGATCGGGTATGTTGTTGTTCGGCCCTTGATTGAAAAATAAATATAAAATTAGGTGTTTTCATTAATAGTATTTTTGTAGTCACTGCTTAAAGAAACAGTCTTCGTACGATTTCAATCGATTACGAATGCTGTAATTCTGCACCATGTTTGAAGTACTCTAAAAAGATATGAAGATTGATATGCATATTGCCTATGTTTTGATCAGACAGCTTTTCAAAATGCGCCAAAAATTGTACTTTGGCAAAAGAACGACCAAATCCGAAATAGCAAAAATATTCAAAGAAGAAAATATACGTGTCCACCTAAACTCAATAAGAAATATCATAAGTAAATTTGGTAGTGATACCAGAAAACATCAACATATAAAGTACCCTATAATACAATTTTTATAACAACAACAACATTAAAGCGAAAATTTACAAAACCAACCTATCGGCGCATGCGTCTCTAAAATCTCTATCCATGGATAGAAAAAATGCAAAAAACGAAAAATGGGTAATTTTTTACTCTACTTTTAACTCTTAAGCTTTCGCGATGGCATATAAAAGAACCAGCACGTTAATTTTGAAACAATTTCATAGAATTTTTTCGTAGATACAATAAACAATTTCATTTTATCCATGAAACTTTATTACTATTAACTACTAACTACACTGAGAGAATTATGTTCACTTCAGAAATGAATTTCTTCATAACTTTAATGAAAATTGTCAATTGATCATTAAACCCTTCCATATGAAACAGGTTTCATTAAGGTCAATGTTCGTTAAATTTATGAAAATCTTCATAAAACTAACGAATCATTCCGACAAAGAAACGTTTATGAAACAGTTTCTCAAAGTTTTTTAATTATTAGATGTTTTTTGAATTAAAAAAACTCATCGTAAACGTCTTAAAAAATGCATTGGAACTAAGCCAATAAACCGCTTCATATGAATATTTAAACAATTTCATTGAAGTCCAAAATTAATAAAATTCTATATTGAAATAATAAAGCACTTTAAAAAATATGTTGAACCCTTGAGAATTAAATCTAAAAACTAAAGTTTGAAATGTGTGAAAATTAATGAAATTATGTAAAAGGTCTTTGAAATAATTTCGTTGCCCTAAAGAAAATGTTCATTAAATTTATAAAACGATAATTTGTGAAATCGAATGGCAAATTAATTTTTGCCTTTTATATAAATTCTTAATTTTTATTTAAAATTTAGCAAAATTTTTGAAACTGACAGAAGTTATTTAAAATTTTGAAACATCAATTAAATATTATATGATCTGTTCTTAACTTTAAATATAATTTATAATTTATACAATAGAAAAATTTCGAAACTTCAATTGAAGTTGTTTATATAGAAAATTATAAAAATTGTATGAATTTAAAAAACTTTTCATAATATTTTTAAAAACGTTCCATAAAAATTGATAAAACTTTCATAAAAATTGGTAAAACTGCTTCGAAAAATTTATGAAATGCTGAATAACTTTCGTTAAGCATTTTAGAAAAAATTATGAAACTTCTTCATCAAGTTATTAAAACATTTCATAAATATGAACTTTTACATTGGACAGAAATCAATGCAGTTTTTCATAAATATGATGAAGCATTTTTCCAGAGTGAACACACAACACACAGACATTACAGAAACATTACTTACCCAATGAAAAAAGTTCCCATATGGGTATATGTATATAAACATTAGAGTGTTTTTTGATTTTTAGATTTTGGATATCATTACATTTTAGAAGGTTTTTGTGTCAATAAAAATAATGACGTTTTTATTTTTTGAAAAATTCCAACTCCATCAATTCCCGCTCGGCGGTTAAAATCGCGAATTGTGGGTACCTTCCTTTCTAAAACAAAAACCGCTAAATATATTTTAAATCTGACTTCTCTTATCGATTCTACATGAAATATTAGGCGCGTAAGCAGTTTTTTTACGCTTTTACATTGCACCGGATAGCCATTAGAGTGGTCCATTATTTTATTCCTAATTTTTTTTTAATATACACAATTAAAGAGGATTCTTTCCTGAGAAAAATGGTATACTATACTAATTTTTATTACTACCCGCTAAAAAGTTATTAAGCCTGAAATTTTTTTGCCAGTAACAACAAAATTTTTTTGTTTTGTAATTTTTATTGCAAATTAAATTTTATTTATTAAAAACAAAGTAAAAATTTTGTATTAACAAAACAATGATAATGATTATTAGAAACAATAAATAGTAATTATTTAATTAATTACACTTTTTTCAACTGCTGATAGAGGACAACAATTAAAATTATCTCTATTTTTTACTAAGCCAGAAGTGTTCAACAGCGAAATTTTACCAACAAGTTGTTCGGTGTAAATGCTTGTTGATTTAATATTTCTGGAGATTTCAATTGCATTTAAAAAACTTTTCTGGTCTGCCCACTCAGCTGCATTAAAAAGCTTAAATGAGATGTTTATTCCAAAATCAACTAGAGTTTTTAAACTCTGAAGAGTTATCAAATCAAACGGCGACTTAGAAAAAAAGGAATCACTATACGTCATCTTGTGCATTGCATCTACTTCCACATTATTATTCACTTGCTCAACTTCTTCGATTTCAATAAAATCTTTTAAGTAAAGCATTTAATACAAAAAATAAACTTTGTAGTATGCAAAAATTAAAGTTTAAGGAATAATAACTTTTTAACGGGTAGTAATAGAAATAAGTTTAGTATGAAATTTTTCTCAAATAAGAATCCTCTTTAAATGTGTATACGAAAAAAATAATTAAAATGAAAGAATAAAAAAAATCCATTTTTTCCGACCACACTAAGGGCAAAAAACTGCTTATAAGCTTAATTATTTATGTAGAATCGATTCGTGAAATCAGATTTTAAATAAATTTAACGGGTTTTTGTTCCACAAAAGAAGGTACCCAAAATTCGCGATTTTAGCCGCCGAGCAGGAATTGAAGGAGTTAGAATTTTTCAAAAATAAAAACGCCATTATTTTTATTGTCGCAAAAACCTTCTAAAAAGTTATGATATCCCTAAATCAAAAACAAAAACCAAAAAAAAAAAAAACACTCTTATAAACATATATACACACAGAGAAAAGTTTAGCTATTTGCCAACTGAAATTTGGTTACTAGAACTCAAATTCGGATATTACGAATTTCAGTCGTTTGGTACAACTGAACATTAGTTTTCACAAAAAACGTCGGTTAATTCAACTGAATTTTTGTTCCAACACCCAAAATATTCTGAAATCTAATGTAAATATCGTTGTACTAGCAGAATTCATAAGTTGTTACCATTAAAATACACTTTTTGATTCGGTTGGCACTTTATTTCTCTGTGTGTATATATTAATATATATAATTTCATATCACATCATATCTTAGTTGATCTGAAAAATGGAATACATAACATTATCTCATTGGATCTCATCTGATATAATTCATCCGAAAAATGGGTCTATCTAATTTGATATATCCTTTGAAATTGTTTGGAAATATTAATGAAAATTTAAATATAAATCACTGAATTTTAAAATTAGAGGCGATTTTCATTTGACTAATACGTAATGCCATATGCAATTACAAAAGTAATTAATTTTTCTCTTGTGTCTACCATATATGTTTATTAGAGTGTCCCTTAAAGTTAAATGTTAGAAATGTTGAGACGCTACCCTCTAATTTTTTTGTATTTGTCTTGAAAATACCTCATGTGAAGTGTTACGCCCCTACGACCACGCCTTCCCTACCCGATAGGACCTTAAAGATCAAAACATGCGTTTATATGGGAAAAGGGATATTTTTTTTAGTTTTTGCTGTTTTTTTGCAATATTGCCATAGTTTTTACTCCAGATGATAAATTAATCCAGATTAAGGTAAAATTATGTATTCAAAAAGGTATAAAAATCCAAAATCGGTTAAGAACTACCCCAGTAATAAATGCCAAATACTACTTCAGCAAGAAATTCGAGCTCAAATTTTAAACGTTTTTAAAATTAATTACTGAAACATAATTTTTTTATTTAATACACTCATAATTGTGAGCCATAAAAGAAGTTTTTTGTTTTGGATGGCGTTAACCTGTCCTACGGTGATGTCAAAAACGAACAAAATTTTTGGGGTGTTTTTCAAATCTCCAATTTCAAATTTTTCAAAAAATTTCTTCAACAAAATCGAAAAAATTTAGATTTTTATTGCTTAAACTTGTTTAAAACATCTAAGAGATTAAAAATAAAAAAATTTAAAAATATCCCAAAGTACACTTGGGTAGGGCAACGATTTAAATTTTACGGATTTCGGGGAAATTGTGTTTTTTAGTAATAAAAAGGCTTATTTGTTGCCATAAAATATTTTAAATCAAAAATTAGCTACTTTTGTAGCTTTTATAGTTTTATTTTATAAGCATTACTCAAAGTTAAAAATAAAAATATTTCGAACATTATTAACCCATGTGGACCTGCGACCCCAAGTGACCCCAGACTTATTTATTTCAATTTTTAAAAAACGTTAAAGATTTTCTTACTACTTTTGAATTTTAAGAAACGTGATGTAAAAGATATACAGAATACTTTTAGATTAAGTGCCAAAAATTTTGGACATATTGAACAACATTAACCCGTACGGTGCCGCATTCAGATCCAAGGAGATACTGTGCGTTTTTATATATATTTGAACAAAAAGTATTTGAATTCTTTTTTTAAAAACCTGGCTAAAACCATTCGATAAATCCATAAAAATATATTCTGTACTAAATTAACCCTAAGATGACTTGAATATAACACATGTGTAATTTTGAGCTTCTACGACCACGCTTTCCCTAAGCGACAGGGCCTTAAAGAGCGAAATATGCGTTTTCCATGATCGTACTATTTTTCAACTTGAAAATTTTTGTTTCGTTTATTTTTATGTTAAAAAAAGGAAATAAGAAATAAATATAAAATATTATTATGCTTTAGCATATTAGGTAGCACTTTATTTTTTCTTTAAAGTAGTTTTTGCACAATTTGGATATGTTTTTCTGTGCTCTTGAACACATTGCAATATATATTTATTTTGTTCTTCTTGCACTATTAGAAGTCCATGGAATTGTTGCGTGAGGTTAACAGCTCTTTCAGCGCTGTCATTTACTGCTTTCAAGTGAATCACTTTTGATTTAGCTTCTAAAAATGATGCACTGTCTCCCCAAGTATACGGTTCTTCGGTGAGAAATTCAATGTTTATTTTTAATCGACAAAACATATTGTTGCTTTTTATGGAAACAAAGTCATGTAGATTTTTATCTTTACAAAATAAAAAAGGAAATGAACATCATGACAAATATCTAAATAGGCCCAGTACGATCATGGAAAAACACATATTTCGCTCTTTAAGGCCCCGTCGCTTAGGGAAAGCGTGGTCGTAGAAGCGCAAAATTACACATGTGTTATATTCAAGTCATCTTAGGGTTAATTTAGTACAGAATATATTTTTATGGATTTATCGAATGGTTTTAGCCAGGTTTGTAAAAAGAGAATTCAAATACTTTTTGTTCAAATATATATAAAAACGCACAGTATCTTCTGGGATCTGAATGCGGCACGGTACGGGTTAATGTTGTTCAATATATCCAAAATTTTTGGCACTTAATCTAAAAGTATTCTGTTATTATCTTTTACATCACGTTTCTTAAAACTCAAAAGTAGTAAGAAAATCTTTAACGTTTTTTGAAAATTGAAATAAATAAGTCTGGGGTCACTTGGGGTCGCAGGTCCACATGGGTTAGTAATGTTCGAAATATTTTTATTTTTAACTTTGAGTAATGCTTATAAAATAAAACTATAAAAGTTACAAAAGTAGCTAATTTTTGAATTAAAATATTTTATGGCAACAAATTAGCCTTTTATTACTAAAAAACACAATTTCCCCGAAATCCGTAAAATTTAAATCGTTGCCCTACCCAAGTGTACTGGGGGATATTTTAAAATTTTTTTATTTTTAATCTCTTAGATGTTTTAAACAAGTTTAAGCAATAAAAATCTAAATTTTTTCGATTTTGTTGAAGAAATTTTTTGAAAATTTGAAATTGGAGATTTGAAAAACACCAAAAAAATTTTGTTCGTTTTTGACATCACCGTAGGACAGGTTAACGCCATCCAAAACAAAAAACTTCTTTTATGGCTCACAATTATGAGTGCATTAAATAAAAAAATTATGTTTCAGTAATTAATTTTAAAAACGTTTAAAATTTGAGCTCGAATTTCTTGCTGAAGTGGTATTTGGCACATTAGTGGTCTGGGGCATTATTTATTACTGGGGTAATTCTTAACCGATTTTGGATTTTTATACCTTTTTGAATACATAATTTTATCTTAATCTGGATTAATTTATCATCTGGAATAAAAACTATTGCAATATTGCAAAAAAACAGCAAAAACTAAAAAAAATATCCCTTTTTCCCATATAAACGCATGTTTTGATCTTTAAGGCCCTATCGGGTAGGGAAGGCGTGGTCGTAGGGGCGTAAAATTTCACATGAGTTATTTTCAAGACAAATACAAAAAAATTAGAGGGTAGCGTCTCAACATTTCTAACTTGTAGAACACCTTTAGGGACACTCTAATGTTTATATATTATCAGAGAACCCATATGAAATTTTTTTTTTTGCTTCAATTTGGTTGTTTTTTTGCTTCACTTTTTGGATTTTCCGATTTCAGCTTTAAAACAGCGTTTTCTTAAGATTTACTCATAAATATTATTTTATCTATTACCTTTGAACTTTGGTTTCAGTGCAGCTTTGTTAAGTTTTTTCTTTTGCTTTTTTACAATATTTTGTTGCTTTAAATACATTGAATTTTCCTTTTTTTGCCTCTTCTGATAATTACAAACAAATGTGTTCGTTTTTTTTTTTGATAATTTCTGAGATATAGGTAGCGATTCCTGTTCTCACTTTCACCACTCACCTCAGTTTTTTACTATAATTTTTTCTCAAATAATACAAATATATAAATTTTTTATTGTCCAATCGTCTTTGCAATCAACAAACATATAAAAATCTGAAAACAAAATTGAGCAAATAATTAACACACGGGAAATAATGAGATTCGAAAATTGAGGTGAATGGTGAAAGTGAGAATAAGAATCGGTACCATATATTTATATATAATTATTAAGGCAACCAAAAATAAGCTACAAGCTTGTTTTTATTTGAAAGGATTGAACTATTTAGACTAAATACATGTTCTGATCATGAAATACCGAAAATTTGGTGACCTTTTGCTTATTTAAACACCTTACATTTTAACTCCTAAGAACCTGTTCTATAACCGGTTCCATGTAATAGGTGGTAAAAGAAGCTGTTCTAGAACAGGTTCAAAGGTAATCTGCTCCAAAAAATTTTGCTGGGATACTTTTTAACTTTTTTCTTTGAAAATTAAACTTTTTAGCTTTTTTCTTTTAAAATTGAGCATTTTTGCAACTTTTTAGCGAACGGTATTTTGAAGATTTTTTCTTAATTGGAAGTTGAAAATGTGAGGTTACATATTTTTGGTTTATCTAAAAGTATGTTTTTATACCCCAATTTCAACTTTCAAGCTTAGAAAACCAAATTTTCTTTTGCACCTATGTTTAACTGGCGAAGATCCACGCAACAAATTTTACAAAAATCTTATTTGTAGCAACGATTTTAATAAAAAGTTTGAAATTTAACGGTTTAGTTTTAAAATCTAACAACTTATTTTACTGTTTTTCGAGCTTTTTTAAAGTGCTGAAAACATTGTTTTTAGACCTGTGTTGTTGTTGCCCCAATTGTTATATATAAAAGTGATGGAATTTGTTGGATTATTATTATACATTAACGAAATTTTCGTAAAAATAAGTATGGTCACATATATAATAATATATAATTATATCATTATTAATATGACTATATATAAACTTTTTTCTTCGGGTACCCACACAACAATACTGACTTTCAAAAACAAAGATATTAAAAAAGTTACTTGTAAATATTTATCAAAATCGTATAAAGAAAACTAACTAAATATCAGAAACAAATATTAGTTCAAGCACAGCTTAAAATTGTTCTTGTGGTGAAATGGGAAAACTAATAACTTTCTTTAGCTTTCTGACTTGCATGTATTAATCGAAATATGCACAAAAAACCCAAAATCCAAAAATATCCTTAAAAAAAATATGTTTGAATTTTTAAAATGTGAGTTATTATTCGAGAACATTGGCTTAAAATGCAATCTAATATAAATGTCTAACAAATGACAACTAGATGCTATTTTAAGGACCACAAATGCTTTCTCTCGTTAATTTTTAATTGAATCTTAATTGTAATTTCTACAAAATATTCAAAAATATGCAATGAAATTGAAAATATGCAAGATATGCAACAAAAAAAATGCCAAAATAAGCTCTACGATATGCATTCATAGCAAAATATGCAAACTATTCATTTGCAACAAAATATGCAATAAAAAATCGATGACATTTTGTTACAAATTTTTTGATTCGGAAAAGTATGTGGCCAAAATTGATTCCGGGCTACTGACTACAAATATGTATGAAAGTCGCTGCCCTGCTAATAACTTTAATTAAATTACAGATTTAAACGAAAGCAGCAGAAAAAAATAGCTCAACCGAATTGGAACACGTTTAACCTTTTGAACTAACATTTTTGTATGAGTGTATTGTTGGTGTATTCAAAGTGATGCCACAATTCATACAACGTTGAGATGATAGTGTATTTTTAGCATTATTTTTATTCATTTTTCGATCGATTAATCGAATAATTAAAGAGAATTGTCTGGTCAAAAATTGTTTCATCTTTTAATCGAACATAATAAAAACCCGAATAAAGGACGACCCTAATGTTGATGTTATTTCTATTTTTTTTTAAAGCTTTTAAGCGATAGTATAAAGAAATGTCAAGCAGTTGGCGAACTTATTATTATGTATTTAGTAGATTCAAATAATTTTTAATTGACAAGTTTAAAAATTTTCAACAAATCAATTTAACTGAATAAAGTTGAGAAATATTTTTTTCTGTGTAGTAAAGTTTAATTCTCATTGAGTAAAATGTTCCATGAAACAAAAATTAGTAAAATCGATTTATCTTTGGTGGTGGGTATAAAAAATTTTGATTAGATACCATCTGATTTTTTATGATCCTTATATGCATGCCTGTGTCTAAATATTTTTGAAACGTTTCCCCTTTTTTAGGGTGTGTTTTGCAAAAAACAACAATCAAACTTTAATGGCATTGTTATGTTACTTATACATACATATACTACTAGTAGTCTGGAATTAGCAAATATTAAGGGTATTCATGTTAGAAATTATAATCTTTCAGAATTGTGAAATTGCACTATTACTGAAATGAGCGCCTCGTTGTGTAGTTATACAAGTACCCTCCCAGCCAAATGTCATTAATGGGCTACCATTACCGATACCTAAGTAATATTCATTAACATTGAACCCGTTTTTGTAAGTAGTTGACATATTCGCTACATAAAAAAGCACGCATTACAAACAAATCAAAAATAAGTGGTTGCCAAAATAATCAGTTAAGAATATATTTTACTTAATAGGCCTTTAATGATTGTAAATGCATTTTATAACTTTTCGACATTCACATGCATTTTGGTGGAATTTTAAAAATGCACAAGCTTATTAAAAAAAATTGTGTGAAAATGTGTAGCTTAATATTGTACGCATCTGATACTACATTTATTCCATTAACACGCAAAATAAAAATTATTGAAATCGTATTGTGGCACACGATTTTATTGCTTCTTGACGCAATTTTCAAAATGCAAACAAAAATTTTAAAAATTGCTTAAATGTCTGTTTATTAATTTTGTATGTAAATGAAACTACATTTATTCCAGTAAGACCCAAAAAAAAGTTTTCCGAAATTGGTTAACGGGATGTGCTTTTATTGCAATTTTACTGAAATTGTACATTTTCTGGTCATACACTCAGGTAAAAAACTTTCACCATATTGATGATATTGTTTCATAAATAACATAAATAGTTCCCTACTTTTTTCAATTAAATCGGTTTGTTGAAAATTTTAAAAGCTGTCAATTAAGAATTAATTGAATCAATTAAATATTTGCTCAAATTCAGAACGTGCTTGCCATTTTTTATATTATCTCTCAAAAGCCAACATCAACATATTGTTGTAATATGAGTATTTATTTAGTTGTATTTTATTTTATTTTAAATTCATTTCAATTAGATTAGATAATTTTTTAGATTAGATTATTAGATAATTCTAATTAGGTTTATTACTTTATAAAGTTAAATAATTCAATTTCAGTTTTTTTTTAAATCTGAATATTTAATTATTCTAAAACATTATCCTAATATTGATAATGTAATTTTTAAAGTTTAATTTCGTTTAATAAAAATTTAGAACATTTTTTAAACTGAAAGAAAATGCAAATATTAATTAAAAAAGTATTTTAAAGAAAATACTCTGATTTCAAGAAAAGGGCTAATTTCTGCAAAGATAAAATCCTAAAAAATCCTAAAATTTGACATAGTCCCTACACTTCAATAGGAAGAAAAAACTAATTTCTGTGTGAATTTGTTCACATAAGTATAAATAAATCTGCAAATTAAATGAGAATTTCATGCCGGTATAAATTCAATGTTATAAAATTCAAACTATAAAAAACATTTGGTATGGCAACAATAATTTTTCTTTGGTTTTTGGTAAGGTAAACGATATTGATCACTTTTTAATCATATGAGCTATTATTTAATTGAAAAATAATTCAATTAGCAATTTTCGTTGTTGGCGGAATTTCAGCAATTAAAGTTATTGAATCGGTGGTTTTCGTGATTGAAATGGGTTTAATTTTTTGTGTGAATCGTTTATCATCACTCTGCAAGAAATGGACCAGTCACTGGTATGGTCACGTTCTATTATATAAAAGTGACCGCTACTTTAAACATAAGTTTGTCATAGGAGGTGACAGTTGCTACCTTTGAAGCACCTTGTGATGTGGCAAATAACTAGACGTATATAACCTATCACCGTACTGACTGAAATGAATAAGATACGGGACAAGTTAGAAGTAGATAATGTTAAGGTACACTAAGGGAACCTTTGCTTTAAAATTATGTAGTTGTTTGGGTTTCTTTATTTTTAATGTAAATGTCAGTCATTTGTAGAATAAACTAAATTTTTACTAACACTGTAGTTCATTTAAAAAACAACCCACATCAAATGACTGTTTTATGATTTTACATTCATTTTTTACAGTTGTTTTTTGTTATTTAAAAAAATAAAAAAAAATAAATGTTTGTTTATTTTTTACTACCATGTGGTTAATTTTTACTATAATTGTTAGTCATTTTTTCAACATTAAAAAACAAATGACAATGTTAGTTAATTTACTGTAATGTAAGTCGTCCTTTCTTTAAATGAAATTTCATTTGTTTTCAACTACATTCTGCAGTTTTCTTTACCTACATTGTATTCTATGTGTAGGATTATTTCAGGATTGATGTGATATGCAACAGGACAAGTGGGAAATAATTATCACTTGACTGGTGTAGGGGTACGTATCGTAGAACTGGAGAAAAATGTTTGATGCGAAACTAGTTACATATGAAACGCAATGTGTTATGTTACAGGGATTGTTTTGTGACGTACCACTGCACTTTTGTAAAGAGTACATGTCGACGGGCATGCAGAAAGTATTTAGCAAGTTACCCTAGTTGCTTCAGAACAATTTGATGTTATGTTAATTTTTCTCCAGTTACATGATATGTCTGGTATAAACTTGTCAATGTTTTGTCAACACTACTGTATTCAAGTGATTGGTCATTTCACCGCATATTAACACTTTTTGGTACACCGCAATTTCGGTTTCAGCAGTTTCGTGACGTACTCCCCAATCCTATGTAACTTAATCGTTACTTTTGATCAATCGACCCTTCATTTCCCGCAGGCAAATTATAAGTTATGAAATAGAAAAAATTTATAGAGATCTGACCATTAATTATATATATTTCGGGCATGCTGATTTCAATGTCGTACTTAATTTTTTGATCAATGGTACAGATTTCGAAAAAAATGTCTTTAAAATATGGCGGTTTTGTATTTTCTTTTTGCATTTGAAACGTTTCCCAAGCAATCAATCTGTTTTTGTTTTGGTGAACTTAAATAGCAAGACCTATGTTTATATTTATGGATCATATATCAATGCACAAAACTTTATATTTAAGCCACTGCTTCACGTTTTGTGTTGGTTTTTACCATTTTTAACAGTTTTAGAGCTTAATGAACAATTGACCTGAATAAGTGTTAGTTTTTTGAAAAAGAAACAATTAATGGGAAATGTTTTGATTACATAAAATTATTTGCCTATCGAGGCTTATACGATGACTTTGTATTCCCGATTTAAAAAAAATGTTGTTGCAAAAATTATTATCATAGCTTTAATGAAAATTGTCAATGGAACTCATCCATTGAAACTTTTCATAGAATCTATAAAACAGGTTTCCTTAAAGTCAATGTTTATGAAATGTGTGTGGCATTAATGAAATTTTGCACAAAACTAATGAATCATTCCGACAATGAAGCATTTATAGAATTTATGAAACAGTTTAATAAAATGGTTTAATATTAAGAAGTTCCTTTAATCAATAAAACTCGCCATGAATGTCTTGAAAAATGGATTGGAACCTAAGCCAATGAACCGCTTCGTATGATGTTTTGAACAATTTCATTAACATTTTAAGATTTCTACCTTAATGTAATGCCATATGACATTAAAGGTGGTATATCTTTCTTTTTAATCCCATTCATAGCAAGATATTATATAAAAAAAAAA
Organism: Delia radicum; assembly: GCA_021234595.1. Classification (NCBI taxonomy): domain Eukaryota; kingdom Metazoa; phylum Arthropoda; class Insecta; order Diptera; family Anthomyiidae; genus Delia; species Delia radicum. The sequence continues at coordinate 147,261,117 of CM037851.1, read as the reverse complement.
TAAATGATATATTCAATAAATTAATATATCTCAAACAAATTTTAAGGGAACTCTTGCTCTTTTTGTCCCTCCCTGTAAACATAATTTAATACCCAGTTTTAGCGCAATCCTGAACCAATTACTTTAGCGGTTTTTAGAAGCAGATATTTCCTAAATAAGCCCATAGTGAATTAGCCAGGATAACAGTAAACAAATATTTCAACATTAGATTAGATTTTTTTTTGATAAAAGGGTCAGTAGAGATACTTTTCACCCGTAATAGCAGGAATTTCAAACAATCTTCTCTAAGGGAGACAAAAAACAAACTTAACAAATTTTATTTTTTCGCATTTGTGCCATAATGTTTATTACGTTCCTTGTGAAAATTCTAAAAGAATCTTAAAAGTATTTTAGGACATATTCCAAGCAACAAATGATTTGAATTTTAAAAGTTTAGCCATTAAAGACCCACACAGCAAATTTTTAATTACATCGCTTAAGCGGTTTTTCTAGACAGTCAAGGGGCAGACTATACCCCTTTCTGGACATCAATGTTGGAATTTCCAAAAATCTCTTCTGTCTACGCGAGATCAGGAACCCACATAACATATTTCAAGATCCTCCCTCAACCTTTTATTCCTACTTCTCGTGATAAGGAACACACATACCAAAGTCTAAAATCATCGCTTTAGTGGTTTGGCCTGGCCGCCAACTGAAGAGTTTCCCATACTTTAACCCCTATTTTTACCACGTTTATAGAAAGAAAGTGGGCTAGGTCATATTCGAAGAAACATATATGTTAATTTCCAATATTCTGAGCAAATGGATTTGGACAGGCCGCCAAGGGGGAAGAAATTAGTAAAGAAGAAATTAGTAAATTCAGCAAAATGTGTTGATGACACTTAGTTCAATGCAAATAAAAATCGACTTGTTGAAGTCATCAAAATTTTTTGTTTGAGTTGAGTAAATTAAAAAAACCAAAAAAATGGTATATATAACATTTACTTTAGTTAATTTATTTTGCTTTAAATCTAAATTTTTCTTTGATTGTTTTAAATATTGTTTTATGTATAAAAATGTCAAGACTTCCCCACAGCTAACATAATAAAAGTTTTGCCGTGTCCATTTGATTAAGTGAATAAAAAAAACCAAGGTTGCAATTTTTGGTTGTGTTTATTTCAGAGACTAAAATGACAGTTATTTTTCTAAGCAAAAGAAGCATATAGAGGCAAAGGTCGGAGAACTGATTCAAGTAAACCATAATGAACCTTGTGAAGAAGTCTTTCATAAAATGCTCTGCTTTTAAAATTTGAGTTTATTTCTTCGAGCAAATATAAAAGTTAATTTTTGACTTTTATGTTATCGGTTAAAAATAAAAGTTATTTTTTTTTGAAAATTAAAAATTATTTAAGTTCGAGGTCATACTCTATATTTGTTTATAAGGATATTGACCTAACAAATAATCTATAGAGTTTTTTTTTTGTTTTCAAATTTATTATTAGACCCTTTCAGGAAGGTGTTGATAGATCTATTTCGGAAACATAAATTTTATTTTTAATAAAAATTATATCAAGGTTGTTGTTTGTTTTTACTTATTTTTCTTAAACAAAAATAAAAGTTATTTTTCGACTTATTATGTTTTCGAGCAATAATAAAAGTTATTTTTTTTCAATATCCATTAAAAGAATTTAGTTTTTATTTTTGAAAAGCTCATAAAAAACGCATCAAAATGTGAGGAATCCCAAAAACAAATAAAAACTTCATTGGAAGTTTTAATTGCCAAAAAATTATTTTTATTTTTGCTTGAAAAAATAAAAGTCAAAATATAACTTTTTGCATCTGACTTTTATGATAAAATGATTAATTACGGTTCTGGATAATTTGTATATTTTCTTTTCTCTCTACTTCAGCTATACAAGCTGCGACATCTACATATGTTACATCTTTTTATTTGTTCTAAGTGCTACACTCATAATATCATAATAATCCATGCTTAAAAATACAAATATATTTTTCGTAAATTTTTTTTCGTAGAATGTACAAACATTTTGTTTATATTACAAAACTTTTGTATAAAACAAATTATATAAATTTACAAATTTCGTAAAAAATACAAACATGATTTCGTAATATTTTTTTGGTACAGGACAATTTTTTTTTTTTTTTACTTTCTATATATTTTTTGTTTATTAATGTTTTTTAAATTTCTATGTTTTATTTTTTTATTTCATTATTACTATTTTTGTGGTTTGATATAAATGGATATTTTGTATTTGTTTAATAAAGAGGATCCTAAAACAAGTTAAAGAGAACCCGAAAACACTACTTCCACTTTATTTGTCGGGTTTAGTATGAAATTCAATAAAACAAATATTTAAAAAGATAAAATATTTAATAATAAAATGTAATTAGTTTGAAATTGTTATTTAAGTTTATTATTATTACTATTTTATTATTTTGATTTTTAATATATTATTTGATATATTTATAAAAAAATTATATTATTTTATTTAGTTCAATAAACAAATTAAAAATATTTAATTGCCATTTTACCTTTTTTATTAAATATTTGTAGCATATTTTTCTAGTTTTCATAAAAATTTCATAATATTTTCGACTTAAGTTCCTTTTTAGTTTGTTGTATTGCATCAGTTACTTTGGTGCAAATGGTAGAGGGGTCTACTTCAACGCAGAAGGACGTCACTGAAATCGTGAGTTCGATTCTGGTGTGGCACCATTATTTTTTTTTTTTTTAATTTTAAAATAAACCCGTAAGGTATGCACCACATTTTTATTTAAAAAAAGTTTTTACAAAACTTTACGAAAAGTGATTTTTATATTCTACAAATTTTTTCGTAATGTCAAAATAACCAAAACTTTCGTAAAATGAACATCGGTTTTCGTGTATTTTACCTATAGATTATTATGAGTGTATGGATGTGTTTTTCTGCACAATTTTGGTATCAACATAAACTAGTTAAACATTAGTTTTTTACAAGTTTAATATAATTTTTATTAAAAATAAAAATTATGTTTTTTCGACCTTTAATTTTTTACTTTTTTACTTCGAGCTCATATAATATATATTAGTTCTCATGTAGTGAGTAAACTAGTTTATATGAATGCTTGATGTTTGGCATTGGATTGTTACCGCTTTCAAAACGTGTTCTGATGATGGGAACCTAGAAAATTCCCGAAATAGATCTAGATCTATTCCTGAAAGGGTCAAAGAATAAATTTGAAAACAAAAACTCTATAGATTATTTGTTAGGACAATATCCTAATAAAGAAATATAGAGTATGGCCTCGAACTTGAATAATTTTCTTAGTTTTTTAGTTAAACCGTTTAACTAAATTTTTAACTAAAAAGTTAGTTTAATATTCGAAATAAAAGTTTAACAAGATTTTCAAATAACTTTTTTTTGAGCAAATTTTATCCTGACAATTTTGCAATCGCTTTGACCCAGATAATTTTATACATTTGTGGGAAATTATTTTCTTTGTATTTGATGATGTGTTTGTGAAAGCTTTCACATTTTCGCCATGAATACCCTTAATTTATTTTTAAATACTTTGTTCATGTATAATATGTCCGTATATGAAATGTATTCGCATAATTTGTAAGTTTCTGCCTTTTTTCACCCTAGAAAGTTGCCCTTATTAGCATACTTTAAAAGGAAACTGAATTTCCATAGTCCTACTATAATTTTGATTGCCTTAAATAACTTTATGCAATTTCTGGAACATGCAATTTCTGGAATTTTTGATTCATATTTTAAGAAACTTAAACGGGTCCAAGAAAAATCTTTAAGAACACCAAGAACATAAAACTAACAAGAAAGGTCTCTCAAGGCGGGCCAGCAGATTTTAAAGTACCGTGGATATATCGGTTCTTAAGCTGCCCAATTTCATATTTAATGCTTTAAAAGTGGGTGTAAAGGTTTTCATGTTTTCGGTTCCGCATATTTTAAAAAAATTATAAAATACTTGGGTATCCAGTGAAAGCGGTTTTCAAGAAATGTAAAATATTTTTGTTAAATTCTTATTATTTTTACAAGCGTTTAATCGCATCAAAACTGCCGTTTTGTTTAGAATTTGTAGTAAGTTTGTGTTAAACATTATGTGTATACTAAGGGGGGTTGTTTTTAAAAAAAATTCTTAATGGCCCCCTGAAAATAAACTTTGGTATTTTCTAAGAATATTCCCAAAATATTTCGTGTTTTGCGATAACTGTTAGTGAGCTGGATCATTTTTAAAAAATGTCTACTTTTTAGTTTTTTCTATATATTTCTTTTTGTTCCAAGAAACTGTATACAAAATTGATATCGAACACCGTACAACATTTTTCAACACATGATTTTGGGACTCAGTTCTGGGAATTGCACGTGAAACTAGAACCAAAAATAAGAACTTCTGCTTTTGTTAAATTGGCTACAACAATGTAGCCAACAAAATTTTGGCTCAAGGCAGATTTTTAGCAAAGTTGTAGATATTGAATAGGAGAAAAAAAAATGCGGCTCTTTCCTTACCAAAAAAAGTGCATCCGGTACCTTAAAAATCGCAAAAAACCGCTTATTATAGTTCTTCAATTCAGAATAAAATCATTCCCTTTTTTATTTCTTTTTCAGTTTATAATAAAACCATTTGCATAAATGTTTCTAAATATTTTTCTAAAACACAAATATTGAAAAGCAAACATCGCATTGTAACGACCTTTGCTGGTTTTGGTTATCAAAATAATATTTTGAGACCCTAGTAAATTCAACAAAACAAAATATTTGAATTTGTCTTTTAAATTGTTCATAAAATGAGTGATGAAAAAAGTTCGTTTGAAAATTATTAAAAATATTTTCAACGAAATCCGTCTGGGGCAAATAAGAAATTAGTCAAGGAATCAAAAGGTAGTCGTTAGATTGTTGCAAAAGTAATTCAACTGCTTAAGGGAGACTTGGCCATTGGGAGACAATTTGGCTCGGGAAGCAACGAGGTCCTCATGATAAAAATGTTCTCTAAAAAGTTCTTGATAATGCAAGCAACATGTATTTGTGTCATTTGTAACAACAGGAACGATAAACAGCGAAAGTTAGCGGAGATGGAAAACCTGCTAAGAGAATGATAAAGAAAGTATTTTAAAGTCCTTAACTTGAGGGTTTCCCGAAAAAAGTAAAAACAGATTTTTTGTTTGCTTATAAACTAAAATACGTATATGTATCTTCATTAATAAAAAGGGTCTTAAAGACCATACATTTTGTGTTAAACTTTTTATTAAATTGATTTTGTGTTAAGATTTTGTCGATTTTTTGGTCTTAAAGTATGCACTTTAAGCATTTAAACCCATATCAATAAATTTCGATTGGTTAAAGGATAACCTACAATCCTTTCAATTGAACTGAAAACTTCACTTATTTTTTGTGTATAGTATAAAATCCCTTAACCGAATTTGCAAAAATTTAGCACATGATGTTAATTTATATTTAACTTAATTAATTTCATCAAAAACCCCAGAAGTTGTATTTTCCGAATATACAATCTGAAATGCAATTATTATGACATTTTTATTAAAATTAATTTTGTATGTATTTACTATGGTAAAAATTTAAAAAGTACATTTTTAATATACATAGTAGAGCACCCTTAAGTGCAAATGTGATATTTTTTCCGCTCCCCGAGCAACTTTCGGTAGATTTTGCGTTAAAAACAATATCCGTGACAAAGCTGTTACTATCGGATGAAAACAGGCCAGTCACTTTTGACTTTTCGCCCTAAAAATGGACTAAAATTAATACAAAGCTTTTTTACTCTATTACTTTTAAGCAAAAGTCTTTACGAAAAAAATCTATATAATCAATTTAATGCAGAATCACATGCCAAATATATTTCTCTTGTGCACTTTTGAGATATCTATGGCGTATCATTGTGTTTTAAGCGATCAAAAATTGTGGCAAAATCATTTTTCAAACAGCCCTCGTTAATTTATAGAAAAATGTACTTCGGTTTGGTCATAGCAAGATCGTAGGGTATTATTAGTAGTTCAAACTGCAAAAACAGTTCCAAGAAATCTCGTGCAAATATCTGGATTGATATACGTTGCACGAAATAAATGTTTTCACAAAACTTATAGAAAAGAAAATTTCCCCAAAATATTGGTATAAGTATTTTTTTTTGGTCCGATTGACTGCTTTTGAGATAAACAGCAAAATTCGAAAGACCGTATTTTCCTGATTTATTTGAAACTCTACATATGTGAAAAGAAAACTAAATTAATAAAGTAAGTATTGTTTTAAACAGACATTTTTTGTGAATATTATTTTATTAAATTGTTAGCAAATCTTTTAAAGAAAGTAAAGCTAAAAGAATTAAATTTATTAATTGTGAATTCTATTTTAATTTTAATAATGGAAATAATTTCGATGCACCGAAAGGAGTATTTTTGATTGGTAAGTATTTCAGAATTAATAATTTCTGTTACACGTAGATTTGACGGAAGAATACTTATATTTCGGGCTTTGAACAACAAGGGTTAATAATTTTTTTATACTAATGATTTATCATTTTGAAAATTTTACTAAATTAAGAACTAAACTTCTTTTCATTTTCATTTAGTTAATGTAAACAAAATTCAGTTGTAACCATTAATTTTATATTGTGGGACCATTTTGAGCTTCGGGTTGACCATGGGTTAACGATGCGTCAGATATTTAATATTTAGTCATTAAATAATTTTGATCTAATAAAACAATTTACAATAAAAAATTAGTTTCTTCCATCAAAAATATAATTCAAATTTTTTTATTTTTTTTTTCAAAACACTGACTTTCCTTTAAGTCGGATAAAATTTAATCGGTCCATACGCTTAGTGGATAGAGGGTTCCCTTCAGGATTATTTTTTTTTTAAATCCCCATGATGTTTATAAAAAAAAGCTACCAAAATTGTTTATTTTAAAGTATTTATTCGTAATTGTGAAAATAACGCAAGATTTTAGCCAATTATTTGGCCTAGTGTAGTTAAGGGTTGACAATCTTATAAAAACTAAATATTTGTTTCCTGAGTTGTCGGGGTTAAAAATAATTCAAAAAAATGTTTGTGTTTATTTTAATTTTAAGTTTAAAAAAAAAAAAAAAAATTATGAAAATATATCCTTTTTAAAAATCGGGAAAATTTTAAAAGTCCATTAGAGTGTGGTCGATTTTGAAAGTTAACATTGCACATATTCATATTGTGCTCTTCTCCCTTGTCTACTTTGTTTTGTTATCAAATTCACTTGTCCTTTATTTATAAACAAAAGAAAGTAGGTAATGAAGAGGAGCGCCCTTCTGAATTAGACAAATTGACAAAAAAAATCAACAAAAATGCATTTGTTATTTAAAACGAAATTAAAGCTGTTACACATATACCAAATAAACAAATAAAAAAAATGTAATAGAAAAATATAGTCTTTTAGAAAAATTTCGGTATTTTGCGGTATTTTGTTATTTAGACAAAAATAATACATATAGCAATATTTATGGGAAATGTTTTTCTCTACAAGTTTTGTGAAATAAAAATTGTGAAGTTTGATCTTAATATTCCGACTAGCGGATACGAGATTTCTTGGAACTGTTTTTAATCTACTAATAACATCCTACGATCTTGATATGACCAAACCGGAGTACATTTAGCCATAAGTTAATGAGTGCCGTTTGAAAATATTTTTTTAACAATTTTTGATTTTTGAAATCTGTGCCATCTCTTATGTATTAAAATGATTATATGGATTTTTTCGTAAAGCTCTTAGCTTAAAAGTTATAGCATAAAAAATCTTTGTGCTAACTTAAATCCAGTTCTAGTGCTTATAGTCGAAAGTGACTGGCCTGATTCCATCCGACAGTATCAGTTTGGACGCGGATATTATTTTTAACGTCAAATCTACCTGAAATTACGCGGGGAGCGAAAAAATTACACTTTCGACATTTGTGTGTAATTAAAGCAAACATGCATGTAATTGGGAATTATTATGTTTTGTTCTTAATAAAATCCAAATTTTTTTATTTAGTTGCATTTTGTTAACGATGTGGAAGTCCTGACATTTCTATTAATATTTAAAACAATCACAAAAAAAAACGTGTTTTAAATTTCAGCAAAATAAATTAACTATTTAAAGTAAAAATTCTACTCAAAGTTTTTTAATCTACTAAACAAACATTCAGCAAAACATTTTGCTGAATTTACAAATTTTTTCTAAAAATCAGCTCATTGCAAGGATCCATCAACTAACTTTTTTGCTATCTTTATGGACATTTTTTTTTTGAGTGTACCTATTAAGTATTGTTTATTAACTACTTATATTGCCGGTAATAAATATGAATCTGCCTCTGGTCAGATCTGGAAAGACCTTTTAAGCAAAAATTTTCCTTTCTTTCTTTAATTACAACTGTCAACTCAAATTTAGTCCATCAAGAATTTAGGCCAGCTAAATTCAGCAGACTGTGATTCTGAACTTCATTAAAAATGCTGCTGGCGCAAAATCAGGTACTATTTTCTGTTGTTTTTGCTAAATTTTCCACTATATGTACGGGCTTGTGTTTATGAGTGTATAAACTAATAAAATAATTTAAAAAAAATATTCAAGAGTTTTTTAAAAAAAGGAAAAAAGGGATTTTGAATGATTTATTTGATGACTATAGTATTAAGTGGCTTTTGTGTCTATAATATAATTTATGTTAAAACAAAATTAATAAGATAATTTAAAAAATATTTTTCTTGGAAGAATGAATAGATATTCAAAGCTTTTTATCAGAAATAAGTACTTATTTAATTATATTTTTACATATTTTTCTATTATTTTCATTTTGTTAGATTACGCTTCAGTCATTGACATATAGCATTCCGATGTACATACAAAAGGAGCATGAAATTGATAAAAACAAATAAAAGACATCTACCCTCAACAAAATAAGTTAGTAGAAAAATTACAATAGTAAAACGTCTTGTAAATCAAGTCTAATATTTCTTGGCTAATTTTTTTAGCTGAAATTGTGTTTTTAGCAGTTCCAACAGTTTTGAACTTATATATTTTACTAATATTTTACTAATTTATTTTGCTAAAAAAAATTGTGGCAATAAACACATTAGTAGTGTGGACGAAAACCATATTGAAAGATATACCCATAGTGAAGTAGATGTCGCGGCATGTCAAGATGTAGTAGAGACGAGGAAAATTATACTAAAAAGTACAACTCTTGTAAGACATATAAAAAATCAACCATGGATGATTTTGTTATATGTATGCTTTTCATACAAAAGTACGCCAACAATGTGCATTCATATGAACTGTTGATCTAATAAACTCAAATATTTTGTTGATTCCGGCTTGTCAAAGATTAGTTAATTATTATTTAAATTAAAGACAAAATAAAATATTCACATTAAATAAAAATCAAATGCGTAAACTAAATTTTTCTAGTAGTAATTTGTGGACTGTGGAAAAATTGCAAACAAATATACCTTTAGGTAGACAGACTAAAGCGAAAGACTACGGCATACATCTTAGGCAATTTTTTATAACTTCTTTCTCTTTTTGCAAAAAAGTGTTTATGTCATGTTTTGTAATTTTTTTGTTTTATTTCTAGAATTATCTACGGCATTTAGTTTCAGTACAAATTGTCATCATTTAGACAACCATGGATGCAAGAAGTTGAAATATATGTTTGTTTATGTTATATATAATTATTTCTATATATTTTCAGATATTAAATTAATTCATGTCTTCAATATATGGACATTTTTATATTTTTTAATGTATGGTCAATTTTTTGAATAGTCACAAATTTTTTTTTAGGATTTTCAGCAAATAAATTAACTGAAGCATAATTTTTCTACAGATTTTTTGAGTTTGTTTTCAGACCACTAATATTCCTCAAAAATGTTATTAATTTTTAGCAAGGATTTTTAATCAACTAAATCTTTGCAAAACTTTTGCTGAGTTTACTAATTTTAAAGAGGATTTTGCAAGCACCCTATTGACTAAAATTTTGCTAAGTCAACAAAATTTTTTTGCTGACTCCGCCATTTGTTTATCTTAGAAATACTAAGCTGGATTTCAGTTGTCTTATTATTTATAGTTAAAATGTTCACCAATAGTTGGCGCTTAGTTTTCACGAAAACAACTGAAAGTGTAACTAAAATTTAGTAGATTTTTTGCTGTTTTTATTATACTAACATTTAGCAAAACGATTTTGTTAATTTTTATGCTTTTTTCTGCAGTCATTTTATACTAATTTTTAGTAATATTTTTACTTTTTAGAGTGTATAGTTTAATAACTTATATAAAAAATATATTAAAAACCCGTCAAATTTGTAATTTTTGACCTTACATTTTATCCCGTAACCTTAAGATTGCGCACCTAAAAAAAGTAAGTGTATAATATTTTTTTGTCCTCTACAACGTATTCAAGTTTTATTTAAATCTGCGGATTCACCACTGTGTACTTTCCTTGTTAGTGTATACTTTTTTTTGGTTCAATTTACTTTAAGTTGCTTTGTCTCCTTTCTTAAATATATCACACCAAACAATCCCACTTCTATATTATGCCATTTACCCAGCTGAACTGTCAGCCATTAAACGAATAACGAAGATGGTGTAAAGCGGACACGGCAAAAAAAAACACTAAAAAACTGTGATACAGCCAGTCGTCTAACCAACCACCACCATAACTACCACTGTCAATGAACGAACGAACGCAAGAATCAACGTCAGCGACTGTTAAAGCAAAATAGTTGGAATATCTACACTCGTTGTGAACTCGGTGCTAATGGCCTTTAAAACAGGGTGTCAATGTTTAACCCCATATCGTATTAGTTTGGTAGCCATTTATTATTGTATTGTTTTTTGTTGTGTAGTGTTGCTGAATCATAATACGGGCTTTATACGTACACAAGTTTCGTGTGCCGCGTCCGTGTTCTTAAAATGTATCTTTGTTGTCGGTCGTGAACTGTTTTTATATTAAAGTGTGTGTATTGGATACAATTATATTTATATCTAGATGCTGATAGGGTGACATTTATAATTATGCGACATCCCTACGGGCAAAGGGACATGTCCCGGACGACACACAGGATATATCCCAAGGTGGCAGTGACTCGTCCAATATCGGCATTGTCACTGGAGGTGACGTATTTGCACATTTCGGGCACCTGGCGCGTGTTATGTCTAAAAATAGATTTTTAAATTAATTAAAAAAAATGAATTGCCACTGCCGGGTCTCGATCCAATAACCTCCTGCTTACAAAACAAGCGCGCTACCGCTTCAGCCAACTCTGCTTGTGCGCAGTTGCTTGATTTCAAGCAAGTAATCGTTTATCTGTTGATGTTTTAATACAAACAAAAACAACATCAACAAACAGAACAAGACAAACAACACAACAACATAAAAAAATTTAAATCAAAAAAACCCCATTCTAACAGCAAAATATATTTCAAGAGAAATGCTGCTCTCAACTACAAAAATTTGAAAAACAAAGAAGTGAAAAAATAGATCCTGGTTTATCCAGTCGCGGGTTCTGTCCTTAAAGCACATATCCCGCAATATACCCGGGGCATATATAACTCATGCCTTATAACTAGTAGCCAGTTTTGTTAAGAGCAAAAAGCGCAACAAAAACTCTAAAAAACTTTATTTTTTGCCTAAAAAGACGTAAAAAAGCACCAAACAAATTTTCTTTAAATATTTTTCAAATTTAATGAAAAGTTGACCACATGAAGCAGTTTTATAATTGGAATTCGTGCTAAAATAAAGCAACAAAATTTCTTCACCAATTATTTCGTTCTTCTTTAGTCCAGTATTTTGTTCTTACTTTTACAAAGTTGTCTGCTTAACTTTTCCTATCAATGTAACAGACAGGACCATTTAAAATGTAGCGAAAAGTGCCATTGATTACAATTTCCTTAAGACTGTAATAAATTGGAGTTTTCACAATTCTTTACCTAGGATTTCTGTGTCTAGTTCAATATTTTGTTTTTACTTTTGAGAAATATCTGTCAAACTAACTGTTTAAAAACAAGGCAACCGCATTTCATTCACCGACAATTTCATTGTTTATTCCAGTATTTGGTTGTAAATTTGCGAAAATGTCTGCCATACTTTATAAAAAATGTCTGCCATACACTCAAAAAAAAAAGTTTGTAAAGTCAGCAAAAATTTTTGCTGAGTCAGCAAAATTTTAGTCAGGAGGGTGCTAGCAAAAAAATTGCTAATGTCAGCAAAATCTTTTGCTGAAAATCAGCAAGCTGATTTTGAGCAACAAAATTAGTAGATTCAGCAAAAGTTTTGCTAACACTTAGTAGATTAGAAATAAAAATGCCTTGCTAAAAATTAATAAATTTTTTGCTGAATTTTAGTAGACTGAAAAAAACGCAAAAAATTGTAAAAAAATTGTAATTTAGTTAATATATTTTCTGAAAATCATAAAACATATTTTTGTGATTCTTTTAAAAATAATTTACAATAATTACGAAATATAAAAATTTTCATTTTCCCACATTGATGTCATGAAGTAATTTAATATCTGAAAATATATAGAAATAAATATATATAACAAAAATTTTCTTTCAACTACTTACATCAATGGTTGTCTAAATGATGCCTTCTTTTAAAGGACGCAACTGCAGAAGATAATTATAGAAACGAAACGAAAAAATAAACAAAAACAAGCGAAACGAAAAAAAAAACCCTTTTTTGCCATAAGAAAAAGGAACCATAAAAATCTACCTAAGATGTGTGTCTTTGTCTTTCGCTTTACTCTGTCTACATGTCTGTATATGTTTGTTTGTTTGCAATTTGACCACACTAGATTATAAATCTATAAACATTTAGTTTAGAAATACATATTAAATTTAAATATTTTATTTTGTCTTTTATTTAATTAAAAGACAATTATTTTCACAAGCCGGTGACAACGCAAAATTTAAGTTGTTTTAATCCTCAATTTTGTTTTATGTATGAAAAACAGATACAAAAGCCTTCCATGGTTGATTTTTTTATATGTCTTATTACAGTTGTACTTTTTAGTATCATTTTCCTCTTCTCTACTACATCTTGACATGCCGCGACATCTGTTTCATTCTGCGTATATCTTTCAATCTGGTTGTCGTACACACTATTAATGTGTTATCAGCACAATTTTTTTTAGCAAAATTAATTAGTAAAACATTAGTATATTAGTAAAGCATTAGTATAAAACAGTTAAGTGCTGAATAAGTATAACAAATATTTTAGCTGAAAACACAACTTTAGCAAAAAATTTGCTAAAAAATAGTATACCTGATTTACAAGACGTTTTACTAACTTTTGTACTACCTTATTTTTTTGAGTGTACTTTATATATAAAATTGGAGTTTTAGATAGTTTTAAGGCAGTTTTAGGGCTTTTTAAACAAAGTATTGGACTCTAAAAAGAAATTGGTTTAAAAATCAGCAAAAGCAAAAACGATATATTACAAAATCACCAATATAGTGCTTTTTATGTTTTGGCACCATGAACAACATTTTTTAGTTTTGTGACATCGAAAAGCAGCATAAATAGTGCCAAAAGCACTAAGTTGGCATCACTGCTAGTACTAGCCTTTGAAATTGTTTGGTTTTTTATATTATTTTTTTTTTTTTTGGGAATTTAAAAAGTAAATATAAATAGTTTTAAAAAATACTAGTTTTAGCTGTAGTATACAAATTAAATATATTACGTTTCCAAAAACATTGCGAAGACAATGAGCTTGTTAAGTGGTATATCTTTTTTTCATCGGTAAGGGGACCAGTTATTTAAATATTGTATAATTGACCCAAATCAATGGAAAATTATACTAGTTCCATAATATGCCCTACTATAACCATATCATATATCATATCCTTGATATGCCCTTTAAGGGAAGTTGACTCCTCATTGGCCGTAGGCATCTGACTTAAAATTTTCAATGCTTGCCGAACTAAGCGCAGCTTACCTCACGACCAAAATCGAAACATGTTAATTGATGTTAATTATGTGTGTCATTTTAATCTGCCGCTTGGCATCAGTTGTTAACTAAATCAGAATTTGGTAAGCTATTACGCGATGACAACCGAACAATCAAACAATTTCGTTGTAGTTAACGAATTTTTCGGTCGTATGCATAATTTCAATCGGCCTTCTGTTGTTAGAACCGAAAAATTCGTTCGATAAATCCGAACTAACTAACAAGGAAGTTATATTTATCGCGTACATTCAGTACTTAATAAGTCTTGAATATGTTTTAGAAGGGACAATACACTGCTATAATTACAACTGATTTTTCTATTTTTCCTAATATTACAAACATTTGCTTAAGCTTATAAATGTTTTTAAGAGTGTGATAGCTGATCTCTTATTAACCAACATTTAAGAGATTACTTAATTGATTTAAGAGAAAAATTGTGTAATAATATTTTGGTAGTATTTCATAACTATAATTATATACATAACGGTAAACAAAGAAGAATAGCAAAAAAAGAACAATTAAAGACTTATTTTACCTTTTTATGCAATTTTAATAAAATGCCGAGTGGTTCATATCTGAGTGAATTTGAAAAAGGGCAAGTTTAAGCATATTTAAAAAGTGGCTTAAGTGTTCGGGAAATTGTTGTAAAAATGAACCGTTTACAAGAGGTTGTCACAAATTTTTAAAATAATAAAACTACTTCTGGTGAAAATCAAACAGGCGACCCGAAAAGAAAGCTTTTTGATCCCGACCGGCGTAAAATAATCAACTGTACCAGCAACTCAATGATGATTCTCAATCAGATACTCGATGAATGAAAGGTAAATGTGTCCAAATCAACCAAAAATAGGCTCTTAAAGGATTCCCAGAGAATTACTTGCTAAAAGCTGATGTATTTGCCGTTTATAATACTTGACTTGAATTCGCTAATAGGAATTTATAAACCAACTGGAAAACGGTAAGTCAGTAATCGCTGTAGTTGTTAGGACTGCTTAAACATACATTTCTTTTAAGGGTGGCTTTTCCGATGGGAAAATGTTCAATCGCAATGGTATAGATGGTATTAACAGCTATTGGAGGGACTCACGTTAGGAACAGCGATATTTCTCGAAAAGAAATTTCATAAATCAACCGTAATCTCGAAGCAAAAAGCTCCCCAGGGTATGGTTGACTTATGATTTAAATGCACCAGGATGAATTCTTTTTAATTCATTACCTAATACTGTAAATTGGTGACATTTATTGAAAATAGCAACGAACACGAATTAATTTTCCAACAAGACAATGCCTCAGTACATGTAAGCAGTCATACAATTTAAAGGATATCATCGACAAATATAAGAGTATTGGAATGTCCCGTTTGTTTTCCGGATCAAAACCACATAGAGAATACTTGGGGAGCATTAACCCGTCGAGTTTACGCAGAAGACCATCAATATGAAAGCGTTTTTTATCTAAACAAAGCAGTTATTGATGCATGGAGGGAGATCTGTAACGGAAGCACTTCGAACAAATCTGGTAGACAGTATGTCTGATTAAATTTTCGAGCTGATTAAAAAAAAGAGAGGCTTCACGCATTATTAAAATATTTTTCTTAAATTTTTTTTAAATTTTGATATATTAAGTTAAGAAACACTAATTGATTTTGTTATTTCTTCTTAAATAGTAAAATAAAAATAAATTAATTGTTTTTTTTTATATTAATTATTTTCAATTGGTTTTACATTTAGGCCGATTAAACTCGTCCACTTTTTTTTTTTTTAATTTAGTGAAATTAATGTGTAATTATAGTTTTGCAACGCAGTGTACATGTACTTCTTTTTACCTGCAGTAATTCATATTTACGGGGTAAAAATAAAGGGTACAGTTTCTGTGCAGCAAAGATTAGCTTTCGTTTGACAACTTACTTTCATATTGCAACTTTGGTATACAAAATAATATTTTCAATCCCATTAGATTTCAATTCGGCACTTGAGTAAAAACAGGTGAGCCTTCATTTTCTTTTACATCATACCCGTATTTACCGATAACAATACTGTACTGGTAATTTTTATTCTGTGTCTTTATTATCTAGATATTTTACAGACAAAAGAAATCATTGGCTTTTACAGGCAAATCTAAAGATTACACAGTTCAACAAAATCAGAAACACTTCTATTTTTTTGAGTGTAAGAGAAAGATTGAAAAAAAATTCTTGTGAAGATCAGCATTAGAGGCAATGCTACACTTTCGGTCTAAGCTTCATTCTGACAAAGAACTCATGGTTTGATCAGAAAATCCAACTGATTTAATTAGTAAATATGAGCTTTTCCCATATTTCTTTATAAGTTTAGCCAACAGCTTTAAATGTTAAAGCTTTCTAATTGGCTGAGTTTCAATAAAAATCTGCCCTTTTGAAATTAGCAATTAACAATCTTTAAGCTAAATTTTCCGTTTATTTTTGCAAAATATACTGTTATTTGCAATGAACTAAATTTGAGGCAAATATAGGAAAATTTTTTTTTTTTTTTTTTTTTATTAACAAAAAAATGAGGACTCATACCACTTTCAAAATAAACTTTTTTGTCAAATCGTTAACATTAAAAAAATGTTCCTCAATATTTCTGTAGTTTTTAAAATTATTTAATTTTTGTTTCATATAAAAAGATTGTCTTGTGTTGTACCGAATTCCATCCTTAACTCATTTATTATTTTTTTTTTTTTTTTTATTAGATAATCTAGCACAATAAGTTGTAAATTTTATAAATTATAGTGCTAGTGAGTATAAAAAACATTACACATATTAAATAAAATTAAAAAACAAAGTTAAAATTTAATATTTAAGATACAAAGATAAAAATACAAAATTAAAAGTAACAAATGTTTGAAATAAGTTAGGCATCAAAGGTTAGACAAATAACTGGCAAATTGAATATTTAACCAAAGTATATTTTAAGCTCATTTTTAAATTTGTTTGCGTTGTTTATGACTTGAATTCGATTAGGAAGAAGGTTCCAAAGACTGGTGGTGTAAATGAAAAATTGGCGTTGTTATAAAAGGCTTTTAAATTTTTTCTGGATAATATTATTCCCGCGATTTGATCTAGCAAATTGTATTCTGCTGTATAGGTAGACAGGTTGCATAGACGTGATTATTTTATGGAATAAAATAAGACTCCTAAATTATAGAAGGTTTTCAAAACTCATCTTATTAATTTGATATGAAAAACTAGATATAGATTCACGGCGCCCTTTGTTGAAGACATATCTTGCAATATTGTTGTAAGCAACTTTAAGTTTTCCAAAGCCCGCAGTGTCACAGTTTGCATAAATTTCACAGCCATATAACAGAACGGGGATAAGATACGTTTTTGCTAATAGCATACGTATATTATATGGTGTTGAATATTTAACAATCCATAGATTACGAAGCATTCCAAAAATCCTTCCCACTATTGAGTTTATGTGGTTGGACCAAGTTAATTTAGAATTGAATATTACTCCGAGATTTTTCGATTAGTCTACGAGTTCGATAATATTGTTGTTTATAGAAAGCTGAAGATCATTACTAAAGGTTCTTTTACTTTTTGACAGAAAGATGCATTTAGATTTTGAAGGATTTATGCTTAAGCCATTGGAAACAGCCCAGTTGTGTATATTGGCTAAATCACAATTAATATTTTCTATGCATAGATTTATTTCATTAATAGAAGTACTGTTGTAGATTTGGACGTCGTCAGCATACATTTGCACCTTGCTGTGTCTCATTACATCGGGTAAATCGGATATATATTAACAAAATAAAAGAGGGCCTAGTATAGATCCTTGCGGAACTCCTTTTTTTACATGGAGAGCTGTTGAGTACCTTCCGTTAAAACTTACAAGCTGCGATCTGTCAGTCAGATACGACTTAATAAGCTTGCATGCTGAACTAGAAAAATAAAACATTTTCTCAATTTTCTTCATTAGTATTGAATGATCTTCAGCAGGCATTACCAAAAATTTTCTGTAGTGTGTTAGTGAGTAAGAGAGAGGAAAAAATTGAGAGAATTACAGTCATAGAAAATGTTAGTAACTGACACCATTCTGACATTCATACAAAATAAGATAATCAAATACACCTGATTAAAAATGGTTTAAATATAACAGTGTATGATATTATATAATTATATGTTATTTTGTGCGGTTAAGGTCACACAAATATATGTATGTTTTTATATATAATTTCATCAACTTAAATAAAATTATACAAATTACAAGGAAAGTATCTTTCTGCGGACCGTCAGATCCTAATGAAACTAAAATATATTATAGAGAACATACAACTTTGGAAACAATTTTTTTTGATATATCTAATGACACAAACATATTATTAAAAAGTTATCAAACAAAAAAAAATCGAACAAACTTTCGAAATATGTCTTAAAAAATGCATAAAATTTTTACATTTCATTTATACATATTTCACTTTATTTCGATGGCACAAACAACTTGTCCATAAAAAATATTTACAAAAATAAAGAAATAAATATATAAATAAATAAGTAAATTAATAAATAACTAACCAACTAAATAAAAAATAAATAAATGAATAAGTAAATAACTAACTATTAAACTACTAACTAAATTATTTATATTAGTATCAAAACAATTGCAATGTCTTTTAAAAACATATTCCGTACATTCCTTAAATGTTTTATGACATAAAAGGCATTGTATGTCACCAAAAGCATTTTTGATCATACAATAATTTTTGAGTGTAAACATGAAAAAAAATTTTAAGGCATCCGCTGAACATGTATACTTGTCGCATTCTCATCGACGACTAAATGAAAGAGTACAAGAATGTGTGTGAGGTAGATAGATTTTCGTTTGCACAATTGTGCAATGAAATGGTAATCCCTGATCTACAGTGTCGAAGGCTTTACTATGGTCTAACAGAACTAAGAATGAAACCATGTTTCTATCAAGTTTAGCTCTTAAATCCTCAATCACGTCCGTAGCGCTGTTATGCAGCTTCTGCCCTTCACAAAACCAGATTGAAAATCGGATAAGAGTTTATGTCGACTAAGGTAATCTTTAATCTGTCTACTCATGAGATTTTCCAATACTTTTGATAAAAATGGAAGGATCGCAATAGGCCGAAAATCATTGTTTTGCTTAGGAATAGGAATAATCTTTGAATGCTTCCATACTTCTGGAAAAATGGATTTTGTGAGGATTGTGTTAAATAAATGTGTAATAAATGGTAAGAGCTTTTGTATAATGGCTTTACAAAATATTGGATTCATTTCGTCCAAACCAACTGCATTCGATTTTATAGTTGAAAGGCTTTCAAGAACTTCACATTGGCCAACACAACGGAAACTAAAGCTATTTTCGATAGGAACGATGCATAAATCATCATAAAAGTTATACAACGGAGAAAGGGCATTAATGTTTAGAAAATAATCATTTAAAAAATTCACATCGACATCATCATCGCAGAGTGGAGCGTTATCACGTCCTATACCAATCTTGCGGATTTCTTTCCATTTGGATCTATTGTCAATGGCCGAAGAAAATTTTCTTCCATAAAATAAGGTTTTCGCCCGTTGTATTTCCTGTACCACATTTTTTCTAGCAGATTTGAATATAACATGAAGTTCTGTTGTTTTAAATTTCCGCCACCTACTATAAGCAGCATTACGTTTATCTATTAATAATTTAGTTTCCGGGGTAAACCACGATTGATGTTTGCCCTTAATTAAATTAGTTTTCATTGGAACACAAGTATCTAATAATTGTTTAACATTGTCCTGAATAAACAGCAGTTGGTCGTTAACATCATCAAAAGAGTAAATCTGATCCCAACGGATGTTTTCTATATTTTGGTTTAAAGTTGTGAAATCAATATTACGGAAATCACGATAGGTATAAGAGGTATCCTCTTTTTTTACACGGGTATCATATATCAGATATATAATATCGTGGTTTGAAAAAGCAGATCCAGGGAGTTGTTGATATAGCAGCACTTTCGATTTATGGTTAACTAATACTAAGTCTATCAAACTATTTGATGATCTATGAAAGTGAGTTGGTGTAACTGTATTTACTGGGCTGAGATCAAGAAGAAGCATTGGATCAATTAGTCTACCAATATTTAGAATTTTTTTTTTGCTAATTTTAGCAAAGTAAATTTTGGATTTCAATTAACGAAAATTCAACTCAATTCAACTAAAATTTTGTAAAATAAACAGTTTTATTTTTGGTGTTTTTTTATTATTAATATTTAGCAAAAAAAAACTGCTAATTTTTAGCAAATTTTTAGTGACTTTTTCTGCTATTTTTACAGGTTTATTTCTATGAGCGTAGGAACTGTTGGGAAGAAGAGCAGGATATCTCGAAAATTAATTCTTGGTAGTCTGCAGAACAGATCATATAGATCCAATATGATCTGTTCTGCAGACTACCAAAGGAATTTCTATTTTGTAATAGGAAATTAAGAGGAGACAAGGAGAGTCTCCCGATGGGTATTCTCCGATCTTAATGAATTTCGGATAAGTGATAAAAGAGACAAAAATAAGGGACACATATTTTTTTAGCGGCCCAATCTCACGATTAAGGGTTAAAAATAGGGCTGAACATTATAATTTATTTGTACTCAGCGTTAAACTACAAAAAAAAAAGAATTGTGTAGCCATGTTTCATATATAGGAGCTTGGGGTTGCCATTTATTTTAAACATTTATAATAAAGGTGGAAAAAGGTCCTTGAGAAAAGTCGCATAAAAGACGAACAGATACATATATCAGAAAGGGCTAAGACATCACGTCGATTACATTAATTAATCTTCATAATTTTCATCTTAAGCCAACTATAATTACTTAAAAAAACGCCAGTTTAAATGTCATTTAAAAACATTTTTTTTATAATAAAAATATTTGGAAGTTATCGGGCATGTTCCATATACCAGTTAATGCATCTTCAAAAGGTCTTTCATTTGGCACCACATTTTTCTACCATTTCTTTGGAACAATACGTAATAAACCGAAAAATCGGATAATTTTTGACGCCACTTTTTAATCCCTGAACATGAGATTGGGCCGCTACTTATTTTTTTTTTTTTCTTCTCTATAACATATCTCAATCTCATTACGACCGAAGAGAACCAATCGGGAGACTCTCCTTGTAAGCGGAATCGCAATGCTTTGATATATAGCATTTGCAAATTTCAGCTAATTTTCAGTTTTAAATTCTTCTAGGACAGTCGCGGATCCAGGGAGGGTGCAAGGACAGCCCCTTAAACCAAAAAGAAAAATTTGGGAAAAGGAAACAGGAAGAAAAACGGAAAGCAAAAAAGAACAATTTAAAAGCTTTGCCCACAACAAAATTCCCGGAAAAGCGAGAAATTAAAACAATTGAAATTCCCGGTATATGAAAAATCATAAAGTCAATTTCCACAAGTCTTTTTTTAAAATAGCTCATATATGTTTTCAAAAGAGAAAAAAATACAAACTTGTGTTTTAAGAGAGGAGGACACACTCATAACTTAATTACTAAGGTTATGATGACCAGTTCTATATTTCAGACACGTTGATTTCAATGGCGTACTTAATTTTTCGATGTATGATACAGTTTTTCCACAAAATTACTTTAAAATTTGGCTCATGTAAATGCAGTCTTTTACATATAACGTTTTTTTTTTGCAAATATAAACATTTTAGCTGATAATTTGGAAACAGGCTTTTGAAATCTATGTGCATATCTCACAAAAAGCTGTTCTTGGGATCATTCTGGAAAGCTATGTTGCATTGTAAAATTTTAGACAATTCGGGAATTTTTGCATAAAAAACGCTTTGATAAAATAACTGATTTTTAATGACTCTTTCCACAGTGTGAGCATTTGATTAGCTCGATTAATCATTTAGCGTCAGAATTCTCGAAAACAAAAAAAAAATAAGAAATAACGCTTAACAGAGAGTTTGATTTTAAGCTTTGGGGATCAAACATGTGCCATAAAATGAATACTGGTTTTGTAATTCGATTTCAATAGATTAGATTATAGTGGTACTATGCACCGCGACCAGAAATTGGTATTTTGTGCTGCCAGCGAATACACCCTATAGGTTCAGGCTCCCTACGAAGGCCCTCCTGTCGGAGAGCCTCGGACATTTGCAGAGAACATGCTCAGAGGTCTCGGGTTCCAATTCACAAAACCTGCACTTATCCGTAGAGGATCGTCACATCTTGTACAATTGATACCTAAGGCCACAGTTTCCTGTGAGGTAACCCGTTACGGTCCTTAGTTCGCCCCTCGTTATAGACAAGAGTTTCCGCGATCTCGCCCCAGAGGGAGATATAAACAGCCTCGCCTGTCGCTGCCCAGGCGATCTGGCCCAATAGGCCCCAACCTCCGACTCCCTCCATCTTCTGAGCCTCTCTCTGACATACCCATTGGGTACGCCACAGAAGGGTTCCGGGCGAATGAATTGTCGACGAGCTCCGCAGTTGGCTAAGCAGTCAGCCCGTTCGTTGCCCTCATGCCCCTCATGGCCTGGAACCCAGCCCAGTGTCAAGGAGTTGTTAAGTCCTAGACGATTTAGAGAGTCGATACATTCCTTAACTAGACCAGACGACACATCTTGAGCCCTCAAGGCACCAAGTGCCGCTTGGCTGTCAGATAGAATGTAGATCGTGGCCCCCCGTGTCCTCCTCCGCAGACACTCTTCCACACAGATACAGATAGCTTTTAATAGATAGAAATCAAATTTATTGCATTTTAAAATTTTTATATATAAGAAGCAAGAAGATGTGGCAAACATTAAAGTAATTTTTCGGAAAAATAGTACGCCATTGAAATCAGCATGCTGGATGGAACTGATGGTCACAACCTTATTAATTTTTTGATGTCCAAATAACACGGCATGTTATTAGTGTCTGAAAAACAAGTCGGTAAGAAAATGTTTAAAAAAATACATTTTGCTTATGGAAAAATGTTTGTTGGGCCGATCGGATTCGATTTTAAAATACAAATTTAAGTAAAAGTGCAAAGTTAAGCAACGAATTCACCTTTTGATAGCCAGACTTTCAGAAAACTAGGAAAAAGTTTGGAATTCAGTTTTTTTTTATAGCTTTGGTGCTTTTCCTTAATTTAGCTGACCAATCTCATGTTTAGACGTTGCTAAGTGGGGTCAAAACTGACCCCATTTTCAGGTTTTTTCGTTTTATTTCGTTTTATTTCGTTCTATTAAAAGTAATGCTATGCTTCACTGAAAGTGTTTCGAAGCAAAACATGTTTTTTACACGTTTTCCCAACAGCTTTTTTTACCCAACCACATGTTTTGCTCAAAACACGTAAGTGGAATCGCAGTACAACTATAAACAAATTTGGTATCAATTGAATGGTTTTTCAAGACACATCCAGTGGTGTATAATGCCCAAAGACACTCAAGAATTTTTGTTATTCAAAAATATTTATTTTAACTAACATTAATCTGGCGTTGTATTACGGAATTTTAGTTGTATTAAGCTAAAAATAATGCATAGCAATGTCCATTTAATTTAATCGATGAAGTGTCTGAGAATTTTCCGCTATTCGAAACCGGTTGGCTTTTACGCGACTTTTTCCGAAGAGCCTTTTTCCCCCACATTTCATATAATTTAAAAATGTGGCAACTCTGGGTACACTACATAGGCAATATGGGTATCAAAATTTTTGTTTCTGTAGCACTTTAACCATGAGTACAAATAAATCTAGTTTTCGTAAATTAAAGACAAGTTTTCATAAAAAGCAAATTAATTTTTAACCATACTTTTTAACCTTTAAACAGGTGATTGCGCAGCTAAAAAAATAAGTATCTCTTTTTTTCCTTCATTACAACATATCCAAAGTTCATTAAAATCGGGATATAGCCCTTAGAAAATTTTGTTAGACGAAAAATAATGAAAACTATCATTAATCTATTAAACTTTCCTTCACAAAAGAACAAAATTTATGAAAATCTACATATTTTTATTGAGGTTTATTTTATTGATTCTAGAACCAGTTATAGAACTGGTTCTGCCACAGTGAAACCTTACAATTTGACACCCAGGAACCTGTTCTAGAAACGGTTCCATGTAACCAGTGGTAAAAGAAGCTGTTCTAGAAAAGGTTCATAGGTAATCTGTCCTAAAGCAATTAGGTGGAGGGTTTGTTATTTGTAATGGAATTCGATCTTGCAAAATGGAAAACTATTTTCGTAAATTATTTTGCGATTTTTCATGTATATATAGTAGGACGGGTCGATTTGTATGGAGGCAAAAAAATCGCTCAACGTTCAAGGAAAATCGTATTCTAGGGATCAAAATAAGAAACTTTGCCGAAGGAACCATACCTCTAAAACGATCTCTGATGTCCCGACTTTTGACCAGTATTGTGAAATTTTGAAAAATCCCACTTTGACCCATTTAGAGTACCCCAATCGAATCCAACCCAATCGAATATATTTATACTCTATTTTTCCCGGAGAAGAAATAGAGACCCTAATCTTGGAAAGACTCCTCCTACTTTCTGAAATATCTCTATCCCGAGATTTGTACATTTTGCTAAAAAAAACACGGCTAAAAAGGCCCTCTTTTAACTTAAATTTTAACCCCTAGACTGATGATTTATGCATTAATCTGCGCGTCTCCTGGAGAAGAAGTATCTCCTATATTCTTGGAGGGATTCCTCCTACTTTCTTAAATATCAAAGTGGGCTTTTTCAAAATTTGAAACTACGGGTCAAAAGTCGGGACATCAGAATTCGTTTTAGAGGTATGGTTCCTTCGGCAAAGTTTCTTATTTTGATCCCTAGAATACGATTTTCCTTGCACGTTGAGCGATTTTTAAATCGACCCGCCCTAATATATAGTTACATAGAAACTGACTTCGAAATTTTTTTCAGTTTTGGATTATATATAAGTATGTCTTAAATTACAGAAGATGTTTTTGGTGTTTGTATTATATACAATTGTGTAATGGTTTATATTTAAAAAAATTTAACCAAATTTATTTATATATATATATAATTCTGAATAGTATTTTTTATACATGATTGGATGTTCTTATATATGAATTTGTTTGGTTAAACATTTTGAAAATATTATTACATATAAATACATATTTATACCTATGCAATTTTATATGATCATATATTTTTATATTAAAGAATATATCGTTATATATAATTTTTTTTTACTCGGGTAGTTGTATGTGATATTATAGATATTCATATATGATTATATCGGAACATTTTTCTATCGGGTGGTTACAAATTGAGTGAGATCGTTTATTTTTGATGGCTCCAAAAAAAAAAAAAAAAATACTAAACAACGTGGCGCCTTTATACTTAAAACATATATTTTATAAGGTTGCCACTTTTCACCAAATTAATTGTTTTCAAACTATTGCCGCCATATATGCGTCAGGTCGGCGTATTCGTATTGTTGATCAAAAAAGTTACCCCACACCCCCAAAAGCTGGAACCTGTTCTAGGGAAAGCCTTTTTGCCAGAAACAACTTTAAAAATAAGTGTCAGCCTACAATATATGATTCTAAGTGTCTGTCGCCTTGCCTGTCTGCCGTTTTTTTTTTAGCCTAAGAGCTATGGAATCTCTGGGTAGTTCAAGTATTCATTTGTTTTTGCGAATATTATTATTCAGTTTGCCTGCTGGCTTGATGGGATGGCCGGCTGGCTGATTGACTTGATTTTTGCTTTTTTACTGTGCTCTCTGCTGCCATTTGTATCTGTATCTTTTGATGTTTCGGTTTGTATTTTAGCTTTGGTTTGCAACCACTACTACGATTGCTACCACCACCACTCTCCTAAACGAGCTGCAAAATATAATGTAGAAAAAACAAAACGAACAGACAAAATATAAAAAATATGTATGTATGTACATATGTATGTATATATAAAATAATATAACAACAACAACAACAGCTACAAAAAAGTTGATCCATACTTTTTATTTTGTTTTTTTGGACACATTTCTATCAGACCAATTCAGTCGTCCTTCTTCATTCATTTCATTTGCCGATTGATATCTTTTCTAGAACAAACAACGAGCAAACAATGACCTGAAACAGACAGCAGCAGCAGTACAGAGCGTATCTTAATCGGTTATTGTTATTCTGTGCATTTGGTTGAGTTTGTATCTGGAGTGGTTTCGTGTTGGTATTGGTATAATTTGTGCAATATCTACTGGAATACTTCTTTCATTCTGTTCTGTCTGTATTGTTTTAAACGTGTGAACTCGTATTGTATTTGTGTTATAAGCGCGCGAGTGTTTGTGTATTTTTGTGTGAATTTTACCAATTGGATTGAGAAAAAAAAAATATTTAAATTTATCAAGAATTTTATTTTGTTAAAAAAAAAAATAAACAAAATATCGTATAAATAACAAATAATAAACAAATTAGGTTTTGATAAAAGTTTGTTAAATAAATATTCAACCGAAATGAGAAGAAAAATCGTAAAAAGTGTAGAAATTATTTTCAAAAAAAAAAACCTGTCAAAAGTTGTGGCCATTCATCTTGTTAACCAATCTTACTAATTCTACCACAAAACCAAAAATTGTACAAACAAAAAAAAAAACACGTTAAACAGGTATAAAATTGTATTTCGTGTTAGCCAATATTCCGTTTAATTTTGTTTTAATTTTAACCAGTTTTTTTTTTCGTTTTGCTGTTAACAAAATTTATTTATATTTATCCGTCAAAATACAAATTATTTTTCGTGTTTATGAGTGCGATTTAATAAAGTGTTTGCGTGTTGGTTACAAAAATTTAAAGAAAAAATATGTATAAACTAAAAATTTTATTATTCATACTATAATGTTACCAAAAAATGAACAAATAATTCATATTTCTCCACTTGGTATAAACTAATTGGTAAGTTTTCTTTTTAGAATTTGTAAATGAAATAAAAAAAGAGATCATATCAGTAAATGAAAAAAGTCCACACAAAAATCGTCCCCACAATATTAAGGGTTTTTAATCAATAATGCATTAAAATCTAGTAAAATTTGTAAAAGTAAGACAGTCCTGTAAATTATGGGGTTTTAACGTTTATACACTCAGGGAACTTCTGCTTCAAAAAATTGTAGTTGTTTGGGTTGTAATACAGTTTCTTTATTTTTAATGTAAATGTCAGTCATTTGTACAACAAACTAAAATATTTACTAACCTTGTAGTTCATTTCAAAAAACAAACCACATCAAATGACTGTTTTATGATGTTACATCCTATTTTTACAGTCGGTTTTTTGTTATTTAAAAAAAATAAATGTTTAAGTAGTTTTTACTTACATATGTATTTCATTTTTTTACAATTGTTAGCAATTGTTTCAACAGTAAAAACTAATGGCAAATGTTAGTTGTCCTTTCTTCAATTGAAATTTCATTTGTTTTTGAAAACAATTGCTGTTGTCTTTACATATATAATATCCTTAGTGTAGAAGTAAAGTGATGCTGAAATCTGGTTTAAGCCATTTTCTACACTCAGGAAGTGAAGAAGGTAGAAATGACTAAAAATTACTGTTAAAATTACTACAAATGTGGTCAAAAAGGCGATGACTGTATGTTTCTCAAAAGTTACTAACCACTTAGTAATTTTTAACTATTGATAAAGCAACTACTATAGTAGTAAAAACGAAGAACGAATCGGTCAAAAATAACTAACCTTAAAGGAATGCATAAACCACAAAACCGGACAACAAAAGAATGAACATAAAACGACTACATAAATTGTAAAAACTACTGTAACAGTTTATTCGGTATTTTAAAAATATTTTTTTATTGGAAAAAAAACATGCTTTTCTTTTAATTACAATAAGTATTTGTTTTTCCTACATCCTATTTAAAATGGAAAGGCAAAATTCCAAACAGTATTCTAGTTATGAAGTATTTCTTTGAAATGTTTTAATTATTATTTGCAAACTATGAACATATCAATAATAACAATAATAAACTAAACGAGCAATTTCAAAAACTCCACATAATCTTCTATTTGTAAATAACTACCAGAAATTACGGCTTTTGGTAGTTGTTTATTCAAATAGTAAAATAACTACTCAAAACAACTTTTACTGAAGTATAGTACTTTTGGTTAGCTATTTTTAGAAATTTACGAGATCTAAAATAGTCGTTTTTCATTTTCTAACAAAAATTACTGCAACAACAACCACTATAGTTTACTACATGAATAAGCTGCATGTAGTTAGAGCAAGAATATTCTGAGTGTAGTAAAAAAAATTTGTAAACCATTACAATTTACCACAAATTCTCGATTTAAAAAAAAAAATCACTTTATTGTTCATTCAAATGCATTGTAAATATTTACTGTAAATTTTTTTAATCTGACATATTTAAGTTTGAATTAATTGTACACTCAGGGAATTAATAAGGTAGAAACGACTAAAAATTACGCTTAAAACAACTAAAAATTTAATTAAAAATGTGATGACTACATTTGTCATAAACATTACTTAAAATTAGTAAAAATGACTGCGAAAACAATATAAAACAACTACCAAAATATTACTACTCTTAGAATAGTATGTATGTAAAGACCACTGCAAATGTAGTTAAAAACAAATGAACTTTTACTTAAAGAAATAAAGACTTACATTTCAGTAAATTCAAGTAACATTGTCATTTTTTAATGTTCAAAAAATTAAAAACAATTGTAATAAAAATGAACCACATATGTGAGTAGAAAATAAGCAACCATTTATTTTATTTTTTTTTAAATAACAGAAAACGGCTGTAAAAAATTAATGTATAATCATGAAACAGTCATTTGATGTGGTTTGTTTTTTTTAAATGAACTACAAGGTTAGTAAAAAATTTAAGTTGTTCTACAAATGACTGACATTTGCATTAAAAGTAAAGAAACTGTATAACAACCCAAACAACTACATATTTTTAAAGCAGAAGTTCCCTGAGTGTACATTAGGGTTTGGCGATTTGAACATCTTAATGGGCGCTTCGCGTTTCTGATTCTTGGGATTGTACTGAGCAAAAAAGTCCACTAGACCATACGTCTACGGTGAAAATCGAGCTTCCACATTTTGACTTTTTAGGGTGGGGTTTAAGGGGTTAATTTTTAATTTCAAAATAGTGCTTTTTTGCCGTAAAGTCAAAATGTGGAAGCTCGATTTTCACCGTAGACGTATGGTCTAGTGTACTTTTTTGCTCAGTACAATCCCAAAAATCAGATTTTTTTCCTTCCATACTAATGGCCCCACCCTAGTGTACATATATCAATAAATGTTGTGCTAGACGGTCTTAAGTCAAATCCGAGAAGTTCAAAAGTATTTAATATATTATATGGACAGTACAGTTGGGCATTCTTGTTCGTAGTTCATTTCGTTCATTTGTAGTTATTGAACTAGTGGGGAAGGAAATGTCTCCCCCTAAATCCGCGCATGTACAAAGGTTATATGCTGATTTGGTTAGAAGCGTATGTGAAATTTTTTTGAATGAGACAAATTTGTTGTGCATTATGTAATTTGAAAGAACACCAATATTTTTAAAAAATTCTCAAAAATCGTTAAAATCCGATAGATCAAATAGTGTATTACATATTTGATTTAGCATGTGTTAAAATTAAAAAAAAAACAAAGTTTCCAATTCCCAAAATGTACTTTGGTTTGTTTTATGATGATTTCGAAATATTTCGTATAAAGTAATGAGATCCCGTGAGCCGAACCGTTTTTTTTAATTTTTTAAAGAACTAAACACAAAGCGCGTCCATCGGTATATAAAACTTGTCAGCGCGTGTCCAAACATATCATTATTTCAGGAATTTTCGGTAAATAATTTGATTTTTTTAGGTTTTTTGTACGCAAATATTTGTGATTTATATGTCAAATTTGCATATTTTAATCCTTAGTTAATTGAAGTAAATACATGTTTAAGCTTTTTTTCTAAATTCGCACTAGTTCGTGTTTTACCAAAAATTCAATATGGTAGGTAAACTATGTTTTAATCATGTCAATATCGAAATTTTCATCCTTACATTAACCAGAAACTCAGTCCGCTTGCAGACGGGATTAATTATTTTTTTTTTTAATTTGGTTTAGACAGTTTTGAAAAATGGATTCAATTTGCAAACATTCTTTGATACACTTGATTAAAGAAAAATTTTAATACCGAAATTGAACGGATTAAAGCATAGTTTTCCCACCACATTTTTGCGAAAACGCAAACTATTGCGAATTTCCAAAAAAAAAACTAAAACACATATTTCCTTTAAAATGTAAGCACGCAAATGTTAGACCACTTCCAAAGTCTGACACAGAATATCGACATATTGAATTTCAGTTGGCAAATAGCTAAATTTTTCTATGTGTGTACTGGAAAAAATATTGCACTCACAATTAGGCTCCTACATACGCGATAATTGTCTACTTACTGATAGTCAATCGGGTTTCCGTCCCAACCATAGCTGTGTAACTGACCTTGCCGATGTGTCGGAAGATATAAGACGCAATTTGGATCTCGGAAACGTTACATTTCTGGTGCTTCTCGATCATTTAAATGTATTTGATAGTGTAAATCCTCAACACTAAGTATGAAGCTAAATCGCCTTTTCAATTTTGCATCAACTTCAACGCAGTTAATATAATCGTACTTCACACAATCCGTGTGCATAAACAATACGACCTCAAATCCAGTGATACTGATGAAAGGTGTGCCACAGTGATCGATTTTGGGACCACTTTTATTCTACATTTTTGCAAAAGACCTGCCTCGAAAAATATATTATTCCAGTGTTCATATGTATGCGGATGAGGTACAGTTGTACCTAAGTAGCCCAGTTAATTCAGTTAACGAAAACGTTTACAAACTGAACCGTGATCTGGATATGATATATCGTTGGCAAATGAAAATGGCTTACATCTGAATCCTAATAAATCAAAATGCTTCGTGATACATACAAAAACTTTAAAACCGCTTATCGAACGTAAAATTCTAATAAATTCTAAATAACAATCTTTCAATCAGCAAAAAAACCTCGGATTGGTTTTTAACAATAATTTAACATGCACTGGTCATGTAAATTCTCTTGCAGGTCAAACGTATTTGAAATTAAGAACGCTCTAGGCAATCCAGGCATTCACTCCTTAAATAGTTAGGATACTTCTGGCTAAGACTTATCTTGTTCCGGGGCTAACTTATGGTTGCGAACATTTTTCCAAAATGTGAATCTACAGGAAGTAAAAACTCGATGTTTCCCAACAGACAAAACTTTGCGATTACGTACCGTTTACGGTAAGGATTAAACGGAATCCGACTCTGTTTATGTACCGTTTTCTGGATTCGTTTAAGGACAAGAAAACAGAGCATAAGGAACATCGAATCTGATTCGAATCCGTTGAAAAAAAATATTACACAATTCAAAGAGGGCTCAAGATTTCTGCTTCCAAAATTTGTCGCTATTTAGCTATTCTTTTAATTTGTTAGTTCATTTCGCTAATTTGTTTATGCATTTTCAATTATTATTACGAAAAAAATCTAAAATATGTTAATTGTTTTCAATTTACCAAAAAAAGATATTTTTTTTCAATTCCTTTTCTTTTGTTAATTTCCATCTTGACAATTACTATTATTAGGTAAAAATTTTTAAACATTTAAAAACAAGTTTCCCAACATGCATATTAGTAACACTTTTTCCTACTGTATGTAGGTAAAATTTTTTATACATTTAGAAACATGTTTCTCATCATGGAGATTACTATCATTTGTGTGTATTTTTGCAGACATTAATGTATAAATTAGTTATTTAAATATTTTGTGTGTATATTTACTAATTTTATATAATTTTATACACAATTTTACTGAATTTAAAGCAGTCAATTTACATGCATGTTCTAGAGTGTACATTAGGGTCCCCAACCTTGTATGGAGCAAAAAAAAAATGGCAGTTATTGACTGAATATGAATTTGGGTGTAAAACAACGTATCCTAAATCGGATAAGAGGAACACGTGCCTCAACGGGCCTGAAGTTTGGAAAACGGTATTTATGGGAAAAATATGACTTTTTTTTAAATTTCTTAAAATTTTTAATATTTTAAGCTGATCTTGCATTTAAAGGATTAAAAAATCATAATAAACAGTAAATTATCTTTCTAATAAGACAATAAAAACTATTATCGGTTAAAAAAAAAAACCAAGTTATTACAATTGCCACCGGCAACTAATGTGTCACAGAACGCTTATTTATTTATTTAAGTCTATGGAGATAATCCGTGCAGACTATAAAATTAAAATATTTTACAATAGAAATACTAGAATTACTTATTTAATTTAAGGAATTTAAATATAAGATAATATCTCTCTTTTATTAAAATCAATTAACTGAAACAACATATTAAACTCATCGCAAGTTCTACGAAATGGATCAAAGTTTGCAAAATTAGATTTATGATATTTAATATTTAAAAATTCATAATTTCTTGAACAACGAAAAGGAATATTCATATTTACTTTACTTAGCAGATATGGTGAATAAAGACTTCCATTCATCAACTTAAGCAAGAAGGACACATTCAGCATTTGTCTACGGCTTTTCAGCTGTAGGTAATTTAATAAGTGCTAGGCGTTGTTGATATGAGGGCAGATTAATATTTGGATTCCAATCCAAGCCGCGAAGGCAGAATAATAAAAATTGTTTCTGAACGGATTCAATAGAATTTGAATGGATAAGGTACTGAGGGTCCCACACGACAGAACCATATTCTAGAATCGGTCTGACAAGCGTTGTAAATAATTGTTTTGTAGTATATGGATCACGAAATTCTTTGCTCCAGCGTTTGATGAATCCAAGTACTCCAGTAGCTTTATTTATTGTTAAAGATATGTGAGATCTAAAGTCTAACTTTCTATCTAAATGAATGCCAAGATCGTTAAATGACTCCACTAACTCAATAGTAGCATCATTCATCACGTAGCGACCATTAATAGGAGAGGATCTAGAAAATATGTACTTGCATTTTTTAACATTAAGGCTCATTAAGTTTATTTTGCACCAAGTAATAAAACGAATTATATCATTCTGTAGTAGCATTTGATCGTTGCAATTGTTGAATGAAAGATAAATTTTTACATCATCTGCATACATTAAAGTATTAGAATGCGTAATAACTGAAGGAAGATCATTTATAAATAATGTGAATAATAGAGGTCCAAGATGACTACCTTGTGGGACACCAGATAAAACATCAATATATTTGGAAAACGAATTTCGGAATTTAACACGCTGCTTTCTGTTGTATAAATATGAACCAATCCATTTAAGAAATAATATACTAAAGCCAATCTTATCAAGTTTGTACAACAAGAGTTTGTGATTAACTTGGTCGAACGCTTTACTGAAATCAGTATAAATTACATCAGTTTGTTTTTTATTGATAAAGCCTTCATTCACATAAGTAGTAAGCTCCAGCAAATTTGTAACTGTAGAACAAGAATTGCGGAAACCATGTTGACTCGGAGATAAAATAGATGAAATTTGATGTGCCATAGAATCATAAACGATTTTTTCAAATAATTTTGGTAAAGTACTTAGTTTTGCTATTCCTCTATAATTAGAAACAACCGCTTTAGATCCAGACTTGAATAGCGGGATAATAAATGATTCCTTCCAAATAGATGGAAAATAACCCAATTGAATCGATTTATTGAATATAAATGTCAGCGGAATATATAGTAGATGAGAACACTGCTTTAAGATGCAACTAGGAATACCATCCGGACCCGCAGCATAGGACCATTTTAACTTATTTAAATAACTTAGCACAGCTTGTTCATTAATAGGAGGCATATTAATTCGCGTTGGTTCATAAATTGTATAAGGATACTGATGAGAGTTGTATATCGATGATGAGTAAGTAGATGAAAAAAAATCACCAAACATATTACTGATATTTAAGTCATCTGATGACTCGCAATCCCCATTCCTCATTATTGATGGATAATCAGCGGCACGCCTTTTAGAGTTAACAAATTTATAAAATGATTAATCATTTTATAAATTCGTAGAAATAATGTAATGCAAAAACATTTTTGTATTTTATTAGCTCCAAGGTACTCAATTAAAAAGTATTTTTTATCATGTGACTTGCAAACTCGTTTTAAACTAAAGCCAAAAAGGTCTGAATTATTAAACACAGTTTTCAAATCTCCAATTTTAAAGTTTAAAAATTTTTTTTTCAATAAGTTTAAAAAACTGACGCTTTAAACCATACTTTTATATAAATTATACTACAAAAATACATACATCTCTAACACCATTCCTCTCACAATCAGTCATCTCGAATTGTTCACGAAACAAAAATATTTTTAGGCAATAAATCGCCTTAGCCATCCATCGGGCGTGATTATGTGCTCCAGGCATTTGGAAAGAAAAGTTTGTAACTGTGCCACCAAGGAAAATTATAGCCAGTTGCAAAAATTCTTTGTAATCATCCCTTGGGTGTTTTTCATTTGATGTACCTACATCAATGGGGATAAGAAACAGCTACTTTGATATTATTTGCATTTTAATGAAAACAAATAAAATAATTAATGAATACAGTTTGTAATATTATTTTAAGAGGATTGAAGTTTTTAAACTTGCGATGAATTTGAAAAAAAAAAAAATAAAAAAATTCATAAAACCTTTATAAGTTACAAAAATCGCTGTTTTCTCGAAATCCGCTAAAGTTAAATCGCTGCACTGGCCAAATGAAAAAAGGAATACCTTCAATTTTTTCAAATTTTAGTCCTTAATATGTGCTTAATTAAAACTAAAAGTCCAATTGTAATACCTTTCTAATGGTACGAAGATCTTTGAAATCTGTTCATCCATTCCGTAGTAATCACAACTTGAAAGTACATATTATCGTCATTTTTCAAAAATTTCGATGCCTTGCCACACCTACATATTTTCAAAAATGCAATTTCTAAATATGAGGTTGTGTTTGTATAGGTAAAATGTAGCTGGATGCAAAATTTCATCAAAATCTGAGACGGTCGGATTCAATGCATATCGGTTTTGATATGGAAATCATCATGAGCAACAACTAATTAGCAACGCAATGCATTTTAAAGTTTTTTTGTTTACATTTTTTTGATTAAAAGTAATCTTTTTAAATAAATAATTTTTTCGATTTTTTAAACTTATTTTTATTTTTTTTTTTTTTTTTGTGGATTAAAAATTTGTACTGTGTATTTTATATTTCAATTTTATTATTTTTTTCGTTTTTTATTTTTTAAAGTTTTATTATATTATTTGATTATATTTGTATTAAATATAAAAGTTATTATGGCTAATGTTTAATACATATATAATCCTTGACACTGAGAGTTTATCTTCACTTCAGCAATGAATTTCTTCATAGCTTTAATGAACATTTTCACTGGAACTTGTCCATTGTAACTTCTATCTATGATACAGGTTTCATTAAGATCAATGTTTATGAAATGTTTGTAGAATTAATGAAAATCTTTATGATACCAATGAATCATTCCGACAATGAAACGTTTATAGAATTTATGAAACAGTTTCATAAATCTTTTTAATATTAAGAGGTTCCATTAATAAAACTCTTCGTGAATGTCTTGAAAAATGCATTGGAAATAAGCCAATGAACCGCTTCATATGATTATTGAAACAATTTCATAGAAGTCCAAAACTAATGTAAGGCTACATTGAAATAAGAAATCAGTTCATAAAATATATTGAACACTTGAGAATTAAATCTTATAACTAAAGTTTGAAATTAATGCAAATGAATGAAATTGTGAAATTTTATGGAAAAATAAAAAAATAAGTCTTTGAAATAATTTCATAGTTCTAAAGAAAATTTTCATTCAATTTATGAGGCGATAATTTATGAAATCGAACGATTTGTTTCTACGAATCTATGAAATTTCATGAAAAAAATTTATGAAAAATTTCTTAAGATTAATAAAATTTCTTGAATATAATGAAATTCTTCATTAAATTTACGAAAAAAATTCTTTGAATTTGTTTCATTAATATCATGAGGGATATTTGTTTTTATTTTATTTTATTAATTAATAATCATATAATTACAAATTATATACTATTACCCTAACCGAACACTAGCTAATATGGCCTTCGCGCGTTGTAGCGAAATACAGACCAGTGCCTCTGGTAGGAATCGAACCCACGACCCCCGCACTGATAAGCCAGCACGCTATCAACTAGCCTACCGGGGCGCACATCATGAAGGATAATTCTTTGGGTGTACTATAATTATAAGCCTTGGTAGTGTTGTACAGGAAAGCATTAAATAAATTTAAATCTACTTAACTCAACTAAAGATTACATTTATATCACAAAAATCCTCCTAAATAAAACTTAAAAATACTTTTTTTAACAGAATATCCCTAAAAAAAACGATATGACTCGACATGCTTTAACATGTTTTATATACCGTCATAAAACAAATCAAGATACATTTTGAGGGATGGACAAAAATCACATTTTTTCCATACAAGGTTTAGTGGCTCTAATAAACATAAAGGGTGGTTTTTATACAGGTATAGAACTTTAAGTTGGCAACACATTTTGTCAGCTGTCAAGTGATTTATGTTTAGTTTGGTTTGGCATGTCAACATTAATATACTGACGCCTGAACAACGCTTCCAAATTGTGCAAATTTATTTTGAAAATCATGGTTCTGTTGGATGCTGGTCAGAACGTTACAGTCAATGGTGACCGCTATAGAGCCATGATTACTGACTTTTTCGTTCATCAATTGAACAACCATGATGTGTAGGAGCCGTGGTTTTAACAAGACAGCGCAACATGTCACACAGATCCTGCCACAATTGATTTATTGAAGGAAACGTTTGGTAACCGCATAGTTTCACATTTCGGACCCGTGAATTGCCCTCCAAGATCGTGCGATTTAACACCACTGGACTATTTTCTGTGGGGAAATGTGAAGTCGCTAGTCTTTGAAGATAAGCCCGAAACGATTGACCACTTGGAAGACAACATTCACCCCCTTATTGCCAATATACCGTCACAAATGTTGGAAAAAGTCATTGTAAATTGGACCTGCAGACTAGACTTCGTCCGAGCCAGGCGTGCCGGTCATATGCCAGAAGTCATATTTAAATTAGAATTCCAGAAGATTATCTTTTGATTAAAGTAAATTGCATGTCAATTAAAAATATTCAACTTTGCTTTATTCCATTATAAAGCCTTATACCTCTATAAAAAACACCCTTTATATGGTAGAAACAAGAAAAAATAATTCGATTACTTTTACATATAATTGTTTATGGCATCAAGTAATATCACAAAAATCCATTAATTTATATTTAAATTTTCATTATTATTTGAAATGTGAAACAAAATAGTAGTGCGGATTTCCAAACAATTTTATAGAATATTGTGAAGTTATATCAAAGCGTATCAAATTATTTATAACTTGATTAAATTCGATAAACCCATTTTGTTCTGATCAAATTATATCAGATGAAATTATATGATGGCATGAGACAAGGTTATGTATGCCATTTTTCTGATAAACTAAGATATGATGTAATACCATATTATATATATGATTAAATATGTTTATATATATTCATATCGGAACTTTTTCCATCGGGTAATTATATTTATATTACTACATATTAGCATTTTAAATCATTACACTTTCGTTCTATTCAAACTTAATGATCAACATTGAACAGGTAAATTCAATAGTCAAAAAGCATCCCAGTGTATATATGGAAAGTAACAAAAAAAAAAAAAAACGAATATTTTAGTCTGTCTTCATGGAGAACCAAACAATAAATCTAAACCTTTTTCTCACAAAAAAAAACCGACTGGCCAAATGACGCAAAAATCAGGCACTGTCTGTTGATTTTGCTGTGGGCCTTTAAATGTTAAAAATGTATATTTATGACCACATCATAAACAACACGGTGAGTGTTGTTCCAAATATTTTGGTTGTTTACAAAACGGAAACAAAGGCCAACAAGCTGCGTTTAAAACTAAACAATATCTTATTAAAGGGTTACTATATTTCTTAACATTCACTATACTACGCGCAGACAGACAGAATTTGAGAAAAAAAAAACAAACATTGCAATATGTTAGTTAACGTGGCATAAAATTATGCAGAATCTATTGATAAAGTAATACCGTGAACATTTTTACAAATATTTTTACTTCCTTTGTTTAAAAATGTTGTAAAGGATTGACCTACATTATACAGAAGACGTACTGGTAAGTATTTAAAATTCCAGCAACAATAGATGAACGGACGTTTAAAGATTTAAGGAAAAGTTGAAAAGAGAAATCAGAATTTCTTGGAAATTCTATACGCTCCAATTTAAAAAAAAAAATTAAATAACTCTTAGCATATGCTTCAGTTTTAATTTTGTTTAAAAATTTTGTCTGTCCATCCAAGTATACATCCGTCAGTCTGTTGGACTTGTTAATTTTGTATAAATATTCTCATTTAGTTGAACAGAAAATATTGTTGTTGTTTGCCAAAGAAAAATTCATTAACGCGAAAACTCGCTACATAACTCGTAAATGTCTAAATGAATTCATTAAGGATTAATTTAAAACACAAGTATGACACTTTTCTTTGGCTATAAATTAAAAGTTCCCCTGATAGAAGCAGGGCAATTTAGTTAAACATCCCTTCAACTTAATTATTATATAAATGGTGGTTGTATATAATTTTTTTTCTTATGTACATATATCAGTATATACTATAGATACAGTTTACATTAAAACTTATTTATTACAAAATAAAACAGATGTTGGATACATTTTTTCTCAATATATCGCTCATTTACTAAAAGACTGACATAACTCAAAAAACACGATTTAGCAGAAAACGAATTGAAAACTTTACAATTCATATCTACCTCGCTCGAAATTCTCGCTATTTATTTGGTCACGTTTTCAATAAATAGGTTTTTTAGTGATAATTGGGTGCGAGTTCGCTCATTGTAGAAAGACTCGATTTTCGTTTCCTTGTAAAGTATACACAGTGAAACTTATTGTCAAAAATATTTCAATTAAACTTTTGTTTGATTTCTAACTTACTTCTAATCAAAAGTGTAATAATGTGTATTAAATGTTTAATATAAAATGTGTTTGGTGTTCCAGTTTTTATAAACCATAATGACAACAAAGAAGGAAATGCCATAATTTAAAAAAAAAAAATTGCAAAATTTAAAAAATCTATTAAACTAAAAAATTCGCTTTTTTACAGTTATATTAGTTTTTTGTTTTTATATACATCGAGATTATTTTTATGTTATTTTCAATTTATAACGAGCTTTCAACCTCTGTATATTTACAAAAATAAAGCAAATCAAACATATTAGCTAGGTTGATACTAGTATTTCGATCTGGCTAAAGATCTCATCAGAACCCGAAGTTTTAGAAAAGCTAGAGCCTATATAATAGGCAGAACTTTAACAAAAAACCTATTAATAATCAATTTTGCTCCATTCTTGTCTTCTTAGTAATCAACCACGTGGTTAGGTCTTTTCCTAACAAGCATCATGAAGTTACTAAACTTTGAAGACCAATATATAAAAAAATCGCGGAAATTACAAAAAAAAATACAAAAATTAATTTTTTTTTGGAGATATAGACGTTTTAATTTGTTTTTATTTTTTTTTAATGTGTCGACTTTTTTTAATTTGATATATTTTTTTTATTTTAACGATTTTTTTTACTTTTGACAATTGTTTTCCTATTTTAGACAATTTTTTCCAATTTTCAATTATTAGACATTTTTTAGACATATTTTAGACAATTTTATTCTCATCAAATACTAGCGATATTTAATTTTGGAAAAATTTTTCCAATTTTAGCATTTTTTTTTTTTTTTTGAATTTCTTAAAAAAAATTGGTATTTATAGCGACTAATTGGTTTTTATTTTAAATTTTGATAATTTTGTTTTAATTTGGCGATTTTTACTAATTTTACGGATTTTTTTTTTAATTTAAGCTATTTTCCCCGAATTTTGGGCGATTTTTTTTGCATTTTCTTAATTAAGTTTTTAATAGTATCTAACAAAATGAAATTTATGAAAGGTTGAGGTTAACAAGAAGAATAAATAAATAAATTATAAACGCTATTAATTTTCAAATTAGTCTAGACTAGTTTCTGCCTTTTTATAGAAAGGCGTCATCAGTAATTTTCCATTTAAATTGTAATATTATTTGTATCTCATAGCTTTCTGATTGTCTCTATATGATACATTTTTCAACAACTAAATTGTTAATAGTTATGATTAGAACGTTAATTTAAGACAATATCAATTAAATTGTTACAAAATATATTAATTGATACTAAAATTTCCTTAATATGTTCGAATTCAATTAAACTTTTATTGAATCAACAAATATTTTAATTGAAACTAGATTTTAGTTTTTTCTGTGTATACTCTTTGAACCCACCTTCCAGAAAAAAGAAAATATATTTTCTTCTAACGCAAAAAGTATACAAGATATTAACATGAAATTTTTGCACAATATGTAGCATGACCCCAGAAAAAATAACCTGGATTTGGTATGCAGTAACTTCATTTCTATGCTTCTAAAACAGCGCTTAACCGCCTTGCTTACAATAAAGCAATTGGGGAAGGCATTCTGTTCTGCTTCCCGAAATGCCTTCTTTGAAGTAGTGAATAATGCTTACAATGAAGCAGTAAAGAATGCATATCATGAAGGCAGTAAACATGCAAAAAAAAACGCTTCTTATTGCCTAAGAAAGAATGGATTTATTATTTCTTAGAGCACAAGAAGCGCTTTTCACTTGCTTAAATGAGACATACCAAGTGGGACATCGCGAACATAATTCATGCCTTCTGGATTTGCTTTGGAAGCGCTCAGTAATTTAATAATGCCTTCCAAAAGTGCTTCTCAGTAAGCACTATTTTTTGCTGGGATATAAATAATAAATCTGCATCAATAACTCAAAAATAGCATTTTTGACTGATAGTAAATTAGCAGTATAAGTGCCTCAAAAATAAAATTGGTGAATCTAACGGTTAACATGCTTTATGATGATATATCGGCTCCAGCGTAACATTCCGTGAGATAAACTGTTTTTAAAAACCTCCAAAAACACTACTTTTTATTAATTATAAACTAGGTTCTGCAACTTTTGTGAAAAACTTGGTCAAATATAACAAAAAGATAAAAAAAATTCTGTCGCTATGCATTAACCTCGAGATAATCGGCCTTATTATGAGTGTCGGTATTAAGGTTGTCGAAAAACGACAGAATGTAGCACTGCTTACAATTCTATTACAATTTTCGGTACCACCAGTGGCGTATTTAAATATCAAATATTTTAAAAAAATACTCGTTAAAGTTTTTGTTAACGACAAACTGAAAATAAAAATGGAAAAAATTTAAAAATTTCTATATTTGAATTGTTCCTCTTTTTTGTAGTGATATAATATTTATGTGGGTTCCATCTGTACAGCCTATATCGCCAGGAAACCCAGTTTTGTTGTAAAAATATTCCTTGATTTCATACTTTTCACTTTCCTCCGTAGGAAAATAAATCCATTCTGGGCAAAGTTCATCATACATTACATCTATGCACTCTCGGAAAACAATGATAACTGATAGTTGACACATGCTGATGTTGTAGTCATTGCCAGTACCCCTTTGATAACTACCCTCGGCGATTAGCCGCACTGTTGCTGCAAGTTTTAAAATATTTGACAAACTTGTGGATCTTACGTGTTCTTTAAAGTTATTCGAAATTCTTTTTAGGACATATTTAAAAGCCTCCTTATTTAAACGAAATTATCTGAAAAATCTTAAAGAAAATAACCACTATATTTATTTTATATTTACCCTATGGGGAATGGGACCGGTCCTGCATGTGCCACAGGATCGGTCCCTTCGCGCCAGAGACCGGTCCTCTGCTAAACCCTACCCTATGTAAACAACTGGCAACTTTATCATGGGCTTGTCATAGGAGGGGGTCATTTGTCCTGCTTTAAACCACATAGTGGCATGCCACAGGACTATCCAAAGATGGGCATAAAAATAAACGAAAACTAAACAGCTTCCAATGGGTAAAATTCTGGCTAACTGGCTTTTTCTTGTTAATTAACATTCAGGTTAAGCGGTATGTCCTCCCCTTACCAGTCACAAGATTGGTAATTTTAGGACAATCCATTGATAAGTCCTTCTTTAACCAGTCACTTTTAGGTCAATTGACTCCTCATTCCCCATAGGGTACTTACGAGGAGTTCGGCATGTCTAATGTTCGACTGTTGGCGTAATTGTCTTCGAATGGCATTTAACTCAGCCGTAGTCTATTCCTCTTCATCTTTAGAAGATGAAAATGCAGCGTTTTTAATGCCGACAGATTATAAAACCGGTTTGCTCATAAACATTTAAAATGGTGATAATTATGAACCAACCTGTGTTTAAAAATCAATAACAAAAATGTTGTCGAAAATTTTACATGATAACAAAATATATTGAAAACGACAACGACAACGACTACGGCAACTTCGACGGGAATGACACTCATAATAAGGCCGAATAAGAGTTTTATGCAATTTTTTTTACGTTTTTCAATGAGATTCATATAAAAATTAAACAATTCTGCCTTCTTGCATCCGTTTTTTATTTTTAATACATTGTCGAAAAGGTTTCGAAGTCCACTAATATTTTCTGTAACTGAATAACCCTTACTTGCACTTACATACACTTTGTATGCATTAAATTAATTTTTCTAAAAACATTACTATATTTTCAGTTCAATATAACCAAACATAAAGGGTCCGCCATCTAACGTTTTTTTTTTCAACTAGTGCTTATTTCGTGAATGGTAACACTTACCTCATGTCTGATTTGACAGATAATTAGTTTTATCCTTCCGCTGAACGAATATGGTCCGTATGTTCGTTATCTTGTAAAAAAGTGAAAGAAACTGGCATCCTCATCGATAAACAAAAGCGTGAAAAGCCAAAAACAGTGCGTACACCCGAGAATATTGCTGCTGTGGCAGAAAGTGTGCGTGAAGCGCCATCAACATCAATTCACCGTCGTTCTCAACAATTGAACATTTCGGAGACATCATTGAGACGAATGTTGCATAAAGACCTTGGTATGACGCCATA
Source organism: Delia radicum (assembly GCA_021234595.1). Taxonomy (NCBI): domain Eukaryota; kingdom Metazoa; phylum Arthropoda; class Insecta; order Diptera; family Anthomyiidae; genus Delia; species Delia radicum. The sequence continues at coordinate 147,218,020 of CM037851.1, read as the reverse complement.
CAAAGTCCAATTGGTTCAGGAGTTCAAAAGAAAAAAAGTTATTTGGCGGACCCTTTATAAAATTTTTTTATAAATTTTGATTTATTGTTTATTTTAGCTGCAGTAAAAACTAAAGGCATTTATCAAAAAATCAAATTTTTGTAGTTCCTTAGGGAACCCTAAAAAAAATAACATAAAAATCGTATTATCTCGAGCCGAGAAGCTGTTTTTAATAATTGTTAAATGCAGAAGGGTAGAATATTGAAACATTTTTAATATTTGATAAAATGTTTCACAAAAGGTGCCGTAACTTATTTTCAGTTCACAGAAAATAGTGTTTTGGGAGGCTTTTTTAAAATTTCTTAGCTCACGGGATGGTATCGCTAGAGCCGACATATTTTAGCAATCATCATAAAAAATGTATATCTTTACTTTCAGGAGGTGCATACATGTTTTAAAAAAAACGCTCAATATGAGGCACTCTAATGAATATAACTACACTGACAATGACCACATTTTTCAATAATTATTCATAAAAACTACTAAAAGGGAGAGTCTTTGATTTTTTTTTTTTTTATCGGCAAAATATCACGTTTAAGAGTTAAATTTTTGATTAAATTTATTTTTTTTATGGAAACATGTCTGAAACGTTTCGGAGAAAACTAGCATAAAAGAACAGTTACGAATTTCGAAAAAATCTAAGCCATCCCTCAATTAATCTACAATAAGGGATTGAACCCTAATGTGACCCACACCTGGTATTTGGGCTATATAAAAAAAAACAAAGTGAAGTATTCCAAATCCAAATATATCAGCTTATAGGGCTATAGATTATTTTCTTATGGGAACTAATTTAAAAAGTTATAGAACAATTTTCAAACCAACTTAGATGGTGCACATTAGGAAACATGTACCCCAAAGTAGACATAAATTAAAAAACTCTCCTAAAGCGCAACAAATTGTTGAAAAATAAAGTATAATCGAAAAAAAATTTTATATATATTAAAATTTATTTTAATTTTGTTTATCAAAAGTTTTCATGTATCGTTTAATTCCAATTAAGGGGCTATCATATGTAATGTAAACTTTTTTAATTGCGGTAAAAAAACGATATTTTTTGCGAAACATATTGAAAAAGACATAGAAAAGAACAGTTTGGAAAAAAATCAAAACAAATAAGAACATATATATCGAGGGTCCAGTTTAGGGAACATAATAAAAATTTAATTTTCGACATTATTGTTTTATTTATAATGTTTTTTATGGAATCAATTATTTTTCTTGAAATTGTGAATCAAATTGTGAAAACAATCTTGTGGGGGATCAGCCGTAGAGGGGGTGTCGCACATTCGACCTAAGCGACTAGGTAGTCTTCAGCCTCTTTCTACAATTCAAAATAAAATACAATTTTAAAATATCAGATCAGATTTTCATAAAAAAAATTTATTAAAAAAAAATGATTACTAATATTATTACACGATTCGAACCTGGGGTCTCAGACAAACAAAAATAATTAAATTTAAAAGAATTTTATAAAATTCAATGAATAATAAAAATATTAATTATTATTATTTTAAAGTAATCGTAAAACATCATTTCTCCTTGATTTTTTTTTAAATATGAGTTAACATAAATACGTGTTCCCATTCCCCTAACATAAGCTCGGCAATAAGCAATATTATATCGTTATTATTACCTTGCTAAGATACGCAGGTAAAAACTGCCAACCGTAACAAAAAAAAACAGTACTGGCAAACCTCTGATATTTTTGTAAAACTCACCGTGTTAAAAATTACCAAAGGAACAACTAATAGTCTTTTGCCAGTGCCACCTGCAAAATTTATTGTCAATATTGTGTTTACCAATATTACAACCCATTAGAATCACGTTTTTTTAAATATTTTTTAACATTTACAAATTTAAATAATATATGTTTTGCTGCTTTTTAAATGTGTTTTATTACATACATATTTCTCAAATTTATTTTAATTTAAACTATTTTAAAAGCATCATGTTTTTTAAATTACAAACGTTATGCCAACGGTACCAAGTTCGTTCAAACCAACGGTTGGCGACTGTTATCAATTAGATAGCAGGACAATACTATCAATATTTTTAATCCCAACGCATAACTGACAGTCGCCGACGCTTTGCCAACATTGTGCCGATTGTATTTTTTTCTGCCTGGGTATTTATCTTAGTTCTCGACTGTGGGTTAGGTGACGATTTGTAATCTTTAACATAACAGACAGTTGTCGTTTGTTAGGAATTTAAATTACATTTCAATTTTATAGCAACACTCTCGAGTAATAAATCGGTTTTTTAAAACTTCAAACAATTTCAGTGTATATTTTTGTTTTGTTTTTAGTCCATATTAAGGGCATATTTTGTATTTTTTACTGCATATTTAAAACACATATTTCCGATTTTTTAGAGCATGAAAGTCGCTGCCCTGATAATAAGGGATAATTAGGGTTAAGATATTTTTACATTTCCAAGTTTCTTTATATTTTCTCAAATGTTTGTTTAATGGTTGATGTCTGTTACTTTGACAGTGTTAACAACTTTATTTGAATGCCAAATGTATATGAACACAAACAAAACTTTTTTAACGCATTCATAAACAGTGAATTCTTTGAAGATTTTTTTTTTATTTTTTTTGTAAATTTTTCTCTTTATATTTATTGTGTTTCTTTTTTTCTTTTTTTTTTTTTTGCTAATAATGAACAGCCCCCCACAAAATTTGACATTTGTACATTATGTATGAAGTATACAGTAGTTGTAGGTTGTAAATTCTCCCCCGAATTTAAACACTAATACATCACTCCTGCCACATTCATTACATTTCATTACTTGTTGCAATTTCAGAACGCAAAGAAGAAACGTAACGAAACCCACCACCCCCCTCCCCAAGCCATTTTGCTTTAAGGAAACATCCTTTCACAATTTATTTTCTTTTCCTTTACATGAACAATTCTTTACTAATTTTCATTTTTACTTTATTCCTTTTCTTGTGTATTTTAATGTTGAGATGTTTGTGTGCGCATGCGTCTGTTAACTCGAGCATGGTGTGAATGAAAGCAATGTCTTCTTGTTCGTTGTTCTTGCTGTTGTTTTATACAGCCATTGTAAAAGAGGAGGAGCCTAGACACAAATTTTTATTAGAGAGATGATGCCATCAGTGATGGGATTTTAAAACTTTTGTTTTGTGCCGAGGCGATGATTAGAATGTGCCACATGGGTTTTTATTTTGCAAAAACATTTTTACTCGTGAAATGTAAACATTATATACACCCGATGAAAAAAAAATTTAAATTTCACTGCAACAAAATTTAAATTTCTCACAAATGCAAAGAACAATATTTACATGAAACTAGAGACCACTTATAGTTAAACAGCGTTTTAAGTTTTTCGCGATCACGTCAAAATTCCTTTTACAAGGATTTTAAATATTCAATTATTCAAAAAAATATTAAAATACTTGTACTTATTTTATCGTGCCAATATGGGTTTCCAATCGAAGGTAAGAACCCTTGATGGTTTTTAATAATTATGGCTTATAAGTTTTCACAATTAAAAATTTCACGAATGTCATTTTTTAAATGCAACCCTTCAATATCTTTGATGATTATAATTTCTATGCGAACACACAAGAGGTTTTGCTTAGTTTTACCTAGTTTATAGAAATCTTTCCGAGCATTTTGATATTAAAAATGAGCGAAATCAGTTCCGCGGTTAAAAAAGTATGAATAAAAATATGAATGTACTTCAAAATGTTGCGTGCAAATTGGTTTATTTAAGTACAAATTCATCTCCAGGCGTCTGGTGAAGAAAATTTAAAAAAAATCGACAAAATTAGATTAAAGTAAATAATTTGCGTTTTTTTTTAATTTTAGCAATTTTGTTTTTAAATTTCTGCAATTTTGATGATTTGTTTCAATTTTTAATTAATTTAATTTATTGATTTCATTGATACAAATAAGACTTTAAGTCTCTTACAGCATCTCAACAATACAAAATTCTAAATTAATATATCAAATAAAATATAACTTACAACTAACAACTAATGATATATATATAATCCTGTAATTCCTAGTTGGAACAAATAATAATAGTTTTACTCGTACAAACTAACAAATAAAAAATAAATTTAATATTTAATTAAAAATCGCTTATTAAATACAATAAAAACTAAAGAAATTATAAATTCGAAAATTAAACTTAAGATTTAATCACAAAAAGTTCTAGTAACTGCCAATTTAAAAGACAAAGCACGGGGTTCGTTTTTGATATCATTAGTTAAATCATTCCACAATTTTACAGCATTGACAAAGAACATTCTAGAGGACGAAAGCTAGTTATAAACAGGCATAATGATATTGTTCGTTCGGTTAGATCGTGCAAATATCAACTTATTATATACGTAATCTGGCTCTTGTGTGTGAATAACTTTATGTACGATGTCAAACTATGGTCCAAAATTTTAATAGCGAATTCAGATATGTTATCAAATTTTCGTTGATTATAAACATATCTTGCACAATTATTTATTACAATTTGCAATTTCCCCTTTGACGTATCATCAATGTCTCAGTATACAATAGCCCCATAAGTAATGATAGGTACGATCAAAGTTTTCACTAATTTAAGCTTTACATCACAAGGAAAATATGAGGATGAGTACCAATGTTTTAATAGTATCTACTAAAAAATAGTTTGAAATAAAAAACAATATTTAAATAAGTTTTTTTTTTAGATATGAATAAAACTATAATTGAAAATAATATCAATTAAATAGTTACAAATTATTTTAATTGTTACTTCAATTCGCTCAATAGGAACGAATTCAATTAAACTTCTAACTGAATCAACAAATATTTTAATTGAAACTCAATTTTAGTTTTTTCTGCGTAGACATATTTTGTTTTTAGTTTGCATTGTCTCAAGCAATTTTTTGATTATATTTTAAGGCAAAGACATCGAAATCTCTTGTGAAGTGACTTTATTTATTGTTTTTTTTTTGTCAAAATTCAACTCTAACAATAATAGCCGACCATTTGCAGGCGATGTTTTCTAATGAAATTTGAAGATTCGTACCGTATAATACTGAACTAACAGTCATTTCCTATTTGATCCAAGTCAAAAATAAATATTTTTAGATTAAATTTATCCATAACATTGTTACTTTCTAACGAATTGTATTAAGTTTTTCAATTTTTCAAATCATTTCTAGGGGGCTTTAATTTTTCAAAAATTTAAAAAAAAGTTTTAAAATTTGGATTTTGAGATCTCTACAATGTTGCCCCTATTCCTTAATGCCTTAAAACTCTATGTTCCAAGTTTCGGCTAAATTCATTTGTGTTTAGAAAAAAAAGAAGTTTTAAAATTTTCTAAAAAGATGTGAGTAAAAATGGAACTTTTTTAGACCTTATATGAACAAATTTCTCAAAGCTGAGCTTAATTTTAATGAAGCCTATGAATCTGCAACTTTAAATTATTTAAGATTCCAACAAAATATATGTTTTTATTTTTTCTAATTGCCTGAAAAAGATGTCGTTGAAAAATCCAACTGGTTATAGGTTTGATTTCTACTACCCAAAGACTTTCATTATATATGATTTTGTTTTTAAGGATAACATATGTCTCTGCAGTTGAAATTAAATTTTGAAATTAGTTGGTGTTATGCTAATATTTAGCTTATTGAAAGTTATTTGTAAACAAAAATCTTATCTCACTTTAGGCGATATTCCATAGAAATGCATTCGTACAAAAAAAAAATTTTCACAGCAATACGTATATGAAAACTTTATGATCAAAACTAAACACTTTTTTAAAAAAAAATTCCAATTTTGCAAAATCTGCAACTCCGATATTAATTTACATTTCATTTTCTAAATGTACTCCCAAAAATATATCAGACTTGACGTGTCGCGATCATTTTTCATTTTTTTTTTTGAGATTTTTATAGCAGACCATAGTGACAAATTTTAAGAGTTGTGGAGCTCTTGAATACCAACTTTATTTTTTTTTTTGACTACTCTTTATCGGCAGTTTTATATAACGGAATACATTATAATGGAAATTTAATTATTTTTTAAGGAATTTGTTTCAATTTTTGTTAAGTGGCTGTTTATGGAATTTCAATTCAAAAATTTTTACCTTAATGGAATTTCATAGGTCATCAAAGGTGGAATTTCTTCTAATTCGTTTGTGCAGGACGTTGAGGGCAAGACTTCCACTTTTTGTCCCTCCCTGTAAACATTTTTTAATTACCAGGTGCGGACCCCTGCACCAAATTTTAATTTCCAAGATTAAGCGGATTTTAAGATCATTACTTTAGCATCTTTTACGTGCAAATAAACCCGCATTTTAAGCCGTTCTTTTTAAAAGTTCCAAAATATAACTCATCAATGAATAAGCCCATACCACAGTGAACATATATTTTAAATTTAGGTTTCTTTATAAAAATGTATAGACACACCGTCAATGGGGATACTTTTACCCCCTAATAGCAGGAATTTCAAAAAATCCTGTCTAAGGGGATGGAAGAACAAATTTATCAAATTTTATTTTTTCGTCTTGGTAGCAACACTTTTATTACGTTCCTTGTGAAAATTCTAAAATAATCTTAACAGTAATTTAGGATATTCCATTTGGCGGAGGATGTTGCCACTTTTGAACCTCCCCGCAAAAATTTCCAAAAATACGCTCTATACAGATGTCTGCTCATGTTAGGTACACACATACTGAATTTACTGAATTTCCAAAAAAACCCCTCTACACAGATATCTACTCCTGATTATGCAAAGAGTTGAGACTTCGTTTTTGGCCTTCCTCGTTGCAATTTCCAAAAATCCCGTCAATATAGATGTCCGCTCCATACATATGTCTTCTCCTAATAAGAAACACACAAACCAAATTTTAAGTTCCTAGCTTAGGCGGTTTGGCAAGGGTGCCAAAGGGGAGACTTTCCCCCTTTTTGCCCCTATATTACCACGTGTCTGGGCATAATTCCAAAATGTGTACCATATCCGAAAGAACACATGTTGAAAATTTCAAGTTTATATCGCAAGAGGTTTGGTCAGGACCCCAAGGGGGAACTTTCCCCTTATTGCTGCTCCCCGTAGGAATGGACATCCATGCCAAATTTCAAGTTCCTAGCTCCAGCAGTATAGGCTGGGCGATGTTGAGTCAGTCAATGACTGACTTAAATTTTTTGTATTTGATCCCCTGATTTAATGTTTAAAAATAACAAACCGGCATATTAAAACATAGACAGCGAATGTGCCATGGGAAAACCCATTTTTTTTAAACAAAATTCACGCTCATGTTTTTCAACATTTGTGACGTTCGTACTCTTAATTTGTTCAACGAGACATACCTCTAACTGCGCAGATTTGCAACATAAACGAACAATTGTTTTCAAATTTTTATTCCATGAAGGGGCGTCAGAGCCCGGTATAAAAAACTCCAACAACTTTAAAACTAAAAAAAAAAATTGGTTTCAATTTTCGACTACCATGTATTTATTTGATGATGGCACGCCAATAAGGTACATGTTGAATTTATCACTCGTGTTCAGAGATTTTGTGATACCAAACGGAATCCAAAAGTTGAAAGACCTAAAGAAAAAAATAAAAGGAACAAAACAGTGAGCGTTTTTCAAATATGTTTTTTTTTAATTCTTCTATTTTGCGTAACGATAACAAATTTTTAATATAGGCCTACACTCAAAAAAAAAGTTTGTAAAGTCAGCAAAAAATTTTGCTGAGTCAGCAAAATTTTAGTCAGGAGGATGCTTGCGAAAAAGTTGCTAATGTCAGCAAAATCTTTTGCTGAAAATCAGCGAGCTGATTTTTAGCAACAAAATTTGTAGATTCAGCAAAAGTTTTGCTAACACTTAGTAGATTAGAAATAAAAAGCGTTGGTAAAAATTAATAAATTTTTTGCTGAATTTTAGTAGACTGAAAAAAACGCAAAAAATTTGTAGAAAAATTGTAATTTAGTTAATTTATTTGCTGAAAATCATAAAACATATTTTTCTTTTAAAAATAATTTACTATAATAACGAAATATAACAATTTTCATTTTCCCACATTGACGACATGAATTAATTTAATATCTGAAAATATATAGAAATAAATATATATTACATAACAAAAATTTTCTTTCAATTACTTACATCAATGGTTGTCTAAATGATGCTATCGTTTAAATGACGCTTCTGCCGAAGATAATTATAGAAACGAAACGAAAAAATAAGCAAAAACAAACAAAAAAAACAACCCTTTTTTTGCAATAAGAAAAAGGAACCATAAAAATCTACCTAAGATGTTTGTCTTTGTCTTTCGCTTTACTCTGTCTACATTTCTGTATATGGTTGTTTGCAATTTGACCACACTATTATTAATCTATAAGTTATATATAATATAAAAGTTTAAATAAATAAATATTTTATTTTGTCTTTTATTTAATTAATAGACAATTATTTTCACAAGCCGGTGACAATGCAAAATTTAAGTTGTTTTAATCCTCAATTTTGTTTTATGTATGAAAAAGAGATACAAAAACTTCCATTGTTGATTTTTTTATATTTCTTATTAGAGTTGTACTTTTTAGTATCATTTTCCTCTTCTCTACTACATCTTGACATGCCGCGACATCTACTTCATTCTGCGTATATCTTTCAATCTGGTTGCCGTCCACACTATTAATGTGCTTATCAGCACATTTTTTTTTTAGCAAAATTAATTAGTAAAACATTAGTATATTAGTAAAGCATTAGTATAAACAGTTAAGTGCTGAATAAGTATAACAAAATTTTTAGCTGAAAACACGATTTTAGCAAAAAATTTTGCTAAAAAATAGTATACCTGATTTACAAGACGTTTTACTAACTTATTTTTTTGAGTGTATGGCCCTAAAGTTTTGCACTTCTACGAATTATATTGTTGTTTATCCAAACAGATAACCCGCTTTCCATATGTATAAAAACTGCGAAAGATTTTGAAAAGTTATATCAGTTTCAATTGATTTAAAAATTTTTGACGTAAGCCCATATATGTTTGGATCATCTACCGGCAAACATATTAAGGTTTCGCTGTCTAGGCACTTAAACAGTTGATAGGGAGTGAGATCGAATAATTCCCGACGCAGATCATCACTTTTAACTCTTTTTGTGTTTAAAAGTGAACTTAATTTGAAACAAGTTATCTTTTAAAAAGTCGTCAGATTATGTTTACAAAATATTAGCGAAATCGGATCATTAGTTTGCTTACAAATGGACGTTGAACAAAAAGTGAGGGCAAACAAAGTTTTTTAATTTTTTAGCTTCACATATTGCGTCATAATCAGAGATGACAAATATTCTTTTTGCTTCATTTGCAATTATTACTCTTATTTGCTCTTTTTTGCCATTTTTGAATTTTGGGCTTAAAAACACCTTTTTCTTAAGATTTTTGAAGTTTAAAATAATCAAGTTTTTTTACTTTTTATTTCAAAAAGTTTAACGTTTTTTTGGTTTTGCTATTTTTTTTATTTTTTGCCTTTTTACCATATTTTTTTGCCATAAACACATCGGATTTTGCCATTATTTATCTTCTCTTGTCATAACAATTCAAATCAAGTTTGATAACATTCAATAGCAGTAAGCAAAGCTTAGTCGTTTTTTGTAAAATGAAATAAATAGGTCTGGGGTCATTTTGGGCCGCAGTTCCACATGGGCCAATGAAGTTCAAAACTTTTTTTTTATCAACCTTGATTAATGAAGATGAAATAAAACAACAACGTGTACAAGGGCAGTTAATTTTAGATTTTAAATATTTTATGACAACAATTTAGCCTTGTTATTACTCAAAAATCCAATTTCTTCGAAATCCGGAAATAATAAACTCGCTGCCCTACACAACACAGGGGAAGAATATATCACAACGTTTTTGGAAATAATATTTTTTACTACGTAGTCCGATTGCAATGAAATTGCAGCAGGCATAAGTGATGTAACATCGAACCAAAAATAGGGAACTTTTACTCGTCATTTTTTTTGTTTCTAATCCAATTTTCAAAAAATTAACATATTTGTAATCTGCTAGTAGAGACTAACAAGAATCATGCTTACATGTGTGGGTTATTTCTTATAGTTCCCAAATTACTCCCAGTTGAAAATGCGAAATTCCAAACTTGGTCCGACTCAGGTCCAGTGAGGGCAAAGTTTTTGCGAATAGCGGGACGAAATCTTCGCCAATTTCGTTATTAAAATACTAGTTAGTTAACGAAACAAATTCTTGATTAAAGAAAAAAAATTAATGCAATATCTTGTTCCGCTCAAAATCAACATTCCTTTGCAGTACGAATTAAAAAATTCGGATTTTGCGATGTTTTTCCCAAATAGCACAAACAGTCTTTTACCTCCAGATAAATATTTTCTTTCTGAACATATAAAGTGTGTAAAGTATTCTGAAAGGTCTTTTTATATAAAAGGGATTTGTGTTAACAAATTTTAGATTTGTATATACTTTTCCGCGCAGAAACTTCTAAAGTTGCCACATTTTTAAGGCAAATATCAATTGTGGGATAGCTTACAGAAAAACATAAATTCGAACATAAATTTCACATTGCTGACTTAAAAGTCTATTTAAATTCAAAAAATCATTGAATTATGTTCATTAATAAATATTTTATTGAATAGTAAACATTAACATTTTAACAAAAACTGAAATTTTGACCATCAAACAGTATATGTAAGGTATCTCTAAATACGCAAATTCAAAGTGTTTATACGAGTGAAGATTATTGCGAGTTTATTTAATATAAAAAATTAAAATTTGTGTACTAAAATATATTAAAAAAAATACTGAAATTTTGTTTATGTTCAGAATTTTAGACACAACTTGCATAAACCCCCTTCATAAAAGATTGAAAAACTTTTCACAAAAGTTTAGAAGGATTTCTTTCTAAAAAATTATTTCTACAGAAAAAACAGATAAATTTTTTATTCATATCAGACTACTTTAAAATAACAATAACTCCACAAAATTTTTAAAGCAATATTTGAGCGATTTTAACTAAAAAATTACAAATTTGGTAAAATACGTATTTTTTTTGGCAAACAATTTTAAATATAACGCTTTTTGCACCAAAATCCCGCTTTTTCGCCTGCCGAGTCACGCTTTTTGATCAGAAACAGTTGGTCACGTTAGGCATCACATATAATTCTATATCAATATATGTGTTAGAAAGAAAAATTCGATCACTATTGTATATAGAAGCATTTTTTATTAATATTTTATTATATTTCACACATTTAAATATGATGTATAAGACTAATACCGAACTGTAAGCTTTTTTAATATGTTTTATTATACACATTTTTCAAAATTTATTTAAATTAATTTACGCTATCTTAAACGCACCAAATTGTTTGAATTACCAATGTTATGCCAACGGTGGCAAGTTTGGTCAAACCAACGATTGGCCACTGTTATCAATCGGGTAACAGGACTATACTGTCAAGATTGTTAATCCCACGATCTGCAAACGCATAACCGACGGTCGTCGGCGCTTTGCCAACATTGTGCCGATTATAATTTTCTGACTGAATTGGCATATATTAGTACAATTTTATAGTAGCTTCTGGTGTACAAAATAATATTTAAAACTCACCTCAAATTTTTTTCACCACAGAAATAGTTTTTCACATCAAATACATTTTTTCACCACACAAATTCTTTTTTACATCCAAAAAACTTTTTCATCTCAAAATTTTGTTTTCACCTCTAACATATTTTTTAAAGACTTTGTTTTGTTTAGGGTATTTAATTTATATGTTTTAATTTATAATTTGAATGTGAAACAAAGTAGTAGCGCTGTTTTCCAAAGAATTTTATAAAGTTATATCAAATTGTATCAAATTATATATATCTTGATCAAATTAGATAGACCCAAATTATATAAACTGAGGTCCAATGGGATTACATGAGATAAGTTTATGTATGCCATTTTCGGAGCAGCTGATATATGATGTGATATGGAATTATATATATGACTATATATACCGATATAGGAACTTTTTTCTTTGAGTTGCTAAAGGAAATGTACAACCGATTATTATGAACTGCAAAGGACCAGAAAACTTAATTAGTTTTAATCGATTTTCGTATTTACTGGAGTGAAAGTCTTTACAATGTTTTTATTGTCCACATAATAGAAAAAAAAAATCATTAACTTTTTTGAAATAATGTTAAATTTTTTAATTTTTTTTTTCATAAATAGATAATTTTTGATATATTTGAAATTTTATGAAAATTTATAAAAGTTTATGGAGTTTTGTTATATAAATGGAAAATTATATGGAAATTTGTTTGTGGGACTTTTCAGAAGCATTTTGTCTTAACCGAGGCTTTATTTTAACATATTTTTACGAAGCATAGATTTTATTGACAAAACCTGGTAGGAAGATACGTTGGCTTCCCAGTATGTATTTTCAGTATATTTTATAGCGTAGTAGCACCCTCTAGTGGTGGTATAATGAACTGACAGTGAAACTTTGCAGCCTTATATGGTTAATATAAAAAAAAACAAAAAACTATGTATTAACAAGTCAAATATCTCTCAAAAAATTGCACAAAATTTTGATAGTTATATTCGCATATTTTAAGAATTTGTTCAAAAGTTTGTAATTTTAGACAGTTTTTGAAAATTGTTATTTGGCAGATCTCTTCGCTCAAATTTGTATATTACTCTGCTGGTTGAGCGAAGATAACACATTTTTGATAATAAAAACAAAAACGGATTAATTAGCCGCATACTTCCATTTTTACAAAGACAGAAAAATCTGGATTAGATTAGTAATTTTTTTTCAAAAAGTACACGTTGAATGAAAAATTTTTCTATTTCTTATATCGGTATCAAAAAAAGCGAAAAATTGTTTTTTGTTGAACTCATTATTTGGCAAGCCTGGAATTTAAAATTTAAAAATTTGTTAAACCACGTTTGTAGACAAGACTTCAAGTTCTAATATGATTTCATCAAAAGCGATAGGTGCTTAAAAACTGGTGTGTCTTTAAAGACACGTTGGTAAACAATGGGTTAACATATGTTACATTGAAATTTGTTACCAAAACGTCAGGACGCTCAAATTAGTTCGCAATTAACGAGCACCGAGTTTGTCTTAAACGAGTTTTACTGTAAGAGATTCCGAGAAAGAATCATTAAAAGCCCAAAAATGTGACGAAAATTTGTATATTTTCTGAAAAGCCTGTTAAAAATTGACATGTCCATACATGCACACACAAGCTTCATACATGTCCATACGATTCATATGTGTTCATAAACCATCCTTATCATATGAGTAATCATAAATGCTCATCTATGTGCTTTAACAAAAATTGAGTTAATACTATGTACCTATCGCTCATTTACTGCAATAACGTCATAACTCAAAAATTTTGATTTTGTAGAAAACGAGTTTAAAGTTTTCAATTTACTCCCACCTTGAAAAATAAAATAACGATATAATTGCTCTCAAGAGGTGAGTATACAAGATATCACTACGACTTTTTAAACACAATATGATACGTGATATAACGAAAAATTCTTCGTCATTAACTCAAAAATCATATTTTTTAAGTTGTGACGTTCTTACAGTAAATGAACGATATATAATCATACATTTCTATACATTTCCATACATGGTCATATGTGTACATTAACGAAAATTGAGGTAACATACATGTATGATCACATATGAACTCTTACGAACATATATCAATCCTTTGTGGTGGTATATGGACACGTATGACCTTAAATCACTTAATACATGAGCACGACTGAGTTCATTCATGTTCATAAATGGATGCATATATGTTGATTTTTTTTTTATAATTTGAATTATTAATAAAATAGCAAAAATTTTTGTGAAAATGTATGTTCTTAAACAATAATTCTTTCGGAACTCTTCACGGACCCCCTGGAATACTCTTAATGACCGCAGTACAAAACGTTGGCCATTTGCGAATTAAAAATCTGTAACTTTTTCGTTTGAAGAGAAAGAGTTCTGAAAGTTGGCATAACTAATCTCAAAGTGAACAAAATCATGCCTTCTGTAATTGTTACGGAAGCGCTCGGTAATAAAAATAATGCTTTCTGCTTTTTGCTTCTGGTAAGCACTATTTTTTGCTCGGGTACTGCAAAACTTTCATGTCTGTATATATAAAAAAAATATTTCTGCCCATGGAAAAACATAATTCCAAAATTTTAAAGAAATTATTGTAAATGACAAAAAGTGTTGATATAATTATAAAAGACTTTATACAGTTTTGTAAAATAATATGTTTTAAATTATATATTCAAACAAATCATATATAATAATTTCTCAAATATATAATTATAACTTTTATACAATGTATATCCCATTACATATGGGTTGAATCATCTCAATTCAATAGGCGTAAAGCATATCAGGCGTAAAGCATATCCGAGAACTAAGATAAATACAAAGTTTGAGGCCACTGACATATCTGGATCCGGAAATATGAGGCCATGAAAACCGGAAAAAAACTATAAAAATGTTCAAAGTTGCACTTACTTAATTGTCATTTTCTTGAAAAGTTTTATAGGTACGCAATTCATTAAAGTCGTATTTGAAATTTAAATTAAATTACCTTTAATTTGATAAACAACATGATTTTGTATTTGGAAAGTTTAAAGGTTACCTTTCTTGACCTATAAGTCGGAAGGCTATATCTTTAGAACAATCTTTTTATAAATTGTAAAAAAATAAACGTTAATGATAATTTCCTTCTCTACAGTTGTGACACATTTTTAAGTGTAGGTATTTTTGGATCCGGAAATATAAATCATATTTTATTATTATTAAGACATGTTTTTATTTGATTAATCAAATTATAAACTTAGTCAATTTACAAAGGATTTCCATTCATTTCTGTCATTAGCTATATATCTTAACTAGTTAATTGTTTGGTTGGTCTCATATTCTATTGCTCTGCGCCATGTTGTCCTTGGTCTGCCTCTGGATCGACGACCTTGTGGGTTATATTGTAGAGCTGATTGCGCAATATCGTCTTCGTTCTTTCTTAAAGTGTGGCCGAGCCAGCTATATTTTCTATTGGTTATATCTTTATGTAAGGGTTGTTGTCCAGTAATTAGCCATAACATTTCGTTGGAAATAGTACGTGGCCACCAAATCTTTAGAATGGATCGTAGACAGCGGTTTACGAAGGTTTGTTAGTGATGAACCAAGTTTCAGATCCGAAAAGTAAAATTGATTTTACGCAAGCATTAAATATGTTAATTTTTGTTTTAAGTTCAATCGTTTCTGAGAACCATATATTTTTTAGTGATGCAAAGGCGCCTTGAGCTTTTCTTATTCGGTTAACTACATCATCTTTCGCGCCGCCATCTGTTGTTAAAACACTGCCTAGATATTCGAACCGTTTAACATCGTCTATTTGTTGGTTATATATTTTGAAGTACGTCTCATTATTTGTATTGATCCTCATAGTCTTAGTTTTTCCAGTGTTTATTTTTAGCCCAAGTCTTAGCGATTCATTTGATAATTTATCAATCTTTGCTTGCATGTCTGTGTACGTATTTGTTATTAGAACTGCATCGTCTGCGTATTCCAGATCTCCTAACTTATCAAACATTCTCCAATTTATGCCAGTAGGGTTAATATCCAGGGTTTCGAATACCATATCCAGAACTGTGATAAAGAGTAGTGGAGATAAAGCGCAGCCTTGACGAACGCCGCTGGTGGTGAAAAAAGGTTCACTTAAACTTCCATCATGCAAAACTCTGCAAGAAGTTCCATGGTAGGTATTTTTTAAAATGTTGATTATCTTTTCAGGTATTCCCCTCGATAGGAGAGCTTGTCATATATATTTCCGACTGAGCGCATCAAAGGCTTTTTCGTAATCTATAAATGCTAAGAATAGCGGTGCATTATATTCGGAGGACTGCTCTATTATAATTCTTGTAGTGCATATATGATCGATGCATGAGTTTCCTGCCCGAAAGCCTGCTTGGTTTTTACGTATCATACTGTTCAAGTGCTCTGCTATTCTATTTAGTATAATTTTATTGAAGATTTGAGCAATAGTTGGAAGCAGTGAAATTCCTCTCCAGTTATCGCATTTCTTTTTGTCTCCTTTCTTTGGCAGCTTGACAATAATAGATTCTTTCCATTCTTGTGGTATAACCTCTTCCCTCCATATGCGCTGGAAGAGCGGGTAAAGTTTGTCGGAGATAACATCTGCACAAGCCTTATAACACTCTGCCGTAATGCCATCGTTCCCTGGCGCTTTTCCATCTTTAAAAGAAGATATTGCGTTTTTTATTTCATCTGGCTATGGATAATCAGTTGAAATAAAAACATATAGTAAAGGTATATATTTTACCAGGAAATTCTATAAATCTCATTATATTTTGTGAATTCCAAATGCCTTTCCAACGATATATAATAACCCAGTAAAAAATTTCCAAAAAGGTAAGGAGGTTTGTAATCAAGCATTTTGGGCAGAACGCATTCCTTACTATTACCTACTCGATTCTTTTAATTGATTATTTTTTTATCGAAGAACTATTTACTTTCTATTTTTAAGAACTACATACATAAGTACTTAAACAAAAAAAGAATAACTAGTTCAATAGAAAAAAATAAGAAGTACTTACACTAAAAAAAAGAAGTAGTTCCATATTAAAAATAGTAACTATTTCATATGTAACTAGTTACAATTTAAAAAAAAAGTACTTCTAATACTGTCACAAACATGTGTGAACATGTGACTAAGGAGACCTTAAAACGCTTAATTCCTTTTTGAATTCTCGTTAAATTGAAATAGGAATAAATTATATAAATTATTAATTGAATTTATATTTTATGTAATTTTAATAAAACTTAATGTAATGCTTTGCATAACACACCGTTCTAAAGATATCAAAAATTAATTTAATAGATCAAATGTAGAGCCACTCCAAAATCATAAATCTAAACTAAAATTAAGGAATTCATTCTTTAAAGTCAACATGATAATTTTTCTAAAACAATGAATAAAAAAGAAACAATTCAACTAAAACATTAAAAAAAACTAAATTTTTAATGCAAATAAAAATTTGTTTGAAAAATATATAAGACAAATTCTTTAAAATTGTATAACTTCTTTTTTAAAAATGAGGAACTACTTCCAATAACGTCCTTTTCTTAAGAAAAAGTATATGATTACTTCTTGAGTACAAAAATTTATACATATAAATTAGTAACATTGTTACGAGGGCGGCTCAATAAGTCCGTAACTTTTTGAATGAAACACAGTTGTTTTTGCAAACAAAAAAATTAATTTTTCAACATAATCTTCTTTTAGCTCAATAAATACACTTGGTCCAACGTTTCTCCAATTTTTGTATCCCTTCCAAAAAATAGGATTTTTCGAGGTCCATAAAATAGGCATTTGTTTGATCAATAATTTCATCGTTGGAGCTAAATTTTTTTCCACCGATCCATTTCTTTAGGTTTGGAAATAGGAAATAGTCACTGGGGGCTAAATCCGGAGAATATAGCGGATGAGTTACCAATTCGTAGCCCAATTCATGGAATTTTGCCATTGAGACTGCACACGTGTGCACCCGTGCATTATCTTGATGAAAACGAACTTTTTTCTAGGCCATATGCAGTCGTTTTTTTAAATCCTCATTAAATCGGTCCAATAAGTTGGCATAATATTCGCCGTTTATTGTTTTTCTCTTTTGAAGGTAATCGATGCGGATTATCCCCCGTGCATCCCAAAAAACTGTTGCCATCACCTTATTGGCCGACAAACTTACCTTGGCCTTCTTCGGAGCCGGATCACCCGGAGAAACCCATTATCATTTGTACTTGTGCGACCACAACGAAAGTCAGTAAACCATTCTTTTACCATTGAAATCGATGGTGCAGAGTCCCCATAGTATTTATCAAGCTTTTCCTTGGTTTGATTGACGGTTGTTTTTCGCAAAAATAATGTCTAATGAGCACTCGAAATTCACTTTTTTCCACGAGGTTTTATGTTTTGAACAGCTGTTAAACGCAAAGTAAATGACGGAACTTGCTCAAAATTTGACAGTAGTCTATTAACAGGTGGTACTTGATGGGAGCAGTGTTGCATTTCATATAACTACGAGGGAAGTTCTAAAAGTCAGGAACTTATTGATCCGCATTCGTATTTTCTTTTAAGTAAATAATTACTTTGTAATTGAGTTCATGCTTTCTGGTTAAAATTTAAAGAATTGATTACAATACTACTTGCTTTTTTGACTCTATCGTGGGAATGTGTTTGGTATTGCAGTTATTAAATTTGGCAATGAGATATGTAAGCAAGTGTTTGCATCACCTTCTTTTTGGAATGTAGTAATTTTTTCCTGGGAATAAGCAAATTTCATAAAAATTATCGTAGAAATACGCAAAAACGTATTTTAAAAGCACTTTCTACCAAAAATTAAAAAAATTCTAAATCAAAATTCTAAATAATTTTAAAGGAGGGAAAACGTGTTTTAAAATTATCCAAAAAATTTGAAAAACAAGTATTTATTATTAATTTTTTTTTGTAAATCTAAATTAGCTTATAAAATTGATAAATAATATATAACATATGGTAAAAATACACATTGAAATAGTAAAATCCAAATAACTGGTTGCAGAACAACTGATACTGTAGTATAACATGTTCTAATTTCTGTTCTGCAACTGGTTCTTTTTATATGGAGTTTGTCCTATTTGCAATAGGTTCTTTAAATCCAAACAAGAACAGGTTGCTTTAGAACCGGTTTTAGAACCAGTTAAATAACTGGTTCTGGGAAAGTGATGCGCATTTCAAATACATTTCATTACCCAGTAAAAAAAGCTGCTTACATGCAAGCAGGTTTGTAAGGGAGCAAGCAGAAAGGAATCCCTTACAAACCTGCTTCATATGGATGATTTTTATATGGCGAATTCCCACTTGGAAGCATTACTTTTTCGCAAAATAAGCGCGGATTTCAACGCTTATAAAAAGCAGCGATTTCATGGGTATCAGTAAAATCACATTTCATGTCTACATTATTACGATTAAAGTAATAATATGAATATACATAATTTATTCTACATAAAATTCTACAGATATAAGTTTTTTGTTGTTAAAATTTTTGACATATAATTGTTTTATTTTTTTACCGCTCCGCGTGCTAGCTCTTCAGAAACAGTTAAATGACTAAGCATTTTTTATTTCAAACTCGAAAACATCAAACAAAATCGGAAATCACTCGGAAAAGTTCTAACAGATCGTTTATAATCCACGATATGGAACTTTCTGCATTACAACCTGCATCATTGTAAGGGATTAGGGTAAGCTGCTAACAACCTGTTAGGGAAAACAGTAAGCGCAAAATTTTTGTTTGTTTATTTTTCTACGAAATTTATTCGTTTCTTTTGCTGCTTCTCAATATTATGTAATAGTAAGCACTTACATCAGCGCATTTGTTTTATCCTGCTTCCAAAACCACGAAAATTTTTTACTGGGTAGATACCAAATTTTTGTATAGTTTCTTTGGAAGGAATAAGAAAAAAAGTGCGCAAATTATGGGGTCATATTTGATCCCACTTTTTAAAAATTAAATAAAAGATTGGGCATCTAAAAAAAACATAGGTCTCTTAATTTTTGATTCTTTATAACATATCCAAATTTTATTTCAAACGGCGTTATCCCATGAACTTACTTTTCTTACTACATAGTTCTATGATCTATATATCTAGATCCAAAAATACCCCCACTTTGCAATTTGCCGCTACTGTAGAGAAGGAAATTATCTTTAACATATATTTTTTTTAATTTTTGAAAAGGTAATTTTCAAAGATATAGCCTCCCGAATTATAGGTCAAGAAAGGTGATCTTTGACCTTTCCAAATAAAAAATCATGTTGTATATCAAATCACAGGTAATTTTAGAACCTTTCAAATGCGATCTTGGTGAGTCTTGGCTATAACAGTTTTCAAGAAAATGGCAATTGATTAAGTACAACTTTGTACATTTGCTTAGTTTTTTCCGACAGCCATTTCGCGTTTAATGTTGGCTCTGAGTTCTTCCAACGTCGTCGGCTTGTTGGCATATACAAATTATTTAAAGTAGCCCCAAAGAAAAAAATCTAGAGGAGTTAAATCGCACGCACGAGGCGGCCAATTGTCTGGTCCGTTTCTTGAGATAACACGCTCACAAAACTTACTATTCAATAAATCGATTGTAACCTGTTCTGTGTGGCTTGTGGCACCGTCCTGTTGAAACCACATGTCGTTCAAGTCCGTGGTCGGTAATCATGGCGCGATAACGGTCGCCATTCACAGTAACGTGACGATCGTTATTGTCGATGAAAAAATTTGGCCCAATTTGTGTAAACCAAGATCCTTACGCAAAATTCGCCATAAAGTAGTCTTGGCGATGCCCAGTTCTTGAGAACTCCGCGGAATCGACTAATTTGGATCGTTTGCTACGAACGCCTGAACGGCAGCGATATTTTCGGCACTTCGACTAACCCGTTGTCTCACTGGCACGGCAGCATCACACAATGAATATGTAGACTCAAATTTTTGCACTAAACTTGTTATTGCTTGTCTACTAGGGCGAGAATAACGACCGAAAATTGGAGTTAACGCTCTAAAAGTTGCGGTCACCGACTCCGAATTTTGGGAGTACACTTTTATAATTTGCATACGTTGTTCATTCGTGTACTTTACCATGATGAAAATGTTGAGTTTTGAGAAAAAGTTTGAAGAAAAAGTTCCTGAAAAAAAGGAAAGTAACAGTTAGATGATCAGTGAAATAGTGCGTTCACAAATTAAATTCAAAGTTGTCAAGTACCTATTGGAAAACCCTTTACTATGTAATTGTATCAGATTAGATCTACTGTCATACAATTATTCGGATATTATTATATAAAAAATATTATTTTTTTTTTTTACTTGGGAATATTAAATTATGTATTCAAAGTTGCAATAAGTTTTTTAAAAACTAAAAACAACTTTTGAAAAATTTGAATTTGGTCTATTTATTTTTTAGTGGCCTAGCTGTGATTCGATCACAGGGCCTCAGGCACATGTATTATTATATATGCAGTTATATATAACAGCGTGTAATTATATCGTATACGATAAGGAAATATTTATGACATGGAAATCATATTTTAAACTTTTTTTTAATCTTGGTAATCATGGTAATATATCATTTATCATTTTAATTAATATATGTATAAGACTGTGCTAGAATTGGAAACATATTTTTTTTTAATCAGCGGATACCCAACGGATAAACCTAATTCGAGTATGCTAAATTCAGTGATTCTAATCAATTTTCTTTATTAGCTCTTAAAAAAATAGATATTTAAGTTTGAAAATTATGGTCCCAAGCACCCCATAAAACTCAATTTTCAGATTTTTGGACATTTTATTTTTACCCACATTGTTTTATATTCTTCCAAGTAGCTTTGTGTTTAAAGTTACCAAAATCGGCCAAGCAGTGAGTAAAAATGCAGCTGTGAGTGAAAATGTGAGGGCACCTTAAAATTTCCATAGAAAATTGTACATTTTATTATTTAGCATCAATGCATTTTTGTATGTCGAATTTGTTTAGGAAAGACTATGCAGCCAATTTTTATACATAAGTTTAATAATAAATCAAGCTTTAATAAGATGTATGTAAGAGCATTTAGCAAAGTGTAGCTCATATTTAAAATAATTGCCAAAATTTTGACATACTGCTTAAAAACATTAAATGCTTCAGATGAACAAATTTCAAATGCGCGAAAAGAAACTTAAAATTTAATAAGAGAATTAGAATTTGCATTTTCTTTCCAAAAAGGTACAACACTATTATATTTTATAGTAAAATATATTCCTAGGACTATGTTTTATTTTCATTTCCATAAATCAGTGTTGTCAAAGGAAGTGACTTCTGTCGTAATTTTCAAACATTTCTAATAACAAAATATCCAAAAAATTTTTAAATTATTATATTTTGGCATCTAAGTTTTAGAATAATATAACTTTTTTTTGCCGAAATTCAAATATTTGAAAAAACTAGTTATGATGTGGTCGTGCACTACGATTTTCCATTTGGGAATTGCTGCTGTCTTCTTTCTATAAATTAAATATTTTTCTAAAAAGTGTTATTAAAATATATAAAAAATTGTATTTTCTAATGAATTATATGGAAACCTTGGAGCATTAGATTTTACATTTTTTTTTTTAAATATTTGTAAAGTCAAGACCTCAAATTATCACATTTTTCATTAAATTAAATTTTTCATTAAATTTCATAATTTCATAAAAAAAACTCATTCGATTTTATAAATTACTTCTTAACAAATTTAATGAAAATTTTCTTTATAGCTATGAAATTATTTCAAAGACTTAATTTTTTTATTTTTTCATAAAAATTTCACAATTTCATTAATTTTCATACATTTCAAACTTTAGTTTTAAGATTTAATTCTTAAGTGTTCAACATATTTTATAAGGTGCTTTATTATTTTAATGTTGCCTCTTATTAATTTTGGACTTCGTGAAACTGTTTAAAAACTCATATGAAAGGGTTCATTGCATTCGTTCTACACAGAGAAAATTTTCTTGGACGAGTTTTAATGAAAATTTTCACAAAGTGAAAGAAAAATTTTGGTGTGAATACAAAATGAATGAACAATTTATTAAACTTTATGATGAAAATTTCATTGCTACACTCAAAAAAATAAGTTAGTAGAATAGTTAGTAAAACGTCTTGTAAATCAGGTATACTATTTTTTAGCAAAATTTTTTTGCTAAAATCGTGTTTTCAGCTAAAATTTTTGTTATACTTATTCAGCACTTAACTGTTTTATACTAATGCTTTACTAATATACTAATGTTTTACTAATTAATTTTGCTAAAAAAAATTGTGCTGATAAGCACATTAATAGTGTGGACGACAACCAGATTGAAAGATATACGCAGAATGAAGTAGATGTCGCGGCATGTCAAGATGTAGTAGAGAAGAGGAAAAGAGATACTAAAAAGTACAACTCTAATAAGACATATAAAAAAATCAACCATGGAAGTTTTTGTATCTCTTTTTCATACATAAAACAAAATTGAGGATTAAAACAACTTTTTCTTATTGCAAAAAAGGGTTGTTTTTTTGTTTCGTTTGTTTTTGTTTATTTTTTCGTTTCGTTTCTATAATTATCTTCGGCAGTTGCGTCCTTTAAACGATAGCATCATTTAGACAACCATTGATGTAAGTAATTGAAAGAAAATTTTTGTTATGTTATATATATTTATTTCTATATATTTTCAGATATTAAATTAATTCATGTCGTCAATGTGAGAAAATGAAAATTTTTATATTTCGTTATTATAGTAAATTATTTTTAAACGAATCACAAAAATATGTTTTATGATTTTCAGCAAATAAATTAACTAAATTACAATTTTTTACAAATTTTTTGCGTTTTTTTTTAGTCTACTAAAATTCAGCAAAAAATTTATTAGTTTTTAGCAAGGGTTTTTTAAATCTAATCTACTAAGTGTTAGCAAAACTTTTGCTGAATCTACAAATTTTGTTGCTAAAAATCAGATCGCTGATTTTCAGCAAAAGATTTTTCTGACATTAGCAACTTTTTTGCAAGCATCCTCCTGACTAAAATTTTGCTGACTCAGCAAAATTTTTTGCTGACTTTACAAACTTTTTTTTTTGAGTGTATCATGCAGATAATTTTCTCCGTGTAATGCATTTTCCAAGCCATTCATAAAGAGTTTTATTAATTAAGCAGTTTTATGAAACTGTTTCATAAATTTTATAAACGCTTCATGATTCATAAGCTTTATAAAGATTTTCATTAAATTTACAAACATTTCATAAATATTGACTTTAATGAAACCTGTTGCATAGATTTTATATAAACTTTCAATGGACGAGTTCCAGTGACAATTCATTACCGAAGTGAAGATAATTCGTTCAGTGTAAAGTGCAGAATGCCTAACATATATGTATTTGCAATACGAATACATACATATTTTAAAATATGTATAGTCTAAATAAATTTGAATCAATGTCCGTTGCATTTTAAACACTCCAGCATGACTGACATCTACATGTCAAATAACAATATTTATTTAAAATGCATATCTGTGTATTATTGTCAACACTCATACACAGGTGGCGGTGTAATTCTAATTCAGTTGAAATTTCGCTCAACTTGTCTAATTGCATGTGTGTGTGTATTGAAACTGTTTAAAGTGGTTTTGTATTTCTCTTCCAAGTGGAACTTAATTGTTTGACTGAGTAAGTTTCTTTCTCTTTAACTAACTAACCCATACCACAATAATCCACTAAGAAAAGTATCTATGTGTGTGTGAATAAATATGCTGGCTTATTTGAATGTGTAGGTTAAAAAGAGAGAGATACCAATAAAGTCGCATAAGAATATTTATACTCGTTTCTTATTTTTGTTATTTTAAATTAAAATGTTTATTGGAATTTTAAGTTGAATATTTTTTTTTCAATTCTTATAAAATATCTTAAAAATCCGATAGATACAAATATTTTCAAAGGGGAAAATCTTTTGTGGTTAAAAATCTTTAACAAGGAAAACAAAATTGTAATCACCTTTTTAAATTTCTAACAGAAAAGTTTTCGTTATGCAACACTTAAGAAAATTGATTATTTTTGTTGTAATTTTTTTGTAATTTAAAACTTTTAGTATTATATAAAAACTGCTTCTTGAATTCAGATTTTAAATTTGGTATAATAATGTCATCAGCTAATAACTGTAATTGCAAAAAAGTTCTGTTAAATTTTTAAACTTTTTTAATATATATCCGTTTTTGTTTTTTATACTATGTTTCCACTTACGTGTTTTGAAGAAAACCTGTGTATTGGTAAAAAAAAATAAATGCATGCGAAAACATGTACAAAACATGTTTTATATCAAAACACTAACAAAACACCTTCAGAGGAAATGTAGTATTAAACTCTAAATTTACATTTTTCGTTTTCATTAAGGGGTTTACAAGCTTTCGAATTTTTTTTTTAATTATCTGTTAAATTTTTAAAACTATTTTAATACATATCCGTTTTTGATTTTTATACTATGTTTCCACTTACGTGTTTTGAGCAAACCTGTGTTTTGGTAAAAAAAACAAATGTATGAGAAAACATATACAAAACATGTTTTATTTCAAAACACTTACAAAACACGTTCAGTGGGCCCGTAGTAAATTTACATTTATCGTTTTCTTTAAGGGGTTTACCAGCTTCAGCTTTTTTTAATCTTTTTTCTATATGCTATGAAAATTTTGGAGTTAATATCTCAGAAATAAAAAAAGTTACAGCTTGTTAAACAAACTTCTTGCCTTATATTTTACATGAGCCATATTTACTTCAATTGTTTTCTTTCTCAAAATAAGAAAAAATTCGGGCGCTACTGTGTTAAAGTTCCTAGAGTAGAGATACTTTTAAGTTTTTGCCTAGTATTTTTTAAAAAAATAAAAAACTACGATTTTGTTTTTTTGGTGTTTTTTTTTAATTTTTAAGTCTACCATTGCATCATTTTAATGCAAATTAATCCGGCTACGTTAGAGACGAAAGAATTTATGCTTGTATGGAATATAATTAATTTTCTTTCTCAGATGAGTACACAAGGCTCATCGATGGCACCTGATTTTGATTTAAAAAAAAAGGGTATATAATGAAATGTTTACCAGGTTTGCCTTGGTAGCCCGAATTCGAAATTATAATTTTTAGAATAATAACTAATATTGTGTTTTTCTATCGCAAAAAGGATTTTTTGAATAAACCCTTTTTATTAATTGCTTAAATATTGTCGTTTTTTTTGATTTCTAAAGCAGGTAAACCCCTTAAAGAACTTATATATTCTTATCTCAGACTTATTATTAGATGTAAGTCTTAAGAACAAAATTTATCGAATTTTTTAATTTTTAAATGCTTTTTCAGGAATACATCATACGAAAGTATTGTAATAATATTTATAATTTTTAAGAAAAAATAACGCCAATTGAAAAAATTCGTTTAAATTATTTACCACACAAGTGTGGAATGTCATAAATTACCATAAAACAAGCATGGCGTTTAAAAATATTTCGTACACTCAAAGAAAAAAGCCTGAAATTTTAGCTACAACAGCAAATAGGACATGAATTTGCGCCAGCAGAATTTGCCATCAAGTTGGGAATCACAGTCTGCTAAATTCGGGTGAACTAAATTAAAATTGACAGTTGTAGTTAAATTAACTGAGAATTTAGCTAATTTAACAGAATTTGTAAGCTAAATCAACAGAAAATTTCTGCTAAAAAGCTTTTTCCATATTTATTACCGGGAATATAAGTAGTTAATAAAGAGTGCTTCTTGGGAACGAAGTAACGATTTTTGGTCCATTTTGCAAGATATAACATATTTTATGATTACAAAATAAAAATATTAGAAAACAACGCCATCTACAAGTGCGACTGATAGCGGAGACACAAAAAAAATAATGTTTTGAAAACAATGGTGGTTAACTGCCAAACTTTGTAAATTTGAGAATTACGAATTGTTAAATTTTAGTTCGAAAAATTAGTTCAAATACGGATGAAATTTTTTTTTGCGATCCCACTAATTACTAATTACTAATTACTTTAGCTAAATAATTGATTACAACGATAACAACAGAGAAAATTATCCCAACTGAATTAGAACCCGTTAACAGACTTTTGCATTAATTTTTTTTATGAGTGTATAAATATATATATTTCTTTTTGTTAAAATGAGACTACAAATATAATTAAAATATTTACAGTCAAATCATGCATTTGAAAAATTCAAATTTGTTTGAATGTGGCTGGTTGAAATTATAAACGATAACGACAAAATGACAGATTCAAGTGCATCCATTTGTTACCCAAAATTCATTATACAATTTAGGATGCAGTCTGTAGCTCTTGATAAAAAAAAACAATTTGAGTGTAAAGAATGTCAATAGTGTTTATATCTCAAGAAAATTTGTATATCATAAGTGCAATAATGTTAATGAAAACATACTCACTCATAATCATACATATGAAAAATTATACAAAAGTTATTTTTAATTGCATACATTTGACAAAATTTGTTAATACACTCATAAAAAAGGCCGTACAAATAGTTAAAAATTCAGCTACGACAACAGAAAATAGTACTTGAATTTGGGCCAGCACAATTTTCAATGAAGTTGAGAATCACAGTCTGCTAAATTTAGGTGACCTAAATTTTAGAAGAACTAAATTTTGGCTGAAACTTGTAGTTCAATTAATTAAGAATTAACCCTCTAACCAGCTAGTCCGCCACCAGGCGGGGTATTTAAAATTGACCATAAGTGCGCCAAATGAGTGATTTATAATATTTCGATCACAAAATATTTTGGGAAGTTATTTTGTGTGTGGCTGGCACGGTTTGGAAGCAAAAGAGCGTAAAATAAAAATTTCGTAAAATTTCAAAAAATGAAATACACACATTTATAAAAAATCTTGGAAACATATTTATCTTGACGGGACTCCGTTGATAATAAACACAAAGTAAGATTAAAGCTTAACATTTTAAAACCTGCCCTATTTTTGGTATAAGGGCATACAGGATTCCAAAAGGACACCTGTAATGATATCGTCTTAACTTGAAAAAGTACACTGAGAGAAATATCCTTCATTATAATTATGAAACCATTTTATAAAATTTTTTTTTGTAGATTTAATGAAGAATTTCGTTATATTCAAGAAATTTTATTAATTTTAAGAAATATTTCATAAACTTGTTTTCATAAAATTTTTTAGTTTCATAAAAAAAATTTTCATTCGATTTCATAAATTATCTCTTCATAAATTTAATGAAAATTTTCTTTATAGCTATGAAATTATTTCAAAGACTTAATTTTTTTATTTTTTCATAATAATTTCATAATTTGATTAATTTTCAGACTTTAGATTAAAGATTTAATTTTCAAGTGTTCAACATTTTTTATAAAGTGCTTTATTATTTCAATATGGCCTTTTATTAATTTTGGACTTCTATGAAATTGTTCAAAAAATTATATGGAGCGGCTTATTGGCTTAGTTTCAATGCATTTTTAAAGTCATTTATGAAGAGTTTTTTAATTGAAAGATTTTCTTAATATTAAAAAAACTTTATGAAACTGTTTTATAAATTCCATAAGCGCCTCGTTGTCATAATGATTCATTAGTTTTATGAAGATTTTCATTAACTCTACAAACATTTCATAGGCATTGACTTTGATGAAACCTCTTTCATAGACTCTATACTCTAATTAATTTCTGTTGAAATTTACCCAACTTATAGTAGGAAACTGTACTCCTACTATAAATAGGGTAAATTTACTCTATGTGTGTAAATGAAAAAAATACATACATTACGTGTAAGTTGGTTAACAAAAAGTGTGTAAATGTACTATGCAAGTGCGTAAAAATGTAATTAAATTTAGAAATAAATGAATAATTTTACTGAATTTTTAAGTAAAAAAACATGCTTTACTTGTAAATATACGGATAAAATGTGTAAAAATACATTTTTATATGCGTAAAAACCCCCTAAAAATGCGTATATTTACATAGCGGTAGGAAATAAAAACAGCCCAAAAAATGTTTCAAATAAAACAAAAAATTAATTTTTAGAAAGAGTTTTATTAATGTGTTGTATAATAATAAATTTAAAAATAAATATTTGTATATAAGTGGTTGTACATACGTATACAGAGCTTTAAAGACTGAATTCTATTTTGAAAAAATCAAATCTAATTTTTTAAATCGAATGATTTTTTTTCTTAATCAATCGTAGAGAATTCATTCTTTGAAGTTCACTAGTGGGGAATTCAAGCAATTTAGCACATTCGATATTATCAATTATTGAATTCAATCATTTGGAATTCAATCGTTGGGAAGTCAATCGTTGGGAATTCAATCATTGCGAATTCAATAACTGAGAACTCAATCGATTTACAATTTGCCGAAATCGGAGAAACTGAAAAACATCGCCAGAATTGAAAAAATCGCTAAAATTTAAAAATATCGTTAAAATGGAGAAAATCCCCAAAAATTTGAAACAATCTCCAAAATTGAAAAAATCGCCAAAAATGTTAAAAATCACTGAAATTGAAAAAAATCGACAAAATTTAAAAAATTCTCCAAAATTAAAAAAAAAATCACAAAAATTTGTCAAAATTGGAAAATTGTCAAAAGTAAAAAAATCGCCAAAATAAAAATATATCGCCATAAATGAGAAAAATTGCTAAAAGTGAAAATAACTTCAAAATTTAAAAACGGTAAAAGTAAAAAATCACGAAAATTTAAAAAAAATTACCATAATTGATAAAAAAAATAGCTCAAATTAGAAAAAGTTGTCCGTGTCATTTATTTATCTCTGTTAGTTTTTGAAACATAGGCGATGTTTAATATACTCTTTTTTATGTGCGATGCTTACTTTTCGAGAAAAACGGGATTTACGAATCCAGCCAATCAAATCGAAATTCAGGATCGTTGTAGGGGTAATGGGGTTAAGTTTTTTTTCCTCCAGCTCCATTAGTTTTCGAAATATGTACCTTTTAAAAATCGACTAAATATAAACCATAACTCAAAAAATAAAAGTGCTACTGGAAAAATGTTTGCACCGGTGTTCAAAACTCAACGCCAATACCAGTCATAAATTTCGACCTGATTGGCTAAGTTCTTAGATCGCGTTTTTCTCGTTATTTAATTTTTGGCTGAAAAGTTTCAATCGACGAGTTCCAGTGACAATTTTCATTAAAGCTATGAATAAATTCATTACAGAAGCTAAGATAACTCTCGGCTTTTTATGAAATTTGTCAAAAAGATTATATTAGGTATTGTTAGCAAAACCTTAAAGTTTAATCAATAAATGTTGAAGTTAAGGTACGTTTTCGCTCAAACCTATTAATCATAAATTTCGCACCATTCCTGTCTTCTTTGAAGACCAAAATTATTCTATTTATATAAAAAAAATTTTGTTTTCACACTAGCTCAAGTAATATTTTTTACGGTTTTATTAGTTTTTTGTTTTCAAATGTATACATCGAGATTATTTTAATATTATTTTCAATTTATTTACAAAAATAATGCATATTTGCAAAAATTAAGGGTTGTAATACAGTTTCTTTATTTTTAATGTAAATGTCAGTCTTTTGTATAACAAATTTAATTTTGTACTAACCTTGTAGTTCATTTAAAAAAACAAACCACATCAAATGACTGTTTTATGATTTTACATTAATTTTTTACATTCGTTTTGTGTTATTTAAAGAAATAAAAAAATAAATGTTTGTTTAATTTTTACTACAATTATTAGTAGTTTTTTGAACAGTAAAAACAAATGAAAAATGTTTGTTGAATTTAATGAAATGTTAGTCGTCCTTTCTGCAAGTTAAATTTGTTGTCTTTACTTACATAATATCCTAACGTATTTTGTATAAAGAGCTAATCAGAAGCCGAAGTGTTAGAAAAGCTATAGCCTCCTGTGTGTTGTTGCTGTTTTCAATATAATATTTACCAAAAAGATTATGCTGATTTTACTACTTTTTTCCGCAACGTAATTTTGAACTTATTTTTAGTGACTCTATCTACTATTTGTAAAGATTTATTTCTATGAGTGTGATGAAAAGCGATTACTAGTTGTAATGGCTTTGCTATCTTAAAATATAACTAACTAAATATATATGATTCTGTATTTACAGATATTTAAATGACAATCAACATTATGGTTGGTACCAGAATCGACAAGTTTCCCTAAAAGTCTTGCATCATATCAAAAAAAGGTAAGTTGACTTAAACTTTTAAAAATTCTACCAAAAGAGTAGTTCTTTGCTCCACTCTTCATATATTTATGACATGATTCATAGATTTTCATAAAATGTAACGTTTCATAGTATTTATGAAGCA
This sequence comes from Delia radicum, assembly GCA_021234595.1. NCBI lineage: Eukaryota > Metazoa > Arthropoda > Insecta > Diptera > Anthomyiidae > Delia > Delia radicum. The sequence continues at coordinate 147,187,059 of CM037851.1, read as the reverse complement.
TTTTATAAAAATCAAAATCAAATATATCATATTTATTAAATGTTTCACTACACTCAAACAAAAGTCAGTAAAGTTATCAAAAAAGTTAGTTAATTCAGCAAAATTTTTGCTGGGAGGATCCTTGCAGAAAAATGGCTAATATGCTTAAAATCAGCTCACTGTTTTTAAGCATATATAATTATATCTAAAATCACTTAGAAAACATTGTTCATATGGTACCAGATGTAATTAAATGTGGCTTTGTATTAGACCATATATAATCATATCTGAATTCAATTAAAAAATATCCAAAGCATTGGATCTCATATATTTGTATATAATTTTGTATGACACAAAATATGACTTTATAAAAAATTATAAAAAATATGTTTTCTGTAAAGTAAGAAAACATTTTTGATGGAAGGATTTTTGCAGAAAAATTACTAATATCAGCAAAAATTTTGGTAAATTTACAAAATTTTTTTTCTTTTGCTAATATTAGCAATTTTTCTGCAATGATCCTACCAGCAAAAATGTGTCTGACTTTACTTACATTTTTATTTTAGTGTACCCATATTGTCTATGAAAATTAACTGTGCGATTTATTCGTAGTATTTGATATACTAATATGAAATCAATAGAAATTAAAAAATAATTAATTAATGAATGAATTAAAAAATAACACAGCGAATTTATTTTTTTCTATTTCAAAATTAAAATTTATGAAAATTTTGCCTACTTAAGTAACCAGAGATAATGACAAATAAAATTTTTGAGTTAGCAAATTTGTATGAATGCAATAAATGCATGTTAAGGATTTTAAGAAAATTGTTTGAAAAAAACTGTATCGTTTAAAATATTTAGCGAAATGTTAGCTGAGTAAGTCTTTATTTTCAATAAAATAAAATTTGCTGAAATAAAAGGAAAATTTTGTAGATATTTTCTGTATTTATCTTACTAATATTTAGCTAAAAAATCTACTAACTTCAACAGTTTTTCTGCAATTTCAATTTTAACTAATTTTTGACAGCGTTTTCTGCTGTTTTTATATGTGTATTTCTATTAGTGTATAAACAAATTATACTTATTAGCTTCAGAAATGAGAAGCGACAATAAAAATACAATTTGTCAAACAATAACAAGGGACAACATACACTTACAAGTATATTTGGCGCCAAATATGATTTAATGGATGGTTGGCTACTCAAAAGTCAGTACTTATAATGATATGAATTATAACAAGCCACAGTGGGGTGTATCACAAATATTTTGGAAATATTTCAGCCATTTCTTTTAGCTGATTGGATTGTCATAAAACTTCACATAGTCATAATCAACGTAATTTCAAGCTTAAGTTTCAAAGTAGCGTCCACTACATACATCAGTCATGCAAAAATTGTAAGAGCTTACCATTTATATATATATCAACCGATTTTCAAAAATAATACATTTCTGTAATCTGCTTGTAATTTTCAATAATAAATTCGCTCATTCATGTGGGTTACCTCTTAAAGTTCAAAAGTTATCCGCATTTGAATATCAAAATTTTTAACATTTTCAGTAATCTGGTGCGGTTTTTTTGCCTATTTTAATGGAAAATCAAGTTTGAATGCTTTGAAAAGTGTTGGCGAAGATAACAGCAAGTTATTTACTTAAAAAAAAAAAATTGAAGGACATATCACGCTTAAAATAAAATAAAATTCTTCTAAAGTTGTAAACGTAATTAGTAATTTTTTGGTGAAAAAGTTAGCAAGACTTTTTTCTCCAGATTAAAAGTTTCTTCAGGAACACACATAGTGTTTATACTTTTTCTGAAAGACTACTACATATAGTTATTTTTTATGAAAATTACATTCCCCAATTGGATATTGTTCTCCCTCCAGACCCTTACGAATTAGAACATTTATTTACTGAAATTTAAATTTTAACAAATTTTTTCTCTGAGTGCACCACCTAAATTGGAAAATACAAAAAAACAAACGCGGCAGGTGCTCCAATTTATTCCAAATATGATAGCAAAATACTTTTTTAAAAAAGCTTCAAGTGTGGACAATACAGCAATAAATGTAAGAAATCCCATTTTAGGAAATTTTTTAAATATTTTTAGGAATTGTGGGATTTCCTCTAGCATCATAACTTTTTTTTCTGTTTTAATAAAAACAATAGCAAGGTGCAGTTTATTATTAAAGTTCATTACAATAAGTTCGTTAACAAATATTCTATAGCAAAATAAACGTTTAATATTTTTACAAAAATTAAAAACAAAATTTTTTTGACGGATATCCGAAAGTTTTATCCGTTACGGTTGAAACTTGCCACATAATATTTAGATCTGTTTAATATTTAGACATTGCTTACATACAAGGTTTATTTAGCTGTAAATTAAACCATTTAAATTTTCAGTTTCTATGACATTGTAGGTAAACTAAGTCTGAATAACAACCGATTTTCTTCAAATTAGTCAAATCTTCGTGGTATCTGATCGAAATATTATGCATCAAGTTTCAACCGAATCGCATGAAATTTTCTACTATTTTTGAACATTTTTTATTTTAGTTTTGTGAATAAAATGTGAGTAAAAAATGGTCGAATTCAAAGGAATCTGGGCGAGAACAATATATATAGTAGTCTTTCAGAAAAATATGCGCACTATTGCAGGTCGATTTGTAGGGAGGCAAAATCGCTCAATGTACAAGGAAAATCGTATTCTAGGGATCAAAATAAGAAACTTTTGATGAAGGAACCATACCCCTAAAACGAATTCTGATGTCCCGAGTTTTGACCTGTTGGGTTAAATTTTGAAAAAGCCCAAAGACCCGCCCTAATGCACACTATATAAGTTTCTGAATATACTTTTAATCTGGAGGCAAAAGAGTCTTTGCTACACTGAAAAAACAATTTACCTATTTTTTTTAATTAATCGATGTGTTGAAAATTTTAAAAGCTGTCAATTAAAAATTAATTGAATCAATTTAGTATTTGCTCAAATTCGGAACTTACTCAACATTTTTTTATACTTTCACTCGAAATATATTGTTATTACTTTTTGTAATATATATATGATTGTTTCTGATAAATTTGTTTGTATTAGTAATAAAAATTTTAAATTAATTTCAATACGATTTTATTAATTCTCATTAGGTTTATTACTTTATTAAGTTATATAATTTAATTTCACTGGTTTAAATCTGAATATTAATTTATTCTACAACATTATTCGTAAATTTGATAATATAGTTTGCAAAGTTAAATTTTGTTTAATAAAAATGTAACCATTTTTTTAACCAAAAAAAAAAATCTAAAAATAAAGTAAAAAGTATTTAAAAAAAATACCCTGGTTTTAATAAACGGGCTAATTTCTGCAAAAAAATATAAGTTTTTTTTGGTCATACTCCCTGCGTTATAATAGAAAGAAAAAACTAATTTCTGTGTAAATTTTAATGTTTTCTAATTTTAGCTGAGTAAATAAATTTGCTAACTAGATTATAATTCAATGATATAAAGTTAAAGCTATAAAATACATTTGGTATGGCAACAACACTTTATCAAATTGTTTTTTGCTTTTTGAGAAGGTATACAATATTGATCAATTTTTAATCAAATGCGTTATTATTTAAAATGAGTAATTATGAAAAGTAATTCAATTAAAGAGCTATCAATTTGTAATTGAGTTAGCAATATTCGTTGTAGGCGGAATTTCAGCCATTAAAGTTATTAAATCGGTGTATTTCGTGATCAAAATGCATTTTTATTTTTGGTGTGTACAGTTTTTTTTTTTCTTAAAGAGACGCAACACTCAGGAAATTCTTCCTTTTTATTAATGCGTTGCTTTCATTGGAAAGGGGGCAGAGAAGAGATGAAAGGTGCGGAAATATGTAGGTCATCATGCCATGCTTCACACTGTTATTGCGCGAGATGATAAGTCTTAGAACAGTTGTTGCTTCCCAATTGTTTTTTTTTTTTATTTAATCAATACTCAGGGGATGCCCCTACTCATGCAGTGCATTGCATTGATCAGGAAAATAGGGTATGGGAAGGAGGAAAGAGGTAGTAGTGTTTGTGGATATTTGATTTAAATTTTTCTAAATTGTAAGTAACAGGGAAGACTTCTGGGGGAAGTTTGTTCCACATACGAATCGTTCGACTAAAAAACGAATTTTTTCTGTAATGCGTTCTGCGAAACACAGGACAATCAACTACAAACGGATGTGCTCTACTAGATAAGCGAGTATTATATATTATTTATAAGCTTCACCGCCCTCCCCTGAACACGGTCCAGAAGCTTCAGAATAGACACTGAAGTCCCTGCCCATATATGAGAGTTGTATTCCATTTTCGCCCGGACATAGCTGGTATAAATAGTAAGGAGATCGGATGGAGTGAAGTAAGTCTTGCACCGTTTCAGAAAACCCAGACACTTGAATGCCCCTTTCGGCACATGAAATACGTGCTTATTCCAGCGGACATCACACTGTATTCTCATGACCAGAACATCATGAGTATCCGATTCCTCAATACCTATACCAACCATAGCTACTTACAGATGTATGTTAACCCACAGCCCGTCTGTGGGTTAACATACAACATTGGGTCTTGCGTGCATTAAGATCGACCTTATTCGCTGACCCCACTCAGAGATTGTATAAAGGTCTTGATTGAGTGTGTCACTTATGTTCTGCAGCATGCCCTCTATCTTCAAAGAGCTTGACCTGTGATCGAATGAAAATGAATGACAAATGTTGCTTTCATCTGCAAAAGAGTAGATAGAATTGAAGGTCTGACCAAGAAGGAAATTAATAAAAATAAGAAAAAGGGCATTAGAAAGAACAGAGCCTTGCGGTACCCCCGAATTTAGCAGAAACTCGTTTGATGAGACTCCATCTAAAACAACACGTATACACTCATGGAACTTCTGCTTTAAAAATATGTAGTTGTTTGGGTTGTAATACAGTTTCTTTGTTTTTAATGTAAATGTCAGTCATTTGTAGAACAAATTAAAATAATTACTAACCATGTAGTTCATTTAAAAAACAACCCACATCAAATGACTGTTTTATGGTTTTACATTCATTTTTTACAGTTGTTTTTTGTTATTTAAAAAAATAAAAAAAATAAATGTTTGTTTATTTTTTACTACCATATGATTCATTTTTACTACAATTGTTAGTCATTTTTTGAACATTAAAAACAAATGACAATGTTAGTTGAATTAACTGTAATGTAAGTCGTCCTCTCTTTAAGTGAAATTTCATTTATTTTCAACTACAATTGCAGTGGTCTTTACCTACATAGTATTCTAAGTGTAGTGCGGTCTCTGAGAAAACTCTTTACAAATCGAGATAAGATATTACCGAAACCAAAAGCAACTAGCTTAGTCACGAGGGCCGCGTGCCACACGCGATCGAACGCCTTGGAAATATCTAGAGCAACCACTTTACTCTCACCAAAGCGGTGGAGTGAATTGATGGAAAATTGGTTGAAGCTTTTTGTTCATAGCCCTGATTCTATATTTTACTTGGGTGGGGTTAAGTGCTATATGAACACCGAAGGTGGACTCTGCGATACATATAAGGTATAGAAAACGCATACATATTAATTTTCTAAATTGATGTTGTCGCCGCCGGGGCTCGAACCCCGGACCATCTGTGTAACAGTCCAACGCGATGACCATTACACCACAACGCCCACAATTTTTTTTTGTTTAGTTAAATAACTTTTAATAAAATAACTTAATGTTATGCAATCGGAGTTGATTTGGTTTTTTCATTGGAAAAACCGAACCAGGCTATTGCAAAAATACAAAATTTAGTTTTTCAAATGCGGACAACTTTTGCACTTTAAGGAATAACACACGCGTCTTTATTGCTGAAAATACTAATCAGATTACAAAAATGTTTTTTTTTTTTTTTGGAAAATCGATTGATAAATATCAAATTGGTAAGTTCTAACAAATTTTGCATACATTAGATGTCCAATTTTGGAGTCTAATTGATCAGTGCCTGATGGATCTAGTCTAGTTCTTTGAAACTTAAACTTTAAATTACGTTGATTATGGCTGATGATGAAGAAATGGCTGAATTATTTCCAAAATATTTGTAATACACCCCACTGTGCAATCCCAGACTATTAGACGTCATACAATTGCAAAAAAAAAAATATATATTTTAGATATCAATTTGCATAAAGTGGCTTATATTGAAGTAAATTTTGTTTTACTTTGTATAAACTATTGACTTAATATATACTTTCTATATTTTGCATTTCAACAATTTTACAATTTTCCACATAAGAGCCAGATCATATTCCATAACCTGGGCAGCGACTTTCATGCAAATACATGTTTTGTAGACAGTAGCCCAAAATCGATTTTGATCAAACACTTTTCCGAATTAAAGAATTTATAACAAAATGGCATCGATTTGTTTTTGTATATTTTTGCATATTTTGTTATATATGTATATATTTGAATCGAACCCACGACCTCCGCACTGATAAGCCAGCACGCTACCAACTAGCCTACCGGGGGCACAACATATGATCTAGTTGTCATTTGCTAGATATTTGTATTGGATTTCATTTTTAAACCAACGCTCTCGAGTTATCAAACGATTTTTAAAAATCCACAAAATTTAAATGCATATTTATATGTTTGATATTTAGTGCATATTCTTTGGTTTTTAGTGCATATTTCGGTTTAAGGGCATATTTTGAATTTTTCACTGCATATTTTAAACGCATATTTTCGATTTTTTAGTGCATGAATATCGCTGCCCTGTTTATAACTAATACATTATTCAGCAAAGTCCGCTAAAAAGCATAATATCGCGTTTATGTACTTTATAAATTTGCCTTACATACAATAAGGAACAAAGCACATAATTTGCTTTTTTAGATGGAAAAGAGTAACCAACCACTTAAACTAAGAAACAAAATAGTGTTTTCTTACACTGCTAAACTCATAAAAAAAATTTAGTTCAAAAGTCTGTTAAACACGTTCCAATTCAGTTTGATTTACAAGACGATTTATTAACTTTTCTACTAATTTATTTTTATTAGTGTAGGTTTATGTTAGAAAAAACACCAAAGTTTTTCTTTTTATTGCAAATTTCATTTCGCACACGTTACCCGACATTGAAAATACGCTCTAGAATAATGAACCCCCAAGCACGGTCAAAGGAGGGCTAAACGTCAAACCTTTTTCCAGATAAGATCACTTAGAATACTATGTAGGTAAAGACCACTGGAAATGTGGTTAAAACTAAATGAAGTTTTATTTGAAGAAGGGACAACTTACATTTCAGTAAATTCAACTAACATTTTCATTTGTTTTTTACTATGCAAAAGTGAACCACAATTGTAGTAAAAATGAACCACATATTAGGGTATTCAAATTGCTAGGGTTTGGTTTTGTTCGAGTAAACGAATAACTCGATTTTGAGGCTTTTAACTTACTCGATTAATCGTGGAAACTTTAAAACATAGTCGAGTAACTCGAATAATTTCAATAATCTGATTTCATTTATTTTTCCTTAAAACCTCATAATAATATACAAAAGTAAAACAAAATCATGAGTTCTGAAATATATTTTATCATATTTAAAAATATACGTTCTGTAGTTACTTTGAAATAAAAAGATCTTCTAAAATAATATTCAATTAAAATGTTTTTCTTTATATCGACCTTAAGAAAACATTAGGGATATAACTTTTAGCATTTGTTTGCAAATATCAAATATAATATCTGAAAGCAGTCTATACTTTGGAAAAATATAAAGAAAAATTTAAATACTTTTTCGCAGCCGTGAAAAAAATTATTCGCACCAAATGTGTTGAAGTTTAGTAGGCAGAATTTTGTTTGATTTGATTTTTTTTGCAAAATAGGTGATTTTTAATTCAGGCGATTGAGTTGAATATTGAACCGAATGAACCAAGCTGTAATACCAACAAATTTTGATGTATTAAGTACAATTCGAACCTTGATAAATATATTAACACAATCTAATAATTTGGTTAATGCTGCGATTTTTTTTTGATTTTTTTTGTTAAATTTTTAGATATATAAATTCCTGGAAATAGGACATTTTTTTTATAGATTTTAGTCTTCATTTAAGTATTAAAATGTCTGTAATATTTCCGGGATATTTTAAAAATATCTTAAGAAATTGCAAAAAATTTAATATTTTCGGCATTGGTCTCAGTGCCGAACGTTTTTTCTCCAAAATAAACAAAATAATATTTTTTATTTGTACAGTATTGCTCATATCGTGGTGCCGTGTAGAAAAGTGATAACCCTACGAAACAAATATATTAAAACAGCAACTGATACATTGCTTTATACTTTAATTGAAAAAAAAAAACTTATTTTTAAAAAATATAAGACACTTTAAGTTCTTTATTTTAATAAAATATATAAGTTTTTTATTTACTCGATTAACGCGATTAATCGACCATAATTGTTCGAGTTATTCGTTACTCGCAATTTGCCATTTTCATTTACGCGAACAATTGATTGATTCAAATTCATCGATTAATCGAGTAACGGAAAACCGATTGAATACCCTACCACATATGCAGTAAAAAATAAACAAACATTTATTTGTTTTATTTTTTAAATAAAAAAAAACTGACTGTATAAAATGAATGTAAAATCATAATACAGTACTTTGATGTGGTTTGTTTTTTTAAATGAACTAAATTTGTAGTCAAAACTGAAATTTCTTCTACAAATGACTGTTTTTTCACTTAAACAACTACAAATATTTACAGTAGAAGTCCCCTGAGTGGATGAAATATTCCATATTCTATTTTTCATTTCATTTTGTATTTTTCTGCATAGTATTAAAACGGCACTAGTGCATTCAGACTATTCATTTGACTATTTAATAAACACAAAAAGGTACTAAACTGGTAAATCCATAAAGTATATCTAGAACTGTTTGCAAAAATAGACTAACATTGTAAACCAATTTTTTTTAATGACGGAAGGGTCAATATTTTGGAAGGAAATTTAATTCCTCTTTTTTCTTCCCGAAACCCTGTTAAAATATCTCGATATCATAATATTGGCCGATTTAGCTGAAATTTGGACTGGACACTATCGTTCATGTTGCTGTATAGTCGTAAAATACTCTATCATAATTGCCTTTTCTAAACCCCGCTTCTTGCAGTTGGTTGATAACTTAGAAAGAAAATCGAAATTGTGTTCAATGCAAGAGTGCGCCCACTTATTTTAATTTTCTATACTGTCATTATTATCGTTATGTTTAAAAAATTGTCTATAACTTGCAAAAAAAAACTAAAATTTGTATATATCTTTGGCATTACAATAATACAAGTGGGAGTGAACAGCATTTTTATTTTTGCTTCTCAAATATACATGATTGTACAAAATACTGTTCATTAGGCTGCCTCAAGCTCTATACTTCATGCAATCCTTCACTCATAAAAAAAGAAAGTACAAATAGTTGAAAATTCAGTTAAGGCAACAGAAAAAAGTACCTGGATTTGCGCCAGCAGAATTTTCAAGAATAACATTCTGCTAAATTTAGGTGACCTAAATTTTAGGTAACAAAAGTAAGTCAAATTACAATAATTTGTCAGAAAAATTGTCAAGTTTATATAAATCAGTTGAAATCAGCACATGTTTTCTGAAAATGTTAGTTGGTTAAAAACAGGTAAAAAATTTAGTTAATATCATGGATGGTAACCGATTCGATTGCGGTTACGGTATTTTAGAGGTAATGATGTTTCAGTTAGTTCGATAGCGTTTTTTTTAGCGTTAACGATATTTTATTTATTTCGGTAACGTTATTTTAGGGATAACGGTTATTTCGGTAACGGTATTTTGAGTGTAACGTTATTTTGGTTATTCAGGTAATGTTAAGGAACACCGATATTTTTAGGCAAATTATGCCCGAGTTTTAATGATTGGCTAGTTTATGATCAAACTTTGGGAAAATATATATATTTACAGCAATTTTTATTTTCTGATCTTGTTAGATTATTTCGGTAACGGTATTTTAAGGATAACGCCATTCAAATTTTTCAGTAACGGTATTAAAGCGATAACGGTATTTTAGTTATTTCAGTATCGGTATTTTAAGGGTATTGATATTTTAATTATATCGGTAGCGGTATTTTACAGATAACGGTTTTACAATTATTTCGGTAACAGTATTTTATGGATAACGGTAGTCAGTTGAAAAGGTTTTGTTTCGATAACGGTATTTTAGCGGTATTGCCTGCCAGCCCTGGTTAATATATAAAATTTAGAAGAATTTTTGTTTCAAATATATGCTGCTGAAATAACTATCACTTTTTCCAATTAATTATTAAATAAAAACAAATTAAAAGTATTCTTTATTTATTTTATTGTAAGACACTCTTATAAATGGATTTAAAATTTTTTTATTTTTACTTTTTGTTGTATAATGCTTGTTTTTTTTTTGTTTAAAAATATTAAAGCGCTGAAAGTAAATAAATTTTTTATTTTAAAACTAACCTTAATATTTTAGCAATTTGATTATATTTTGAAATGCAAATTTTTTTTTTTTTGTTTCGGGCTCGTCTTCCTACAAAGAGAAACGGATAGGCATCTGAAAAACCACCACCGCGTTTTCTGGATCATTCCTGTCTGTGTTTGTTTCTCTGATAATTCCATGTAGAGTTGTAAAAAAATATTAAAAGGGTGACTAAAAAGTAATATTTAATAATACCCAGCAAAAAATAGAGCTTACCCAGAAGCGCTCCCAGAAGGCATTATTTAATTACGAAGCGCTTCTAAAGCAAATCCAGAAGTCATGATATTTGCTCGCGATGTCCAACTTGGCATGTCTCTTTTAAGCAGGTGAAAAGCGCTACTTTCAAGAGCCCTTAGCTTTTAAAAGTACCCTCAAAAAATTTTTGGGTTTTTGTAATAACCATTGTTGGACTACTGGACGAAATTCACAAAATTTTTTAAATTCGTTACAGACTTATATATAGTCATTAGTTACACAGTGCAACACGAAAAAAATAACCATATACGGACACCACTACGTGATAAAAGACTAAAAAAAAAGACCCGTGTCTCCCAATTTTTCCCAAAGTCATCTCCTTTTTTGTTTATGGGCCGCCAAAGATTTGGGGCCTCGGTATCATTTTTGCAAAAAAGTGATCATTTTCTCAGGCTCATATCTTGCAAACCGTTCAGAATTGGGAATTGGGTTTGCTACCTATGCACCTGAACAGGAGAAAAAAGGAAAAAAAAAATGAAATTAAAAAATTTTTCACTTTTGCGCGCTACCTAAACAGTGTTAAGAATCATCTCTAGGAAGTTTATATTTTCTAGAAATTTGTTTATTGAGATCTTAGGTAAATTTTTGTAGTTGATTGTTTCCTTGAATTTTGAACGGTTTGCTACCTATAGACCTGAACACGGGAAAAAAGGTAAAAAAAAATCGATTTTTTTTTAGTTTTTTGCTATTTTGATCTAGAAGGTGAAGTTTTTTTGATTTTATATGTTCGCAATTTTTGTTCTTTATGACAAGAGCTACAACTTTGCCATAGAGAGTAAACCGAAATTCTGAACGGTTTGCAAGATATGAGCTTGAAAAAATTATCACTTTTTTGCGAAAATGATACCGAGGCCCCAAATCTTTGGGAAAAATTGGGAGACACGGGTCTTTTTTTTTTAGTCTTTTATCACGTAGTGGTGTCCGTATATGGTTATTTTGCCATGACTTAAAAAATTACACACAGTGTTATATATAGTTTTATACAAAAGAAGATCTACATTTTTTTGATATAGAACGAAATATCTTTACATATAACTATATATAGGGCAATATATCCAAAATAAAATATATTTTTTTAAGTAATACACTATATGTTATTATATATAAAGGGTCCGCCAAATAACTTTTTTTTTTTTTTGAACTCCTGAACCAATTGGACTTTGTATGGCGTCATACCAAGGTCTTTATGCAAAATTCGTCTCAATGATGTCTCCGAAATGTTCAATTGTTGAGAACGACGGTGAATTGATGTTGATGGCGCTTCACGCACACTTTCTGCCACAGCAGCAATATTCTCGGGTGTACGCACTGTTTTTGGCTTTTCACGCTTTGGTTTATCGATGAGGATGGCAGTTCCTTTCACTTTTTTCGCAAGATAACGAACATACGGACCATATTCGTTCAGCGGAAGGATAAAACTAATTATCTGTCAAATCAGACATGAGCTAAGTGTTACCATTCACGAAATAAGCACTAGTTGAAAAAAAAGGTAGATGGCGGACCCTTTATAATTTTTATTTCTGTTATATTTAATTATATATGTATTCGTACATAATTAGATTAACCATATATAATAATATATGTCATATACGATTATATATTGGTCGATATGTTATAAGATGTCATTATATGTGGCATCCATCGAATTAAAAAATTTCAAGGAAAAAACTTTATATATAAACATACATAAGTATTTGCATATAATAGCAAGCAAAAATATATATATTTATGTAAAGTAGTGCATGATTATATGTAAATGTTTTACTCGGGTAAATATATGGAATAGAGGTGTTGAAAAAAATGAAAGTGAGTTCTAAAGTCAACGAATGGGCTAGCTTGGTTCCTTTGTACATAAAAACATTTAATATGAAGTTTGGTGCCGATCGGACAAAGAAAAGTCGAGGCGGAAATGGATTGAAAATTGACAGTGTGTTTTGTATGGTAAATCTGTATTTTTTTCTTTATAATTCAAAAATTTTACCTATATTATGCAGATATTTAAAAGAAACTACGTTTTTTAATGTTAAAAAATATTGGGACATTTTTGGCCCCAAGTGCACAAAAGGGTGTATTTAGGTTTTTTTCTTTTTAAATAGAAATACCAACTACGAAAAATAATTTATTCAAGTTTCATCAAAATACGAAGATACCACACGATTTTTCGTTATCAATTTCATTAAATCTTCAAAATTTACAAAAAATTGACCTTTGACCTTGTGTTTTGACCTTTGGAGTTGGTCGATTTTGACAAAATTTTCAGAATATAGTTCTTGTAGCTTGTGTTATCAAACATCAAATAGCATTAATTGGTACTTGTTAATTTTACCCTTATATTAAATTTTGTGCAAAAAAAAGCCATTTTCGTCGAAATCCGCCGAATTTAAATAGGTGCCCTAATTAATTTACCGGGGTATATGTCTAATTGTTGGTAGTTTAATTTAGAATTTTATGCTTAATAAAACCTTAGTGTGCAAAATTATTTTTTTCCATTTTTGTTGAACAAAATTTTTTAAAATTTGATTTTGGAGATTTGAAAAATACTCTAAAACTATTTTTGGTTTTTGACGTCACCTTAAATATATATAATAATATATTTCATATCTCACAGTTAATGAGTCCACTAAGTAAAAAAAAAAATTCGGTAATTAATTTCGAAAACGTTTAGAATGTGGGCTCGAAATTTGTGATCAAGTGGTATTTGGCACATTAGTGGTCTGGAGCATTATTTATTACTGGGCTAATTCTTCACCGATTTTGGATTTTTTTATCTTTTTGAAAACGTTTTTGTGTCTTTATCTGGATTAATTTATAATATGGCACAAAAACTGCTTCGATATTACTTCTTTTTTAAAAAAATGAAAAAAAGTAATTTTTTTCCCATACAAAACACAATGTCAATTTTCAATCGATTTCCGCCTCGACTTTTCTTTGTCCGATCGGCACCAGACTTCATATCAAATGTTTTTATGTACAAAGGAACCAAACTAGCCCATTCATTGACTTTAGAACTCAATTTGAAAAACTGCCATACAAAGTTGAACACATCTAATATGCAATCATATCTAATGAGATCAGATCTAATCTTTTTTTTTTTTAACGGGAATATAAAAAGGGCTTGATCTATACCATAAAAAGTTTACAATAGCTTAGTCTGGGAAGCTCGTGATTAAATTTTCTTTTGTGTGGTACTCTGAATCTTTTGATATGATACACACAAAAAAATAAAAACCCATTTCAATTACAAAAACCACCGCTTCAATAACTTTAATTGCTGAAATTGCGCCAACAACTAAAATTGCTAATTCAATTATAAATTGATAGCTCTTTAATTGAATTATTTTTCAATTAAATAATAACTCATTTGATTTAAAAGTAATCAATATCGTATACCTTCGCAAAAAGTGGTGTTGAAAGTCTCCGGCATGAACTTAATAAAGTAATAAACCTAATAAGAATTAATAGTTATAATCTAATTCAAATGAATTTAAAATATTTATTACTAACACCGCTGAACATAAACATTTATAACTACATAAATATTACAAAAAGCAACAAAAATGTGTTGATGTTTGCTTTTGAGCGATAATATAAACAAATGTCAAGCAAGTTCCGAATTTGGGCAAATATTTAATTGATTCAATTAATTTTTAATTGATAACTTTTACAATTTTCAACAAACCGAAAAAGTAGGCAAATATTTTTTCTGTGTATAAAAATTTATTTGACATGGGGATACTTTTATTTACATACAATTTTATTAAGTTAAAAACACACGCACATATCATCCACACTAAATATGTGAATCAGAATCGAAAAATTTTCTACCTCAGTCCATACTTCCATACAACTGTGTGAAAATATGCAGATTTAAAAAATGTAACGTAATTTTATAGAACTTTTTTAAGAAAATCTTGTTACATAGTTTTATTTTTAGCAGTCGAACATTAGCAGATTTCGTTTTTAAAAATTCAAGGGCATTTAAAGAAAATTGTGGCCTAGGCGTACCACTACTCGAAAAAAACTCGAGCAATTCCATACAAATATGGGAAAATACGCAGATGTTAGACATTTGATGTCATTTTTCACAAATTGGTTAAGAATACCTTGGTACACACTTTTATTTTTTGGAGCCGCCCAGAGTCCGTATTCAAAAATATAAGGGAATGTGCTGAAAATTGTTGCTTTGGCGAACAACTACTCGAGAAACTTGACCGGCAGGGTTGAGTTATTTCTTTCTGAAGGCACCTTACTTTATACATGCGTTATTACATCTCGTATGAATTTGTATGTATAAAGCGTTGTATTTGTACTTTTGCCAAATGGACTTTTTCCATTATCTAAATGGAAAACTTTTCCTAAAATTACTCGTGCGCGATATTACTTTATTAGATTCCTTCTTTTTTTGCTGTTTTACTTCCTTCTACTTACGCTATGTACGATAATATGACTTCAGTGGAATGGTTTCTGCACAAACACACTTACATACACTTGTCAATGGCTGTTTAGTTTCTTAGAAATATTTTATGTGGCATGATTGTCTAAGAATGCCACAATCATGCTAGTGAGTGTGAGACTGGCAAAAAAAAGCATGGCTGGCAAACATTAACCCTAAAATACCGATTACAATTTAACAGCGTTTCCAGGTGCTATTTTGAAACTTAAAATAACACAATGAAAAAAATTTAAAATACCGATAACTCTAAAATACCTTAACGAAATAACTTAAAATACCGTTCACAACAACGAAATAATACTAAAATACCGATTTTTTTTTTTTAATTAATAATCATATAATTACAAATTATATACTATTACCCTAACCGAGCACTAGCTACTATGGCCTTCGGCGCGTTGTAGCGAAAACAGATTAGTGCCTCTGGTGGGAATCGAACCCACGACCCCCGCATTGATAAGCCAGCACGCTACCAACTAGCCTACCGGGGCGCACAAAATACCGATTAAAATATAATATTTTAGCGAAATCAATATATTTTTTCTCTAAACAACATCATTACTTTAAAATCATGAAAAAAGTGCAAAACCCAGCAAAAATAGTGCTTACCCAGAAGCAGTTCTCGAGTGCTTCCGAAACAATAGCAGAAGGCATGATTTTTATTCGCGATGTCCCACTTGGTATGTCTCTTTTAAGCAGGTGAAAAGGGTTTCTTTCATATGCACTAAGAAGCAAAAAATGTATGCCTTTGTAGGAAATGAGAAGCGCTTCTTTTGCGTATTGACAACATTTTTGCTTCATTGTATGCGTTATTTACTGCTTAAAAAGAATGCATTCAGGGAATCACAGCAAAATGCCTTCTCAATATTATATGAAGCCGATTAAACGCTTTCTTGGAAGCATAGATATATAGTTACTGCTTAAAAAATCGAGGTTATTTTCTACTGGGAAGGGTCAATTTTGTTAAACATAAATGCTTACAATCATATCGTTCATTCTATAAAAAAACATTAAAAGGTTTGCAACTTTTCAATTCATTTCATCCGACTTTCGTCATATTGTGAACAGGAACTCAAGTTTTAGAACTTTAAAATTTTAAAAACTCAAGATTTTGTTCACATTTTTAGTTTTTAAAAACTTTTAGAATAAAAATGTTTACTTAAAATAATACATTATTTTATATAAATATATATATTATTGCATGGTATTATGTGTGAATATATATGTTAATATATACTAATATTTTTCTGTAAATGATTTAATACGATGTCACATATAATCGCATCTCATTACATATCGTCCAATATATAATCGTATATGACTTATACACTTATATATGGTTTTTTTAATTATATACGAATACATGTATAATTAGATATAACACAAATCAAAATTATATATAATAATACATAGTGTTATATTAAAAAAAAAAAAAAAATATTTTGTTTTGGATAAAACGATATTTTGACCTATTCATATTTATATATCGTTCCATAAAATTCGCGAATTTCGTCACGTACTCAAACGATAGTTATTATTTTTGAATGTTCATACTTATAGTTGCTACCCGCGGTCCTTGCAGTGTGTTTTTAAAAGTTTTGGACAAAGAAAAGTTTCAAAGTTAGGTAATGCTGAGCATATTATGGGAGCAACATTTACAAAATTTCCCTAGATTAATTTTGGTATACCACAACATCATTTAGTTTGAAACAAGTTATTTTATTTATTACTTGTTTTACATTGAATTATGTAGCTTACCAAAATTTTATAAATCTATTTCCAAAAATATGCTCAGCTAATCTTGTGCCACTTTTGTACAAAAATCTAAAAATACAAGTAGCGAACTATAAATATTCTCGATTTTTTTTTCATAATCAACTGGATAAACCTCTTTGCTTGATCAGCATTAAGTAAAATTGTACACTTTCTCGACACCATAATGCGCATTAAAATTTAAAAAAAATATATGCCGTAACTTTTTTGAGAACCGCAAAAAATATGTTTTTTAATAGGATGATCATAAAGTTGTATGAAATATGAAACAATAATATACTAAAATGTAACATTTGAAGCAATTTTGTCAGACTAATACTCGGATCTAATTCTATTTAGATATAAAAGTTTACATCAAACAAAATTGGGTTACAATTATATCTGGTTTTTATACAATTATATTCTATTTGTATCAGTTTATATATAATCTGATACAATTAGATACAAAAATTATACAATCTAAAACTATTCTATCTGGCCATAATTCGGATAAAAATTATTTAAGTGCATCAGATTAGATCAAATCTCATACAAACAAATACAATTATATGGGCATATATTTCGGATAAAATTTAATAAGATTACATATAGCGTCATATAGAACTTGATATGACTACATATACATTTTTTAATCGGGTTAAGAAAGTTTTAAAGCTGGTGATTTTTGATGAACTACAGATTCTAAACGTGCTACTTCTAAAATTATAGATGCTTCTAAAATCTGCGATTATCCACTGTTACGGGCTGTAATTCAAAAAATAACCTCTTATTTATAAAAATGTGTTTTTACTGTTGTTGCAATTTTGGAATGCATTTTGCACATTTTAAACTAGATGTGCTAGATTTTATTGTTATTTCTAAACTATACACAAAAATTTCGTAAAATAACATAAACACTTAAATCACCTAACAAAAAACGTAAAATAATATTAGCACTAAAACAACCTAACGAAATAATGAAAAATAACATCAACCCTAAAAGAATCTAAAGAAATAACTTCAAATATTGTTAAACTTAAAATAACCTAACGAAATATTCAAAAAATACCGTTATCCAAAACTGATGACCGAATGCAACGGTTGCCAACCCTGAAAAAAGTCAAATAAACAAAAAGAAAAAAAAAGAAAAAAAAACGGGCGTGTTCATTACATTGTAGTTACAAATGAAACCTTTCAAGTTACTTAAGAAAAATATTTACTAAATTTCCTTAATTCTATTCAGTCATGATATATTTTTTTTTGTTAAGGCAAACAAAATGTTAATTAATATGCAAACAATTAACACTACTATATAAAAAAAAAAACAAAATATAAAATTACACGCTAGCCCCAGACACGAGCTTAAATTGCTGCAATTTAATTTTTTATTTGTTTATAATTAATTAATTTATTCTTTTAAATTGTTTCTTTTCTAATTGAACATGTTTTCTTATTTAGAATACAATGCCACTGCATTTGAAATCAACCGGTTGAACATGTTTTCCGTTTTCTACATTCATTAATGTTGTAGTTTTTATAAATAAATTTTCATTAATTTACATTTAACAATGCATTTAACAACAATTTACTATATTGCAACAATGTTGCAAATCAGAACTACAAAAGAATGTAATATTTTTATAAATGATAAATGAAAATACATGTTTTTCAAAATATTTACCATTAATTGGCTCTGTATAAAAAACTAACACTTATTCAGTTCAATTGATAATTAAGCCTTCATATTCGCTAGAACTGTAAAAAACGGTGAAAATCAACATAAAACATGATGCAGTGGTTTTATGTATTAAGTATTGGCGATAAATATGAACACCGGTCTTGTTATTTAATTCCGCCAAAAAAAATGCAGATTGATTGCTTCCGAAAAGTTGTAAATGCAAAAACTAAATGCAAAACCGCCAACTTTTAAAGGCTTTTTCTCGAAATCTATACCATTGATCAAAAAATTAAGTACGCCATTGAAATCAGCATGTCCGATATAAGATATATAATTAATGGTCAGATCTCTATTAATTTTTTCTATGTCATGCCGTGTAATCATTACAAACATTTAGTTTACAAATACACATTTAATCTTTATTAAATTTATATATTTTATTTTGTCTTTTAATTAATTCATAGACAATTTTAAGTTGTTTTAATCCACAATTTCGTTTTATGTATGAAAAACAAATACAAAAATTGATTTTTTTATATGTCATACGATGAATTTCATATCAAACCCTATAAAAAAAAGGCACATTTTGAACCCGACCCTCTCAGATTTTAATGAAATTTAGCATACAGCTACATTTTACCCTATACAAACACAACCTCATTCTTAGAAATTGAAAAAAATTTACCAAGGGTAAATCCATATTTTGGAGGTGTCTGAAAAATTTGATAATACGATTCTTGTTCTAATCTATTAGAATTACAAAAAAAATCTGTATAACTTTCTAAATATAGCTACTTTATTCTTTTTTGTCACACAATGATATCAAAATATAAGGAAGTTAACAAGAGATGCATCTACTTAAAAAAATTTAAAAAAAAAGAAAAAAAAACGTCATTTTAGTTTTTAGATATGTTATATATAAAGCGGATTTTTTGAAAAAAACACTTGGCCTTTGAAGTGTTTTCCCAGTTTAAAGTTTTATTTTTACCAAAAAAAAAATTTCAGTGTAATAGAAAATTTTTATAGTGTATGTTTTTGAAAGCTGATTTAAATACCTTTCTAATGGTACCAAGATCTTTGAAAGCGGTTCAGCCATTCCACAGTAATCACAGCTTGAAAGTACATATTATCGTCATTTTTCAAAAACTTCGATACCTTGCCACGCCCACATATTTTCAAAACTGCAATTTCTAAGAATGAGGTTGTGTTTGTATAGGTAAAATGTAGCTGTATGCAAAATTTCATTAAAATCTGAGAGGGTCGGGTTCAATGCATATCGGGTTTGATATGAAAATCATCATACTAGAGTTGTACTTTTTAGTATAATTTTCTCGTCACTACTACATCGTCACATGCCGCGTCATCTACTTCATTCTGAATATACTTGTGAATTCCGCTGTCGTCTATGCTATTAATGTGCTTATCAGCACAATTTTTTTAGCAGAAATAATCAGTAAAACATTAGTATAATATTAGTTTAAAACAGTTAAGAGCTGAATACGTATAACTAAAATTTTAGCTGAAAACATAAGATCAGCAAGGAATTTAGCTGAGAATTAGTAAATTTGATTTGCAAGACGTTTTACTAACTTATTTTTTCGTGTTGATTTGATCAGTACATGATCACGTGTACTGTGGAAGAAATCGTGTACTGGTTTGTAGAATTTTTTATAATTTGTACTGATTGTACTGATTTTAACATTTTCAAAAAACTATATTCTTTTTCATGGAAAAACTCCAGTTTTGATTCATTTAAAATAAAGCTCTGAGAACTTGTTAGCTTTTATACAACGGAAAGCGTTCTAACACAAATATGTTTCTGCATTAAAAAGTTATTAATCTGTTGGAAGCTGTAATTTTATTTTTTTATCTGAATGTATTTTTGGCGGGAAACCCGTTACAAATCGAAGCTTTATTCGAAAATAAGCGCTTTGAATCTGAGAGCTTTTATATTTTAAAATCGTTAGTGTTTTTAGAAAAACATTTAAAAAAAACAATTCATCACCATTTTTTTTTTTTAATTTGATATTAGGAAAAAAAAGGCCTTTGTAATAATCAAATATATTTTTATTGTCTGAACAAAAAAGTTGTGAATATATTCCTTTAAAGCTTACAATTAGTCAGTTAACAAAAACTATAAAAAGCATAAAAAAGCGTTATGTGTTGCCTGAAAAGACGTAAAAAAGCACCATACAATTTTTTTTTAATTTTTTTCAAACTTAAAGACATGTTGACCATGAAACAGTTTTTATAATTGGATTTCGTTCTGAAATAAAGCAACCAAATTTCGTCACCGATTATTTCGTTGTTTAGTTCTCCCAGTTCTTCACCTACAATTTCTGAGTTTAGTCCAATAGTTTGTACTTTTGCAAATTATTTGCAAACTGTTGAAAACTCCATATAATAAAATTTCTTCACCTACAATTGCATTGTTTGTTCCAGTACTTGGTTGTAATTTTGCGAAAATGTCTGCCATAAGATAAGACTGTTTAAAATGTTGCTCAAAAGTGACATTAGATTGTAATTTCCTCAAAACTGTTAAAATTTAAGTTTTAGATAGTGGTTATTGCAGTTTTAGGGCTTTTTTAAAAAGTACTGATCCCTAAAAAGAAATTGCTGAAAAAGCACTAACGATATATTATAAAAGCACCAGTTTAGAGCTTTTTTATGTTTCAGCACCATGAGTAAAATTTTGGAGTTTTGTGACATCGAAAAGCACCATAAATAGTGCCAAAAGTACTAAGTTGGCATCACTGCAATTAATAGCTTAAATGCAATTAACGTTGTACAAACACATGCGGTCCAAATGAACAATTAATATATTGAAGCAAAATTATAACTTATTTATAAAATAGTTTCTCTTAAATCATGCTTTATAAATACAAATACAATATGTAAACTGATAGTGCAGCCTGCAGTTTTGTTCCCACACTTATTGACTAGATGTAGAAAATTTCCATAGCCGCCTTTTAATCATGGTGGTCTTTTACTCCATTATGTTAATGGATTTGTTGTTTTTATCTTTGCGTGACTTTATTTAGAAAAATTAAAAAAACCCTCTTTAAATTTTCAATGCACAAATCATATGACGTATTTATTTTGTACTCAAAGAACAAATTGAGTTTAACCCTTCTTTGAAATCAGCATGTCCGATATAAGATATATAATTAATGGTCAGATCTCTATTAATTTTTTCTATGTCATGCCGTGTAATCATTACAAACATTTAGTTTACAAATACACATTTAATCTTTATTAAATTTATATATTTTATTTTGTCTTTTAATTAATTCATAGACAATTTTAAGTTGTTTTAATCCACAATTTCGTTTTATGTATGAAAAACAAATACAAAAATTGATTTTTTTATATGTCATACGATGAATTTCATATCAAACCCTATAAAAAAAAGGCACATTTTGAACCCGACCCTCTCAGATTTTAATGAAATTTAGCATACAGCTACATTTTACCCATACAAACACAACCTCATTCTTAGAAATTGAAAAAAATTTACCAAGGGTAAATCCATATTTTGGAGGTGTCTGAAAAATTTGATAATACGATTCTTGTTCTAATCTATTAGAATTACAAAAAAATCTGTATAACTTTCTAAATATAGCTACTTTATTCTTTTTTGTCACACAATGATATCAAAATATAAGGAAGTTAACAAGAGATGCATCTACTTAAAAAAATTTAAAAAAAAGAAAAAAAAACGTCATTTTAGTTTTTAGATATGTTATATATAAAGCGGATTTTTTGAAAAAAACACTTGGCCTTTGAAGTGTTTTCCCAGTTTAAAGTTTTATTTTTACCAAAAAAAAAATTTCAGTGTAATAGAAAATTTTTATAGTGTATGTTTTTGAAAGCTGATTTAAATACCTTTCTAATGGTACCAAGATCTTTGAAAGCGGTTCAGCCATTCCACAGTAATCACAGCTTGAAAGTACATATTATCGTCATTTTTCAAAAACTTCGATACCTTGCCACGCCCACATATTTTCAAAACTGCAATTTCTAAGAATGAGGTTGTGTTTGTATAGGTAAAATGTAGCTGTATGCAAAATTTCATTAAAATCTGAGAGGGTCGGGTTCAATGCATATCGGGTTTGATATGAAAATCATCATACTAGAGTTGTACTTTTTAGTATAATTTTCTCGTCACTACTACATCGTCACATGCCGCGTCATCTACTTCATTCTGAATATACTTGTGAATTCCGCTGTCGTCTATGCTATTAATGTGCTTATCAGCACAATTTTTTTAGCAGAAATAATCAGTAAAACATTAGTATAATATTAGTTTAAAACAGTTAAGAGCTGAATACGTATAACTAAAATTTTAGCTGAAAACATAAGATCAGCAAGGAATTTAGCTGAGAATTAGTAAATTTGATTTGCAAGACGTTTTACTAACTTATTTTTTCGTGTTGATTTGATCAGTACATGATCACGTGTACTGTGGAAGAAATCGTGTACTGGTTTGTAGAATTTTTATAATTTGTACTGATTGTACTGATTTTAACATTTTCAAAAAACTATATTCTTTTTCATGGAAAAACTCCAGTTTTGATTCATTTAAAATAAAGCTCTGAGAACTTGTTAGCTTTTATACAACGGAAAGCGTTCTAACACAAATATGTTTCTGCATTAAAAAGTTATTAATCTGTTGGAAGCTGTAATTTTATTTTTTTATCTGAATGTATTTTTGGCGGGAAACCCGTTACAAATCGAAGCTTTATTCGAAAATAAGCGCTTTGAATCTGAGAGCTTTTATATTTTAAAATCGTTAGTGTTTTTAGAAAAACATTTAAAAAAAACAATT
The DNA here is from genome assembly GCA_021234595.1 of Delia radicum. NCBI lineage: Eukaryota > Metazoa > Arthropoda > Insecta > Diptera > Anthomyiidae > Delia > Delia radicum. Next base: position 147,163,594 of record CM037851.1, on the reverse strand, counting down.
CATCACCATTTTTTTTTTTTAATTTGATATTAGGAAAAAAAAGGCCTTTGTAATAATCAAATATATTTTTATTGTCTGAACAAAAAAGTTGTGAATATATTCCTTTAAAGCTTACAATTAGTCAGTTTAACAAAAACTATAAAAAGCATAAAAAAGCGTTATGTGTTGCCTGAAAAGACGTAAAAAAGCACCATACAATTTTTTTTTAATTTTTTTCAAACTTAAAGACATGTTGACCATGAAACAGTTTTATAATTGGATTTCGTTCTGAAATAAAGCAACCAAATTTCGTCACCGATTATTTCGTTGTTTAGTTCTCCCAGTTCTTCACCTACAATTTCTGAGTTTAGTCCAATAGTTTGTACTTTTGCAAATTATTTGCAAACTGTTGAAAACTCCATATAATAAAATTTCTTCACCTACAATTGCATTGTTTGTTCCAGTACTTGGTTGTAATTTTGCGAAAATGTCTGCCATAAGATAAGACTGTTTAAAATGTTGCTCAAAAGTGACATTAGATTGTAATTTCCTCAAAACTGTTAAAATTTAAGTTTTAGATAGTGGTTATTGCAGTTTTAGGGCTTTTTTAAAAAGTACTGATCCCTAAAAAGAAATTGCTGAAAAAGCACTAACGATATATTATAAAAGCACCAGTTTAGAGCTTTTTTATGTTTCAGCACCATGAGTAAAATTTTGGAGTTTTGTGACATCGAAAAGCACCATAAATAGTGCCAAAAGTACTAAGTTGGCATCACTGCAATTAATAGCTTAAATGCAATTAACGTTGTACAAACACATGCGGTCCAAATGAACAATTAATATATTGAAGCAAAATTATAACTTATTTATAAAATAGTTTCTCTTAAATCATGCTTTATAAATACAAATACAATATGTAAACTGATAGTGCAGCCTGCAGTTTTGTTCCCACACTTATTGACTAGATGTAGAAAATTTCCATAGCCGCCTTTTAATCATGGTGGTCTTTTACTCCATTATGTTAATGGATTTGTTGTTTTTATCTTTGCGTGACTTTATTTAGAAAAATTAAAAAAACCCTCTTTAAATTTTCAATGCACAAATCATATGACGTATTTATTTTGTACTCAAAGAACAAATTGAGTTTAACCCTTCTTCTGCGTAAGACGTATATATACGGCAGTCATTCTGTTGCATAATACGTATGTATATATACATCCAGCTCATATAAGTTTTACATGTCGGTATGAAAACTTTTATTTTTTTTTAAAAAGCGATTGAATCTAAATCTGTGGCATTTTGGATTTATTAGCATTTTCATCAAAACCATATTCTGTTGCGTAAGACGTATATATACGTTCTAATTGAAAACCGTACTTATATCAGCCAAAATATAGTTTTTTGTAAATTGGAAGAAATCTAATTTTGTGAGCTATTTTCTATATTTGTACAACAAATTAATATATCAGAACCTGCGTTCACAGTATATTTTAAATTTTGATCAAATCCCCCCTTCTGTTGCGTAAGACTTAAATATTCATATAAATTGCAGTCCGTACATATCAAAAAAATGTATTGAATTTGGAAATTACTGAATATTATTCTCTTTGTTTCTTTTTTATTGAGATTTAAAAATAAAATAAAATGTTCGAAGTGAGACTCGGTTTTGGGGCTCTAAATGTAAAGTCCTCTATATGTCGTAGCATGTTTCGAGGAATACCATTCAAAATAATGCATTTTGTTAAATTTTTTTTTAATTTTTAATATGAAACTTTAAGAAATTATCGAAAACTTAGTTGGTAAATGCCATAAGAAAAAATAAGAATTAGTTATCTTTACATAATTATAAAGTTAATAAATTAATTTTTTTTCAACATTAGTAAATTAAAATTCAATAAAAATGTGTTTAATAAAAAAAAATCATATTTTTTTGTTAAAAAATGCACTTTACGTAAGACGTATCTATACGTCTTTGCTGTTTTTTGTCGACACAACACACGAAGATTTTTTTAACTACGCTGAGTAAAAAACGCTGCTTACATGCAAGCAGGTTTGTAAGGGAGTAAGACAAAAAGAATCCCTTACAAACCTGCTTACATATGCTATGATTTTTTATATGGCGAATTCCCACTTGGAAGCATTACTTTTGGACAAAATAAGCGCTGATTTCATGGCCTGCAGTAAAATTATATTTCATGTCTATATTATTACGATTAGAAGTAATAACATGAATATACCATACATAATTTATTTTACATAAAATTCTACAGACATTAATTTTTTGTTGTTAAATTTTTGACTTATAATATAATCATTTTATTTTTGCTACCGCTCCACATGCTAGCTCTTCAGAAACAGTAAAATGACTAATTATTTTTTATACCATACTCGAAAACACCAAACACAATCGGATAGCACTCGCGAAAATTGGTACAGATTGTTTATAATACACGATGTGAAACTTTCTGCATTACAACCTGCATCCTTGTAAGGGATTAGCGTAAGCTGCTTACAACCTTCATCCTTTTAAGGGAAAGCAGTAAGCTCAAAATTTTTGTTTGTTTATTTTTACACGAAAATTAATGGGCCTTACAGTAACTACATGTATTTCATTCGGGTAGTAAACAATAAGTAGTAGTTGTTTCAATTGATATTGTAGTCATTTTTCCATAAGAAAGTAAAAAACTACTAATTTAGACAGTCATTTCAAAAATAACTAAGTCAAAATACTGTACTTCAGTAATAGTTGTTTTGAGTAGTTATTTTAGTATTTTAATAAACAACTACCAAAACAGTAATTTTGCAGTAAACAGTTAATTTTTGTTACCCGAGTTTAAACGTATACATATAATCATGCATTATTTTATATAAATATATATGTTATTGCATGCTATTCTATGTGAATACGATTATGTATATGTACAGTAGGTTGTCCCAAAAAAAAATAAAAATTTGGATTTTCTCGGAAGATCTTTCCTAATTGGATACTCATAAGGTAAAGTATTTTTGAGAATTTTATCAGATTTTTCGGAAGTGGTTTAGAGGTCGCGCAAACCGATTTTGTACCAAAAATCGAGCTTTTTGGGCTTTTATTGAATTATTCTTGAAAATTGCTAAAAAAATCGGTAATTTTTCGGCTTCTGAGTAAATATTCTTAAAGAAAATTTTCCGATCTTTAATTTTATGTGTATAAGTAATAAGTTTCGTCAGGGATTTTGCACATTTTGATACATTATATAACAGTTTTTATAGTATTATACATTTCATACAATGTGTACAAAGTTTTTAAAACGGTATAACGCGAGAACGGTGAGAGAAAATTCATTTTTTTTTTCTGCTAATTAATTTAAAACTTAATAATCTATTAAACTGCATCATTAGTTTTTTTAGTCTTTATACAAATTTTAAAATTTATAAAGCATTCTTTTCCATATTTGTTGAAAATTTACGAAAAACCGTTATTAAATTGTCAAAATGTGCAAAATCATTGCCGAAACTTATTATTTATGCACATAAAATTAAAGATCGGAAAATTTTCTTTAAGAATATTGACTCAGAAGCTGAAGAAATATCGATTTTTTACCAATTTTCAAGCAAAATTCAAAAAAAGCCCAAAAAGCTCGATTTTTGGTAAAAATCGATTTGCGCGACCTCTAAACCACCTCCGAAAAATCTGAAAAAATTCTCAAAAATTCTTAGCCTTATGAGTATTCAAATTAAGAATGATCCCCAAAATTTTTTTTTGAATGGGACACCCTAATGTACAGTCAAGGAATAAAGTGTACATACACCCTACCGATTTGAAGTTCTAGTGAATTAGTAGCGATAATTGAAAAACATTTTATATCAATGTTTAAGGCATTTAAAATAAAGATTATTTGAAGAAAAAAAAAATATGAAAAAAATAAAACATAGAAATGTTTAGGGAAAAACATAATTATTAGCGGGCAAAAAGTCTACATACAGCGTGGCAACTCCTTACATCTTATCTAGAAATTGCTAAGACAGTTAAATTAAGTCGTGCTACTGTACAGACGATCATTAGAAATTATAATAATACCAATAGTACCGAAACAAAGCCACGATCTGACAGACATAAGAAGATTTCGAGACGCGATGTAAGCAGTATTATTAAAGTAGTCAACCAGGATCCGAAAATAAGTGCCCCAAAATTGGCGGAACACATCGAAAAATGTTCCAATATAATTGTTACTCCACGAACAATAATAAATGTTTTACATGACAATGGATTTAATAGCAGAGTGCACGCAAAAACCACTAATTTCAGCGAAGAATCGTAAACTTCGCCTTTAGTTTGCTAAAGCACATTTAGACAAGGATATGGATTATAGTAAGTATAACATTTTTGGAAGTGATGGTCGATCCGAAGTTTGGCGAAAACCATACACAGCACTTGATCCAAAGAATATAATAATAATACTGTCAAACATGGTGGTGGTAACGTTATGGTTTTGCGCGCCATTGCGTCATCTGGAGTTAGTCGTTTGGTTTTTGTCGAGGTTAATATGGACCGCTATCAATGTATTGGAACAAATTCTGCAGTCATAGCTTGGGCCTGGGAAATCAATGGATTTTAAAACAAGATTACGACTCTAAGCATACTGCACACGTTGTTCAAGACTGGCTTCTATACCCCAAGACAGCTCAATTCACCCCAGTCTCCAGACTTAAACCCTATAGACCACATATGGGACGTTTTGAAAAAATCGGTACGAAAATATAACATTAGTAGCCGCGAAGCATTGAAAAACACTCTTATTCGTGCATGGGCCGAAATAACACCCGATATTACGGAAAATTTGGTGAAATCAATACCACGTCGTCTTCAAGCAGTTATTGATGCCGACCAAATACTAAAAGTTAACATTTTTTTATTTTTTTTAAATAACATTTTGAAATAATGTTTAATTTTTGTAGCTGTATGTAGACTTTTTTCCAATGAATTTTTAATGTTTTTGTTATTATTGTTTTTATTGTGTAAAAGAATTATGTTTTTATTTTATAAATAAACTTATTTATTAATGCCTTAAATATTGACATAAATATATATTTTTTAATTTCCTTCACAAACACTATAAAACCCCCAAATGAAGGGGTGTATGTAGACATTTTTCCTAGACTGTACATATACAAATTTTTTCATCTACATTTTTTTAATACGATAACACATGCATTACATTACAGACATTTTATTACATATCGACCAATATGTAATCTTATATGACATATACAATTATATATGGTTAATCTAATAATCAAAATTATATATAATAACATATATTGTAATATCCAGCAAAAATGTATTTCATTTTAAATAACACGATATCTCGACCTATTCATAATTATATATCGTTCCATACAAAAAATGTAGATATTCTTTTGGATAAAACTATATATTGCCGTAAGCTACATACTAGACTGTCCCAAACTAAAAAAATTTTGGGAATTTTATCCTGTACTCTAATGATAGGTATTATTTAGCTGTTTATGAATAAAAACCAGGGAGGGCAGGCAATACCGCTAATATACCGTTGTGGATTCAAAACCCTTTCAACTGACTATCGTTATACCTAAAATACAGTTACCGAAATAAGAAAAATACCGTTATCCGTAAAATACCGTAACCGACATAACTGAAATACCAATATCCCTAAAATACCTCTATCGCTAAAATACCGTTACCGATATAATTGAAATAGCGTTATCCTTAAAATACAGTTACCGAAATAATCTGACAAAATCAGAAAAAATAATCTCTGTAAATATATATATTTTTTTTCCCATCATAAACTAGCTTGTCATTAGAATTCGAACATAATGGTGCTACAATTATCGATGTACATTGACATTACTAACTTAAATAACGTTATCCTTAAAATACCGTTACCGAAATAACTGAAAAAACCGTTATCCCCAAACTAATGTCACCGAAATAAACAAAAATAGCGTTACCGCTAAGTACCTTTACCAAAATAAGTACAATAAAATACCGTTAATGCTACAAAACCGTTACCGAAATAACAGAAATATCGTTACCCATAAAATACCGTTACCGAAATAAACGAAAATAGCGATACCCTTATCAAAACGGTTACCATCAAAGGTAAAAGCCAAATATTTTTTGCTACCCGCGGTCTTGGTATTATATTTTTAAAATGTTTGGCAATGAAGAGTTTAAAGTTTGGCAATGCTGAGCATATTATGGGAAAAACATTTATAAAATTTTCATAGATTAATTTTCGTCCCCACAGCATCATTTAGTTTGAAAAAATTAATTTAATTTATTACCTCTTTTAAATTGAAAGATTATAAATATATTTTTAGAAATATGCTCAGTATCACGTAACTTGAGCCCACTTTTGCACAAAATCTAAAAAATACTTTTAGAGAACTATTATTATTTTCGATTTCTTTAATTTCCCGTAATCAAATGGATAATAATAATCGTTTAAACACTATTACGTCAAATTGTACACTTTAGGGGACACCCTTATGCTTATTAAACTTGAAAATGTTTATGACGTAACTTTTTTGAAAACCGTAAAAAAATATGTTTCTTAATATTTTTTATGAACTTATCGGATATGATAGAATGATCATATATTTGTATAAAATTGTATACAAAATTTTAGCATTTAGTGCAATATTACCAGACTAAAACCCGGATCTAATTATATTTAGATGTTGCAGTTTCCATATAATCGTATACAATTATATCAGGTCAAAATCCGGATACAATAATATCTGGTTTTTATATAATTATATCTATTTGTATCAATTTAGATATAAACAGATACAATTAGATACAAAACTGATAAAAACTAATACAATACTATGGGACCATAATTCGGCTACAGTTGGACTGTATCTAATTGCTTCGGATTAGATCTAAACCCATACAAACACATACAATTATATGGGCCCATATTTCTGATGAAATTTAATATGATTACACATAGAAATGGATATGACTACGTAGAGCTCCATTACAATTTTTTTAATCGAGTAGTTATTTAAAATTGAAGATTAGGATGAGTTTATAAAAATTCTCGTTTAGTTTATAATATTGTTTGTATAGAGGTATAGAACTTTGAAATTGAATAAAACACAGATGAATTTTTTACCTCCAAGTGTGTTTTATTATGAATTTTTACGAAGAAATTAATGAAATAAAACTCTTGAAATTATTCGAGTTAGTAAAATCTTTGTCGATTAATCGAGTAAGTTAAAAACCTCAAAACCGAGTTACTCGTTTACTCGAACCAAACCAAACCCTAGTAATTTGAATACCCTAGTAAATATAGTAAAATTTTGATAATATTACAGTTTTTTGGTTGCTATTTTGAGTCCGCAAATATTTATTAAAAGCTTTTATTAATTTTACAGAGTAAAATGCTATTTTCAATTAATAATAATATTCACATCGAATAAAACTAAAATTTTATAAAGTTTACAGATTTTTTTTGTTCTTCTTGTTTTATTTATCTTAGCAAAAAATCTGCCTAGATATAGTCTATTCTATGATTGTAACAAAAAATATTAAAAAAATTACCCCATCTACAAGTGAGACTGATAGCACAAAAAAAACTTTTTTCTAAATTAATTGTGGTTTAACTTGGAAATTTGTAAATTTGAGAATTACGAATTTCTAAATATTTGCTTGAAAAATTTGACTAAAATTTATTCTTGTGATGAAATAACTTTAGCTAAATCACTGATTTAAAACGTAAGGAACGGAAACTAACTAACTTTTTTATATGAGTGTAATAGCAAGGTCATTATTATAGAATTCCTCGACGTAAAACTGACCTTATTGGAGTTTCCAAATATTAAATGTCAATCCTTTTTTTTATTGTCGAAATTAGAACAAACTGCATTTTTATGATATTGTTTAGGAAACGGATCATAATAACTAAGAAAATCGAATTTTCAATAGGAGATAATAAAACATTTTTTATGGCAACTAATTATAGCCTATTGTTGTTGTTGTTGCCCTTGTTCATCATAAATATGGCCTACACACACACACACACACACACATAACTCATAAATAGGTAAAGTAAAATTTTTATTATTTATGTAGACTTTATGCCATTGACACAGAAATCGGAAAGAAAAAAGCGAAAAAAATTTAGAAGAAAAGCAAACAAAACAAAAACTAATAAAACGTTTTAAAACAGTCTGGTTGCTGCTACATCATCATAATACTACAGTGGAATATGATTAAGACGAACTTATTGGAACTAAACATTTTTAGCTCCAGCTCCAGTTTAGCTCCTGATTGTCTAATGCGATGTAGTGGAGATAATATGACATTTTTACGATATTGTGTGTGCCGAAAACGGCAAAATTGTAACCACTGTCGGTAAATCTATTACAATTTCCGTATTGCGTCGTATGTCGTTTTGACTGTCAAATTGTGTGAAAATTCTCGTAAAAATGTTTAATCACGACAACATTTGAAAATAGCAAATAAAGTGGATATTTTCAAAAAGTAAGTTTCTACATTTAATATTTTCATTTAGAAAAACTAGCAAAAAATAGTAAGCGCTTCCGGAAGGCATTATTTAATTACGAAGCGCTTCCCAAGCAAATTCAAAAGGCATGATTATTCATGATGCCCCACTTGGTATGTCGCTTTTAAGCAGGTGAAGAGCGCTTCTTTCATGTGCTCTTAGAAGCAATAGCTTCATGCCTTCTTAGGCAATAAGAAGCGCTTTTTTGTATGTTGACAAAATTATTGCTTAATTGTAAGCATTTTTAACTGCTTCAAAGATGGCATTTTGGGAAGCACAACAGAATGCCTTCCCTAATTGCTTTATTGTTGCAATGCGGTGAAGCGCTATTTTGGAAGCATACAAATGTAGTTACTGCTTACCAAATCCAGGTTATTTTTTGCTGGGAATGTCTGTGAATTAAGTTTATTTAACTTTTAAGGTCAAAATTGCTATACCAAAACAGTTTTAGAGGCTGGTATAGCTAATGGAATAAAATGCACATTTAGCAAAAAGGCTTTGCTAAGAGTTTGAGAAAATTCAACATTAAAGATGACTGCAACAAAGATTGCGAAAAAATTAACAATTTAGGACCTCCTCTGCGGATAGGCGAAGGCTGGAAGAAGGTCTGGGAGGATTATCATGCTACTGGGGGTGTTTCCTTTAAAGCAGTTTATTTTATCGACAATTGGTGAAGCAGCTTTCAAATTATTGTGAACTGCATTCTATAATAAGTCCCGATGGACAGACATTTGGAACTTAATGTAGACTAATTGTTTAACAAGACCCAGAAGAAATTGATGTTGTTGCTTCTATAACCGAACGAAAGAACCTTCCATTTCTCAACCCATACGAAAGAAGCCCTTTAAAATGTCAACAGAAAAAATTATCTCCTCTCAATGCAATTGAAAGTCCAAACCGAATTATATACCGAAGTAAAGCTTTCGCTAAAGAAATAGAAAGATATCGTCAAAAGAGATTCAAGATCGATGGAGAACCCCTAAAGCTGTATGAAATAGAATTAACGAAGAAAGATATGTATAGACATTCTTTATTTCAATTTAGAAAAGAAGAATTGGAAATCAAAAAAAGTAAAATTGATTTGGAGGAAATAATAAGTGGTTTTTTGAAATCTAGAGTTTTAGAAATAAAAAAGTGCCAAATTTTTATTTTATAATTTTTTTTGTTTATTATTTATTTTCAATTTCTGTAGAGCATAAATTGAACTATAATATGAATTAAACTAAAAAATGCTTCCATTATTTTTAATCTTATATTCGCAGCAGCCATATCACAGTTTCTTCTTGATTTGGGGTTTCTAACAGTTCATTTTCTAAATTCGACGTTGGTATGAGCGTTGGTAGAGCGTTGGATTTCTAAAGATTTAGGTGCTTTGCCAACCCCAAAATGATAACACCGGGCAGGGCTTGGCCGTTCCTTTTTTAAAACGTTGGGAAAGCACTGACAATGAGCGCTTTGCCAGTACCAAAGACACAATTTTAAAACGTTGGCAAAGCATTGGTAGAACACCAATAAGGTGCTTTTTTAATGATAAAATAAGTGCTTTGCCAACCCCAAAATGATAACACCGGGAAGGCTTGGCCGTTTCTTTTTTAAAACGTTGGCAAAGCATTGGTACAACAATTTATAAAGTATATAATCCTAGGATAGTTCAAGTGACTCTAATACCACAGAAGAATATTTGATGACTATATACCGGATGCAAACGTTCCAAATACAAAGTTTATGATATTCATTTAAAAGGCAAAATTTTTAATGAAGTTAGCGATTCGTTTAATTATCCAGTATTATCAAAAAAAATTTTAATATTCACAGTTTAAACATATGATTGAAAATAATATTGAAATAAATATAAATATGGTAGAATTTAAGTGTATTCTTACTACTGTAAATAATGAAACATTTGCCATAACTCTTTTTACATAAACAATAGTAATAAAGTGTGTAAAATAAATTAAAAAAATACTACTTATTTCTTATTTTTATTAAAACTATTATATATACTTATTTAAAACTATATTAAAAGCACTGGCAAAGCACTTTTGGCGAGGAAAGCGTTGTGAACAAGGGCTGTGCCACTGTGTTTATTATATTAACGGTTGTAAATTTTGTAAATAAGTACTGGCAATGCGCTTTTTGGCAATGTTGGGAAAGCGTTCTAAGCCAGTGCTGTGCTAATGTTTTTTTTTTTATTTTTACGGTTGTAAATTTTGTAAATCAAATACTTTAAAGCACTTTTTACCAATGTTGGCAGAGCGTTCTAAGCCAGGGCTGCGCCAGTGCTTTTATTATTTTGTTAAATTTGTAATTTTGTTAATTAAGTACTGGCAAAGCACTATTTACTAACGTTGGCAGATCGTTGTAAATAAGTACTTTGCCAGCACTTTATTTGTTGGACCATTGGCAAACAGTGCTCTGCCAGTGCTTGATTTTTCAGACCATTGGTAATTTCTGGCAGGTCTGTTTTTTAAAACTCCTATTATTCGTCGCACAATATTTCTTGTTTTATTTTATGTATATGGTTGAGGCGGGAGAGAAGCCCCCTCATTTGTAGATCCAAATGATGTTATCAGAAATGGTTCCAATGGAGAACCTAAAAATAAATAAATACAATCAAAATTTGTGGTTTTAAAGTAAACGAAATTTTTTTAATTACCTAACAATCATTCATTTCTTTTACCTTTTTCATAGTTATTCCGTAATAATTTATTCGAATCACTAGCATATCATACTAAAGAATCATGCGCTGATCCGGTATTATGCGCAGATATATATCTTATTTTCTTCTTGTGATCACAAACCTGTATATATATATATATATATATATATATATATATATATATATATATATATTATCTTTTTAAATATATAACTTTAAAAATCTAATTAAAATTTTAAGCCCATGGTTCGGTTTTGGTAAACTATTTTTTTTTATTGTCTCCAAATAGTATCTCTTGCCAAAATGAAAAATTGCTGAATTCAGCAACCCGTTTTTCTAACTTCCGCATTGAAAAAGTATTGCAAAAAATATGTTAAGTGGAACCTTGTAAGTTCCAGACAATAAAATATAATTTCAATCAAAAAAGCTAATCAAGCTCGTTATTTATCTTCCTAAATACAAAATACGTAAATGCATTAGTCCATAGTTTTATAAGTTACAAGATCTGAAAGACTAAGCACTAAAAAAAGCATGGTGACCATTAGGGTGTCCCGATTTGAAGAAATACCACTCAAACAATAATTATTAACTAGCTGAATATGGAAAAAATATATATAAAAAAAATTTGGGGGATGATCTTTAGTTCCCTACAAAATTGGTGTCAAAACTTGCGTAATAAATAGGCCGTAACAAAAAATGTGCATCAAATTTTTGTTTGAATAATTTTCGTCCACTAATGATTTTTTATGGTAAAAAAGACATGTATGGAAAATAATAATTTTTTTTCAGATTATTCTTTCTGTAGTTTAAAGCAAATGCTGCCTAGAAGTAACGACTCGCTAAAGCTTACATTATGAAGACTCATTTTGCAAAAATATTTAAAATCAGCATCTTAAAAACACAATGGCCGACTAAATATACTCCATTAAAAATTTTTTTTTTTTTGATAAAAATTTTCTTTAAAAAAAAAAAATAACTTAAACTTTTTTTCGTCATAAAAATTTACCATTTTGAAGTCTTAATAAAATTAACTTAAAAAACAATAGAAACTAATCTGATACCATAAATTAGGAACAAAATTGTAAATTTTTTTCGCATACATAGGGTAAGAATAAATTTACGATTCGTGGCGAAATATGGCTTATTTTTTGTTTTTCGCTGTAAAACTCAATGTTTTGGACACTTATAATTAAAATTTTTCTTATCAGTTTAATTTTAAAAATAGCAGATTCTTGGTGATTTTTAGAAAATTCAAACGCCGTATGAACAATCTAAATCTAGCCCATTTTTAATAAAAATTCCGATATTATCGTACATGATCCCATTCCATTATTCTATTAACATACAGAAAAGTGACGTGTTTTTAGCTAGATTATAAGATAGTGCAAGAACTTTTTCATTTAAAATAGTTAAAAATCTTATAAACTTTTTTAAATGAAAATTTTTCCGTCGAAAATATTTTTGAGTTTCAATTAGTGATTTGAATCGACCACATCTCCGATTTCGTTGGCAAACACAGATTTCATCCGATCTTACTAAAAATGTTCCTTTATTAATATTTACAAAGATAATAGTTACAAAGTCAGCAAAGTAAAAAATAGCTTCAGAAATTATATTAATTTCCAGTTATAAGTCGGTTTTATTGTCTATTTATAGGACACTTATGACTAATTGAAATATACAATTTTCATTCTCACATCCTGACACCTTTACCAACTGAATGGATTTGAGACATACAGTTTTTTTATCTGTGTAATCGTAGTTTCAATAAACATATATGTACCTTTTTTCATGTCTGAAAACTCTTCTTTTGGGTAGAACTGGATTTAAAATTTTGGCATGAAAAAGTTTCCTTACAACCAGCCAATTTACGTCGCAGTAAACTACTTTTGCATTTAATTCTCATTTTTTTATAAACCTACCATGCACCACCCCAAGTATAATTAATAACACTTTTTTTATTTCATGGATTTATGTTCTTCATTTTATAATTCTGTTTAAAATATCTTTTTCAACCAAAAAAACTGTCCAAATCAAAATTTCTCAATTTTTATGTTTTTTTGCTGCAAACAAAAAAAAAAAAAGAATTTCTTATGGCATAGAAGGTTTATACTGTAATCAAATTATACGTCAGATAATTTAAAAAACTTTTAGATTTTGAACGATCCTTATTTGAAAATGATAATTTTTCTTCTTTTTCCCCTTCAATAGCAAACTCTTCACTAATATCAAAATCTCCAATTAAAGATCCCTTTTAAACATTTTTTTACTTATATTTTTGGGTCATTAATACTCATCATTTTTATTTATCGGGACACACTAGTGACCATGTAATTATTGATGCAAAAACTTCTCGCATTAGATACATAAACGGGAGACTGTTTCTAGTGCCAGAAGTTTTCGCATCAGAAAATGCACAATTTCATATCAAGGACATGGTCAGTCTCGAAATATCGAATTTACCAATAATCAAATATTTTGCTAATATGAAAAAAAAAACATTGAGATATATGATAATGTCTAAATACGGAAGAGTTGCATTTGCAAATGCGAAAACTTTTCTCATTTAATACTGAAACGGAGTGCAGATTCAACCATGGAGTAACTATTTTAAAAAGATGGAATACCTCTCAGTTGTAATGTTTTCTGCAAACAATTTGTCGAGTTGCAGTCTTTTTATGAAAGCTTTTATTGGGACTTTTGCCATTTGTTGCACTTGCCAGCTTCGGTAAAACTATGATATGTTTTATTTATAACATAAAACCAGTAATAAACCAAGTATGGATGTTATCGTTATTGAGGATTCAGATACTCTTGATGTTCTGGGCATGAGAATACAGTGTGATGTCCGTTGGACAGATCACATTATTCAAGTATCGAAAGAAGCTTTCAAGTGCCTTGGTTTTCTAAACCGGTGGAAGAAATACTTCACCCCATCTGATCTCCTTACTATATATACCACCTACATCCGGGCCGAAGATGGAATATAACTCCCACATATGGGTAGGTGCTTCAAAGTCTACTTTGGGGCTTCTGGATCGTGTGCAACGGAGAGCGTTGATACTTATCAACGAACAGTAGGGTTTCGAACTCTACACTGATGGAAATTTGTGCGTAGTATTAATGAATTCCTTCATTAATTCAATGAATTTTTTCATAAAAAAGTCCCCAAAGAAACGTTTCATTGAGTCAGTGAAAGGTGTTTAATTAAATCAATTTAATGAATGGTTTCATTGACCAATGAA
>CM037851.1:146799255-147149074 GCA_021234595.1 Delia radicum | reverse complement strand
TTTGATCAGTACATGATCACGTGTACTGTGGAAGAAATCGTGTACTGGTTTTGTAGAATTTTCTAGAATTTGTACTGATTGAACTGATTTTAACATTTTCAAAAAACTATATTCTTTTTTATGGAAAAACTCCAGTTTTGATCCATTTAAAATAAAGCTCTGAGAACTTTTATAGAACGGAAAGCAAGAGAACAAATATGTTTCTGCATTAAAAAGTTATTAATCTGTTGGAAGCTGTAATTTTATTTATTTATCTGAATGTATTTATGACGGGAAACCCGTTACAATCGAAGATTATTCGAAAACAAGTGCTTTGAATCTGAGAGCTTTTATATTTAAAAATCGTTGTGTTTTTAGAAAAACATTTAGAAAAAAAACAATATTTAAAATTCATCACCATTTTTTTTTTAATTCATAACAGGAAAAAAATGCCTTGTAATAATCCAAATATATTTTCAATGTCTGAACAAAAAAGTTCTGAATATATCCTTCAAAACTTACAATTATTCAGTTAACAAAAACTATAAAAGTATAAAAAAGCGTGTGTTGCCTGAAAAGGCGTAAAAAAGCACCATACAAATTTTTTTTAATTTTTTTCAAACTTAAAGAATGTTGACCATGAAACAGTTTTAAAATTGATTTCGTGCTAAAATAAAGGAACCAAATTCGTCTCCGATTATTTCGTTGTTTAGTCCAATATTTTGTTCGCACTTTTGAAAAATGTCTGGCAAACTTCATACAAAAATTTTTTTTCGTATCAATATAACAGACATGACCATTTAGAATGTAGCGAAAAGTGCTATTGATTGTAATTTCTTAAGACTGTAATAAATTGAAGTTCTCCCATTTCTTCAACTACAATTTCGTGTGGTTAGTCCAATAGTTTGTTTGTACTTTTGCAAATTATTTGCAAACTGTTGAAAACTATATAATAAAATTTCTTACCTACAATTGCATTGTTTATTCCAGTATTTGGTTGTAATTTTGCGAAAATGTCTGCCATAAGATAAATAAATGTTGCTCAAAGTGACATTAGATTGCAATTTCCTCAATACTGTTAAAATTTAAGTTTTAGATAGTGGTTATTGCAGTTTTAGGACTTTTTTAAAAAAGTACTGGTCCCTAAAAGAAATTGCTGAAAAAGCACTAACGATATATTATAAAAGCACCAGTTTATTCGAAAAGCACCATAAATAGTGCCAAATGTACTAAGTTGACATCACTGCAATTAATAGCTTAAATGCAATTAACGTTGTACAAACACATGCGGTCCAAATGAACAATTAATATATTGAAGCAAAATTATAACTTATTTATAAAATAGTTTCTCTTAAATCATGCTTTATAAATACAAATACAATATGTAACTGATAGTGCAGCCTGCAGTTTGTTCCCACACTTATTGACTAGATGTAGAAAATTTCCATAGCCGCCTTTTAATCATGGTGGTCTTTTACTCCATTATGTTAATGGATTTGTTGTTTTTATCTTTGCGTGACTTTAGTTCGAAAAATTAAAAAAAACCCCTCTTTAAATTTTTAATGTACAAATCATATGACTTATTTATTTTGTACTCAAAGAACAAATTGAGTTTAACCCTTCTTACTGCGTAAGACGTATATATACCGCAGTTATTCTGTTGCATAATACGTATGTATATATACATCCAGCTCAAAATAAGTTTTACAATTCTAAGTTCTAAAAAAATTCCATTGAAAACCGTAGTTATAATCAGTCAGCCAAAATATATTTTTTGTAAAAAGGGAAGAAATCTAATTTTTGTGAGCTATTTTCTATATTTGTACAACAAATTAATATATCAGACCCTGCGTTCACAGATTATTTTAATTTTGATCAAATCACCCCGTTCTGGTTGCGCAAAGACTCAATATTCATATAAATTGCAGTCCGTACATATAAAAAAAAAAAATGTACTGAATTTTGAAATTACTAAAACATTTTTTTTTTTTTTAATTTTTTATTAATTTATAATCATATAATTACAAATTATATACTATTACCCCTAACCGAGCACTAGCTACTATGGCCTTCACGCGTTGTAACGAAAACAGAACCAGTGCCTCTGGTTGGAAACGACCCACGAACCCCTACCCCCAGCACTGATAAGCAGCACGCTACCACTAGCCTACCGGTGCGCACATACTGAAGATATAGTTCTTCGTTTCTCTTTTTTTGAGATTTAAAAAAAAAAACTAAAATATTCGAAGTGAGACTCGGTTTTGGTGTTCTAAATGTGAAGTTCCTCTATACGTTGTAGCTGGTTTCGAGGAATACCATACAAATAATGCATTTTGTTAAATATTTTTTAAATTTTTAATATGAAACTTTAGAGAAACTATCGAATACTTCAGTTGGTAAATGCCATCAGAAAAAAACTTAATTAGTTATCTTTACATAATTATAAAGTTAATAAATTAACGTTAGTAAATTAAAATTCAAATAAAAATGTGTTTAATAAAAACAAATTCATATATTTTTTTTTTAAAAAAATGCTGTGATTTCCATTTATACGTAAGACGTATCTATACGTCTTTGCTGTTTTTTGTCGACACAACACACGAAGATTATTTTAACTACGGTTACTGCGTAACTGGTTAAAAATATTTTAAAAAAATATTTAGTTAATCCAGAATGTATATTGACGAAACTATGACTTTTTAAACTTCACCACTTCCGATTTGCATAAAACTTCGGATATGTAGGCAAAACTGTATTTTTTAATTCCATGTCATTGCACTTTGTCGCTGTTTTCCAGCAAATTCTCTATAATGGGCCTAACAGTAACTACATGTAGGTCATTCGGGTAGTAAACAGTAAATTGGTAGTTGTTTCTAACTGATATTGTAGCCATTTTTCCATAAGAAAGTAAAAAAACTACTATTGAGGGACAGTCATTTATAAAATAACTAACTAAAAATACTGTATTTTCCTTAATAGTTGTTTTGAGTAGTTATTTTAGTATTTTAATAAACAACTACCAAAACAGTATTTCGCAGTAAACAGTTAATTTTTGTTACCCGAGTTTAAAACGTATACATATAATCATGCATTATTTTATATAAATATATATGCTTGCATTATTATATGTGAATACATAAGATTATATATATGTATACATATATACAATTTTTTCATCTACATTTTTTTAATACGATACCACATGCATTACATTACATACATGTTATTACATATCGACCAATATGTAATCGTATATGACATATACAATTATATATGGTTAATCTAATAATCAAAATTATATATAATAACATATATTGTAATATCCAACAAAAATGTATTTAATTTTAAATAACACGATAGCTTGACCTATTCATAATTATATATCGTTCCATACAAAAAAATGTAGATCTTCGTTTGTATAAAACTATATATTGCCGTCAATTATATATTGTCCCAAATTAAAACAAAATTTCGAATTTTATCATGTACTCTAATGATAGGTATTATTTAGCTGTTTATGGATAAAAACCAGGGAGGGCAGGCCATACCGCTAATATATCGTTATCGATTCAAAACCCTTTCAACTGACTATCGTTATCCCTAAAATACAGTTACCGAAATAATTGAAATACCGCTATAAGTAACACAAAGTAAACCGGCATAACTAAAATACCAATATCCCTAAAATACCGTTATCGTAAAATAACCGTTACCGATATACTTGAAATAGCATTATCCTTAAAATACAGTTACCGAAATAATCTGACCAAATCAGAAAAAAATAATCGCTGTAATATATTATATATATATATATATTTTCCCATAACTTGACCATAAACTAGCTTGTCATTAGAATTCGGTCAGAATGGTGCTAAAATTATCGATGTACATTGACATTACCAGAATAACTTAAATAACGTTATCCTTAAAATACCGTTACCGAAATAACTGAAAAACCATTATCCCTAAAATAACGTTAGCGAAATAAACAAAAATAGCGTTACCGCTAAAATACTGATACCGAATTAAGTACAATAAAAATACCGTTACGCTATAAAACCGTTACCGAAATAACTGAAATTCGTTGACCCTAAAATACCGTTACCGAAATAAACTAAAATAGCGTTACCCTTATCATCCAAGGTAAAAACCAAATATTGTTTTCTAATCCGCGGTCTTGGTATTATATTTTTAAAATGTTTGTCAATGAAGAGTTTAAAAGGTTTGGCAATGCTGAGCATATTATGGGAAAAACATTAATAAAATTTCCATAGATTAATTTTCGTCCACCACAAGCATCATTTAGTTTGGAAAAAAGTAATTTAATTTATTACCTCTTTTAAATTGAAAGATTATAAATACATTTTTAAAAATATGCTCAGTATCACGTAACTTGAGCCCACTTTTGCACAAAAATCTAAAAATATGTTTAGCGAACTATAAATATTTTCGATTTCTTTATTTTCCCGAAATCAATTGGATAATAATAATAATAATCGTTTGAACACTATTACGTCAAATTGTACACTTGGGGGACACCGATTATGCTTATTAAACTTAAAAATGTAATGAACTTAAAAAAGGTTAATGACTTTTTTGAAAAACCTCAAAAAATATGTTTCTTAATATTTTTTATGGATATATCTTATATGATAGAATGTATCATATATTTGTATAAAATTGTATATATTTTCATACATTCATATACAAAATTGTAACATTAGTGCTATATTACCAGACTAAAACCCAGATCTAATTATATTTAGATGTATTAGTTTACATATAATCATATACAATTATATTAGGTCAAAATCCGCATACAATAATATCTGGTTTTTATATAATTATATCTATTTGTATAATTTAGATATAAACTGATACAATTAGATACAAAACTGACAAAAACTAATACAATACTATGGGACCATAGTTCGGCTACAGCTGGACTAGGGCATTTATCTAATTGCTTCGGAATTAGATCTAAACCCATACAAACACATACAATTATATGGGCCCATATTTCGGATGAAATTTAATTATGATTACACATAGAAATGGATATGACTACGTAGAGCTCCATTACAATTTTTTTAATCGAGTAGTTATTTAAAATTGAAAGATTAGGATGAGTTTATAAAAATTCTCGTTTAGTTTATAAAGATTGTTTTGTATAGAGGTACAGAACTTTGAAATTGAATAAAACACAGATGAATTTTTTACCTCCTAGTGTCTTTTATTATGAATTTTTACGAAAAAATTAATGAAATAAAACTCTTGAAATTATTCGAGTTAGTCGAATAATTTTAAAATCTTAGTCGATTAATCGAGTAAGTTAAAAGCCTCAAAATCGAGTTACTCGTTTACTCGATCCAAACCAAACCCGAGTAATTTGAATACCCTAGTAAATATAGCAAAAATTTTGTTAATATAACAGTTTTTGGTTGCTATTTTGAGTCTACAAATATTTAGTAAAAGCTTTTTGTAAATTTTACAGAGTAAAATGCTATTTTCAGTTAATAATAATATTCACATCGAATAAAACTAAAATTTTATAAAGTTTACAGATTTTTTTGTTGTTCTTGTTTTATTTATCTTTAGCACAAAAATCTGCCTAGATATAGTCTATTCTATGATTGTATCAAAAAATATTAAAAAAATAACCCATCTACAAGTTAGACTGATAGCACAAAAAAAACTTTTTTCTAAATTAATTGTGGTTTAACTTGGAAATTTGTAAATTTGTGAACTACGAATATTTTGCTTGAACAATTTGACTAAAATTTATTCTTGTGGTAAAATAACTTTAGCTAAGTCACTGATTTAAAAACGTAAGGAACAGAAACTAACTAACTTTTTTATATGAGTGTAATAGCAAGGGTCATTATTATAGAATTCCTCGACGTAAAACTGACCTTATTGGAGTTTCCAAATATTAAATGTCAATCCTTTTTTTTATTGTCGAAATTAGAACAAACTGCATTTTTATGATATTGTTTAGGAAACGGATCATAATAACTAAGAAAATCGAATTTACAATAGGAGATAATAAAACATTTTTATGGCAACTAATTATAGCCTATTGTTGTTGTTGTTGCCCTTGTTCATCATAAATATGGCCTATACACACACACACACACATAACTCATAAATAGGTAAAGTAAAATTTTTATTATTTATGTAGACTTTATGCCATTGACACAGAAATCGGAAAGAAAAAAGCGAAAAAAATTTAGAAGAAAAGCAAACAAAACAAAAACTAATAAACGTTTTAAAACAGTCTGGTTGCTGGTACATCATCATAATACTACAGTGGAATACGATTAAGACGAACTTATTGGAACTAAACATTTTTAGCTCCAGTTCCAGTTTAGCTCCTGATTGTCTAATGCGTTGTCGTGTAGATAATATGACGTTTTTACGATATTGTGTGTGCCGAAAACGGCAAAATTGTAACACTGTCGGTAAATCTATTACAATTTCCGTAGTGCGTTGTATGTCGTTTTGACTGTCAAATTGTGTGAAAATTGTCGTAAAAATTTTGAATCACTACAACATTTGAAAATGGCAAATAAAGTGGATATTATCATAAAATAAGTTTCTACATTAAATATTTTCATTTAGAAACCAGCAAAAAATTGTGCTTACCAAGAAGCGCTTCCGGAATTCATTATTTAATTACAACGCGCTTCCCAAGCAATTCAGAAGGATAATTTTTGTTCGTGCTGTCCCACTTGGTATGGCACTTTTAAGCAAGGTGAAAAGCGCAACTTTCATGTGCTCTTAGAAGCAATAACTTCATGCCTTCTTAGGCAATAAGAAGCGCTTTTTTGTTGACAAAATTATTGCTTAATTGTAAGCATTTTAACTGCTTCAAAGATGGCATTTTGGGAAGCACAACAGAATGCCTTCCCTAATTGCTTTATTGTTGCAAGGGCGGTGAAGCGCTATTTTGGAAGCATACAAATGTAGTTACTGCTTACCAAATCCAGGTTATTTTTTGCTGGGAATGTCTGTGAATTAAGTTTATTTAACTTTTAAGGTCAAAATTGCTATATAACAGTTTTAGAGGCTGATAGAGCTAATGGAATAAAATGCACATTTAGCAAAAAGGCTTTGCTAAGAGTTTGAGAAAATTCAACATTAAAGATGACTGAAACAAAGATTGCGAAAAAATTAACAATTTAGGACCTCCTCTGCGGATAGGCGAAGGCTGGAAGAAGGTCTGGGAGGATTATCATGCTACTGGGGGTGTTCCTTTAAAGCAGTTTATTTTATCGACAATTGGTGAAGCAGCTTTCAAATTATTGCAACTGCATTCTATAATAAGTCCCGATGGACAGACATTTTGAACCTAATGTAGACTAATTGTTTAACAAGACCCAGAAGAAATTGATGTTGTTGCTTCTATAACCGAACGAAAGAACCTTCCATTTCTCAACCCATACGAAAGAAGCCCTTTAAAATGTCAACAGAAAAAAATTATCTCCTCTCAATGCAATTGAAAGTCCAAACCGAATTATATACCGAAGTAAAGCTTTCGCTAAAAGAAATAGAAAGATATCGTCAAAAGAGATTCAAGGTCGATGAAGAACCCCTAAAGCTGTATGAAACAGAATTAACGAAGAAAGATATGTATAGACCATTCTTTACTTCAATTTAGAAAAGAAGAATTGGAAATCAAAAAAGTAAAATGATTGGAGGAAATAAGAAGTGGTTTTTGAAATCTAGAGTTTAGAAATAAAAAAGTGCCAAATTTTTATTTTATAATTTTTTTTGTTTATTATTTATTTTCAATTTCTGTAGAGCATAAATTGAACTTAATATGAATTACCTTATAAATGCTTACATTATTTTTAATCTTATATTCGCAGCAGTCATATCAAAGTTTTCTTCTTGATTTGGGGTTTCTAACAATTCATTTTTAAATTAGTTTGGGGGAACTTTATCTTATAGTTAATACAAATTTTGTGCAAAGCTGTACAAATGGTAGTCATTTTTCCAGAAAATAGTGGATCGTAATGCAATTGCCTTGCAGCTAATATACATCGGAATCTCTTTTTAAAACTCTATTATTCGTCGGACAATATTTCTTGTTTTATTTTATGTATATGTTTGAAGCGGGAGAGAAGCCCCCCTCGTTTGTAGAACTAATGGTGTTATCAGAAATGGCTCCAATGGAGAACCTAGAAATAAATAAATACAATCAAAATTTGTTGTTTTAAAGTAAACGAAATTTTTTTAATTATGAACAACCATCATTTCTTTTACCTTTTTCGTAGTCATTCCGTAGTAATTTATTCGAATCACTATCATTTCATACTAAAGAATCATGCGCTGATCCGGGATTATGCGCAGATATATATTTTATTTTCTTCTTGTGATCACAAACCTGTATATATATATATATATATTTTTTATCTTTTTAAATATTTAACTTTAAAAATCTAATTAAAATTTTAAGCCCATGGTTCGGTTTTGGTAAACTATTTTTTTTTTATTGTCTCCAAATAGTATCTCTTGCCAAAATGAAAAATTGCTGAATTCAGCAACCCGTTTTTCTAACTTCCGCATCGAAAAAGTTTCGCAAAAAATATGTTAAGTACAACCTTGTAAGTCCCAGACAATAAAATATAATTTCAATCAAAAAAAGCTAATCAAGCTCGTTATTTATCTTCCTAAATACAAAATACGTAAATGCATTAGTCCATAGTTTTATAAGTTACAAGATCTGAAAGATTAAGCACTAAAAAAACCATGGTGACCATTAGGGTGTCCCGATTTGAAGAAATACCACTCAAATGATAATTATTAATGAGCTGAATATGGAAAAAAATATATATAAAAAAAAATTGGGGGATGATCTTTAGTTCCCTACAAAATTGGGTGTCAAAACTTGCGTAATAAATAGGCCGTAACAAAAAATGTGCTTCAAATTTTTGTTTGAATAATTTTCGTCCACTAATGCTTTTTATGGAAAAAAAGACATGTATGGAAAATAATAATTTTTTTCAGATCATTTTTTCTGTAGTTTAAAGCAAATGCTGCCTATAAGTAACGACTCGCTAAAGCTTACATTATGAAGACTCATTTTGCAAAAATATTTAAAATCAGCATCTTAAAAACACAATGGCCGACTAAATTTACTCCATTAAATATTTTTTTAATGCATTTCTTATCCCAAGCATGGCGTTGTGCAACTTTTGATAAAAATTTTCTTAAAAAAAAAAAATAATCAACAATAATAACCAAAAAAATTTACCATTTTGAAGTCTTAATAATATTAACTTAAAAAACAATAGAAACTAATCTGATACCATAAATTATTAACAAAATTGTAAATTTTTTTCGCATACATAGGGTAAGAATAAATTTACGATTCGTGGCGAAATATGGCTTATTTTTTGTTTTTCGCTGTAAAACTCAATGTTTGGACACTTATAATTAAAATTTTTCTTATCAGTTTAATTTTAAAAATAGCAGATTCTTGGTGATTTTTAGAAAATTCAAACGCCGTATGAACAATCTAAATCTAGCCAATTTTTAATAAAAATTCCGATATTATCGTTCATGACCCCATTCCATTATTCAATTAACATACAGAAAAGTGATGTGTTAGTGATGTATCTTATAAACTTTTTTAAATGAAAATTTTTCCGTCGAAAATATTCTTGAGTTCCAATTTTGTTGGCAAACACAGATTTCATCCGATCTTACTAAAAATGTTCCGTTATTAATATTTCTAGATAATAGTTACAAAGTAAGCAAATTAAAAAATAGCTTCAGAAATTATATTAATTTCCAGTTATACGTCGGTTTATTGTCTATTTATAGGACACTTATGACTAATTGAAATATACAATTTTCATTCTCACATCCTGACACCTTTACCAACTGAATGGTTTTGAGACATACAGTTTTTTTATCTGTGTAATCGTAGTTTCAATAAACATATATGTACCTTTTTTCATGTCTGAAAACTCTTCTTTTGGGCAGAATGGATTTAAAATTTTGGCATGAAAAAGTTTCCTTACAACCAGCCAATTTACGTCGCAGTAAACTACTTTTGCATTTAATTCTCATTTGTTTATAAACCTACAATGCAACACCCCAAGTATAATTTATAACACTTTTTTGATTTCATCGATTTACCTTCTTCCTTTTATAATTCTGTTTAAAATATCTTTTTCAACCAAAAAAAAAAAACTGTCCAAATCCAAATTTGTCAATTTTTATGTTTTTTTGTTGTAAAAAAAACGAATTTCTTACGGCATAAAGGTTTTATACTGTAATCAAATTATACGTCAGATAATTAAAAAAACTTTTAGATTTTGAACGATCCTTATTTGAAAATGGTAATTTTTCTTCTTTTTCCCCCTTCAATAGCAAACTCTTCACTTATATCAAAATCTCCAATTAAAGATCCCTTTCAAACATTTTTTACTTATATTTTTGGGTCATAATTTGAGTGCTATTTTTTATTTATCGGGACACACTAGTGACCATGTAATTATTGATGCAAAAAACTTCTCGCATTAGATACATAAGCGGGAGACTGTTTCTAGTGCCAGAAGTTTTTGCATCAGAAAAATGCACAATTTCATATCAAGGACATGGTCAGTCTCGAAATATCGAATTTACCAATAATCAAATATTTTGCTAATATGAAAAAAAAAACATTAAGAGTTGCATTTGCAAATGCGAAAACTTTTCTCATTTAATACTGAAACGAGTGCAGATTCAACCATGGAGTAACTATTTTAAAAAGATGGATACTCTTGATGTTCTGGGCATGAGAATACAGTGTGATGTTCCGTTGGACAGATCACATTATTCAAGTATCGAAAGAAGCTTGCAAGTGCCTTGGTTTTCTAAACCGGTGGAAGAAATACTTCACCCCAATCTGATCTCCTTACTATATATACCACCTACATCCGGCCGAAGATGGAATATAACTCCCATATATGGGTAGGTGCTTCAAAGTCTATTTTGGGGCTTCTAGATCGTGTGCAACGGAGAGCGCTGATGCTTATCAACGACAGTAGAGTTTCGAACTCTATTGACTCGTTGTAGCATCGTCGGAATGTGGGTTGTGTGACTTTGTTCTATAGATGTTACCATGGGAAGTGTTCTGCTGAGATATGCCAACTCATCCCGAGGGACCGGGGTTCTGTTCGTACTACCCGCTTGTCAAGTAAGTCTCATATGTTGTTGTCTATAGCCCGGCAAATCGCACAACGCATTACAGAGAAAATTCGTTTACTCATGCAGTGCATTGTATTGATCAGGAAAATAGGGTATGGGAAGGAGGAAAGAGGGAGTAGTGTTTGTGGATATTTGATTTAAATTTTTCTAAATTGTAAGTAACAGGGACGACTTCTGCGGGAAGTTTGTTCCACATACCAATCGTTCGACTAAAAAAGTAATTTTCTCTGTAATGCGTTGTGCGAAACACAGGACAATCAACTACAAACGGATGTGCTCTACTATATAAGCGAGTATTACGAATAAAACTTCGGGCTCGGATGAGCATCTCCTATGGTAATATCGAAAAGTGTCACACAATCCACATTCCGACGATACTCCAATGAATCAATAGTTTTGGATACACTACTGTCATTGATAAGCTTCACAGCCCTCCCATGAACACGGTCCAGAAGCTTCAGAATAGACACTGAAGTCCCTGCCCATATATGAGAGTTGTATTCCATTTTCGACCGGACATAGCTGGTATAAATAGTAAGGAGATCGGATGGACTGAAGTAAGTCTTGCAACCGTTTCAGAAAACCCAGACACTTGAATGCCTCTTTCGACACATGAAATACGTACTTATTCCAACGGACATCACACTGTATTCTCATGCCCAGAACATCAAGAGTATCCGATTTCTCAATACCTATACCATCCATAGCTACAGATGACAATGTTAATTTCCACAGCCCGTCTGTGGGTTAACATACAACATTGTGTCTTGCGTGCATTAAAATCGACCTTATTCACGCGACCCCACTCGGAGACTGTAGAAAGGACTTGATTGAGTGTGTCATTCATGTTCTGCCGCATGCCCTCTATCTCCAAAGAGCTTGGCCTGTGATCGAATGAAAATGAATGACAAATGTTGCTGTCATCTGTAAAAGAGTAGATAGGATTGAAGGTCTGACCAAGAAGGTCATTAATAAAAATAAGAAAAAGGGTAGGAGAAAGAACAGAACCTTGCGGTATCCCTGAATTTAGCTGACACTCGTTTGATGAGACCCCATCTAAAACAACACGTATAGTGCGGTCTCTGAGAAAACTCGTTAAAATCGAGAGAAGACATTACCGACACCAAAAGCAACTAGCTTAGTCACGAGTGCCCCGTGCCACACACGATCGGAACGCCTTAGAAATATCTAGAGCAACCAATTTACTCTCACCAAAGCGGTGTAGTGACCGGCTCCAACGTTCCGACAGAAACGCCAACAGGTCTCCCGGAGATCTACCGCTACGGAAGCCATACTGTCGATCATTTAAAAGTGCATTGGTCTCTAAATATTTTACAAGATGGTGGTTAACCATGGTCTCCATCACTTTGGAGAGCGCAGAGCAAATTGCGATTGGGCGGTAATTTTCAAGGTTGTTAGCCGCACCCTTTTTAGGGATTGGCTGGACATTGGCCACCTTACAGCATGAGGGGAAAATTCCCGCACGGTATGAAGAACTGAAAAGTTTTGCCAATGGACGTGACAACGTTAAAGAGCACTGTTTCAGCACCAGTGCTGATATGCAATCCGGCCCCGGTGACTTGTTTACGTTGAGATCCGCAAGAACCCTTTTGACTTTTTAGCATATTTTTAGGATAATATATGTTACAAGACCTTTTAGTTTAGCAGGTTTTTAGCATATTTTTTTTTTACGATATAACAGATTTGATCATTTTTGCAGGGTGATTTAGGATATTTCAACAGAAATTTTCTGGCAACACAACATTAATCCTAATTGCAACAACTGCAAACACAGTTTTTTACCTTCAAACAAGGCTGCCAAGGCAAAAAAACGTAAATTTTAAATAAGTAGTCAAATTAATTTTAAGAAATCATCATAAAAATCTGAAGTTTAGTTTTGCTAATTTTAATACTCTTTTTCTTTAGTCTGACTCTAACGTGCTCGTATTTAAAAAAGAATATGTTTTGTTAAAATTTAAATAAATTTATACTGAAGTAATAAAAAATTTTGTTCGAATACCCGGGGTGTTCTTGTTTTGGACCCTGTTTATGATTAATTAATTCATTGCTGGGTAATTTTTTCCTTTAACATTTTGAACGAACAATTTCTATTTTGTTCGCCACAACATTATCTACAAAAAACGTAAAAAGTTTTATAAAAATACAAGATTTTCTAAGTTTTTTGTTTAATAAAAAAAGTCGTAATTTTTTGACCAAATATCGTCATTTGGTAAATTTTTTACCAAAAATCGTTAAATATACTATAAATCGTCAACACAACTTACATTTCTCTTAAAAACCAGTTTTTACTCTTCTGTGGATTATTGAGTTGGGCAGAGCTGATGAATAAAGAATAATGAATAAAGAATAACTGACTATAGTTGTCGCTATTAAAGAAATTTCGGTTTAGGCGTACCATACTGTAATAAGAATATTTATTGTAGTATGTTCTGTTAATGGTTGAGTGTAATAAACAATACATATACATACACCAACACTAACACATTCTTTAGCTTAACTGTTCAAGGTCATCAAGGCAATAATAATGATTTAATAGCCTCTTAAATGATTTTATGACTTTCAACTCTTACAATTTTGTTCACTTCTTTGCTCTACTGTTCATTGTTGTTATTATGTTAAAAAGATCGTACGTTTATTTATTATTATTATTTTTTTTTTTGTTAAAGACCGCGAATGAGTAATTTGTTGTTGCATTTGTAAAGTGTTAAAGAAAGTAAATTTATATGCGGGTGCTACAACAACACCGAAATTATTTGACAAATTATGATGGCTAAAAAAAAATGATTTATGAATTGAATACCCATAATTTCTTAAAATTTAATTACATATAGTCCTGCTAACTTATCTCAAATGAATCAAAGTTTACTGCTTAACCATAGTGATGAATGTCAAATTTATATGGAAATATCTGTAGTTAAAGTTAAACTCTGATTATTTATAGAAAAGTTACTCGCCCTTAGTCTAATTGGAATAATTTCCAGTTTTCGTGAAATTTATTAGAAATCTTTGACATTGTCATCCGTTTGTTCAAAATCACATAAATTTCCTCAACTACATTGTATGTTTCTCTAAACTTAATTGAAAAACTGGAAAAGAAAATCCAATTTAATTGAGGATAAAACTGACATTAAAATAAGTTGATTGCATACGTGACAATCCCATAACTAAAGACATGTACTTAGAAATGCACAGTGTTTTTTTATAGACGTTTAGTAGTAGAAATATCGACTTATATATTGTTAAAAGAATATTTGCAATATTTGAGAAGAAAATGTCGAAACTTGCCATCTAATTTATACACCCAAAAATCATATTCATACTGACACCCTAATTTGCTGTCACTCGAATGATTCGATGTGGTAATCGAATTTTCCAGTCTTAACAAAATAATATCATTTAAGACAACGGTAATTTTATGGTGGCAAAAGAATTACAGATTACAGATACCCAACCAACAACTCTGTAGTCATAACTAAATAACTCGTTTACCAGAACCGAACCATTTGCTTGACCTCAAATTTGATTGACAGAATGAATCTGTTTCTTGCACGCACAAAAAAAACATGGTTGGGGGAACCATATTTGAAGAGCATCATACATTTTTGGATTTATGATTGCTACAACCATGTAACTATGGTTCTGATAATCATATTGTTATCTTTTTCTTAATCATAACATGATAATTATATTACCATATTATGTGGCCCAATTGATCTCAATATTATCATATTATGGTTATGGAAATGTTATATCATAGTATGATTCCTACCTTATTCTCCCATCATTCTATTGAAGATGGATTTAAAAGTTATGTATGTTTTTTTTAAATAATGTTAACGCATAAATATATTTATTTAATAACTTACACATTTAAATAAACTTATTTTAAAATAATTTGTGTTATCAAGGAGTTAAATAAATTATTATTTATTTTGTATCTATGCGATGTTTATTGCTTTGTTTTAGTTTCTATAAAATCAAAACTAAAATTTCGCTTTTTCAGCACAAATTTCAGGAAACATAAAATATTAGAAACTTGTGATTATAGCATAAGTACGCATTAAAATATTGTTAAGAATACAATTTTAGTATACATTAATAATGATGATAACATGTTTGTAGCAATCACAATATTTGCACTATAACAATATTATAGTCCCAGTTATACTATTAAGATTATGAAAAAGAATATCTTCATCATTAATTATCATATTATGATTATTGCAACTCTATTATGATTATATCGCACTACAGACTTAAATGCAGGTGTAATTTGTTTAAATGATTCTTTCATATTCTTTAAATTTTTTGGTTTACAATTTATTTTGCTTGAGTACAACAAATTTAAAAATAGATCACTTTTTTATCACTTTTTACTTAATTTAAAACACTTTTATGTATAATAAACAATAACTTCATTTAAGTGATACATGTCAATTAACTTGTTAGACCGGGTTGAGACTACCAAATTATTCCTACTTCCACTTAAATATCAACATTAAAATACACACCACTGCAATGTTTTTCTATTTTTATGTCTTTTTCTCATTAAATACAATGGATGACACTAAAAGAGAGAAGACGCTGATAAAAAACTGAGTGATCATATTATAGTTGGCGCAACTATAATATAGCTGTAGTTAGAGAGAGGAATATGATAATAAATACTATATTATGACTGTAGACAAGAGAATGAAATATGATTGACACAATAATAGTTTAATTGAAACAACCATTTATGGCTATACGAAACACATGGAAATCATATTGCAAACATTATTTATTCTTTAAATAATGCTAAACAAAACTTAAGGATGTAAACTTTCACCCTCTCAGTATGTTTCCACATTATATTATATCTGAAGAACAAATATCCTTCCGTCGAACATTTTCATATCATTTCATATGTATTGCCAATATTATCACCATTCCTACCAGGATAAAAAAAAATAACATGACCAACATCGGACTCTCTAAAATCCCATGATAAATAAGTGAAGAGAGATTTTGGTTCTTCTCAAGACGCTTTGTAATCGAGTCGAGGGCTTAAAGCACAAGCGGTTCAAGTAGTTTTTTTTTTCTAAAATTAAGTGTACCCTATGGGGAATGGGACCGGTTCTGCGTGTGCCACAGGATCGGTCCCTTCGTGCCAGAGACCGGTCCTCTGCTAAACACTACCCTCTGTAAACAACTGGCAACTTTAACATTGGCTTGTCATATGAGGGGGTCATTTGTTCCTGCTTTAAACCACATAGTGGCATGCCGCAGGACTAACCAAAGATGGGCATACCACATGACTGTAGCAAAAGAGACATGTCGTATAAAATAAACGAAAACTAAACAGCTTCCAATAATTAAAATTCTGGCCAACTGGCTTTTTCGTGTTAATAAGCATTCTGGTTAAGTGGTATGTCCTCCCTTTACTAGTCACATTATTGGTAATTTTAGGACAATTGACACTGCTTAACCCACTTCAGTATTCAATTATACCAATCCTGTGATAAGTCCTTCTTTAACCAGTCACTTTTAAGTCGATTGACTCCTCATTCCCCATAGGGTATATATGGAATCAGTTGGCGAAATTTAGAGCTTCCGTGGGCCCTGTTTCGCTTATGCTCTAACAAAATATTGAATTTAATTTTCCACATTTACAGAGTGAGTGAATTCAGAGTAGTTCTGAGCTGAAATCTAGCGACTAATTGTGTAGCATTGCTGTACTCTCTGTGCACTCATTCATTAAGTGTAACTAATATTTTGGAATTAAAGAAATTACCAAAATGACATAATTTCTGTCATATTTATGTAACTCAAAATTGAGAGAAGCTTTGTGACAAATTCAAGAAAGAAATATACTGTTACATCAATGAAAAATGAGGAGTTTAAAACTCTAGAGCCCATCCAAAGACTTTTCATAAATAGTGTACCGGGCATCTGAAAAATTGCAATGGCTACACTTTGGCAAGGATAACCCTTCGAATTGCTCATACAGAGAAGATCATATGAATGAGCAAAAAAACTTTCACCAGAATTGGCATGAAGGCTGTTTGCCTGAGCATTTCAGTTACTCCTACAGCTTCCTCCAAAAAACAGCGTCCATGCACTGAAGTTCGAAAAATAACCTCCGGGATATTCTTAGCTATATATCAACAATCAATCTTGTATACTTCAAAGCACTTCCTCGTGATAAAATAAAAGAAATTCCGGAACGAATCGAATGACATGCTAATCACGGAATCTGACTACGATGACTAAACGAATGTACCTAAAGCACGTAAAAAACTTTTCTGAATAAATTGTTCTTTAAAAAATTTCGTCTATATGGTTTTCTTATTAGATACAAGGGGTACATGTTCATTTATTTATAAGTAATAAGTACGACTTTCCTTACTTCAAAGGTTATTTTTGGGTATATGTCTATGTAATAGATGTTATTTTTTTAGCTTGTTAGATTAAAATATATCTCAGGATCTCTCTTATTAAAAAAGTTTTGTTCCAGATAGCATCCACAATTTTTTATTGAAATTTAACTTCAAGCTCTTTTTCTCAATATTAAACATTAGTCACTTGTAAACCTTGCGCTCTAATCCCCTCATTTGTAGTGTCGGACAGAAGACTCGAAAAAACGTCATTTGGTCGCTTTTTTGGTATTTGAAGACAATGTGGATAAATTTGGATTCGATTTTGAATATTGTTTGATTTCAAAATCACTTTCAATTAAAAGTTTAATAATATGTATTAAATGTGTAATTGAAATTGAATTTGAGGCACACAAAGTTTCCAGTTTTTATAACCCATAACGACAACAAAGAAAACAATTCAAAATTTTAAAAAAATCACTAAAGTTAAAAAAATTTGCCAAAATTTAAAAAAATCGATTAAATTTAAAAAATTCGCTAAGACTAAACAATTTTTAAAAATAAAGACAAGAATAAAAATTTCGAAAAAGAACTGAAAATGAAAAAAATTCTATAAAATAAAAAAAGAATGACAAAATTAAAAAAAAATCGCAAATATTAAAAACAAAAATCCCAAATCACCAAATATTAAAAAACATTAAAATTTAAAAAAACTCACCAAAGTTATAAACGGCCCGGAATTACAAAAAATGCAAACATTAAAATTTTTTCATGATTTTTTCAATTTTTGAGTTTTTTTTTTCCAATTTAGCGTTTTTTGAATTATAGAGATTTTTTTTTGGTTTGACAATTGTTTTAAATTTTGTTTTCTCCAATTTTGGAGTGTTTTTAATTTTTTAAAATTTTCCTCAATTTTGAGGATTTTTTTAAATTTAAATTTTGGTGAGTTATATCAAATTTTGGGTTTTTTTTAATGCTGGCAAACATTAATTTTAGGCGATTTTTTTCATTTTACCGATTTTTAAACTTAAAAAAAATGTTTTCCTATTTTTAGCAATTTTTTTCTTCAATTTTAATATTTTTTTTTGTCCATATACCACCATATAGGATTCATATATGTTCATAAGAGTTAATATGTGATCATATATATAAATACTACTTCAATTTTTAATGTACACATATGATCAAGTATGGAAATGTATAGACATGTATGATTATATATGTAAAATATTACCTCAATTATCGTAAATGCACACAGATGAACATTTACGATTCCTCATATGAACATGTATGATTCATTTAGGAACACATATGATAGCCGATTTTTAACAGGGCAATGAAAAGTTTCATACTTTTTATGAAACTAGTTTTTTAATGAAACTTCTTCATTAAGAGAAAGAAACTTTTAATAAAAAAAAATACGATAGTTTTCATAAAACTTGATTACAACTTACATTAGATGAATAAAAAACTTCAATAGACAAGTTCCATTACAACTTCATTGCTTTTATGCAAAAATTCATTAATAGCATGCAGATACATTTCTGAGTATAGCAATCACTGATTGCTCCAGAAGCTGGGATGCTACCAATTCGTTAATAGAGATGAGCCTTTATTTAGGGCAAGTTTTTAGTCTTCTTGGTAAATTAAAAAAAAATATAAATATTTTCTTCACATTTTAAGGGGTACTTTGAAAACTTTATCATATATTGAGAATTTCAAAATTTTCGACACTTTACGGCAAAATATTAACAAAATCATGAAAATATTGTTTGCTCCGTAAAATCAAAAGTACTTAAAATTGTTTGATGCCTTTTCGATTTTAGTATTAATCTAATTAAAATATTTTTATTGACGTGACGGAATTTATAAAATGCTTTAGTTGTCACCAAGCGAAATGTGTTTGGAAAAAACTGCCGCTGTACTCGCTAAGAATGAAAAAAGTTTCCTTTTTTGCTCTTTATCAATTTAGTCCATCGTGAAGATTCACTCCAGATACCTACCAATGTTCTCAAATCATTTACCTAACATTTTTGCGTTTTAAAATCAGTTTTTGACTCGGAGGTGCTGTGTACTAAGAATTCCAGTTGATTGCGTCAACGCCAGCCAATTTCAAGTATAATTGTGAATTTCAGATGAAAAAGACATCGATTTCCACTAAATACCGTATAAGTTTATGATAATCCGTATAAGTTTATGATAATCGTTTCCCTTGGTATACCTCAAACTGTATAAATTACACCGTTTTTTTAAATACTGTAGAAAAAATTGCAAAATTCTAAAAATCAGAAAATATTGGTTTCACTTGTAAAATACTAAACACCATTTCAAAAAGCAGTGATCAAATTTTTAAAATTACTCATATATCAGCACATTGCTTTGTCAAGGCGGTACTGAAATTCTCAAAAAGGACGACTTGCTATTAATGAGTCTTATTTTTATATTCAGTTGGAAGTAGTTCCAGTTTTCGTCGTTCCAGGCCATCTTAGCATAATGTAGGTTAGATTTTAATATACCAAAGGAAAAATAATCGGGAATGCCTGGTTTTAAAGATACCTAGAGGATTTTGTGGAATCCGAAGGGATTTTCAGAAATTAATCGAAGATGTTTGCTGTACCAGAAATATATTTTTTTTAATGTTCAGTTTAAACGAACTGATAATCGAATATCGGACTCTTTGCTTTTATCGGCCACACCTTAGCTGCATGCACCAAGTGCACTACTCACTTAAGGTAATCTAAAATAATGCCAGCAAGACTTAAAATACCAATAAAAATACCACTGTGCGATATTTATCGAAAAGAAATTAAAAAGAAGAAACATACAAAAATCATGAACATAAAATTTAACCAATCCAAATAAATGTTTACTGGACAAACCAGTACACATTAAGTTTGTTTTTTTTTTTTGCAACATAAAACGAGATGCTTTTTAATTGACTGCCATCAGCACCATCATCATTTTTATGAGCTGAAATATGAGAAAAATAAGAAAACAGAAAAAATTTTCAGTTAATTGGTTACATCCTTACATAATAATCACCCAACTCATTTACTTGCCACTCACTGCCTAATTGTGCTGGCTAGAGTTGGTTAAACTATCCCACCGATCAACCTGATATCTTTATTTACTTGTTAATTTTAACTAAACTTGGCAATCACTATTAGTTGTGACTGAGCAAGTTAGAAGTAGAGTTGGACCGGTTAAACTAACTGATATCAAAAGTCTTTATTAAACATGGTTGGCTAGCTGACTTGCTAACAAATATATTGAACCGAATTTACAACAAGTGGTTGTGTGTTTAGCGTCGGCTTTTAGAAAAAATACCGTCTTATTGAAGAAATGTACATTCTATGATAATAAACAGGGCAGCGACTTTCATGCACCACAAAACGAAAACATGAAAATATGAAATCAAAATATGCACTTAAAATCCAAAAACATGCACTAAAAATAAAAAAAAAAATATTCATTTAAATATTTGCGTTGTTTCAAAATCAAGTTTTTACTCGAAAGCGTTGGTTTAAAAATCAAATTCAATATAAATATCTAACAAATGACAAGTAGAAACTAAATAAAATTTTAATTTAAATTTTTACAAAATATAAGTTAATATAAGAAAAAATTTGCAAAATATGCAATAAAAAAATAAACTGTCAAAATATGCATTAAGATATGCATTTATAGCAAAATATGTAAAAATATGCATTTATAACAAAATATGCAAAAATATGCAATAACAAATCGATGTCAGTTTGTTGCAAAGTCTTTGATTCGGAAAAGTATTTGTTCAAAATCGACTTTGGGCTACTGACTACAAACATGCATTTGCATGAAAGTCGCTGCCCTGATAATTAACTTAAAGATTGTGTATATCTATGTATGTATGAATGTAATATACCTAGAATGGATGATTGGGTAATTCGTTGTAAGTTTTAAAAAATCTTTTTAATTAAAAATTTTGTGTTGTTACTCCAAGTTGTACCAATGCTGGTGTGTTTTAGATATACATATCGTTCATTTGCTGCAATAATGTCATAAGTCAAAAATATCGATTTTGTAGAAAACGAGTTTAAAGTTTTCAATTTACTCCTAACTTCAAGAAAAAATACGACATAATTTCTTCTCAAGCGATTAGTTAGTATACAAGATATCAATAGGACTTTTTTACAAAGATATGATGCGTGATATAACGAATAATTCTGCGTCATTCAACTCAAAATTCGTGTTTTTAGAGTTGTGACGTTCTTGCAGCAAATGAGCGATATGTACTAAATAAACAGTGTTGCCACAAGCGAAATTCTAAATTACACATGTAGGATGTTGAAATTACACAACATTTTTCGATGTTGCTGTAAGCAAAAATTCTCAATTAGTAAGGGTTTTTCTCCAAAAAATCTTTCCAATTGAGCCAGGCTCACAATGCTGTAGTGCTCCACTATGTAGGGTGTACTAAAATAGAGCGTGAGAGAAATAAAGGAACAAAACTCATACTGAAGAACTAATAGAATGCACACACATGAAAAGTTTTGTAGTTGCAATCGAATATTTTGCAAACCGAATTTTTGTGGTCCCACATACTATCACTATTATTAGATTTTAATACTATTTCACTCTAAAAAATGAAATGAAATTTACACCAATATTGTGTGTAACTTTTTATTTAAAACGACACATAATGCTTTAAATTGAGCACAATATGTTTGAAAAATTATTTAACACATTTTTAATAGTAAGATACGAATGATTTTGAGCAAATTTGTATTACATTTTAATTTTATACATTTGCGCCCTAGTTCCAAATTTGTTTCTATTTAACTAAAATTTGTTATAGAAAAAATATCTTCAAACTCAAATATTAATAAAACGGCTAGCAAATATATCACAATTTCGCTAATATCATAGAATCCAACTGTATTTTCTTGATCAGATTTAAACCTATAAATTATAAGTCTATGGTAAATATGTATAATGTTATTTGGAGAAGAAAAATTTTGGTTCTAATTATGATTTCCTCCTTTCTCAGTTATTTAAGTTTGTTTTTGCCATCTAAATGTATCTATTCTAATTTATTTGTGTTTTGTTAAGCACTCCAATATGAAATTTACGCACCTATAGTAACCCTATGGGGAATGGGACCGGTCCTGCGTGTGCCACAGGATCGGTCCCTTCGTGCCAGAGACCGGTCCTCTGCTAAACCCTACCCTACCTATGTAAACAACTGGCAACTTTAACTTGGGCTTGTCATAGGAGGGGGTCATTTGTCCTGCTTTAAACCACATAGTGGCATTGCCACAGGACTAACCAAAGATGGGCATAAAAATAAACGAAAATTTAACAGCTTCCAATGGTAAAATTTTGACCAACTGGCATTTCTTGTTTAATTAGCATTCTGGTGTCCTGCCCTCTACCAGTCACATTAATTGGTAATTTTAGGACAATTGACACTGCCTAACCCACTTCAGTATTAAATTATACCAGTCCTGTGATAAGTCCTTCTTTAACCAGTCACTTTTAGGTCAATTGACTCCTCATTCCCCATAGGGAAGTTAAACACTAAATTTCCAGATATTTAAATTTACACACTTTTAGTAATTTTATGAGTTTAAATGTACACTCAGGAAACTCCTGCTTTAAAAATATATAGTTGTTTAGTACAGTTTTTTTTTTATTTTTTAATGTAACTGTCAGTCATAGGTCGTGGGAATTTATATTATATTTTTAATAAAACAAAAAAACCTTGTAGTACGTTTAGCAAAACAAATCACATCAATGACGGTTTTATGATTTTAAATTAATTTTTTATAATCGTTTTCTTTTTACTACAATTGTGAGTAATTTTTTGAACAGTAAAAACAAATGACAAAGATTAGTTGAATTTAATGAAATGTTTGTTTGTGACTTCAATTGCTTTAAATATAAATGTATAAGAGTGTGTAACAACCGACATCTATTTACGAATTTCGAATTTATGTATTGTATAGATCGATTGTAATATTCTATAATAGACTCATGTGCGTTCCACAAAATTTATATTATTAATAAAAAAAAAACTCTCCCGTTTGTCAGGCATTTACTTTACCTCAAGTCTAAACCCAATTTGATTTTTTTTCAAATTTCAACGATGAAAATTTTTGTGTTTGAAATTTGAATATACAATATTACCCTGTAATAGTTAGGAATTAAGAAATTAAGGTCAGTAACTAGTTACTTTTCTATTACGAACCTTATTATTTTAACAAGGACATATCCATTAGGGCAACACCTTACTAAACACATATTACCTCCAGTATAAATGTAATAAGTTTTTTTTTTTGAAAATTTAATTTTGTTATATTGGAAATAAAAATTAAAATTTAAAAGTGTGTTACTGCAATGTTAAAAATCGACATATATGGATCCATACACGAACACATATGTTTCACACATGTCCTCATGCATCCATACATGATTCATATGTGTTCATAAACTATTCTTATATGTTCATATGAGGAATCATAAATGATGATCTGTGTGCATAATCATAATAATCATACATATCTATACATTTCCATTCATGATCATATGTGTACATTAACGAAAATTGAGGTAATATATATATATTTGATTACGTATGAACTCTTAGGAACATATATGAATGGTGGTATATGGACAGCTATGACCTCTAGTCACTTCATATATGAGCATGGATGTGTTCATTAGGGTGATAACTTTTTGCATTTTTTGCAAATATCAAATCTCCCCAGACATAATTGTGTAGGGCATGGACAAATATTAAGAACTGCGTTTTTAGTATTTCGCTATCGTTAAAAAAGGTTCCGCACCAAACGCGTTAAAGTTTTGAATCAAACAAAGTTAAAAAAAAACTTTTTTTGATGCCTCAACGTCTGACCATCACATCTATATAATTAAAGCTTGCTGATTTAAATAGTAAAGTCCGTTTTCGAGTCAATGGAATAGTTTTCTTCCAAATTTGCTTACTTACATATGTATAAACCATATTTTAAAAAAATTGTTATTAAAAAAATTAAAAAAAATATATATTAAAGGCATTTTAGAAATCGCTGTCGGTGCGGAAGTTTTTTTACCAAATTGAACTGAAATAGATTTTTTTATCATAAATACAATATTTGCCATTAGAAAACCCCTGGGGAGAATGTTGTCCAAAAAAAGTTATCACCCTAGTGTTCATACATGTTTATAAATGGATGCATGAATATATGTTGATTTTTAACCGGGTAAACAATTTAAACATACATTTTTTTAAAGTTTTTTATAAGTAACGTGTTAGTTTTATATTACAAACCCTTTTACTTTAACAATGGCATGACCATCGATGTAAGTGCTTACTTCGGTAACTTGTTACTAATCACTTACAGGTAAAAAGTAGTCAACATTTTTTTATTTAAATTTTTAATTTTTAAATCGAATATTATTTTAAAATTGCCAAATTTGTAGTAAAAATTTTATTGCATTAAATTTTATGAAGAAAGAACTAATTATACCATAAAAACATGTGGCCTTGGTATTACTACTGGGCAGTTAGTAATACCAAATATCGCTAAGTAATGCTAGGGTAAGTAGTTTAAATTATTGTCAGGTAACATGTTTCGTAATACCAACCAGCTTATCGAGGTTTTGCTGGGTATGTCTAAAAATAGATTTCTATAAACAACAGAAATTCGGTTGCTGATTTCAACATTTTATTAGAAGTACCAAAACTATACGAGAACTTTATATTATTTGAAAATTGCTAAGGAAAACTAATATTTTAGATATCCGGTTAAAAAAGTTCATATATGATAGGGGTTCAATGAAAAACTTTAAAAAATCTAAAAGTTTTTTTTTAAGTTGCAAAACATTTCAGCTTTGTATCGAGAAAATGCAACGAATCTGAATTTAATAAAAGAATTCGTTAATTTTGTGTACATATTTAAAATTACACATGAATTCACTTCACACATGCAAACAAAAACTCTCCCGTATTTTGTTTAATTACACATGAAGTGGCAACACTGAAACAGCTCCAAATGTATTTGTATGTTTAGATTTTTGTTTTCACAGCAGGTTTGTTAATATTACATTACCATACGTCAATATGCGGCAATTTACCACATAATATACGATATTTATTCATTAAAAACAAGTTTTTATTAACTATACATATCTGAATTCTTCTAGTAATGTGTTCAAAAAGTATGAGGGAATTATATATTCACATTGCCTTATCTAAAAGAACAGCCCAGGAGAGCAAAATTTGGATACATTTGGAACAGCCCAGTCAGCAAAAATGAATCAAATAAAACACATATTTTTGAAATTTCGAAATTTTCTTGTCAAACATTACACTGACAGAAAACATTTTTAAAAATGTTTGCTGAAACTTCTAAAAATTAGTTAAAAATCATGTTTCAGAAAAAATTTAGCTAAATTTTAGTTAATTGAACTTTACAAATTAATCTGCTAAAATCAGAAAATAATGTGCTAAATATTAGTAGACAAATAAATCATTAAAATATGTGAATTTTTAAAGTTTTTTTTTTATTGCGAATAAAAATTTGAGTTTTTGAAAACACCATTTTAGCAAAAAAAAAATTTAGCAAAATTTTTTGTTGATATTAGCAACATATACTGTTATTTGCATTCTACAAAGTTTAAGGTAAATATAGTAAAAAATTTGTTTTATTAAGTAAATTATATTTTCAATTAACTAAAATGCATCTCTTCATTATTTAACTAAAATTCGCTGCCCCTGCTTCAATAGTGCTCAGTAACACTAGGTCCAAATTTCAGCCCAATTAGTCTAAATTTAACAGAAATTCAAATATATCATGAATATAGAAAAGTTTTTGCACAGACTTAGTACTCTGGCCGTCTAAACAAGAATCTGAATTCAAAACACCAAAATTTAATCAGCCTCTCTCCCTAGCGTACCTCAAAAAATATTTAGTTCAAAACTTTGGCCTATTTTCCTCATATTTCCTGATCTACTGAATGGATTTTAAAGTCCTCGTTTTATTTAAAAACTCTAAATGTTGTAGGTACACTTTCAAAAACAGACCATTTTTGAGACCCCTCCGGTGTTCCAAAATACCTTTGCACACTTCACCAACATAGTTTTACTCAAATTAGAGTTAAATCTATGTACACGCAAAAATAAAAAATCATTTCAATCACGATTCAATAACTTTAATTGCTGAAATTCCGCCAACAACGAAAATTACTAAATCAATTACAAATTGTTAGCTCTTTAATTGAATTATTTTCAATTATTTGATTGAAAAGTGATCAATAATGTAGATAATTCTCATTTAGGTAGCTGATTTATTTATACTTATGTGAACAAATTCACAAACAAATTAGTTTTTTCCTTTCTATTGAAACTGGGGAGTAAAAAACAAATTTTTGGATATTTTTTTTTTTTGCAGAATTAAGTTCTTTTGATAAAAATAATTTTTTTTAAATAATTTTTAATTTATTTTAGCATTTTTTTGTTTTAAAAAAATGGTTATATTTTTATTTAACAACATTTAAATTCACAAATTACATTATCAATTTTATGAAAATATTAATTTAGAATAAATTAATATTTAGATTTAAACCACTGAAATAAAATTATTTAACTTAATGTAGTAATAAACCTAATGAGAATTAATAAAATCCTATTGAAATAAATTTTTACATATACATTACAAAAAACAACAACAATGTATTTTGATGTCAAACAAGTTCCGAATTTGAGCAAATATTTAATTGATTCAATTAATTTTTAATTGAAAGCTTTCAATATTTTCAACAAATCGATTTAATTGGAAAAAGTAGGGAGATATTTTTTCTGTATAGGATTTAAATGTATAAAAATAAAAGATTTTAAAGATATCTACGCAATATTGACCAATAAACCATTTTTGTCAGGGTAAGAGGGTTTAAATAAAGATTATGACTTCAGATTCATATTTACGAGGTCAAACTACTTTAAAAAAGTGCAAACCCATTGGCAATAAGTACACTTGAATTG
Source organism: Delia radicum (assembly GCA_021234595.1). NCBI lineage: Eukaryota > Metazoa > Arthropoda > Insecta > Diptera > Anthomyiidae > Delia > Delia radicum. The sequence goes on along the minus strand of CM037851.1, from coordinate 147,121,498 downwards.
TCTTTATTTTAACTTAGTATTATTTTTTTAATTCTGGCTTCAGATAACATTATATAATTATAGAGAAGGATGGGTTAAGATCATATAAAAGAGTAGGAATGGTATTAACAATGATCAAATTTACACTGCAAAACTTAAATACACAGTCATATTTCTGATTGTGAATAAAGAAATACGATAACTCTTAAACACTAATAATTGCAAGAAATCCAAAAGTCGCATTTTATAACGACCTCTAAATAGTGTCCGATTGAGCCAATTTTTGGTATATTTCCATGAAAGGAACAATAGCAAGCTTGTGCAATAAGAATTGGAATATACTTTGATGTTTCCTTACAAGAGTGGGATAGTCCATTGTATATATATTTAATATATACGATCCTGTAAAGATTCTACACCCACAAAAAAATTCGTGCTCGCAATCGAACTTGAAATTGAGTTTTACTATTTTGTTGTTACAGTAAAAATTAAAACAAAAAATGTAGTAACTTAATTAATTAAAATATAAATAAATAATAATAATAAAAATTATAATTGGTTACAAAATCTATTATTGGCACGAATCTTAGAGATAAAGTTAAATGTTCGTTCATTGTCATTGTTTATAATTCTAAAAATAAAAATACTTTTTGATACTACGACGTTTTAACAAACATTCTAGTTTTATGGTCTAACTGATATTCCAATACAATCATTCCAAATACTTTTAAGCAAAGTGTATGTATGTATAAAACCTCAAAATATTATGTTTGATTAAAAAGTCTATCTTACCTTCTTCTTGCCAAGAATACGAAAACAAAAATATTTTTTTAATTTAATTCAAAAACATTAAAACTGCTGGTATGAAGTGGTATAAGTTCGTAGAGTGTAAACAACATAATTTTGATTGTGGTATAGGCCACGCGCCTTTATTGAAAGCCAAACGTTTCTGTTTGTATGCTCGAAGTAAAGTTTGGATCTTATATGGTGGAAGAGTTTAAATGTTTTGCTTAATTTAACATTTAATTTCACCTCAAGGAATATAAAATACAATCAACTTATGAAAATTTAACACATTCATATAAGGCAGTAGTATATGAATTAAGTTTTCTAATGACGTTAAGGTGAACACCTTCTGTAATGTCTATCAACATCGAGTTTGTGTCCTTACAACCGAGGATTATCGTCTGAATCGAGTATTAGTTGAGGTTCGAAAAATGATTTTTCCAAATCTCTAAAACTAAAAAATTAAAATTGATCTGTTGACATTTTGACTATGGTTATGCTAATTTATTGTATTTCCTGCACATACAAGAAGTTTTCCCTAAAAGTTCAACAGTTTATTAAAAAGTTAATCGGAAAAGTTGTTTCAATGTTACAGTTAATTTACTAGTACAGTTAAATTACCAAAGAAATACATTTTGTAACTTTCTGTTTGTTATTCAATAAACAAAATACCGAGTTTCGGTAATAGTTAAAATATTCAGTTAAAATTTTCTATTTAAAACAAAACTTTTTATATTATATTGAGTATTGAAATAAACGAAAGCAATCTATTGTTTTTACCGATTTTGTCAATTAATTTTTTAACAGTTGAAAATATACTAAAAAATACCTTCGTTTTGAACGAAAACTAAGTAGTCCTTTTTTTAACTGATTTTCAATTAATTTAATGTGTATATGCAGTAGTCTTTATGGAAAAAATATTGTGAGTGTGTTCTTTTTAATTAAGATTTGATCGATTAGATCATAATTCCATGCTAACAGATTAAAGCTTTCAATAAAGTTAATTATCCTATTAGACAATATATTGCGAATGTCGAAAACCCATCCAAATTAATTTCATAATAACAAAAATTGGGGAATTCGCAGAGATTAATTTCAAACAAATGTTTTGTGACAAAACCTAAAAACAGCAGATTCCGATTTACCAATTTTGTACGGCTGATATCTGAGATCACAGTATCAAGTAGAGTACAGCGATAAGGTTTCTTAAGCCCTCCTGTCAAATAAAAAATAATTGCCTCGATCTCCAACTGGAACGAGAAATGTACTTCTAATGCTAGCGTTGGCAAAGCTGAATTTTGCCTGTGGTAGAAACTTAAGACTCCATTATATAATTTCAGCTTATCTCTACACTAATAAAAAAAATACACTGATAATATTCCAAGCGTGAAGTTACGAAAAAATGTCAAAATAACAAAATTTTTCGTAAAATAAACGAAAATTTGTACATTTTACAAAACTTTTAGTAGTTTTGACAATAATTTCGTATTTTTATGCATAGATTATTATGAGTGTAGTAAAAATGTTTGCTATTCTTAGTAACACTAGAATAGCAGAAATAAATCTGTCACAGCTACAAATATTTAGTTATATAACAGGTAAATATTGCTGAAATCAGCAAAATATTTGACAAATATTACGTAGTAGACAAAAAAAAATCAGAAAAATATGAAATTTCTAAATTTTTTTAGAATTTTTTTTTAATTTGAATAAAAATTAGCCCCTTTGAAATCAGCAATCTACAATTGTTGAGTAAACATTTCTGTAGATTTTTAGCAAAATATGCTGTTATTTGCATTCTACTAAATTTAAAGTAAATATATCAAACAGTTTTGTTAATATTAACGTTTTTGTTTGCTGTTTTCAGTCTGGAAATATTTAGTAAAAGTTTTTGCTAACTTTAGCGGAGTTAATTGCTATTTGCAACTAACTAAAGCTCTGTTCTTATTTGATTAATATTTATCAAAAAACTGGTAATTTCAACAGTTTTTTCTGCAACGCTTCTATTAACTAATCTTTTGTAGCTTCTTCAGCTATTTTTTAGGTTTATTTCTATGAGTGTAAAAAAGATGTAAGTTCTCTAAATAAGGGTAGGCGGGAGCCGCAATTTTACACAAATGACAAAAATGTTATTTGCCTCCGTGAGACCACGCTAAAACACTTGTAAAACGACACCCACACTCGTTTCTATATTTTCCTGCAAAGAGCCATCAGTAAACCATACCTGAGCTCCTAACTTTGGGTTCTCCATATGCTGCTATCAGATACAATTTTAGTTATACTTATTCAGCTCGTAAGTGCTTTGAACTAGTGTTTTACTGATATTTTACCAATATTTTATAAATTTATTTTGCTACTATAAAAGAATTGTGCTGATAAGCACATGAAATGTGTGGACGGCAACCAGATTTGAAACATATACTTAGAATGAATAAGATGTAGTAGAGACGAACAAAATGTTACTAAAAAGTACAACTCTTGTAAGATATATAAAAAATCAACCATGGAAGATTTTTGTATCTGTTTGTCATACATAATAAACTAAAAGAACGCCAACAATGTGTATCGTATACATATAAATTGCGGATTAAAAAAATCTTAAATTGTGTGTTGTCACCGGCTTTACAAAGCAATTGTCTCATAATTAAATTAAAGAAAAAATAAAATATTTAAATTTAATAAAGATTAAACATTAATTTGTAAAATAAATGAATATAGTGACTATTAATGTAGCGTGATCGAATCGCAAGCAAATATACGTTCATGTAGACAGAATATAGCGAAAGACAAGGACACACATCTTACGTAATTTTGCATGTTTAATTTTTCTTATTTTAAAAAATTTTTGTATACTTCATATTTTGCCATCATTTAGACAAACATTGATGTAAGTGGTTGAAAGATAATTTGCTTATGTTATATATGATTATTTCTAATATTTTCTGATATTTAATTAACTCGTGTCGTCAACAGGGGATTATGAACATGTTTATATTTGAAAAGAATAACAAATAAAATCAGTTTAAGATTTTCAGCAAATATGTTAACTAAAGTATAATTGATCTCCAAATTTTTTGAGTTTTTTTTTCAGTCTACTAATATTCAGCAAACACTTTATTAACTTTTAGCAAGTATTTTTTAATATTTTATCAAAACTTTTGCAGCTTGCTAATTTTCAGCAAAATGTTTTGCTGACATTAGCAATTTTTTTGCAAGCACAGTGCTAATAAAAATTTTGTTGACTTAGCAACATTTTTTTGCTGACATTACTAACTTTTTTTTGAGTGTAGGGTATTATAAAGCCTAACAATATTATTAAAAATCCAGTAGTCCTTGTGCGGACTTATACCCCAAGTTTCTCCAACCATCTTCGGACAGAAATATGATATCCTCTTAGCCTATTTGGTTAATATGTCATATCGACAAGCGATTTGTGAAGAGTTAACTCATATTCTCTTACACTATCCAAGCAGCCTGTTGTCGTTTCGCCATCAACAGTTATGAAAAACATAACAGTTTTCATACTCGTAAATTGTATATGAATTGTATTAGATGGGTTAATAGTAAGCGCGGATCCAGAAAAAGTTTTTGGGGAATTAATCTAGGGTATTTTAGTTTAACTTTTTTAACTTTTTGTATGGAACATTTTTATTTTGGGGGAGGAAATGTCCCATTTTCCCTCCCCTCTGGGTCAGCGAATGATTAACAGCCAACGCATTTTCACTAAAGTATGTAAAGCAAATATTAGATCCTGTTGCATATGCTCACTAATACCCCGGCTGATGGCGTAGCTATAGGTCCACAAGCCAAAGCCGCCTGGAATCTTATTCAACTCACAGATAACTTTATAATAATGGCGATAAAACATCATAGTAAGGAAACCGCCATGTCTCATTAATGGTCCTTCAAGAAGTCCCTAAGCAAAACTTGATTGCCCTAAATCTAAAGTTAATTAAATTATATTTGGAGACTTGTCCTTTAATTAGTATGTATACCTTAACTGTATCTGGTCACCCTGAAACTAAAAGCCCTTAATGAAAATAAATGAGACTTTTTTTTGATAGAGATTAAACAGAATCATTTCATACCATAAGCTCATATGAGTTATATATTAAAATATATGGTAAAACATCATATAGGGAGGGGTATATATGTTTCACGTCAAAATTATGACGTTGATTTAAATCTGTAGATTAAATAAACTCACAGACAACTTGATGGGCTAAGATACTACCAGTACCGTGCTAATACTGTATTGTGGTTAGCATTCGAACAGGTTGAAATTAAATTACAAATTTCTAGCATAGCAAGAAATTCTCATTTCGTTTCTTTTTAGATTATATATCTTTGTTTGAACTTCCACAAATACAAGTTATTAAGAAGAATAGTATAGGGGCGTTCCATAAGTAACGCTGCTATTCATCAGCTCGACCCTTTCCGATTTGCATGTAAACTTGATATATGTAATCTCCTAATTAGTGTGACAAAACAGTAGTTTTTACTTTTTTAAAATTCGTTGTCGTTCGCGTTTTATCGCTGCTTAAAGTTTCAATTTTTTTAAAACTTACATACTGTTTAAATGCTCGTAATTATTGAACATGTAGACCGTTTTTATAAATTAATATCTCATTTGAAAGCTCATTTTATCTCTTTTTTCTACAGCCTTGATGAATTTGCTTTTAACAAATTTCAAATAAAATACACTTAATTTTTTTCTTAAATTATTGTTTGCATATTGACCAATATGTCCTCTAAACATATGTCTATAAAATTCAGATTAGAGTCACAATATGTTCTTTAAAAAACGATTTTTTTCATATTACTACACTCAGGAAAATTCTGCTTTAAAAATATGTAGTTGTTTGGGTTGTAATATAGTTTATTTGTTTTTAAAGTAAATGTCAGTCATTTGTAGAACAAATTAAATTGTTTACTAACCTTTTAGTTCATTTGAAAAAACAAACCACATCAAATTACTGTTTTATGATTTTGAATTAATTTTTTACAAGCGTTTTTGTTATTTAAAAAAATAAAAAAGTAAATGTTATGTTTATGTTTTACTAACATATGTGGTTAATTTTTATTACAATTGAGGTTAATTTTTTGAACATTAAAAAACAAATGACAATGGTAGTTGAATTTACTGACATGTAAGTCGTCCTTTCTTTAAGTGAAATTTCATTCGTTTTTAACTACATTTGCACTACATTTGTTTTTAACTAAATATTATTCTCACATATTTTCGGATACAATATAAAACAACGCAAATTTACAAGACTTAAAAAAAAAATAAATTTTAAAGAAAATAATAATAAAATAAGTTAACAAATACATTGATTTATGAACTTATTAAAAAGGTTCTATGTATAATACTAAAAAAGTAAAAACTAAATTTTTTTTACATAAATGGTACATTTTTTGTCTTCACAGTTTAGTAACGTCATGATGCTTGTTAGGAAAAGACCCTAGCCATGTGTTTGACCTACTAAGAAAACAAAAATGGAGCAAAATTGATAATTAGTAGGTTTTTTGTTAAAGCTATGCCTATTCTGGACGCTCTAGCTTTTCTAAAACTTAGGGTTTTGATAAGATCTTTAGCCAGATCGCAATACTAGTACCAACCTAGCTAATATGTATGATTTGTTTTATTTTTGTAAATATACGGAGATTGAAAGCTCGTTATAAATTAACAATAATATAATCTCGATGAATATAAAAACCAAAAACTAATAAAACAATAAAATTAGAGTGAGGTAAGTTTCTAAAAATAGAACTGTTGTGTTGTTGGAGTTGTACTTCTGAGATTATGTATGCAAGAACAAAAACACCGTGTATTGAATAAAACTAGTTTTAATCGCAACAAAACTCGACCTGACGATAGATCAGTGCGCTAAAGCGCTTTGTCTAACGAGTAGTGCGAGTGCATGTGGCATTAGAAATCAGTTTATCTATACCACGGTCAGTGATTGCACAGAAAATTTCATATAGACGCAATCGAGCAAATAACAACATAACAAATATTACATTATTCAAATAAAAAACAGGGTCACTGACGAAGTTTCAATACCAGAAACTGCGCAGTCTGATTCAGAAAATTGAAAATATACAATGTAGTTATGATTTTTAGAAAATACACTCATTCTTCTCTACCACGCCTTTCACAATAATATTATTTATAATTAAAATAATAAATAATAATAATTTTGGAAAAAAATCCTTTGTTTCTAAGGACCATATTAAAACTGCCAATCTGACTTGCTTATATGTTTTAGAGGACATATTGATGAAACTTCAAACAAAAATTTAAGAAAAAAAAGAGATGCACTTGGAGATATTCGCGAATAAATTTATATCTCAGAGAAAACAAAATAAGCTTTGAATTGAGATATTAATTTTTTAATCGGACGACAATTACGGCCATTATATATATTTTTTATAAATTTTGAAAAAAAAAATACCATTTATAAACAGCGATAAAACGCAAACAACAACGAATTTAAAAAAATAAAAAAATACTTATTTTTCATACTAATTAGGAGATTACATATATCAAGTTACAAGCAAATCGGAGGGGATGAGGTGGAAAAATTCATATTTTGATCAATAGGCCTTCTGGAATGACTCTATACTAACATATTTACATAAATCCATGTTAAATGTCAACATCATTTTATATGTGTGTCTTACGTTAAATTAATCCAAACATAACAAAAGTAAAATAACACCTAAACCAGGTATTAAACGTTTTTTAAGGGGGGGGGGGGGGGGGAATTTACGACTTATTAAGGTGTAGAAAGACTTTTTTGCATTATTAAAATGAAAATACCAAGAAAAATACTTAATGCATAAACTAATACAATACATGACACAAACTTAAGATTTTCTTTTATTTTCCTTTTAATTAAACTAACAAGATTAGTTTGGATAGCAAAAGCATGGAGAGGATAAAATATTTTAGAAATCCCTTAAACTGTACACTTATTCCTCCAATGTGTTCCAACAACTATTCGTTTTTATATTCATTAATTTATTCAGTTGCCAGAAATACTTTGGCACCATAAAAAAACATTTGTCACAAATGTATCATTCAACAGTCTTTCCACTCGATTCAGAGCACGAGTACCAAAACAATTTATTGTTTTAAATAATCTACAGAAAAAAAACTATTGTTTTTTATTTTAGTTTTGGCTTCATTTTTTAGCAGTTCAATTGAACTATTTTTTATATTTTTTTTTTCAATTGAGAATGTACATAAAGTATGAACGAACTGAATAATATACATTTGTCCCTCGTTATACCGATTTATTTTATAAATTCTGTGTAATAGTTTCAATTTAAATTCCATAATGGAATAATTTTTTTTAATAACTCATTTATTTTCAATTAAACATTTAATACATATTATTAAGCTTTTAATTGAAAGTGAGTTTGAAATCAACAAAGTTTAATTCGAAATTTTTTTTAACAAAAATTTTTTTATGTGTGTGTAAATTTTGGTTTTTTTGGTTAATAAAGAGATTATAAAGCATCATCGTTCCTTGACGTTTCCCTTAAGCAAGGATGAAATCCAGATAGAGATCATATTAAAATAACTTATTTTTTCAGAATTTTTAAAAAAGTTTTCCGATACAATTACTAGCTTAACGACGAAGATATATAATACATATGTATGTGGCCATATGTAACAATATATATTTAGACTTATTTTTATTAACATTTTTAACACAGCGCTGTATAGTTATCATCAAATATCGTTATATATCATGTTATACATAAGTTGATATTTTTTATCTCATCATATGTACTTGATATTAGCTTAATAAGAGTATACAAAATCAAACAAATTCTATCACTTTCATATATAATAATCTAGTTCATCATATAAAATTCTATATAAATATATGTGTTAAAATTAAAATGCTATCACTGTTATATATAAAAATATATGATTAAAATAAAAAAAAAAAAAAAAAAAAAAAAATTTATCACTTTTATATATAATTATCAGAAAAAAGCAAAACTCAATATATTTAAAGCATAAAAAAAAAAGATTGGGAAAGTTAAAGTAAAAAAACTTAGAAAAGCTACACTTAAAAACAAAACAACAAATTTAATAGAATATTTCATGAATATAAAAAGAGCATTAAGCCAGTAAATTCTAAAAAAGCAATGAAAAGCCCAAAAATCTGTAGAAATTGCTATTTAAATGCATAAAATCGGAAAATTCAAATACTTCAAAAAAAATACAAAAAAGTTAAAAAGTTAATTTGATGACTTTGATAATTACTGAGCCAGTTATCAGCATAATATCAATTAATTTTTACATTAGATGTATGAAATGTCACAGGAACTTGTCCATTAAAACTTTTTATTATAAAATTTTAGGAAAAATTTCATATTATTTATTAAAAATTTTATACAATTAATGAAAAATTTTCATTAAACATAGTTTTCATTAAAACTATGGAATTTCATGAAGTTTAAGAAATTTTTCATTCACATTGTGAAGAAAACGTCATTAGTTCAGTGAACAAATTTCATTAAAACTCGTCCAAGGAATTCTCTCTGTATATGTACAGAGAGAAACGAGAAAAAAATTCTATCACTTTTAGATATAATTGTATATGGAATCACATATTAGTCAAATTTAAATCACGTCCAATTTTCCAGTCCATTTATTTATATTTAAAGGTTTATTATTATTTGGAATGTGAAACAAAATAGTAGTGCGGATTTCCACATAATAAGGATATGAAATCCATTTTTCGGATCAGCCATGATATGTGATAATGAAGAATATATATGACTATGTATAATTATATATACCTATATCGGAACTTTTGTCATCATGTTATATAAAAGTTGTTAAAATGTATAAGACCTTTTGTTAAAAATTGGCACAAAACTGTTTTATTTGTAGTGAAAACTGAATTAAATTTAAACAATCAGGGTATTTCAGCTGTAAATATTTGTAGTTGTTTGAGTAGTAACACAGTATCTTTCTTTGTACACTGATATAATTATCCTTCATGATGTTAATGAAAAAATTTCATGGAATTTTTTTCGTAGATTTAATGAAAGATCATTATATCCAAGAAAATGTCTTGCATAAGATTAAGAACTATTAACAAATTTTTTATAAACTTTTTTTCATAAAATATCATAGTTGCATACCAAAAATTCATTCAATTTCATAAATTTAAAAAAAAAAATTCTTTAGAACTATAAAATTACTTAATTTTTCATCTTTTAATAATTTTATTAATTTTCATACATTTTAAACTTTAGTTTTAATAATTAATTTTCAAGTGTTCAACATATTTTACAAAGTGCATGTCAAATTATGTCAAATTAATTAATTTTGAACTCTAAAAAATTGTTTTAAAAATCATATGTTTAGTTCCAATGAATTCTTAAGACATTCATTAAGAGTTTTATTATTCCAAATATCTTCTTAATATAAAACAATTTTATAAAACTGTTTCATAAATTCTATAAACGCTTCATTTTCCGAATGATTCATCAGTTTTATGATGATATTTATTAAATCTGAAAGCATTTCATAAACTTTAATGAAATCTGACTTTAATGAAACCTGATGCATAGAACCAATGAAATGTTTCGTCGGAAGAGTTCCAGTGAAAATTTTCATTAAAGCTACACAGAATAAACTAAAAACGGGTTTCAATTTAAAAAAATTTATTGAATCTATGAATATTTTAATTGATTTTGCACCTAACACGGCAATTATAATATTAATTAAAACTTTTATTGAAAATGAAGAAGAAAAAAAGCTATAAATAACTATCAAAAAAAAAAAAAATATGACACTCAAAAAAAAGTGTGTGAACGACACTTTTGTATGAATATGTGTGTTTGGTAATGCTGAGTCTGTTTGTGTATTTGATTGTTTTGTTTGCAAACTACAATTGCATTTGGTATTTTATCCTGATACTTTTCTATTTAACTTTACTGTAAGTTGAAAAAATATGTTGAGAATTATGTATAAAATAAAATATGTATTTATATATTTAAAAGGCAACTAAAATATCAATTGATTCAATTAAATATTTGTTTAGAAACAAATTTATTAGATATATTAGGTTGATGATTTTTTCTGTGTATGAAGAAATTCATTTGAGAAGTGAAGATAATTCTCTTAGTGTAGCCACTAATTTTTAGAAGAAATTTCAGTTTTGACTACATTTGAAGTTAATTTAAAAAAAACAAACCACATCAAATGACGGTAGTACAATCAAAAAAAAAGTGTATGCATTTACATTAATTTTATCGGTTTTTTTTTTTTTTTTTTTTTTTTTTATTTGAAAAAACAAAACAAATAAACTAATGTAATTTTTTTTCCTACATTTCTGATTTATTTTTACTACATTTGTGGTTAATTTTATCAATAGTAAAAAACAAATGACAATGCTAGTTAAATTTACTGAAATGTAAGACGTCCTATTTTCATTTCTTTTAACTGCATTGGCAGTGATGTTTACCTACATAATATTCTAAGAACTTAAGTTCTCGATACCTTCCTGGAAACATATATTTATGTATATTTGAACTTGTTAATATAAGTACTATCCTGATTTATTTCAAAATTTATTTGTCTTCTCCAAAATTATAATCAACTTAAAATACGTCTCATGATTTTCAATAGTAATTTTAAGTATAATTGAGGCATATCCAAAAAATCCGTATATTGAGGTTGAGGTATATCCATAGTTTTTTTTTTATCTAAATGAATTGAATATAAATTTGAATCTTTATTTTTTTTTAAGAAATTCCAAAAATAACTGTTAACTATGTGTAAAAAAGAAAATACTATCAGCACTCGCATTAGAAACACGAAAAACAGATGAAAATTTCTATTTCCATTGCTAAAAGACACAAATCAGTATCTATACAAAAACAATTCTTTGCAACCACGCCCTGTATGATTCGTTCAGTCATGCTGTGTATCTAGTGTAAGTGGTGATTTACCGACGGCAGGCAACAAAACATCAGCCATAGTCAACCATGGCAAATGTGAAATGGGATGAATGGATGGGATGGATGGCTGCAATGTTTACTTGACTTAGCGGCCATTGTGCTGATGAAAACCAAAAGAGGTATGGTTTTAGTTTTTTTATATATTGGTGGTGTTAACTGATGTTTCTTTAAAATGTTTTGGAATGTCTGAAAATATTGTTTCTAAACTTGTATCTAAAAGTAAACAAAATATTACAACTATATAAGGAAACATTTTTGATGTTTTATTAAAGTAAATTAATTTCAGACTTTAGGATTGCAAAATAATGGTTATAAATGTTAAATATTACAAAAGCATGGGTTGTATCTTTTGTGATCGAGTTGGCTTTTAAAACCGAATAGGTTTTTTTGTGTGTTGTCGGTTTGGGTTTTTCAAAAAATATAAATTTTCGAATATCGAATAACTAGTTTTTTCTAAGCTATTCTTTTTCAGCTTCAATATCTCAAATTTACAAGCTTTATTGTTAAAACCCAATATTCTGAAAAATTTTCTTAAAAATCTGTTTTTTATTGATTCTGAAAAAGTTTCTTAAAAATCTGTTTTTTTTTATTGATGGCGTTCGTGCAAAATACTTAAAATATATTAATACACTGTTTAACCGGCATAAAATTAAACCATTGGAAAATTAATAATCTTTAACATAAAACTAACTATTTAAAAAGGAATAACAAAATCCATCAGTGTTTCATAACTATAAATTCACTTAACTTAATACAGTACTTTTCGTTTACAGTCACATCGCTTATAGTCCATTTAGCGATATAGTCCATTTATACACTTTTACTGTCATCTAAAATCAAATTGCATACAAAATATTTAGGATATAGTCCATTCACGATATAATCACATTTGGCTTATATGCCACTAAACTCTGGCTACTAAAAGTAAATTTATATGCAAATAATTTAAGTTATAGTCACAATACAGAAAATTTCTAATATAATTGTGAAATCTTGAATTTTTTGCGGTTTAAAATTATTTAAAAATTTAAGAGGCTAAAACGAAAATTGGAACAAGGAAACTGAGCTGAATCGTTTCAAACATCGTTTTTATATTCCAAATTTTCCACCTGTTATAATAATAAATAAATTGCATATAGTAACATTTTATGATGACTATATCACAATTTATTTATAGGCAACAAAATGGCATATAAAAAAACTAGCGATATAGTCACATTAGCGATATAGTCCACAACTTGTGTGCAACTAAGAGATGTGACTATAAGCGAAAAAGTACTGTATATCAAAAATTACAAAAATTTAAATAAAATATTTTGCTAAACTGCACTTTATGTTACGTTCCCCAAAAAAAAGTAGGTTGTCCCCTCCAGATATAAAAAAGATTTTTTTTTTCTATTTTCGGTTACGCGGTCCGGGGACCCAGAGCTCAAAAACCGGTACGTGTAGTACAATAATGACAGGAAATTTCCTTAGGATTCCAAAAATAATATTATTTTTAGGATCTATGATACGTAGCGCCCGTTTACAAATTTTAGCTACAGCGCTATTTTCGAAAACACTTACAATACATCAAAATTATAACAAAATAAATTGTTTTAAAATAAATCGCAAAATGGGAAAACCTTACTCAGCGAAGCCGCTCAACTGCCTATCACATAGGATAAAGCCTGGTCGAAGGCCAGCCACGCAGAAAAACTTTCCTCAGCGAAGCCGGGCTTTGGTCGGAATGGAGGAGAAAACCCTTCATGTAAAATTCATTATTTGAACAGTAAATTTTACAAAAAATAACCAAAAAAATAAACTTCTCCCCATTTTTGTACTTAAAATAGCTCTAGAGGGCGCTACGTATCATGGATCATAAAACTAATATAATTTTTAAAATCTTGAATAAAAATCCTTTCATTTGAAAATCCACACTTATATGTTTCTACACTCATACAAATGAACCTGTAAAAATAGCAAAAAAAAGCTAACAAAAATTAGTTAAAAATTATTTTGCAGAAAAAACTGCTAAAATTAGCAAATTTTTTTTTTACTAAATATTAGTTATATAAGAATAGCAAAAATAAATCTGTTGTTTGTTGTTGTTTACAAATATTTAATTATATTTGAGCCAAATTTTAGTTAATTGAAAATAACAAAATAGTCTGCTAAAACAGCAAAATCATTTACTAAATATTAGTAGACATAAAAATCACTAAAAATGTGAAATTTTGAAAGCTTTTTTTTATTTTTTTTTACTGCGAATAAAAGTCTGCCCTTATGAAATCAGCAATCTTAAATTTTTTAGCAAAAATTTCTGCTGATTGTAGCAAAATAAACTGATGAGTTCCGAAACAAATAAAAAGATGACAGATTGAGAGAGACTGAGGTGGATAGAAACCCACTGATCCGACTCCGAAATTTCTTTTTGAGAAGATTTAGTTAAACTTATTTTGTAGTTCTATTTCTTCCTGAAACTTTTTTCTATTTCATTAATCTTGTTAATTACATTGTAAGTAAAATTTAAACTTTTGAAATGACACACCAAAACCCCGGGATACGTGAACATAATTTTTGTTCGCAGAATTCAGTTGGATAGTCTGTTTTAATAGGTTAGGTCCACATAAAAAGATATTTTAAGTTTGCATTGTCTAAAGCGATTTGTTCAGTGTGTTTTTAGTAAAAAACATCGAAATCCCTTCTGAAATTACTTTATTTATTGTTTAGATGTCGAAAATCAAAGCTAACAAAGTCCATTTTGAGACGATGTTTTCTAATTAAATTTGAAGATTCGAACCATATGACACTGAACTAACAGATGTTTCGGATGATTCGGATTGTGTATAATAGAATTGCGTCCTCCTAAAAATGGACGTCCATCAATGTGAGACTTAAATTTAGAGAATACACAATAAATAAAGTAATTTCAAAAAAGATTTGTATGTATTTTACTTAAAATACACTTAAAAAAATCGCTTGAGTCAATGCAAACTTAAAATATCTTTTTATTTTAACTTACCCTATGATGTCTTAGCATCAAAATTAAGTATAAGAATTCCGTGGTTACCAAGTTAGCCCACCTAGGTGGGCTTTTCAGAAAAAATCCAGATCCTTATTTTATGTTTAAAATAGTGATTAAAAAAACATTATTAGGGAAGTCATAGGGACGTGATTTACCGGAACATGAGAGCGCACATTAAGTCAACTTTCGGGAGTAGGTCTTGTTGTAGTGGACACAAGGCACAGAAAAAAATTTTGCCATTTGCCAACTAAAATTCAGTTAATATGACTGAAGTCGGTTGGAACAACGGAATATTGGTTTTAAATGCAAAATTCGATTGATAAGAGAGAATGTTAGTGACAACAACCCAACTATTCAGAAATCAGATTTAAATATGGTTGTAGTAACCGAATTTATTGGATGTAGCCACCAAAAGACACTTTTTAATTCGGTTGTCACTTTAATTTTCTGTGTGCGAGGGGTATCCTCACTTCCGATTCCTCTTTTCCACCTAACCTAACTTGTTAACGAAAAATAAAAAAAATATATGGCTACCTAAAATGGGGAGCTCTCGTGAGTTCATGTAAGTACTTTTTCCACCTAAAAATGCAGGCCGAAAAATATTAGACACTAGAACTAAAGTATACTTTTCCACACTTATAATAATCCATGGTAAAAATACGAAAAAATGCCTAAACAAAGAAATATTTTGTAAAATGAACAAACTTTCGTTTATTTTACAAAATTTTTGGTAATTTCGACATTTTTTTGTATTTGTACGCATGGATTATTATCAGTGTAAAGGTATAAGGTACGCTAAGTCCAAACTTAGTCTCAGAATCACTATCCGACATAAGGCGTGCGAGATATATTAACGGGAAATGTGTCGTTTTTTTATCAAAATGCTCCGATTTTTCACCGTCCTATAAATATATTTTTTATAATACTTTTAACGGCATCTGAACATACTGGTCAAACACTTTTTTTACAGGTTTTGAATTTTTAAGAGATCATATTTTTCTTGAAATTATCGGGGGTTGAATTTAATAATACTCTCGAATTTTTTAAAATTTTACACTGCGGTACTTTAAAATTTTAGTTACAAACTCAGCTTCAATTTACAATATTTTCGGAAGGAAATAAGTTATCTTAAAATTTGAAAAACTGAAAAAGGCAAGAGTAGCGTGTTCAGGTAACGTTACAAGTATTATGAAAAATATATCTCCAGGACGGTGAAAAATCGGTTCATTACGATCAAAAACGACACATTTCCCGTTAATATAGTGCGAACGGCCTGAATCTTTAGGTGTAAAAAGTACTTACATGTACCCACGAGTGCTCCCCACTGTATATGCTAAATAAATAAAAAATAAACTAGTTATTAGTAACTCATTATTATAAGTTTTAAAGTAATGCAGAGAGTAAGCTGGTGTCATTACTGGTTATCCAAAAAAGTAACCATATGTCGTTACCGTTTCTGCGCTTGGATGTCTAAAGAAATATTGAAATGTAAGGTGGTGTTTCCTGACTACGTTTTACATCAGACGAACGAAAATACATTCCAACAGTAATTTTTCTGTGACAGCAGATTTTTAGTTTTTTTCCCTCCAAATATTATCGAACACTTCAAATTTTAAATTCTAAATTCTTTATATGAATCATTTCGCCGTAACAAAACATTGTATACTTCCTTGTTATGATAGAAGATGTCATGGGAAAAAACTTTGTCCTTTAAAAAAGTTTTAAAGTTTTATTTTTTTAGAATCATGCATATTATGTATGAAGTATGCATGGTGTATGAATTTGTGCTACAACTTGTGCTCTCCTGACTATAAAATGTGAAATTGTTTTGTGAAAAAAAACAAAATATTTGCAAAACACGAAAAAAAGAACTTGCTTCATAAAATTTTTATATGTAGTTTTGTACAAAATCGCATAAAGGAAGCAAACCAGTACAAAAAAAAAAATAACATTGTAGCCAAATAGCATTTTACAAACAAAATTTTAAACTTTTTTGAAACATGAAATATTTCGTAAATAGAAGATGTTTTTCTAATGCTAATATCGACTGTAAAAATATACTACAATTTAGAATATTTGAACAGAGGAAGTAAGGGTGAAATAAAAATTATTACTCGAATTCCAAACACTACACTGGAAAAATTATCCTTCATGATATTAATGAAACAATTTCATAGAATTTTTTCGTAGATCCAATGAAGAGTTTCAGTATATCCAAGACATTTTACTAATATTAAGAATTATTTCATAAACTTTTTTCATAAAATTTCAAAATTTCATAAAAATAATTCTTTCGATTTCATAAGTTATCACTTCATTAACATTTTGTTTAGCGCTATGATATTATTACAACGACTTATATTTTTTTTATTTTTTCATAAAATTTCCCAATTTCATAAAGTTTTATGCATTTTGAACTTTAGTTGTAACATTTAATTCTCAAGTGTTCAATATATTTTATAAAGTGCTTTATTATTTCAATATAGCCTTGCATTAATTTTGGACTTCCATGAAATCGTTTAAAAAATCATATGAATAGGTTCATTGGCTTAGTTCCAATGCATTTTTCATGACATTCATGAAAAATTTTGTTAATTCAAGAAACTTATTAATATTTAAAAAATTTTTGAAACTGTTTCACAAATTTTATAAATGTTTCATTTTCGGAATGATTCATTAGTTTTATGAAGATTTTTATTAATTCTACAAACATTTCAAAAACATTGACTTTAATAAAACCTGTTTCATAGATTCTATGAAAAGTTTCAATAGACGAGTTCCAGTGACAATTTTTATTAATGCTATGAAGAAATTTATTGCTGAAGTGAAGATAATTCTCTCCGTGTATAACTTTGTTTCTACAGAAAATAATATTGATTCTGTTTATGATTAGATTGTCTCGGACAAGTGGATATTTACCATAGTTGATGTTCACCTCCTAATAATGCAAGAGAAAAACAAGTACATGCATTAAAATTGACTTTTTTATCTCCCCCACCGTTGAAATTTTTTTTTGTGTGGTGAAAAACTTTTTTTATGTAAATAAACATTTCTGCGGTGAAATAACATTTTTAAGGTGAAAAACTGTTTTTGTGGTGAAAACAAAAGTTTGTGGTGAAAACAAAAGTTTGAGGTGAAATAAAAATTTGAACTCGTTCTGAATATTAGTCACCGCTTAGCGTCTGGTGGAAAAATTTCATGTCATATTTTATTTATTTATTATTTATTATACACCAATTTGTAGTGTCCGATCGAACAGTTCGGCCAGAAAATGCATGGACAAATATGGCGAATGAAACAATTTTTATTGGCCCAAAAGATTTGACCAATTTTAAAAATGTTAAAAAGAACAAATTTTTGGAAGAATGTTATTATATATTTTAATAAAATTAGAAAATTGTTAACAATTTTTTTTTTCTTTAAAAAGTTGTATTTTTCCATTTTAAAATATTTGAGCCCGGATTTAAGTTTTACAAATAATTAATAGTGAAATACTTTCAGCTATAAGCCGGCTTTAGCAATATAACATTATAGTTGCGGGCTTTGTGATTTCCAGAGAAGATAAAAAAACAAAATACATTGAGTTTATGGCAAAAAAATATTAGAAAAAGTCACCAAATTCCAAAACTGCAAAAAGGGGGAAAAACACACTTTTTAAGTGAAATGTTAAAGCTCAAACATCTTAAGAAAAAGCTGTTTTTAAGCCCAAATATGAAAAAAAAAATAGCAAAATAAGCAAATATGGGTCAAAATGGCAACAGCAATACAAAAAAAGTCAAATTTGGCAACAAAAATTCAAAAAAAAGCAAATTTCAGTTGTGAATATTAGTCACCGCTTAGCGTCTGGTGGAAAAAGTTCACGCTATTTTTTATACACCAGATGCTTCTATTAAATTGTACTAATATACACCAATTTGTAGTGTCCGATCAAACAGTTCGGCCAAAAAATGCATGGACAAATTTGGCGAATGGCAAAATGTTTATTGGGCTGGTTCAGGGCCGTAGCTAAGGCTCCCAAATTATTTGACCAATGAACCAAAAATGTTAAAAAAAAAAATTTTTCAAAGAAAGTTATTATATTTTTTAATAAAATTAGAAATTTGTTCACATGCTTTTTTCTTTTCACTAAATTTTTCTTCTGTGGTGATGACAAAAAATTATGGAAAGCTAGACATTTTTATTTAAAAGTAGGAAAAAACTAAATTCTCAAAATTCGTATATTTTCGCTGGATACAAAAAAAAATATGCAAACAAAACAAAGAATATCTTAAATGATTTGCCATTTTGAATAGAAAACTTTTTTATATATCGATGGCTTAATATAAAAAGTGCGTATCTCGACTTTTTGTTACTTTTCTGATTTGATGCCAATATTATTTAAAACAAATAACAAATTCGATGAAAATTTTAGTTCTTTATTTTTTCTACTTTTTATTAAGTTATTTTAGAACTAAAATACAGACTTTAGATAAAAGTCTTAGTACACGTTAAAAAAAATAGATTTTATAGGGTGACCCAGAAAACATAACATCGATTTGGTAAGCAGTAACAACCTCTGTATGCTTCCAAAATAGCGCTTAACCGCCTTGCATACAATCAAGCAATTAGGAAAGGTATTCTGTTGTGCTTCCCTAAATGCCTTCTTTAAAGCAATGTATAATGCATATAATGAAGCAGTTAAGAATGCATACACTGGAGCATTAATGTTGTCAACAAGCGAAAAAAGCGCTTTGTAATGCCTGGAATGAATTAATTACTTCTTAGAACAAATGAAAGAAGCGCCTTTAACCTGCTTAAAAGTGGACATTGCGAACAAAAATCATGCCTTCTGGATTTGCTTTGAAAATGCTCGGCAGTTAAATAATGCCTTCTGGAACTGCTTCTGGGTAAGCATAATGTGGCAATTTACTGGCAGGCATTTTTACAGATCTGGCAAGTGCCTTCGCTTCTTTTACAAAGTTGTGATAAACATGCAAGCAATTGACAAAATCCTTTTGACGAAATCTAGAATGGCAACCCTTAAAGCAGGAAATCCTTGTTCGTATAAATCCGAATTGTATCGGCTTATAATATGATTGCCGTGAGAACCGGGTTATAACTCGTCAGCGTTAACAGAAAACATTTCCAAAGTGGAATGTGGGTCAGGTTGGCATTTTAAATTGTTTGGGTGTGTGCACAGATTAATCATCTGTATTCGCTTCAATTTCCCTTGTCCCCTAGGCGTTAAAAAAATTATACATATTTTTTTTTTTTGCCAAAAACTCTTATTTTCAGAAACGTACATAAAGCCCTATCCGGCAACAAAAAAAAAAGTAAGCAGTACAATTAAGCTTTATGCGGGCGAATTTAAGCGGGAAGTACTGTACCCAAATATTGCTTACATTCCATTATTTATTTAGCACAAAAAATTAGTAGGCACGTATTTCTTTAGTGCCTAAAATTTTACGCTTTTTAATTTATTTCTCATAAAAATTAATGACGTAGACTCCACAATTAATGAAGTAGAGTCACAAAACAAAAAAAAAAATGCTTTCGGAATACCAAATCTGTATAGTAATACCAACATTGTATAGAAATGCTTTAAAATCAAATTATTATTAAATAATGCTTATTTGATCGAGGGGTGTCTGGGTGTTTTTAATTATCATTTGGTTATGAGGCGACTTTTCTGAATTTCAAGAAAGTGGCAACTCTCGGCCCACAACATACGAAATATGAATATCAAAATTTTTATTTTCACAAGTTTTTTAATACTGTGTTCAAATAGATCTAAATTCCGTAAATTATAGACAGGTTTTCATACAAAAATATTCGAATTTTTTAGCCCCATTTACAACCCCAAATCAATCAACCCCAAGCACCTAAAAATATGTGTCTAATAACTTTTTATCCCATTTTGTTAATAAAAATAAACACTTTCAACACAAAAACTAAAAAAATGCACCAATTTAAAGTCAATACTTAAACAAAACCAAAACGACAAATTCAACCTTAAATGGGATACGGATTTTTATTAAATGACTATAAGTCCGTTATTTGCAATTAAAACTTGCTAAATGTTTTAAGACGGGTGTATATGAGATTTGTTTGAAAACGCGATTTTGAAAAAAATCGAGGTACGCATTTTCTACGAGTATATTAATGATATGAAGTTTATCAAAGTATTTCTGAAACATTTCACAAAAAGCCTTTATTACCCAATTCTAAAATTACTGTTATTTAACTACAAATCTCAAAAGGCGAATTTTTTTTAATTATGAAAAATCTCTTCTTCCGTGGAATTTAAAACTAGATTTAAAGGATATTTTCTTACTTTTTGATAATTTTATCCCACAAAAATTTATGGCATAACTATGACACACGTATCAGTTTACAAAATTTTGGGTAAAAATTTGTTTTTAAAATTTTTATTATTAAAGATGGTTGAAATTTCCACTAAAAATGTGTAACAACAAATTTAAATAGATGACATTTTGTGTAATCCTTAAACATTTCTTGGAGTTTTAGATTTCTAGAAGTTTGAATGTTTTGATGAAAAAAAGCCCCATCTTCAGAGAAATACAATCAAGAAATTTAAAAAAAAATTTTAAATTCTGTAAAAAAACTGTAATTAAAAAGACCGAAAGCAACAAAGTTAGAAAATAAAATAATTTTAATACAGAAAATATTAATAAAAAATTGCACGAGCTCAAGAAATTAAAAATAAAAAGAAAAAGCAAAACCGATCTTATTTTCTGATGATGACAAAAAATTTGCCGAATTTTAAAAGATTGGACTAAAAACAATTTTAATTAAAACAATTTTAACACAATTTTATTTAAGGTAGCACACGGCATCTTTTTTCAACAGAAAATGTAATTTCTTGGCACGCAACAAAAAACCGTATAATGACAATAAATTGGAAAAAAAATCAAAAATTTAAAAAAGATCGCTAATATTAAAAAAAAAAAAACGATAAAATTGGAAAAAATAAATTGAATAATTTTCATTTTAATTGCACAATTAAAGGTTGAAAAAACATAAATTTTATTTTTAAAAAAAATTATATCAAACTTGTAAAACGACAAAGTACGGTCTTGTTTACTCCCTCTTTACTTCTTGTTTTTAAATAAATAAAAACAAGTGTACAAATAAAAAGGAGAATAAAAACAAAAAGCGTGCAGTGTATATCTACCAAACGTAGAGCTTGCACATAACGAACAAGTTTTCCATTTATTTTTGATTAATGGTGATAATCTTTAACTTCGAACGCATATATTAGTTCTCATTTAGTGGGAAAATATTTTGATGTTTTGCATGGGCTGTCACTTCTTTCAAAACCTGTTCTGATGATGGGAACCTAGAAAATTCCCGAAATAGATCTATCAACACATTCCTAAAAGTGGTCAAATAATAAATTTGAAAACAAAAACTCTATAGATTATTTGTTAGGACAATATCGTAATAAAGAAAGATAGAGTATGGCCTCGAACTTGAATAATTTTCATATTACATTACCTTTATAATTTTTTAACCGGTAGCAATAAATCAAATAATTTTGCATCACTTCCGTGATGCAAAAAGTTTCGAAAAATTATGATATCCCAAAGTCAAGTCTTCCAAACGAACTCTAACAATTATCTAAAATCGGTCGAACAATTCTGGGCTCTTGTTTGCAGTTAAACTCAACTTAAGTTGTATATTTTAAGTCCTCAGCTAAACATTTTTTTAAGACTTTGAATATTGCCACCTCATTTTTGACCACCTGATCAAAGCCAAATGTGGCTAAAATAAAAAAAATTCTGTCTACAAAATTCCGAAAAAAAATTTCGGGCCCCCAAAGATAAATCCCTGACTACGGCCCTGTGCCGATTATATGCAATTTAGAGTGTCAAATTTAAATAATTCGGCCCCGGAAGTTCAGTGGCCGAACTTTTAACTTTATAGCTAAACTTGGGCTCTTTCCTTAAATTTTATACGCAAAATCGAATTAAATCGGCTCAACAAACATTTTTCCAATACCAAAATTTATCATCATTGCCTCTAGTTACAAAAAAACTGACCAAATATAGTTTTTTAGCCGCACTGTTCTATCGGACACTACCAATTTGTATGGCAAATTTAGAGGGCCCTTCACATTTTCACTCATAACTTTAGAACCGCTGGACCGATTTTACTCATGTTCAACAACAAACTTTTCAATTCGTTGGAGTGATCATAAGAATCAAGAATTTCATAAGGATCAAGAATATATATACTTTATCTGGCCGTAGATCGATGTTTCGAAATATTATATAAACTTAATGATGAACTGATATCAGACTTGGGCGACGTCAACTACATTTCAAAATCGTTCACTTGTGAAATTTTTCTATATCATTAATAATATCAGACATACACTCACACTTGTGAGCTTAATAGCTTCCTTGCAAAATTTGTAAAATGTTTAATACCAAACATGGGGATTAGCAACGGGGCAATTACTCAACTACACCCAATTACATGTAATTGAACGTAAAAAAGTAATTGGCCTGTAATTAAATACACAGATATCTTAATTATGTTCCATGTCTGGTAGTGACAAAATTTAAAATTTTCCAAGGAAGCGTTTAAGCCCACAAGTGTGAGTGTAGGTCTGAAATTTTTAATGATATAGCAAAATTTCACAAGTGAACGATTTTGAAATGTAATTGACGTCGCCCAAGTCTGACTGATATATACCATCATCACATATGGTGGATGGTATAAAGAATATAGGGTGTAAACTGAATTCTGACCTGAAGTTCAAAGAAAATTCTATAACAGTTGCTGCTTACAAAGCGTTACTGGTCATAGCAAATAATGCCGTTATTAACAATTCGCTAGTTTGGGACCATTTTAGACTTATCTTAGGTTTACATAATTGGAAATAAAACTGCTTATGTGGCTAAGTTCTTCTACAGGCAATTCTTAGCTATTAAAAATGTGTCCGACTAATAGCACTTTGAAGAGCCTGATATAGGGTGTTGTATGTTCTCATATTCTATATCTCATCTCTTTAGTAGTCATTTCTTTTAGTATACCTACCAATCGTGTATCGCTGAAATATATTTCCTCAACGTGTCAATGTTGAGAAAAGTATCTATGTATAAAAAAATGTTAGACATTTTTTCATCTACTTACGTGTACTACAATGCAGGGATGGCAAACAGTTGTCCTTTTTTTTTTGGTACACTTTGACCTTTGTTAGTACCGAGGTACTACCGCAATTCATTTGGTACAAGTTCATAATTATTCAAATATAAATTTTTTGTATTGATATCGTACTTTGAAAAAATATTCCGATTGCTGAAGTTTAAAATCATTCTTAAAAAAACTAAATACATTTTAGTTTTTGCTTCCATCGACAACTTTCGAATTTTTTTTTTGCATTTTTATAATCTAAAATGTTTTACCAGATTTCATGAGTAAATTTCCTGTTTCTTATAAAAACAGACAAATCTATATTTAAGAAGTTAATGCAAAGTCACATTCTAAAGAAAGTGACAAAATTTTAATACACTCATAAAAAAAGCGTTAAAAATAGTTGAAAATTCAGCTACGAACACAGAAAAAAGTACGTAAATTTGCAGCAGCATAATTTTCAGTAAAGTTGAGACCTAAACTGTATCTAAAAAGTTAGTTAAACATTTTTAGCAACTAGACTGTTAAGTACTTTGATGATAGTAGGTAAATTAACTAAGAAATTAGCCTAATCAACAGAGTTTTTAAGGTAAATCGACAGAAAATTTCTGCTAAAATGGTACATGGAACTGCCTCTGACTAGAAACAGATCCATATTTATTACCACGATTATAAGTTATAAATAAAGACTACTTAATAAGGTTATATATTATGATTATTATTTTATTGTTATATAACAAAACTACGAGAAAGTAACGCCATCTACAAGTGAGACTGATAGCGGAGCTACTACAAAATAATTATTTGAACACAATTGTGGTTTAAATTAGTTGCAAGGCTGATGAAATTTGTTCTAGGTGTGACGTAAGATAACTAATAACTTTAGCTAAATAACTGCTTGAAACATAAGCAACAGCAACGATTGGTTCAACTGAATTATAAACCGTTTGGCTTACTTTTTTTTTTTGAGTGTAACAAAAGTTTCTAAATTTTTTTTGTGTTGTTGAACAAAAAAAGCCCCATAACAAGGAACAGAGGAACACCCCAAAAATAAGTTAGTAGAAATATTAGTAAAACGTCTTTTATATCAAGTATACTATTTTTCAGGAAATTGTGTTTTATTGATATTACTACTGTTTTACTAATTTATTTTGCAAAAAAAATTGTGCTGATAAACACATTAAAAGTATGGACGACAACCAGATTGAAACACATACGCAGAATGATGTAGATGTCGCGACATGTCGAGATGTATTAGAGACGAGCAAAATAATACTAAAATGTGCAACTCTAATAAGACATATCGTCAACACTTTTAATGTGCTTATCATCACTATTTTTTTTAGCAAAATACATTAGGAAAACATTAATATAATATTAGTTCAAAACAGTTAAGTACTGAATAAGTATAACTAAAATTTTAGCTGAAAATATAATTTTAGCAAAAAATTTGATAAAGAAGTTTTACTAACTTTTCTACTAACTTACTATTTTGAGTGTATCATCACACAATTTTTTTTATTACAAATGAAATTCTGAAGATAGGAAAAGTTTGATACTGATCGGATAAACTTTTTATATGGGCATTTGCAATTTGTTGTCGCGTTTGCGATCCAATTTTTATTGCTACATGCAGAATGAAACAGGGGGAATATTATCGATGTGCTTACACATAAAAAAAACCCATATCAATGACGATAACCACCGATTTAATACCTTTAATTACAGAAATTCTTCCAACAACAAAAGTTTCAAATTCATAGCTCTTTAATTGAATTATTTTTCAATTTAATAATAACACATTTGATTAAAAAGTGATCAACATAGCATACCTTACCAAAAACCAAAGAAAAATTATTGTTACCATACCAAATGTTTTTTATAGCTTGAATTTTATAACATTGAATTTACACCGGCATGTAATTCTCATTTATTTAGTAGATTTATTTATACTTATGTGAATAAATTTACACAGGAATTAATGTTTTCTTTCTATTGAAGCTTAGGACTATGGCAAATTTTTCTTTGCAGAAATTAGCGCTTTTGTTGAAATCCGAGTATTTTTTTTGTTTGAAATTAATTTTAATTTATTTTTTGCAGTTTCTTTCTGTTAAAAAAAATTTAAATTTTTATTAGACAATATGATAATGATAATGCTTTAGAATATGATAATGCTTTAGAATACATAAATATTCAGATTTAAACAACTTAAACTAAATTATTTAACTTAGTAAAGTACTAACTGAACTTAATAAGAATTAATATCTAATTGAAATGAATTTAAAATATGTATTACTAATACCGCTAAACATAAACATTTTTAAAAAAGAACTAAATTAATATTATAAAAAAACAACAACGATATGTTGCTGTTTGCTTTTGAGCGATAATATAAAAAAATGTCCAGCAAGTTCCGAATTTGAGCAAATATTTAATTGATTCAATTAATTTTTAATTGACAGCTGGTATAAATTTTCAACGAACCAATTTAATTGAAAAATGTTGGAAAATATTTTTTTCTGTGTTAGTAGTTATACATACAACTACATAAGTTTCAAGTTAGTTTTACAAAGTTCCAGTAAAATATCTACAAATTTTTGTAAAATATATACAAGCCTAGTAAAAATTAAAAAAAAAAATCCATATATTTTACAAGATATTTTGTAAGACTGACTTGAAACTTATGTAGTTGTATAATCACTAAGCACTTTGATAATATTCCTCCAGCAGACTTGGGCGACGTCAATTACATTTCAAAATCTTTCACTTGTGAAATTTTTCTATATTATTAATAATTTTAGACATACGCTCACACTTGTGGGCTTAAACGCTTCGTTGGAAAATTTTCAATTTTGTCAATACCAGACATGGGACATAATTCCAATAAATGTGTATTTAATTACAGGCCAATTACTTTTTTATGTTCAATTACATGTAATTGGGTGTAATTGAGTAATTGCCCTGTAATTAAATACCCAGATGTTGTTCCTAATCCCCATATTTGGTATTAAACATTTTCCAAATTTTCCAAGGAAGCGATTAAGCTCACAAATGTGAGTGTAGTTCTGATATTATTAATGATATAGAAAAATTTCACAACTGAACGATTTTGAAATGTAATTGACGTCGCCCAAGTCTGCCTCCAGCATTTTTCTACGTGTAATATATAATTAACATAAAATATACTAAACCTACCTTTTGCACTAAATATAGAGATACTAAAAATAAAAATAAGTAGCAAATTTATTAAGATTTCTTTATTTTGTCTTTCTTAAAAAATATCGCGAACGCATCATGCGGCCTTGGAAATGCCCATATAAAAAATATTGGTCCCGGGAGTAGTCGAGTTGGTACTAAATCTGAAACATCATTTTCCATCCCTGCTACAATGTTTTTAGTTTATTATTTCTTGTTTTTTGAAGTACTTACTGATGAAACTTTGATGAAGTGCTACAGGGTGTATGATACCTTGAATTGTTGTTGTTTGTTGTTCCTTGTTAATGTTCATGTTGAAGAAAACTTCACAAAAATTAAAGCAGGCTTTTTACATAAACACAAAAAAATTAAAAAGTTTCACCATCATGAGCAACACACATACATACTTATATTCTTTATGATGGTTATTCTAGTAAAAATATGAAATTTTTGCATTATTTTTCTAATATTTTGAACCACAAAATAAAAGTTTTTTCATCTAATTTTTTTTTTCATATTAACCTGATGATAATCCTGCAGGAAATATTTGTATGAGTGTGTTTAGTTTATTTTTCCAACTTTTAATTAAGTGCATTTTGTTATTTTTCGTTCATACCACGTTTTTATTCTACGTTTTGTGGTGGTTTCAGTAGTAAAATTTTGTAATCATTTGATTAAAAAAAATGAAAAGTTTTCTGGTTTTTAGTATAAAATTTTACTCACGTAGTTAAGTTGTTAGAATTTTATGCTACCAACCATTGCTATCATCAATAGCAGCAGCTTTTTGCATTAGAAACATGGTCGTCATCTTCATGCAGCATTAAATTTTATCCATAACCGTGTATATATACTCGTACATATATATATATAACCTCCCTACTTTTATTTCATGCCATAGTAGGGATTATCGTTGCCATCTTCCATCTAACGAAATTTAACTAAGCATAGCATAGCATTGCTTTTGTTTTTGCTTTTCTAAAAATTTCATCAATATTCTACCAATATTGAAAACGACACCGATATCTAATCTTGCATCTAATAAGCATTTTCAATCAACTTTTATGCGAAAGTTGTAAAAATGAAATCAACCAACCAACCAACCTTTCGTATATCGAACCATTCTCAACATATCAACATACTATTTACTCGAACACGCTTCTCACATGTACTCTACTAAGGGGATTTGGTATATAAAGATTTTCAAATTTTTTACAAATTTTGAAAAAAAAAAATATTTGCAACAAATTTTTTTGTATGACATCAATGAGTTTTTGTGTATGGGTTGAACCATCTCAATTCAACTTAAAATATTGCTTGTTTCCACATCACTGTTTCCAAAATTTAGGGATTTTGGTAGGCATAAATCATTTCAGAGGACTAACCCAAATACAAAGTTTGAGATCACTGATATATCTGGATCCCAAAATATGAGCCCTTGAAAATCGGAAAAAACTATAAAAATGTTCAAAGTTGTACTTGCTTAATTGTTATAGGTAAGCAACTCAACAAGATCGCATATAAAAGCATATTAAATTCCCTTTTTTGATATACACCATGATTATGTTTTTGGAAAGGTCAAAGATCACATTTCTGGACCTAGAAGTCTTTGAAAATGACCTTTTCAAAAATTTAAAAAAATATACGTTATAATAATTCCCTTTTCTACAGCTGTGACAAATTTCTAAGTAGAGGTATTTTTAAATTCAGAAATATAAATTATATAGTACCAAGAAATTCAAACTATTTAGCAGAAAGTGTCCGTTCATGGGTTAACGCCAATTAAGATGTACACTTAGAATACCATGTAGGTAAAGAGCACTGCAAATGAAATTTCACTTGAAGAAAAGGCGTCTTACATTTCAGTAAATTAAACTAACATTGTCATTTGTTTTTTAATGTTCAAAAAATTAACCGCAATTGTAGTCAACATGTTAGTAAAAAATAAACAAACATTTATTTTTTTAAATTTTTAAATAACAAAAAAACGACTGTAAAAAATTAATGTAATATCATAAAACAGTCATTTAATGTGGTTTGTTTTTTATAAATGAACTACAAGATTAGTAAAAAATAAAATTTGTTCTACAAATTACTGAAATTTACATTAAAAATAAAGAAACTGTATTACAACCCAAACAACTACACATTTTTAAAGCAGAAGTTCCCTGAGTGTACTTTTGAAAAGAGATAAGAATATGATTAAAAAAGAGGAAATATAAATTGTTCATAGCTATAA
The DNA here is from genome assembly GCA_021234595.1 of Delia radicum. Taxonomy (NCBI): domain Eukaryota; kingdom Metazoa; phylum Arthropoda; class Insecta; order Diptera; family Anthomyiidae; genus Delia; species Delia radicum. The sequence continues at coordinate 147,092,156 of CM037851.1, read as the reverse complement.
GTAACTCTGTCTCTTCAGATTAAACCATTACATTGTGAATGCTGTGATTAACAAAACTCCAGTTAGCCATACTCATCGCTGTGTCGACCGTGGCTCAACTCGCTAAGAGGTGGTGCTACGAGTCCATAGCCTGTTGTATGGATGTGGATTTGAAACTCAAGACAACACAAAGTTAAAAGTTTTTTATATATAGCAATATAACAACTTAAAATACTTTGATCAATTGACAAATAAATTAACCACTGACGAGTCCTTGGAGGGGACAAAACTGCTGCAGTCTGGCATATCCATTGAGTCCGTAAAATTTTTCAATACAAATGTTATCTTATTCTTCTTGATGTAAATCTTGAAAATTATAAAAACGTGAACAAAATTAAAGTATCCCATGAAAAAAGTACAAAAAAAATTAAGTTCTTCTTATTTTAAACGAGCTTAAGATCATTTATTTAGTAATTATAATTATTTATTTCCAATATTTCGTCTCCACATTGGGTCACTTATTCAGGGGACAATTATTACAATTTGGTTGAAAAACTTGTTTTAAGTTAAATAGTTTGTTTTTTGCTGTTTTATGTATAAAAATCGTCACAACTGGCATCACAGCACACAAAATAATGTTTTGCAAAACTTTCATGCTTGAACTTTTAATCTTTGAACCGCTGAATTGGTTTTCAATAATACACTTTTCGCGATCAATGTATGCAAAACATGAGAAGTACAGTATGAAAACATTTAATATGAATGTTGGTGCCGATTGGATGAAAAAGGTAGGCTAGGTTAGGTCGAAAAGAGGATTCGGAGAAGGGAAATGCTTCCCTAATCGGACTCAAGTCCCTAAGGACTTACACCTAAAAAAGAATGCCATATTCCTACCCCAGGAACTCCGTCGCACTGACGACATTCCCCAACCTCTTCCATCCAATGCCCTTAAGATCCCCCAATGTCGATATTGCGTCACTGGATAGTATTTTAAAACAGATCCAGGAAAATGCCTGGCATTCACAGAGATAGTGTTCCAAGGTCTCCTCGTCATCCCCAAAAGCCCTACACACTGCCGAGTCCGCCCTACCGGTGTAGATGGGCCCTCAGTGTCAAGTGTCACGTGAGGATTTTCATCAAAAGACTCAGTTCCTTCCAACTGAGATTCAGAATTTCCCTCGTCCTGTCTCTGTCCGGGTTGCACCAGAGAATCCCCGTGGTCCTGCCAACCCCCGCATTCTCCCAGATGGTAATATGCATGATGTCAGCCGAGTCCGCCAGCTCCGCCATGAGTGCACGAAAAGGTCTAGCGTTCCCCAGAGTGACTAACTCCGTGCAAGATCCTCCCATAGATCTGAAGAAACGGCAAGGAAGGCGAAAATCGAATAAAAATTTAAACTGTGTTTTGTTTTTTTTTTTATTTATTTATAACGAGCTTTCAAATTCCGTATATTTACAAAAATAAAGCAAAGTATATATGTATATTAGCTAGGTTGATACATGTACTGCGATCTGGCTAAAGATCTCTCCATTTGTATACCACTACACGTTTCAAACAGTTTTTTTTTGTAGTGAATATACTAAGGTCCGTTTCATATTTGCAACCCATGTATGGAGTTATACTTAGCAGATCTATGAATAAAATGTAAACTAATCAAGTTATTTTAATTTTAGCATCTGTTAATAATGGCTTGTTTTGGTGGTTACATATCCAATTTACAAAATTTCGAAACTACTATGCCTATAAAAAATATTTTTCCCAAAACGTTATTATACGCTGAGTTTAATATTTATAACCCAGATAAAGATTTTTGTTGAAGAAAAAGCAAAATTTTTAACTTTTTAATAGTCACTTGGACCACCATTAATTTTCATTTGCTCAAATAATCTTTTATTAAGTTTAAGTCCAAATTTAACCACTCTGTTAAAACGGATGATTTGAATTTTCAGCATGCCTCATATCTATGGGTTTCAGATCTGGTGAGAATATAGACAAGTCAAGAAGTTGAATGTTTCTTTTGCAAAACCATATTCTTTCTTGAATTGAATTTCCGTCGTACATGTTGAAGAAAACGCACCTCACATAATGACATTACGGCCACCAAAACCGCGAAGGTGGCGCCAATAGTGAGTTTTTCCGTCAATCCAATTTAAAATCAATTTTTTCTCATCCGAAAATATCACCTTAAGTAAAAGATGAAAGGATTAATTCATATAAATTTTTCCAACCGTGTTCCAACTTGAGGTCATGTTTAATTCTGCAATTTCATACATACAGAGAAAAAATTTTCCATTTGCCAACAGAAATCAGTTTCTAAAACTCAATATTGGTTTTTACAAAAAAGTACAATTAATACAACTGAATTTTAGTTGCAACTCCTAAAATATTCACACGCACCGAAAAATATGGTTGCAGTTTGATTGCGGCCACAAAACTATGCTTCCTACAGCCATAAATGGTTGTTTCAATTAAATTATTTCTGTATCAATCATATTTCACCAATAATATGGTTGCTTTCAACATGTTCTTTTTTCAGTTATTTTATTGTCTACAATCATAATATAGTATTTATTATCATATTCCTCTAACTAACTACAGCCATTTTATAGTTGCGCCAACTATAAGATGACCAGCCTCTTTTTTTTGTGAGCGTCTTCGCTCTTTTAGTATCATTCTTGTTTGAGATTTTGTGAAACGACTTTGTGAGAAATAGCCAGCTCCAGTAAATTAAATAATATTAAATAAAAAGACATTTAAAATAGACAAACAGAGTAGTGGGGTCAACTGTAATTTTTTTGCGTGAGATGGAATAAGTTTGTAGCCTCAACCCGGTCTACCCTGGATGTCTAGGCAAAAATGTAATTGTCGCGCAGCCCATAAATAAAGTTGCTGTTTATTATATGGACATAAAAAAGTAAAAAATTAATTATAAAGTGATAAAAAAATGTAATTTATTTTTTAATTGTTTGTAATTACGCAAAAAAAAATATTGTTAAAGAAAAACATATAAAGATATATGAAAGAAAAAATACACGTGCTTTTAAGTCTGTAGTACGAAGTAATCATAATATGTTTTCAATAATAACGATAACGAAATTCGTTTTCATGATCATAATATGATAACTGGGATTATAATATGGTTATAAAACAATTGTTATGATTGCTGGAAACATGGTTTGATTATTATAAATGTATTGATTTGTATTCTTAATTGATAGTTTTTGGGATGTAAAATCCAAAATTTTTCCTTTTTCCAAATCGGAAAGGGTAGTTCCTGTTAACTTTTTATAAATAAATACTGAGTATAAAAATGGGAGAGTTTTTGAAAAACCAAAAAAAAAATTTACCAAGGTTATAATTATGAGACTCGATGCAAAAATGCCGTCAGAAAGATTCAATATCGTAACAACAATACACAATTGATTCAAACCAAATAAATATTTTAATAACTAACATTCTGAAAATCCATACCCAATTAAAAAATTAATCAAGCTAACTAGTTGAAATTCAAAAGAGCTTCAAATTTTAATTTCATACATGGGTTAAGAATATGAAACGGACCGTATAGCCTAAGTCTGATGAATCCATTTGGCATTAATTCAGATCTCAAAGATAAAAAACATAAAAAACATAAAATAATAGAAAAAGCTAAGTTGCAAGTATTTTTTAATTTTTCCGCTTCTTAATGGCCATTAGTCCCTTACAACCAAATAGTTTGAATGGATTAGTTCTGAAGTAACTCCATAATACACTTCCATCATTTTAAAAAACTTGAGATATAAGATGTAGCAACATCAGTTTCAAATATTCTCCAAAATAATTGAATTATCTCATATGCGTTAATTTAAACGAATATTGGATTCATACATTCGTACTCATATGTTTTTTCATTTTATAATAACCATTTCAAAATTTATATTTGAACAATCATACATTTACACTATGTTTTAAAAATATCGAAAATAAAAAGAAAAAATTAAAGTTCAATGATATAATCCAGCAAAAATTAGTGCTTACCCAGAAGCTGTTCCGGAAGCATTATTTAATTACCGAGCGCTTCCAAAGCAAATCAAGAAGGCATAGTTTTGGTTCGCGATGTCCCACTTGGTATGTCTCTTATAAGAAGGTGAAAAGCGCTTCTTTCATGAGCTCTAATATGCAATAAATTCATGCCTACTTAGGCAATAAAAAGCGCTTATTTTGTGTGGTGACAACATTAATGCTTTATTGTGTTCATTCTGTGCTGCTTCACTGTAGGCATTATTAACTGCTTCAAAGGAGGCATTTACGAAGGCACACCAAAATGCCTTCCCGAATTGCTTTATTATATGCAAGGCGGATAAACGCTATATTGGAAGCATACAAATGTTGTTACTGCTTTCCAAATCGATGTAATTGTTTCCTTTGACCGCATATAAAAAGCAGTATAACTTTTAAACAAACATATCCATTATTAGACCTGGAATTCCAAATTTAAAAAAAAAGTAAAAAAAATCGCCTTTTGATTGATCTTTTTATCAATAAAATAATGGTAAGAAACAAGACATTTTGGAAAGGACTTCTCTTAGTCTTATTACCAGCAAGCCCGTTTTCAGGTATATATTCCAGGGGTATATTCAATTGACCACAAATGTGCCATATTAATATTTTTTTCAATAGAACACCAAATTTACTATTTTTTCTGCGAATACATTTTTCAGAAAATATGACTTCATTTTGTAATTAAAAAGTTATTGTACTTCTAATATTGAATCCTATTATATGGTATTTTTTAATAAATGGTTCGTCTTGGCGACCTTTAATTTCCAAATATTTGTTGTAATGATTATAAAAATCTGCCATATCGCTTTTTAATTCAAAATACTTTCTTACCACACTATTCGCACTTTTATATAATACGTTCATCTACAGTATATAAAATATGCTTGTATGTACTTTATACATGTGAAATATGTACATGATTCTGGCAAAAGTAAAATGTTCAACAATAACTTAATCCGTAAAATTTATTAAAAACCTTAAATAAATGTAAAGGCGTGGAAGCAATTTTAAAATCGACATCAACCAGAAAAAGTACGTTCATAATTTTAAAATCCCGCTTACGTTTGTATATTTTTTGAACTTGACATAATATGGGACACTCTATTAGAGTTATGGGTTTCGAAATTTATTTAAAAAACTCTAGTAAAATTTGGCAATAATTGTTAGATATTTGAGTAGTACTTCAGCTTTGGTATTTTAAAGCGAAAAAAAAACATTGATATGTAGTAAAAATATAATTATTAACTACATTTGTAAGTCATTAAACAAAAAAAAACAAACCCCACAAGGGAGGTATCCCAACCCGAATTAGCAGATTTTAATGAACATCGGATATGTTGTAAAGGAACAAAAAAAACAACAAGTATTTTTTTAAGTACCCAATTTACCATATTCGAAGAGCATTATACATTTTTGGATTTATGATAGCGACAACCATGTTACTATGGTTTTGACAACCAAAATCTTATCTGCTTCTCTATCATAATATGATAATTAGATTATCATATTATATTTCCTAGTAGATTCGAATATTATCATATTATGGTTCTGAAAATTTTTATGAATTATCATATTATGAGCCCTACAGTATTCTCCCAGCATTATGTTGAAGCTGTATTAAAATTATATGTATGTTTTTAATAGTATATTTATTTAATAATTCACTCAATTTGGTTTAAAATAATTTAATCTTTGTGCTGAAGAATGAGCTCTGTGAAATACTCTGTCAGCTATGCACATAAAAGTATTGTTACGACTACAATTTCGCACTACATTTACATTTTATGATCAAAACGTGTTTTTAGCAACCATAATAATTGTATTATAACCATTTTATTGTCCTAGTTATCATAATATAATCGTGGAGAAGAATTTCGTTATCATTTATTACCATATTATGATTATTGCACGCATATGTATTATGATTATTTCGTACTACAGATTTAAAAAGACGTGGATTTTGTTTACATGTTTATTTCATATTTTTTATATGTTTTTCTTTAACTCTATTTTTTTTGAGTAATTACAAATATTTTAAGCTAAATACAACTTAAATTCCTTAATTAAACGCCAGATTTAATGTTAATCAAAAAAAAACACATTTTTTTAAATAAAAAAATTACTTGCAAGTCTTTGGGCATAATTTGTACATCAGTAAATGCATATTCAAAAAGCCTTTCATTTGATACCAATTTTGTTACTTTTATTTAATACAAAGAAATAAACCGAAAAAACGTAAAGTGGGGTAATTTTTGACCCCACTTAGTAACATATAAACAAGAGATTTGGCAGCTAATATGTGTCCCTTAAATTTTTATTCTCTACAACATATCTAAAGCTTATTAATATCTACTGGTTCTGGTCAGAATAACTCCCTTGTTAGACTTTGTAACATTAATTTATTGCAGTTTTTTTTGTTATTATTTAAAAAAATTAACCATTCGGTAATGTGTCTGAAAAGTAATCGTAATTAGTCGTACTATTACATTTCATTACTTAAGAATTTTTTTAAAGCACGCATTTAACATTTTTAATAACAAAATATTTGTGTGTTAAAACTACATTGTGCATGATGAATCAATAATAGAATTCGGCATACACCACAAAGTTTTTATATACAAATGTTAGAATATTTAAGATGAACAATATTCAACCAATATTTTCTCCAAATCTAATACCATTTACAATATAAAACTTTCTAGATCTATAGAAAAGCATCTAATCTTTTTGATATGAAAAAAAAAAAAATAAAAAATAAAGGAGAAGAATTTTGGTCGATTTTTGGATAAATTGAGTTTTTTTTACACTAAAAATTTAGTTCGTTCTAGTTCTTAATTTCATGTTTTTTTTTAATTCCTCATATACAATATCTATATAATTCAGTTTAATTATTACAAATAAAAAAAAATTTATATATGCTAAAAAGTAATTCGAAACTTTTCAACACGCCTACTTCACCCACTTTTCGGAAAATTTTTTTAATTTTGTATTCGTATCATATAGGACAACAAATACTTTAAGTTTGACATTCATACGATATACGATGGATTGGAAAGCCTCTTATCTGAAAAAATAAGATAGCAAAGCCTTTATCAACCACATTTGATTTTTCGCGTAATGTGATAACATCGTGACTTTTGCTTTATTTACGAAATTCCTATATGTGTGCTTTTTAATTCAGGTTTTACCTTATTAATATCAAGCTCGAGTTCCGCGCACTTGAAACCTATTTAAAAATATTCTCTAGTCTCAGATTGTTGAATTTTTTGAAATTTGGTCGGCCTTGATTTTTTATATTTTTTAAAAAGTTTTCGACAATATTGTAATCTTTACTCTATTCGTTTGCCAAGACATAAATTATTACGTAAATCACAATTCAAAATATATATAATTTGTTTTAGCGAAAGAAATTTTCTAATTTTAAATCAATTTAATACTTTTTTATATACTCATAGACTCGTAAACCTGTAAAAATATTAAAAAAAAGATACTCAAAATTAGTTAAAAAAAAGTTCTTGCAGAAAAGCTGCTAAAATTAGCAGATTTTTTTACTAAATATTAGTAATAAAGGAATAGCAAAAATAAATGAATTTACAAATATTTATTTATATTTGAGTTAAATTTTTTTTTTTTTTTTTTTTTATTTCCCATTTTTTATTACACCTGTCAACAAAATGACAATAAGCAATAGAATTTACAGAGGTGGGTTGTTAATTATCTTAAATCAGTTCCTAAGATAACTTAAATCGAATGTAAGAATGATAAGTGATATATACAATTTTTATTTTACACAGCATTTTGACTCTCCTAGTAACGCTCAACTAGTTCTGAAGGTGCATACCGGCAACTGTCTGAGTTCCATGTTAGAATGTTGTGTTAAACGAGTAGTATGTTTGAAGCTGCTAATACGTATAACTTCTTTTACTGTTTTGACGTTTAGATCCCGATGTATGTCCTCATCTCTAATATACCATTCCGCATTGACAATAGTTCGCAATATTTTAGATTGAATTCGTTGGATAACTTTTAAGTTAGTTGTGCTAGCAGTACCCCAAATTTCTACGCCGTACTAAAGTTAAATTTTAGTTTATTGAAAGTAACAAAATAATCTGCTATAATCAGCAAAAACATTTACTAATTATTAGTAAAAAAAAACCCATTAAGAAATCTGAATTTAAAGTTTTTTTTTAGTGTTTTTTATGCAAATAAAAAAGTCTCCCCTTATGAAATCAGCAATCTACAATTTTTTTGCAAAAATTTCTGTTGATTTTAGAAATTTGAGATAAATACAGCAAAAAAATTTGTTAACATTTGGAGTCTACAAAAATTTAGTAAAAGTTTTAGCTACTTTAACATAGTAAAATGCTATTTTCAATTCACTAAAATTCCGATCGAATATAACCAAAATTTTGTAAAGTTAACATATTTATTTTTGCTGTTCTTATTTTATTAATATTTAGCAAAAAAATTAAATTTAGCAGTTTTTTCTGCTACTTTTACAGGTTTATTTCTATGCGTGGAGGGTTTTTTAATACGGAAAACGGCTCCCAAATCTCGCACGGAGTTTTTTATCTTATTACGCCATCTTTAAACAATTTTAGTTCTTATTCTTTCTCTTGCTCTACATATTTTTGTAAAATATTGCTTTTCTTTAGAGATTTTTTAAACATCCTTGCAATTGTTCTAACTTTCTAAATAACATTCTTAATTAGGAACCTTTTGGTTATTGGTCATTCTGGTTATATATTTATATTATGGAAACACCCATTTTAATATGTATATTTTTTCTCAATCGTATTAAAAATCAGTGGGAGCTATTATTTTTTTTTCCTCAATTTGTTTCATTTTTCTAATTCTCCAATATTATGCATCGTTTACCATCTTCATGCATTTTGGTTGGGAATGGATGAATGAATACGCAAGGATGTCGTGTTATATACGGACAACGAGTCGTTAAAGTCACAAAACGTGCCTTAAGCTACGTTTGGCAATTTTCAAGACAAAATATCTTAAAAAAAAAAATTAAACAAAACAAAATACCCAACAATTTTATTTAAAATGAATTCTTAGTTATTGAAATAAAATTTCAAACAATTTTATAACCATAAAAAATATATAAATATGTATGTATGTATGAAGATATATGTATGTATGTTGTATAAAACGTAATATAAAATGTTCAATCATAATTTTGTTTTCAATACCTCTGCATCGCTATTAGGGCAATTTGGCCAGTTGAAAAACAACAAAAATATCAGTAGACTCAAGGGCAAAATATAATAGAAAACAATCTGTATTAAAGATAATACCTCATACTTTCATCCCTTTTGTACTACTCTACTAGACTACTACTATATACTTTTCCTTATTTAAAGATGTTTTAAGATTTTTTATTTTTATTTTTTTTTGCTTTTATTTTTATAGGATTATATGCCTTGGCTATATAAGTTTAAAACAAAAACAATTTTTATTTATATCAGCAAAAGAAATTGTTATACATTGAATCCTTCTACTAGACCAGCGATTCCCACCAACTTTTGCTTCACAGACCTCTTGTGATACAACGAAACAAACTAAAATAGAATTTTTATTTTAAAAATAAAAAAATTACAAAACCAAACTTTCCCAGGAAAACTTTGGTAATGGGTGCGATAAAGTAATGCATTACCTTGTAATGTGTACTCCTTACCTGTAACATTATTTTCCAACAAAAAGTAATGAGTTACCGATAATGTTTTATATAATGCATTCATTTGTAATGAATACTCCTTACCTTCAGCATTATTTCAAAACATAAGGTAATGAGTTACCGATAATTGAACACTCATGGATTACCTTGTAATGATACTTCATTACCTTTTAAATTACATAACAACCTTAAATAATGGCTTACCGATCATTAATTACATATTGCATGAATAATAAATGTAAAGGAATTATTAAAATATCTTTTTAAAATCTATTTATAGTTATAGACACATTACTTTGTGATTTTTTGTACGCATAAGGATAAGGTGTATATTTTTGATACCAGGACCGACAATACGAAGCACAACAATTCATTTACATTTTAAGCCACGAAATATTATATGTATCTATAGGTCAGTTTGTAGAGTTCTCGCATAACTAATTGATAATAACCAGAGACCCCAGGTTCGAATCTCTGCGTCACCACGGTGTTTATTTAATTAAAAAAATATTTGGAATAATTTTTTTTATAATTTTTTTTTTTTCATTACAATCTATTTATAGACATAATACTTTTTCAAAATATGTAACCATATAAGTAACCAGTTACTTTATCCCCTACATGGTAATGAGTCCAGTCCGCCCATTACTTTTAGGCTCATCGCCTGCAAAATTCATCAATGAAGTGAGGTGTAATGTAATGCTTGGAGCCCTATGTCGATACATTGCTTTGCCCATTATTTGGTAATGTGTGGTTTTGCTTGGTTATTAAGTGAACACTCGGACCACAAAATATTAAATCGTTATAATCGATAAAAAAAGACAAAAGTTGCTAAACAATAAAAAATAAGATGACAAAGCCAATTGTGACAATTTTTTGTTGTTGTTTTTGTTTTTTCTTTGATATTTTAAATTTTGAATCTCGCTCCTAGACGAGGACAAGAAATTCTCATTGAGCTTATGATTTAACATAACAAATATCTTTAGAAATTCTAATAACAAAGTCCCCTGAAGATTTCCTTGGGCAGGAATGAAATCCGGATAGGGACACGCCTACATCAGATTGCTTTTCACAATTTGTAAAATAAGTTTTGGGACTTTAGTACATTTAATTACTATAAATGCAAAAAATAAGATTTTTATTTTGAAAAGTCACAAAACCAAACCTTATTAAGATGAACTCCGAGTGACCAAAAATATTAAATCGTTATTATCGAGGTTCGTATTTAGTGAAGTAAAATTTCTTTACAATTTTTTTATTATTCACAAAATATTAAAAACTTAAACTTAAATATTAAGAAAGTTTGTTGTAAATATAGTAATCCTAAGCAATATAATAGAAATCTGAAGAAATTTGGGTTTTGGGTCTTTCGCCTCTGAGCCAATTTGGCCTAATTGCTACCACAACAACTTTTTAGCGGTTCGCAATATATCAAATATTTCCATTATTCTCAGTTGCCATTTTTTTTTTTGGGTGTGACTAAAAAATTAATTTTTAAAAGTTTTTCAAAGAAGATCATTTTTTGGCCCACTATATTGCCTTAACAGCGCACTTTTTAAACTGGGCAAAAAGTTGTTTCTTAATAATTTTTGGTGCAGAATTGAATGTCGTAATCAAATTTCATATAAATACATTTTTAGACAGCGCTAGCATGTGAAAAGAGTTGAAATTTAAAACAAATAAAAAATTACGACTTTTTTTTTATTATTGCAGAAACCGTAAGAAAAGTGTTGATATCCCAAGATTAAATTTTCGTGACAAACTCTGTTTTCGATACATTTGTGAAAGAATTTCTATGGTCGGTTTAAATTTTTTTAAAATTCAACAAAATTTTAGAAATATATGCCAAATTTTAAGAATTTCATATTAAAAATCGAAAATTATATGAAAATTTGTTTTTGACCGAGGCTTCTTCTTAAGCAAGTTTATTACAGATGTTACATGACAATTTTTACCAAAACGTCAGGACGCTAAAATTAGTTCGTAATAACTAAATTCGAATTAAACGAGTTTTACTGTCCGAAAGAGAATTATCCAAACACAAAACATTGAGGATAATTAGTATATTTTTTGAAAAATTCGTAAAAATTCCAAAAAAAAGGTTAAATATTGGAGCCATAGATTTTTGTTTTAGTCTTTTCTATGAGTTTTTTTAGTAAAAAAGTTTCTTTTCGATTAACTAATTTCAAACAAAAATTAATAGGTTTAGAAATAAGTTTGTATCTAATTTTTTGAGCTCGTTTGCTAGAAGGTTCTTTAAATTAAATAAAATAAAGAAATACTTTTTTGTTTAAAATTCAAAAATAAATATAAATAGCAAAAACAATTTAAAAAATTGCCAATAAAATCAATTAAATATCAATTCTCAATGTACTTACTTATTGTAAGTACATTTCTGTAGCCAATGGAGTTTAAAAAAATTTTCAATTATTGAATTATTTTTTTTAATAATTTTAATTATAAAAATTGCAAAAAAAAAAAAAAAAATTCGAAATTTTTTCAAATAGTCCTCTCGGATCACCTAGATTACTTATAAGGTCCCCTGGGGTCCGCGGACCCCCATTTGAGAACTGTTGTACTAGAATATCCTTTTGAATTTCAATCAATAAATGCCACTTAAAACGTTTTGGCATTTTGTTGGTGCCGTGGCGCATTTTATTTCTGTTCCTCTGTAAAAGACGGCAGGCTTCCCATCCATTTGAAATTCTTTTGATTTTATAACTATTGAGTTTGGTATCTTTGGCATTAAAAGGAGTGGGTTTATTTTATACATCAGTTGATTTTTGCTAAATGCAATAACACGGTTTGGTAATTTTCATGCCTCATAGCCGCCTGCTAAAACGCCTCTTAAGCTAAATTGAGCTCCATCTTAGACTATGTACGTATATCAACAACACAACAAAAATGGTTTTAATTTAAGATTTTTGCCTTAGTTGCTAAAATAAGTTTGTAGAAAATATTATTTGTATATGCGCTAGTTCAACCCATTTTTCGTTTTGTTTCTTCTTCACTTATTCCAAGCTCAATCCAGCTCGAAACTATAATACACAGGGTGATAAATATGTTTTTATACAACAGAATTTCAGATTAAACAAATCTGTAAAGACATTTTAAACTTTAAAATTAAACCCACACTTTTACAGTATAGGATATGCTGTTTTCCAGGTCCCGGTAGTAGCCTACCACACGCACCTCAATGCCGATATAACATGTTTTAAGTTATGATTCTAATAGTGGCACGTGTCTTCTAATATAACAGGGTTAATTTCAAAATTTTACTTATTACATTTTGTTATATCTACAAAATGTCGTTATAAATCGACGTTTCGGTATTTTAGCGTTATTTTAACTTCAGTTTAAAATATTTCAAAATCAAACCGGTGAAATAGCAAAATAAGACAGGTTATACAAAAACATACATATTTTTAATGGAATCGCTTTTTTTAAATTTTCATTTCGGTCTTGATGGTTGCCAACTACCGTTATTATGAAAATATATTGAATGATAACCCTGCTTAATTTTAATAAAATTAATTTAAAAAAAATAATAATTACTTAATTATTAAACTAACTTCTTTAATTTTACAAAGTTGAATAACAAAATGCTTTTAAAATTGGATTTTGATGTGTTCAATTATACCAATTTGCAAAACTGGAACAGATAATTTATAACCCTGAGACTTTCTGCATTACAACCTGCATCCCTGTAAGGAAAAACAGTAAGCTCAAAAAAATTTGTTGTTTGTTTTTATACGAAAACTATTCGTTTTTTTTCTGCTTCTCAGTAATAAGATAATAGTAAGCACTTACATAAGCGCATTCTATCCTGCTTCTAAATTGTTTACTGGGTTAATTTCGAAAATTTCTAAAATTAAGATAGTGGAAACTAAATGACAGTTGATAATTTTGACATATTTATGCAACAACAAAAAAAAAAAACGAAAAGCAAACAGGCCAAATGTACCGATATTTTAGTGGCGCTCCAACGTTTCAACCACAACTTTTATACCGCTAAGCCAATTTTGATAAAGTTTAACACAACGCATTTTTATTTAGGTCGTGGGGAACCATATTTTTTAAAATTTTGTGATTATTTTAGCAACTCGAGTTGAAGCAATAATCAACATATTTTTTAAATCAGCAATGAAAATGAATAAAAATTTTGTAATTTGTAAAAAGTGAATAGGAAATGTTTTCAACAAAAAATTGTTTTGTACTAAAAAGTAGTGCTAAAACTACATTCAGAAATAAAACGTTTTACGACTTGTTCTACTAATTTCTTTCTTTGACTGCAAGGCAACCAAAACAAAAATTTAAAAATATTATTTAAGATCTTTTTAGATCAACAAATAAAAAGGGATCTCGCGTTAAAAAAGTTACTCGATTTTTGTGAGAGGCTAGGGAACTCATATTAAAATATCCACCCGATTTTTGTGAGAGGCTAGGGAACTCACAAAAATAAACCTCCCGCATCTTTCAATTAAAAAAATACTGAAAAAACAGATTTTTGTAAGAATGATTCTAAAAGCTCTATTTTAAAAGAAAAGTTCTGAAAAAGCTAAATTTTTAAAGAAAAAGCTAAAATATGCTAATATTTACAGGAAAAGTAAAATTAAGCAAATATTAAAAAATAAACTAACAAGCTCTAACAACTATTACTAAAAAAACATTTATAAAAGGTATTAAATCTATAATTTCAAATAAAAAACATGTACTAGCTTTTTTTTGGCCCAATAATAACTTTATTTATAAAAAATTGTCGTATCGAAAAATTACTTAAAGCATAAGGTTGAGCTTTATAGTATAAAAATTCAGTATGTAAAAAAAAAACAGTTTCCACGTACACTCCAAATATAAGTCAGAAAAGTCTGTAACTTTACAGAAAATTTCCATAATTTTAAACCAGCATAAGGTTTAGCTAATTTTACCAAGTTATTATTATTAAAGTTGTATAAAATATGAGTAAACGATCACAAAACTAAATCTCGGTTTTAAAAAGTTAGTAAAAATTTTATAATTTCTAAAGAGAGAAAGGGCCAAATTTTTATCAAAAATTATATTGTACTAAAATTAAGTACAAAAACTTTAATGTGGGATAAAAAGCTTTTTACTAATTTTTCTACAAACTATTTTATTTGAGGTTACTTGTTCGAATATATATTGACCTTTGTGTAAAGTACATAGTGTATACGTATTTAGGAATGTATCTTTAATATTCCATAGGCATTAGAGCACCCATAAAGTATATGGAATGAGCAAAAGTTTTATTTTCGCTGCTCCCCGCGCATTTTCCGTTTAATTGGGGCTAAGCAATAATTTCCGTGTAAAAATGTTTCCTCTCGGGTGCAAATAGGCCAATCAGAAATAATTTTACCACTGAAAATGTACTAAAATAAGTCAAAATCTTTTTTGCGGTACAAAACTGGTAGTTTTTTTTTTAGAGAAAAGTGATATAAGACCTACTTCAAAAATGTTCGCCACCTGCTTAAACTAAATTTACATGCCTCTTATTTTGAAAGGTTTTATGTATTGAGAGGAACGATGGACAGGTTAGGTTGACTATACTGAGAAGATATGACGTTCAAAGTTTCACGTTGAAACGTCTTCACCAAAAGAATTGATGGCCATTTAAAAGTCGAAAAATTAATAAAAATGGCCCGAAACTTACTATTAACATATAAGTTACTATTAACATAAAAGTTACCAAAGACGTATGTTTCGTCATCCATTATACAACAATCAAATTTTGTAACCAAATTAGGACAGTTATTCCGCAAACTTTGGCAGACTATATCGGCTCGGTACTTTTTGTACTTTATATGTTTTTAATTGTTCACTTTTTTTTGCATTTTTTCACCAAAAACTTTGAACAGTTGACTTTAGAGCATTATTTGGATCAGAGATACCTGTTTTAAAATCGGTTCGGGGACTTATATTACCAATATACTCAGGAAATCAGGAAGGTAGAATTTTCTAAAAAATTAAGACAAATAAATGACTACAAATTTAGCCAAAAAGGCGATCATTGAATTTGCCATACAAATGACTAACCATGTAGTCAGTTTTAACTACTGATAAAACAACTACAATGGTAGTAAAAACGACTATCGAAGCGATAAAAAACAACTAACATTTAATGAATGCATAAACCATAAAAATGTGCAACAAACCAATGAACATAAAACACCTACAAAAGTTGTAAAATTTTTATTACCATTTCTTTTATCGGTATTTCAAAAATTTTCTTTTTATCAAAAAAATTTTCTTTTTCTTCTAATTACAATAAATATTTGCATTTGCTACATCCTACTTAAAATGCAAAGTCAAAATTCCAAACGGTAATCTAGTTATGACGTTTTTGTGCATTGGAGATACAATGAGACTTTATAATTATTACTTGCAAACTATGAACATATCATATAAAACTAACATATAATACATATATAACTACTCGTAATATATATATAACTAACATATACATATAACTAATATATATATAACTAAAATATATATAGTCTTCTATTTTTAAATAACTAACAAAAAATTGACAGTTTACTGAAAAATTACCGGCTCGCCGAATTTACTGGCATTAGTAATTTTTTTGCAAGCACTAACCGGACTAAAATTTTGCTGACTCAGCCACCTTTTTTGCTGAATTCACTAACTTTTTTTTGAATGTATGTAGAAGAACTTACAAGGTAAAATGCGTGCACTAGTTCGACTACGGAGTAAGACATCCTTATATAAGAAATTTTGATTCTCACCGTTTGCAACTTCATGATGCGTCAGTGTTTATGAGAAAAATATTTGTCATTTTATTATATATAAAAATTCTTACATTGCACTTTTCTCTACTCTCCACTAGTTTAAGAGTTATACTGCAAAAAAAATGTAACTAATTTTTTTCCTTTTTAAGGGGTAAATGTCGATTCTGCTTGGTCTGTTTTCATCCGATAGGAACAATTTTTGCACGGCAATTACTTTTTATCTCAATACACCATAAATTGCGTGGGGAGCGGTAAAAGTTAAACTTTTGCACATATGGGTGGTCTAATAGGCATGTTATCTTGCATTAGTATTTATTTTGTTTTCCTTCGTTAACAATTTCAAGTTTTTCTTATAAAGACACATTCATTTCTTTTGCTTAATGGAGATGAAAATTAAACCATTTTCCCCCTTTTGTTACTTTTATTTTATACTACACTTTTTTAAGTTTTTTGTTATATTTTTCTATACCCACTAATATATATATTTTTTTTTTGCTATCTTATTGTTAAGAGTTTTTATTTTTACCTCTAATAAAATGAAACAACCTTAGTTTATTTTTTATTCGTGTATTTGTTCTATACGTTTTTTTTTTCTTTTATGAGATACAATATTTTTTTTCTTGTTTTTATGAATTTTTATATTTTTTTAGAGTTATCCATAAAAACTGAAACTTTAAGGGGTTATGTAAATTTTTTTTTTGTTCAATTAAGTTGTTCTATATAAAATTTATGATTGTTTTTCTTATGCCATTTATGGGTGGAAAAACAAATATTTATAAGAAGTGGATTATGGTTTTAATCAAAATGGGAAATGTGACCACAATTTATCTAATCTACTTTATGTGTTGTGTACTTTGAGCACATAGAATCACAAAAACAATTTGTATTTAAAAATACATCGGTACACTGTGAGCATATTAGTAGAAGAAATATAATGAAACTTTTCTTAAAATTAATGAAAAACATTTAATTTTTTGTATTAAAAATCCAAAATTTTGTTAGAATATTATAGAACATTATTCTATTCTATATTTCATTAGAATATTATTCTACTTCAAGTCAAAAATCTAATATGACATTGCTATATTAGATTTTATGGAATAGATTTAGCACGGAATTACTAAATAATATGAAAAGTAGTAATTTAAATGAAAGATTACAAAGAAAATCTGAATCCACCACAAGAATCTACAAATATCTGGATTAGGACACCACTAGTTCCAAGATAATTTTAACACAAACAATATCACTTGGACTGGGCTTATTTCGCTAAACTGCAACAGGTTTGGTGCAGCAGACGTAGACAGGTGTTGTTAATTGCATGAATTAAAAACTTTTCAACATTTTCTTGGGGTCTGTCCAGTGCTTAAAGAATTTAGACTTGCTTGCTTTCAGAAATCTAACTTAACGGAAGAAGAGATAATTCATATAATAAGTGTTAGAAATGAGGAAGACTGGTTAAACTTAGTGAAATATTTAAAATGTTCAATGAAAATGAAAATTATTCAAGTTCGAGGCCATACTCCATATTTCTTTAATACCCTAATAATAATCCATGCATAAAAATACGAAATTATTGTCAAAACTACAAAAAAATCGTAAAATGTACAAATTTTCGTTTATTTTACAAAAAAATTTGTTATTTTGACATTTTTTCGTAATTTTACGCATGGATTATTATCAGTGTAGGATATTGTCCTAACAAATAATCTATAGAGTTTTTTGTTTTCAAATTTATTATTTGACCCTTTCAGGAATGTGCTGATAGATCTATTTCGGAAATTTTCTACACTCATAATAATCCATGCTAAAAATACGACAAAAAATATCAAAATAACGAAATCTTTTATTTTACAAAATTGTTGGTTATTTTGACATTTTTTGATTATTTTTTCGCATGGATTATTATCAGTGTAGGTTCCCATCATCAGAACACATTTTGAAAGCGGTAACAATCCCATGCCAAACATCAAACATTCATATAAACTAGTTTACTCACTACATGAGAACTAATATATGAGCTTGAAGTTAAAGATTATAACCATTGATCAAAAAATAAATTGAAAACTTGTTTGTTATGTGCAAGGTCAACCTCTGGTGGATATTAAATACACGTTTTTTGTTTTTCTCTCATTTTATATTTTGTTTAGTTTATAAACAACACAGTGGAAGTAAAATAGACTGTACTTTGTCTTTTGTACAAGTTTGATATAATTTTTTTGTTTTTTTCGACCTTTAATTGTGCAATGAAAATGAAAATTATTCAAGTTCGAGACCATACTCTATATTTCTTTATTAGGATATTGCCCTAACAAATAATCTATAGAGTTTTTTGTTTTCAAATTTATTAATTGGCCGCTTTCAGGAATGTGTTGATATATCTATTTCGGGAATTTTCTAGGTTCCCATCATCAGAACATGTTTTGAAAGCGGTAACAATCCCATGCAAACATCAAACATGTATATAAACTCACTACATTAAAATGTTCCTTAAAATACAGAAATTTTTTGTTAACTGAATTTAATTTTATTTATAATAATAATTATAACTTATTTTTTACCAAAAATGCTGATAATTAATTGTTATCGCTCGACAGACGTTTTTAAAAAACATGTCGTAAATATTTTATTTAATTTTCTTGTTTATATGCATTGATGAATAATTGAATTAAACGTGTAAATTAATATTTAAGATATTTTGTAAATAAAGAAAAAATTCTAATTCTAAATTCTATTAGATTTTATTAGTTGCTTTTCAAAAAATTTGGTCATTTTCATTAGAGCCAATAGAAATTTTTTCGTAGGTATCACCGTAATCTTCAGTTGTCCGCTAAATAAAACTATAATTGCCTTAACTTAAACCGACACATTAATACAACAGACAAAATCAACTTTATGAGAATTTGTGTACTTTGGTGTATACGAGTATACTGGCGGATTTGGTAAACCTAATTACAACATGAAAGCTATTTGAAATGCAACAATTTTTACATATCAATATACTTTGTATATCATTATATCTGCTGTGTGTGTTTGCTGTATTACTATTTGTAAAAACAACATATATCCCAACTAGGATATCCAGATTTAAAATAGGAAAAATCAGTACATCGAGAAGAAAAAAAAAACAGTACAATGTAAATAATAATAGCGCATATTTTTGTTAATGAATATCATTTAGTTCAATACATTAAAAGTTTATTAGTTATCGAAAACACACAAAATGAGGATAATAAGAAAATGGCTTATTTAAAACAACTTTTAGGCCAAAACTGGATTATGGAGGATAAAGGTCTAAAAAAAGACCTGGAGGCTGCTGCTGGTCACGAATCTGAAATCGGAATTTCAAAATTTAAAATGGCCGTTCCAATACTGCGGCCCGCAGTGCGCCATTAGCAAGCACTTGGAGTTAGCTATCTAATGAAAATAATATTAGTTTTTTTTTTGCAAAATTAGGCAAAAAGTTTTTATAATTTAAAGCCTACATAGAAAAACTATTTTAAAAAAGTTCGATTTACTAACTTCAAAAATGCACTTGTTCAGAACTTTAAAGTGCCGTCGTGCGCTAAAATCATTTTAAAGTTGTTCTTTAATATTATTCCCAAATTACTGTTTGAGTAGTACACAAAATTCTTGAATTCACAAAAAAAAAATACATCTAAAAAATCCGAAATAACCAAAAACCAAAATTGCAATACATATTTGCCAATAAATTTGGCACATTAAACACAAATCTGAGAGCTTTTGAAATTTATGGATTATCGGGTCTTAAGCAGTTTTAAAATAGTGCTTCTCATCAATTCGTACACTGACTAGAACTTTTCCATAAAAGTGCAACAGTTATTTAAAAAGTTAATCGGTAAAGTTTCTTCAATGAAATAAACATTTAAATTAACAAAATAATATATTTTTTTTTAACTTTCTGTCTGTTATTCAATAAACAAAATACCGAGTTTCGGCAATAATTAAAATATTCAGTTAAAACTTTCGATTTAAAACAAAAACTTTTTATATTACATTGAGTATGGAAATAAACGATTGCAATCTATTGTTTTTACCGATTTTGTCAATTAATTTTTTAATAGTTTTTTTTAACTGATTTTCTTACGGAAAGAATATTGTGAGTGTAGTACCCAATTCATAAAATTTTCTCTTTTATAATCAAAAGTTAAATTTTAGATACACTTTAAAAAATTAGTGAAATTTACGAAAGACCATATATAACGCAAACAGGTTTTTTTTCGTTGAATTGTTTTCTACTCTCTCTATACTCAGAGCTTGAATTTTTTAGCAATTCGCATAAAATATTCCGTTACTGAATCAGCAAATCAATAGCGCAAGGAATTGCATGGGCTTAAAAAACGAAAATATGCTCCTACAAAGTGCAGATAAAAACGAAAAATATGCACTAAAAACATAAAAATATGCAGTTAAAACAATATTTTTTGCAGAAATCGCAAACATTTTACCATAAATCGACAACTTTTTACCATTTTAATGAGCTTAATACTAAAATCGATATGTCAACAAATTTTAAGGAATTTACATAAATTTTTTTATTTATTTCGAATGTATTTAATATAATTTCCTGCAAATATCTACCCCTAAACCCAATTGAATATCATTAAACCGGCAAAAAATTGGAGTTTTCGCAAATAATAGCGGTTTACTTTTTTAGATCTAATATATGACAAAACAATTTGTTGAGTGTATTTTTATACTATTTGGCGGTGTAATATATATATATGAGATCTAAAAATGTAACTTTAATTAATTCCAAGTAAAAACTGTAATTTTTATATTTTTAAAGTTCTTGAAACTTCAAACCGGCAAAATTTTTGTGCCGTTAAATATAAATGATAAGCGCGAATGAATTTAGTGTGTTTTAACATCGGCTAACATATACAAAAAAGGTTATCCAAAATATTTTCACCTCAAAGTGTCGATAATTTTTGAAGTTCGTCATATACTCATATTCACAAAATTATATAAAATATAATTGACAGAGCCATATCTTTGTACGCTTCAGTTAATTTTTTGCGCCATTACATTTTAATACCACAAAAAAAAGCCATTGTAAAATCTGGCAAAATCATTACATGCATTTTCTAACCATTCAGCGCTAAACAACATTAAAAAACACAGAATAAGGGAATTGTAATCCCTTATTTATGGTTATAATTTAAATATTGTATAGATTGAATTTTTTATACATCGCATTTAAATATGTCTGTACAATTATTTTATTCGAATATGATTGTTCACAAACAAGTGGATATGATGATTGCAAATTGTAAAATCATTTGCTGTGAGCCACGCACATATATGATTATATATATATACGTTGCGTATTTTATGATTTTATAATACCCTGTCATTGATTACTGACAAGGAAGGATTTCCAAGCTAAATACTCTGATTGATTGATCAAACTATATCGAAATTTAAGTGGTCAAAATGGAGTCAAAATGTTTTATTTTTGCTTTTTTTTTTGAGTTGTTGTTGCAAAAAATGTATGGTTTATACACTAATGGAAAAACATTAGTAAACATTTTTGATAAAACTACTAAAAATTAGTTCAAAATGTCGTTGTCGAAAAGCTGCCGATTTTTCTCTTTTGTTAATATTAGTGAGATAAGAAAGCAACAAAAAATCTGTTAAATTTACAAAATTTTACATATAATTGAGTTTGTTGAGAGTTACAAACTGATCTGTTACAAATTAGAAAAAAAATGTTTAATTTCCAAATTTGGGTATCCATTAATATGCGATGAGGTCCCAAAAATGTATTACCGAATTAAATTTGATTAAAATTGATCTCAAAATTGGGGATCCAATAATAACTAATTTAAGATCCTGATTGATTCCAAAATATCGCATGGGATTAATTGGGATCTAATTGGCTCTAATTAGTACCAAAAAGATAAGTAATTTTTTTTTGGATCGAAAATTATGTTTTGAGTTTAAATTGAATTTGTTTAAAATTTAAAAAAAAAAAACTAAAAAAAATAATATTGTCATCCGGCGCATATGTAATTATGTATAGGAATATATATAATTATATATAATTATATCTTATAAGCATAGAAATATATATGATGGTGTATCATATGTAATCATATCTCAAACTAAATTTTTAATCTTGTGTCATATATGGAATCTTACATAATTATATCTTACATCAGTTAATGTCATATATAATTATTTATTAAATTGTATTATCTTTTTGGTACTAATGACACCATACACAAGCACATCTTGGAGCACACAAATAAATATTGACAGTATATATTGTTATATTGCACCATATATGATTGCATATAATGTTATATATGAGAATGTATTTATATATGACAAGAGATCTATCATATATCATTATGCATAGCATATATGTCTAATATCTAATTTTACAAAGATCAATATATAAATGTATATCATTATATATGTTACCGTATAATAAACATATAATAATATATGGCTATGCATGACACCATATATAATAACATATTATAATACGAGTATATATAAAGATGAAAAACACACGACCATATATACATTTTTTCCTCGGTCGTATTAGTAAAATATTTAGAAACATTATTTAATGTAAATGGTTTTATTATAAACTAGTAAAAAATAAAGCTATAGGTTTTTTTTTTTTTTAAAGGAAAAGATTTTTTTTCTGAAATAAAGTACTATAAGTGGTTTTTGTGATTATAAAATAATTTTGAAATTTTAAAAAAATTAATAAAATAATTTAAAAAATATGTTTCTTTTAACAATGAATAGAAATTGGAAAAATCAACTTAGCAACTTAGCTTTAATGCAAATAACTAAAAATTTAACTAAAATTTATTTGATTTTACAGTTTTTTTTGCTGTTTGTATTTTACTAATATTTAGCAAAAAATTCTACTAATTTCACAGCTTTTTCTGCAAAGTAATTTTTAACTAAGTTTTAGTAACTCTTTCGGCTATTTTTACAGACTTATTTGTATGAATGTACAAAACGCCTTACAAAAAATATAAAAATATGTGGTTACCTATATGCTTATCAATATGGACAAAAATAATTTACATAAAAAACTTAATTTAAAAAAATTTTTTTTTTAATAAAATGTGACGACACGTGATTTGATTCCAGGCCTCCAGTCTTTCAGATAAGCGCTCTACCATCTAAGCTATCTTCATATGTTACATTTACTTGACAAACAGAAACATAAATGACTGGCGTGAACAAAATGTCATTACTTTCCAGCATACAAAAAATCAAAAATATTTACTTATATATGTCCTTATTAGAGTTGGAAAAATCATGACTATAAAAATAGATTTTAAAAGTTTTTTTAGATCATGACTTTATATTTAAAATAATAATAAAAATAAGTTTTTATGGGTAACGCATTATTTTTGGCATTAAAATAATTAGAAAATTAACTGGTCCTTATTATGTGTGTTAAAGTAATACAGAGTGTAAGCTGGTGTCATTACTGGTAGTGAGAAAGTTAATGACATGCCATTGCCGTTTCTGAGAATATTAAGAGAAGAAAAATCTGCTAAGTTTAGCAATTGTTTTCTGCAACTTAATTTTTAACTAATTTTTAGTAGCATTTTTTTACTGGTTTATTTCTATGAGTGTATACTTTAAATAGAGAAGTATACACTTGAAGAAAAAGCTTCATGACATATAAATGTATACTTGGATATAAGAAACTTATTTGACTAAATTTTGTGAAGAGTTAGCATATTAATAACGTTTTCATGAGTCTGATGAAACGTTTCACAAAATTTAAAACAAAATTCTTTCATAATTCCTTCATCATTTTATACAAAATATAAATATATATTTCGGAAAATTACTCTTATACGGAAAATTTTGTTAGTCTATTGTTGGACTATAGGCTTTAAAAATAAAATTGGACTAGGTTCGGATAGAACACCGAACCAGATGATTTAGAAACAATTTCATAAATATCCATGAAACTTTTCCTAAGACAGAAAACTGCACCATGCAAAAAAAAAATAAATAAAATTTTTGCCCCTCAAATTGTTTGGTTGCGCTAAGCTTATTTTGTAGTTGTGACTACCGAATTATTGTTGAGGAAATTGATATTCAGTTGCCATAATCAAACTACTACTGTCTCAATTCTTTTTCAGTTGTCACAACAGAAAAATTTGAGAACCATACCATTCGATTTCTAATAAAGTCGGTCATCAACACGAATCTGTTCTTTCTGTGTATAAATATTTCACTGTATTCAACCCATTTATACCCTTTTTGAATCATAAATAATCCAAATATATTGCAAATCAGTGTTTAATTGGGAGTACTTTCCTTGTGATTTTTTTTTTTCTTGCATACAATTCTTGAAAATTTTAACGACACCACATGAACACAATTTGCAATTTTCCATTTATTATATTTTGCAACAAAGACCAGATATCTACAGAAAAACTCTGTGAAATTCAATTAAAACCACTAAGAAAAATATATTTTTTAAGATTTAATAACCTGATTTTACGATTACAGTGACCAGTTTTTTCGGTGTGCCTTCAGGGAATAAAGTATTGTTATATATATGAGACAGTTTCATTGGGGTAAAAGTTAGGAAACTTTCTTTATAACTTCTTCATGCGCACTTTATCTAATGTAGCACTAACTTACTTCGGTAACAAAATTGAGTCGGATTCGGGTGGAACAGTTCATAAATATTTAGTAACCAGTTTCCTTGAACGAAACAAAGAAGGTTTTCATAAATAAGATAACACTTTTCCTTTGAGTGTGCTTTGCCGAAATACTTGATACCTGCAAACGCAGTCTTCGATTTTCTCTCCAGTCTTGTTCCTTTTAATAGCAAATGTACGAATTCGTTTAAAAATAATTTCGCTAACGAGAAACGAATTGCGTACAAAGTTCTCGAATTGCTAGCCTTTTTAATAACAATAAACACCACACGAAAAAATTATAATATACAAAATGTTTTAAAAAAAAATTTTTAAAACATTTTTGCCTACCGGCAAAAGTGTGGCTGACTTTACTGACTTTTTTAGAGTATATTCGATTTTTAGGAATTTTTTTATGCAATGTAGTATTTTTTGGGAACATTAAAACTGTTTTTTATACACTGTGTTAATGCAACTCTAAATTTTGTAAGTTAAGAAAAAAAGTAGAATAGTTTAACCCGGATAAATATAAAACCAATGGAAAACTAATAATATTTAAAATTATATAAAAATATTTTTAACAAATAAACAATTTATTTATTTTTTATTTTACTTTTTAAAAAGCAATAACAGAATCATTTAGTGTTTCATAGCTTAACTTAACTTATTATATAAAAATTTACAAAAAAATATTTTAAAGAAGCAGTTTCAATAATGCGTGAGGCCTCCTTTTTTGTAATCGACTCGAAAATTCGATCAGACATACTGTCTACCATATTTATTCGAAGTTCTTTCGTTATAGATCTACATGCATCAATATTTGTTTAGATGAAAATCGCTTTCATATTGACGGTTTTCTGCGTAAGTTCGGCGGGTTAATACTCCTGAGATATTCTCAATGAACATGAGAATATGCGCTCCATTCCAATACTATAATATTTTTTGATGATAGCCATGAATATTTCTTCGTTGGAATTTTCAATAAATGACACCAATTCTCTTACCAGCGGAAATCACCTTTCTCCAGTTGGTTTGTAAATTGATTTTAGCGAATTCAAGTTAAGTTATCCTTTGGTAATCCTTTAAGAGCCTTATTATGGTTGACTTGGACACATTTACCTTATATTCATCGATTATCTGATTGCTGGCACACTTGATTATTTTACGCCTGGCCCGATCAGAAAGCTGTAAGTACTCGGATTATTTGCAAATTTTGTGACAACCACATGTGAATGGCTTATTTCTCTAGCAATTTCTCGAAAACTTAAGACACTTCTTAATAGTCTGAAATTTGCCCTTTTTCAAAATAACTTAGTTATTAACCACTCGGTATTTTATTGCAAATTCATTAATTTTGCATAAAAAGCTAAAATAATTGTTTAAGTTTTGTTTATTTGCTATTTTTTTTTATTTTTTTATTCCTTGTTTGCCGTCATATGTAGTTATAGTTATGAAACACCAACATAATATTATTACACAATTTTTCTCTTAAATCAATAAAGTAATCTCTTAAATTTTGGACAATAAGAGATCAGTTATCACACTCTTAAAAACAGCAAAAACCATTTGTAATTATAAGTATGCAATGCAGTGTATATGTTTTGTAAGGTGTTACCCGCATGAATATGCTTTGCTAAAATAATTCGATTTGTAATAGAAAAGTAACCAGTTACCGACCTGAATTTCGTATTCTCAAACTTATTACTGGGTAATAGAAATTTTTACTGGGATGTTAAACAAAATTAAATTTTTTTGTGCTTAATTTTCATTGATATTTTCTATAACATTTAGATGGTAAAACTTTTTACCTCAAGGCTGTGCGGAGTCTGCAGGAGAGTACCTTTATCCCATATTATGTAGCACTAACTTTTTTTTAATGAATTTTTACGAAAGCAGTTGTATCCGTGTTTGCATCTCCTAAGACCATTTTTAATACCATATTTTGCAACTCGGTTTTGGTTTTTTTTTTCAAAAACCACTCTTTGAGAAATAAAAGTATCTCACCTCGTTTTTTGCCACACATCTATAAAATGATTGCCTCAATACCATATTTATTTTTAAACTGTTATGCCTTGTTAGCACTTATGTTCAAATGATTTAATGCCTTCTTTGTTTAGGAGCCAATTAAAGGCAACATAAACTTCCGATAAGGCTGATTTTTGGTATACGGTTTTGACCTGTTTTTCAAAGCTAACTTGATTTTAAAAATTATACATTTTTTTATAAGAGAACACTTACAGGAGAAAAACCTTGTTATACTTCTTTTGATTTTAGTCTTTAGGAGTTATCATTTAAAATCGACATTCTGTAATTTAGGGTCACCTTAATGCGTATGCTTTTTAAATGTGCCTTTATTTTTATTTTCCTGGGTGTTAAATGTTTAAATGATGGGACGTCTGCTGTAAATCCGATATACATATTTAAAAAATTTAAAACGACAATTCAATTGGTTAAAAGGACAAAAAATTGTTACATGTGCGTCATTTAAATATATAAATAAATTAGGGTGGCAATAAAATACATTGGAATAATTTCAACTTTATTTTAATCCCGGTCTTACTATTTTGCTTTTTATTCTAAAACATGCATGGTGAAAGTTTGGGCCAACTCGTATATCTCTAGGCCGAGCACCTTTGAGGTCAAAATTTTAAACTTTTGAAGCAAATTCAAACAATTAAATAATAATTTGTTGTTGTGACACATCTCTTCTTGTTAAATATAGTTAGCTAAACACGAATATAATGGGAATTTTGAAATCACTGAAACAGTTTTTCAGATATCGAGAAAATTCTGTTAAAAATTTAGATTTTTATTAACAAAATTTAAAAAAAAACAATATCATAATATCTCAAAACAGTTTGAGAGATTTAAATTTTTTTTCCATATTTTTGTTCAGCATACCGAATTTAATTAAAAAAGATAAGAGGTCGGTCCCAAAATTAGCCGACCTGAAGTATTTATGGCGCAGTAGTTTGAAAAAAATTACTTTGGTGAAAAGTGGCAACGTTACACACAGAAAAGAAAACCAATTGCTGCAACCGAATTTTTTGCCAACCGAATTTTGATAGTTACATTTACTAATATTTATGTTACTTAGAAATTCAATTGAAGTCATTTAAATTTGGCTATCAGTACTGACTATTTAATTATGCCTACGGATTAAAAAAAAAAATACTTGTCGTCACAACTGAATTTATTAAGTAGATCGAACGGAATTTAATTAAGTAATACACCGTATCCAGTGTTTTTATTTTTATTTATTAAAATAAATATTACAGTTAATATAAATAATATATAAATAAAGAGTAGAACAGTCTACTTACAAAGAACCGGTTAGCGCGACTAGAACAAATTATGTTTTGCATAAAACCATACCATTATTAAACGCAAAAGTATCTTTTCTCAAAAAAATGTCTTTTTCACAAAAAAGTACTCCTTATTCAAAAAAGTATCTTTTTCATAAAAAATATCCTTTCTCAAAAAAGTACCTTTTTGAAAAAAAAAAAATCCTTTTTCAAAAAAAAAAACTACTCATTTTAAAAAACCAAATATTTTTTTCTAAAAAGTACATTTTTCAAAATAAAACTACCCATTTTCATAAAAGTTCCTTTTTCATAAAAGTACATTTTTCATAAACAGAAGCACAAAAAAAAGTATTTTTCGTAAGAACAAGTATCTTTTAAAAAAAAAGGACTTTTTAAAAAAAATATATTTACCAAAAAAAGTACCTTTAAAAAATAGTACCTTTTTTTAAAATAATTACTATTATAAAAAGAGCACCTTCTTCCAAAAAAAGCCAAGTTATAAAAAGTACCCTGGTTGTTTTTAAAAAGTACTTCTTCAAAACAAGTATTTCTTTCCAAAAAAGTATATTTTTGTACATCAATACCCTTTTTTTATAAAAAATATCTTTTATAAAAATATTTCTTTTTCAAAAAATTACCTTTTTAAAACAATGCCTTTTTAAAAAAGCATCTTTTTTAAAAAAGTAAACTTTTCCATAAAAGTACTTTTTTTAAAAAAGTACCATTTTAAATAGAGAGTATTTTAAAAAGGTATATATGTATATATATATATTTTTTTTTTTGAAATAGGTACTTTTTTTATGTAGTTTTTTCGAAAATGGTACTTCGATTTGAAAAAGAAATTTTTTTTGTGAAAAAGTAACGTTTTTGTGAAAAAGGTACTTTTTCTTAAAAAATATTTACAAGATACTTTTTTTAAGAGTACTTTATTTTTAAAAGAGGTACTTTTTTTAAAAAAATAATTTTTGTGTTAAAAAATCATAAGTTTTTATGCAAAATATACTTTGTTTTAATCGCGCTGACCGCTTTAACGAGTAGATTTGGTTTTCGGTGTAGCCGGACTTACTGCGATTCCCTGGTTTTCGTTCCACCCGGTCTTTCGGTGTAACCGGGAAACCCGGGATACCGGTCTTGAGTGTAGACTTAAAAAGTATAAAAACATCGTTTTCGCAACTGCGCTAGATAGAGTAATAACGTTGCTAGGTAGTTGCTATTAAAATGTTAGTTTTCTCCAATTTTACCCCATATTTGAAGCACCCGGTTTTGTAATTTAAGAGAATATTGTTGCGGTTTTTAGTCATCCTCCGTCTTACAAATATGTTTAAAATTCTGAAAGAAAAACGAGCAACTACAATATTACCACATCAGCATCTACTTCTTGTTTTTTACTACCATACAATGGTGTTTTTTTTTAATATTATTACATATTTTCCAAGAACTTAAATTTTTTGAACTTCTATGTTTTACTATCAGTTTTTTTGTTTCAATTTTCTTTTTGTTATTTTTAAATAATTATTTTGACATAGATAGGAAATAACAATTATTTTGTTCAGAACAACGTATGATAGTTACGGCAATTGGGAGCAAGTGTTATTATTATAACAAAATAGCTGTGTTTACTGAAGATTTTTTTTCTATGGTTGCATAGACTAGAAGTTTTTCTAACCATATTTAAAATTGTATAATTAGGGAAATCAACAAATTGTCTGTCACCAAGAAAGTTAGTTTGTTAAGCTAATTTTTAAACTTGCACTAGACAAAATAACTGGCCCTGATTAACATTTGTATGCACACACAGCTAAAATATTTCTTTACCAACTTAAATAATGTAATATCGAACGAATTCCAACTGATATTTTCCCTGTGTGTGTAAAATATATATTTCAAGTTTTAAGGCACCACGTTGCTTAGTACAATTTTTTTTGGGCCATCAAAAATAAAGCATCTCAGTAAATTTTTAAACTTGGAAAAAGTTGGTAAAGTTTATGTAATTCGATACTTTCATTTGAAAGGTCCCAGTCCAACCAATATTAAAACCGGGCTATATTCTACTCTAGGCGAGTGTGCTTCTTCATTTACGACTATAAAATATTGGGTGGCAGAGCTTAAACGAGGCCGTAAGCAACAAGTAGTGTTCGGCCAATTAAGGTGTTCACGCCAGAAATGGTTAATAAATCCACAAAATAGTATTGGATAATTGTCGGCTAAAGTTGCATGAGCAGACTGAAATGATAGGCATTTCAAAAAGTGCCATACATCGCATATGAACGAAAATTTAGAGATGAGAAAGCTGTGAGCAAGATGGGTGCTGCGTTTGCTCACAATGTTAAGATGATGGCCAAAATCAGTGAATTAAAGTTCGGATTGCTGCATCAAGCATCTTATTCGTCAGATTCAGTTCCACCGGATTATTTTATACTTAAAATCTTGAAAAAATTGCTCGGTGGTAAAAGCTTTGCCAAAAATGAAGTGGTATAGTCTAAATTGCTGGCTATTTTAAGGAGCTAGACAGTTTGTACTATAACCAGGGTATCGGAGCTAGTGAATATCGCTGGGAAAAGGGTATCGAGTTCAAATTAGATTATGTTGAGAAATAAAGACATTTTTTTCCAAATTTGTTGTGTTTTCTGTGTTAGGTCTGCTAATTTTGGGACCGCACTCGTATGTCATATGCCATAACCAAATTCTTTGTTTTAAAATTCTTTGACCTAAAAAGTGAGTTACTTAGAGTTATCCAATTCGTCCCATTTTCACCATATCCTTTAAGACTACAAGTGATACAATATTATTTTCCTGTGACATCTAAAATATAAAGTTGAAGTTTCATTGTCACCCTAATATTCATATTCGCTAATGGACGAAAATAAAAATCATGGAGCTGGAAGAATTTGTTTTCTTTTATTTTGCAAATAGTTTTGCCCTGCCCGTTTCAAATTTATACAATAATGTTTCAATTATTATTTTTATGTTCTATATAAGTGCAAATGACAGTCAGAATTCATATTACTAACATAAAATTTGAATTGGTTTGCAATTAGCGGATATCTTTTCCAATTTTTTAGAGTGCATATTCTCGTTAGAACAAAGATAAAAAAATTTTCAATATCCATTTATATTTAATAAAATGAACACATGCTGCGTCATATGTAATGAACTTTTTAGTGAAATAATACGAATTATGTTTTTAAACAAAAAGCCATTTTCATATTGACAACTAGCAAAGAAAATTGTATGTAGAATTTAAAAAAAAAAGTGAAAAAGTATCTCAATTAAGGTGTGTTTTAATGTAGTAACAATAAAAAAAAAAAAATAAAAAATGTTTATCTCCAATATAAATAATTAACCAATTTTATATAGATCGATATTTAATCTTATCCAAGTTTATCTAAAAATTGCGGTAATATTCAATTATATCACACAAATATATTACTGAATTAAATTAGATTAAAATTGATCTGAAAATTGGGGCATCCAATAATATTAATATTTAAGATCGTAAAATATCCCATGGGATCTATTTAGATTTAAATGGATCTAATTATTCCAAAAAGATAGGTACTTTTTAGTGGAGTGAATAAGATATTTTGAGATTTAATTATATCTACTTAAATACCATGAAATATATAATTTTGAATATATAATTTTTAAACATAATTGTTATTAGACACATATATAATTATGTATGGGGTTTTATATATCAATACATAATTATATCTTAAGCGCATGGAAAATATTAATGACGTTGGATAATCATAACTCAAACTAAATTGTTAATATTGTGCCATATATGGAATCCTAAATATTCATATCTTTCATCATTTAATGTCATATATAATTATATATTTGTAAAGCATGTGTTTTGTCAGTACCACCCTCATAATTCTTTGCCAATATGGTTTTTTATATATATTACAATTAATTAAAAGCATTATTTCATTAACATTTTTTTATATTTCACACATTTAAATATAATGCATAAGACTAAGACCGAACTGTATTGCTGCTTTTTAAATGTGTTTTGTTATACATATTTCTTATAATTAATTTAATTTAAGCTATTTTAAAAGCACCAAATTTTTTGATTTAAAAACGTTATGCCAACGGTGGCAAGTTTGCTCAAACCAACGATTGGCCACTGTTGTCAATAGGGTAACAGGACAATACTGTCAAGATTATTAATCCCTCGTTCTGTCAACACATAGCCGAACGTCGCCAACGCTTTGCCAACACTGCGCTGCTAGTATTTTTCCGACTGCGATGTTACTAATAATAACACATTAAAATTGTATTTTACATCGATTCTGAAGTGTCTAATTTTGTAAAAATTTGAGGTGATGTAGTTTTTCGTTATTTTTTCTTTGATATTTCAAATGCTAAATCGCGCTTCTAGATGAGAACAAGAAATTCTCATTGAGTTTGTGATTTAATATAACAAATAAATGCAATACCAATTAAAATAAATTTAAAAGTGCGGTTTAATTATTATAAAGATTTGCATCGAACTTCAGTTCATCGCTGAATTTTATCATTCTTTGATTAACAATATAAGATACACCCAAAAAAATAAGTTAGTAGAAAGGTTAGTAAAACGTCTTGTAAATCAGTCATACTATTCTTCAGCAAAACTTTTGCTAAAATTATGTTTTCAGCAGACAAGCCAAAAGGCTTCGCAGGTCTTATCATTAAAGATGAAATGTATATAAAGAAATTGAAAATAAAGAAATTTAATTGAAAAAAAAAAAAGCTAAAATTTTAGGTATACATACACATAACACTTTTTGTTGATAGAAAAAGCCTTTAATTTGTTTTTATATGTGCGCTTTTTGCTATCTTCTAAACTCATTAAGATAGCGCAAAACCGCTTGGCAGATATATGTATGACCACTAGAACTTCTCAACGGAACAATAAAAAATATCAAAATTACACATGACACCACTTGCAGGCTAGCCGACGATTTGCATGTTTATTTCTTTAACATAATTCTATTATTGTAAGCCTCATTTTTACAATGTGCAGTTTGCTACCAACTGGGATTTTAACTGACACATTTGTTGTTGTTTCCCATTTAAATTTTCAATTTAACTGCTTGTAAATTTTAACTGGACACTCAGTAATCGGGCATAAATAGTAAAAATAAAATTTAAAAAAAAAAATATGAAATTAGTGCATTGTTTTTTTATAAATTTATTTACTACTTTATTAGATGTTTTACAAATACTTTGCCAACGTTTCAAAATTATGATTTTGGTACTGGCGAAGCACTCATTGACAGTGAATTGCCAACGTTTTTAAAAATATAAATGTCCAAGCACTGCCCGGAGTTATCACTTTGGGGTGGGCAAAGTACTTATTTTATAATTAAAAATACATTCTATTGGTTCTTTTATCAATACTTTGCCAAGGTTTTAAAATTAAGACTTTGGCACTGGTCAAGCACTCATTGGCAGTGTTTTGCCAACGTTTTAAAAAAGAAACGGCCAAGCCCTGCCCGGTGTTATCATTTAAGGTTGGCTAAGCACTTAAATATACAGAAATACACAGCTCTGCCAACGATAATAACATAATTGAAAGCACTGGGCCAACGCTTCGCCGTTCGAATTTTTCTGGCTGGGTCGTTTATAGATTGAAAACTATAACAAATTTATGTTTATCATAGTTTAATCATGTTTACAAGTTATATGCGATTTTTTAGCAGAAACCTAAATATTAATGCGTTTAAAATTGAAAGAAACCATACGATTATTATATTTAAAATAATATATAGACAACATTATATCCTATTATATTAAATCATACATAATCATAACGTATAATTTAACAAAATTGGATTAGGACAAAATTCGGACAAAACAGTATCAAATCACTTCTAATAGCATCTAAATTAATCTAATATGATACAATTAGATGTAATTGGATACAATTTAACCGGTTCATATTTCGGATGAAATTTTATATAATTAATGATGGGGTCATATTAAATTAAATAAATAAGTTTTTTTTAATTGGGTATCTTTTAATTGTACAATTTTTGTTTACTTTACAGATTTTTAAACAAAAAAAAATTTCTAAATGTTTATTAAAAAAACTGATTTGTGGTAAGTACATTTCTTATAAAATTTTTACACAAATTTAATGGCCTGAATATTAAACTATTAACGTCCATTGTTTCCATAGGAGAACAGCTAGATTTTTGCGATTTTCTCTGGTAATATTTGTTCAAGTAAAAATTATTTTCTTGCAGCCAACAAAATTTATAAAACAAAAAACAGAAGCCTTTTTAACCACATAATTTCGTTTTCATTCAAATTCACACGATTTGACAACAACTGAAAAAAATTTAATTTTAGCCAAGTTTTTGGCAAGAGGAAAATTTTAATTTTAAAAGTTTTTATTTATATGAAATGGTTTGTATTATTAATATTTGGTCAGGCGCTAATTAAACCTTTTAAATCAAGTTTTTTTTTATCGAATTTCGAAACAGTTCGATTAGGCGAGCTATTTTTAAACATTTGTTCACTGCCACTTTTCTATTTAGAACATCTATCAACTTTTTTTTAATTTTGATTTCGGTTTATCCTATTTGACGTCTTTGGCTGTCATATAAATATATTTTTACTAAATTCTCTTCAGCTGATTTCATTTGGGCGTTAATAAGTGAAGTAGAGGTTTTCTAATTGTAAAATTATTGTAAAATTACTGCCAACAACATATGGTATTGAAAAAAAAAACAACGAAAAAAAAAGAATAAAAGCCAATTAAGTAACTAAATCACCGTTTTCTCGAAATCCGCTGAACTTAAATCGCTGCCCTAGACAAATTAAAAAATGAATTACACCAATTTTTGCAAGTTTTAATCCTTTATATGTTCCTAATAAAACCCTTTGATTTTCTTTGATTTGATTTTCTGAAATTTCATTAAAAAAAGATGTAAAACCGTAAAATAGGAGATTTGGAAACTGTGTTTAAAAATGTTGACCTTATTAGCAATAGTTTAAAACTAGTTAGCAAAACACAAGATGAAAAATACTTTTTACCTCAGTTTCGTTGATATTATAGAATACAAAAATTTATTGTAAGTAGGAATTTAGAATTTTAATAAATTTCGAATTATGGGCTTGAATTTCTTGATTAAGTGGTCTGGAAAATATCAGTTCCGGGGGAAATTTAAATAATTCTGCTGTTTTTCAACCGATTTAAGTTTTATAAAACAAAGACAATTGTCTGCAAATCACGATTCTTAAATTTTTATAATTTAATTTTTTTTTTATATATAACATTTTTGAGAAAACATACAAAAAGTCATAGTATCTTCGTAATTCGTTTTTCTAATTTCAGGGTCGATGTGGCATGCTTTCCCGATAACCGATTATCCTAATTTTATGGAAAATTATTGATTAAAATTAATATTTCCCTGGGCTATAGGTCAATAATTCAAAATAAAAAATTTGGATTATTAAATTTTAAAAATTGTTTTAATTTTTGGATTATTAAATTTTGAAATTATTAAACACACAGAAAAGATTGTTTTCAAAAAATATCAATTAAACTTTTGTTTGATTTAAAATTCACTTTCAATTAAAAGTTTAATAATACGAGGGAGGATCAATAAGTCCGTGACTTTTTGAATGAAACACAACTTTTTTTGCAAAAAAAAAAAAAATTATTTTTCAACATAATCTCCTTTTAGCTTAATACACTTAGTCCAACGTTTCTCCAATTTTTGTATCCCTTCCAAAAAAATAGGGTTTTTCGAGGTCTATAAAATAGGCATTTGTTTGATCAATAATTTCATCGTTGGAGCTAAATCTCTTTCCACCGAGCCATTTCTTTAGGTTTGAAAATAGTTACTGGGGGCTAAACCCGTAGAATATGGCGGATGAGGTACCAATTCAAAGCCCAATTCACGGAAGTTTGACATTGAGACTGCACACGTGTGCACCCGTGCATTATCTTGATGAAAAAGAACTTTTTTCTTGGCCATATGGGGTCTTTTTTGTTTTTTAAATCCTCGTTAAATCGGTCCAATAAGTTGACATTATATTCGCCGTTTATTGTTTTTCCCTTTCAAAGGTAAGGGAAAAACAATAAACGGTAAGAGAAACACAAAAAACTGTTGCCATCACCTTATTGGCCGACAAACTTACCTTGGCCTTCTTCGGAACCGTTTCCCCAGAGAAACCCAATGTTTAGACTGCTGTTTGGTCTCCGGAGTGTTGTAATGGATCCATGTATCATCAGCAGTTACAAAACGCCTCAAAAACTCATTCGAATCGCAGTTAAACAACTCCAAACAATCCTTTAAAGTTGTCACACGATTACGTTAATGGTCAGTTGAGAGCATACGCGGCACCCATCTTGCAGATAGCTTTCTTAAACCCAACTGATCAATTAAAATAGAAACCACACTTCCATATGAAATGCCTATGGCATCAACAATCTCACGCACTTTTACTCTTCGATCGGCCAACACCATAACGTGGATTTTTTCGACATTTTCGGATGTATTGACCTCAATTGGCCGTCCACAACGTTCACCGTCATTTGTACTTGTGCGACCACAACGAAAGTCAATAAACCACATTTTTAACATTGAAGTCGATGGTGCAGAGTCCCCATAGTATTTATCAAGCTTTTCCTTGGTTTGATTGACGG
Organism: Delia radicum; assembly: GCA_021234595.1. NCBI lineage: Eukaryota > Metazoa > Arthropoda > Insecta > Diptera > Anthomyiidae > Delia > Delia radicum. The sequence goes on along the minus strand of CM037851.1, from coordinate 147,055,061 downwards.
TTTTTTTTTTGGCAAAAAATAATGTTTAATGAGCACTCGTAGTTTCCATTTTTAAAAAAATCCACGAGGTTGTATGTTTTGAACAGCTGTTAAATGCAAAGTAAATGACGGAACTTGCTCAAGATGTGACAGTAGTCTATTAACAGGTGGTACTTGACGGGAGCAGTGTTGCATTTCATATAACTACGAGAAAAGTTCCAAAAGTCACGGACTTATTGATCCGACCTCGTATGTATGAATAGTAAAATTGAAAATGTATTTGGTGCACACAAAAATCCAGTAAACACAAAGAAAAAAAGCCAAAATTTAAAAAAAACTTCAGCATTTGAAAAAAAACGTCAAAATTTGAAAAAATAGCTACACTTCAAAAAATCTCTAAAATTGACACAAAAAAAAAAGCTAAAATTGAAAAAATCACCGAAATAAAATAAAATCGCCAATTGGCTATATTTTCAAATATTAGCGATTTTTAATTTTTTTAAAGTTTGAAAAAAAATCATATTTAACCAATTTTTTCCAACTTTGGCTTTTTTTAAATGTTGGGATTTCAGTTATAATTTTGTAATTTTGGCGACTTTTATTCCAATTTGATCAATTTTTGGCGATTTTCTGATCTCTTTAATTAAATTTCTGATAGTATCTACACGCAGAGAAAATGTAATATATTTGCCAAGTGGAATTGGGTTACTACGACTCGAATTCGCTTAATAAGAACTTCAGTTGGTTGGTACAACTTTACGTTACTTTTCAGAACACAGTTACTATTAGAATACACTTTTCAATTCGGTTGGCACTTTCTCTCTCTGCGTGTACTAAAAATTTGTCTGAATTTAAAAACAATATTCAGTTAAATTTTTAAGAGAAATGATTAAAACTTTAACTGAAAATAAAATCAATTAAATAGTTAAAAATTCTTTTAATTGATAACACAATTTCCATAATTGGATTGAATTAAATTAAACTTTTAGTTGAATCGACAAATATTTTAATTGAACCTCGATTTTTGATTTTTCTGTGAAGTAAATTAATTTGATTTTTTTAAACATTTTTAAAATCAGCGAAATTCAGAATTTAAAATATTTTCTAAAACAAAAATCTATAATTTGAATTTCAATTTATGATTGTAAAATGCCAAAAAAAAAAATTGTTTTATTTTCTATATTAAAAAGCACAATAAAAAAGTAAATTTTATATGCGCATTTTGCATTTGTATGATAAAACTGTTGACTACCACAGTTATATAACTTTTTTTTTATATTTTTGAAACTTGCAGTTGTGAGAATATGAAAATTACAGCGAAAGGCGAAAGGTGTTTTTTAAAACTTCTCAAAAATGTGTGCAGTGTCAATATGCTGACAAAGCTTCTTTTTTTTGAGTACACTCTGCAAAACTTACCAACGAAATTCAAAAATGTATGTATGAAATCTGAAAGAAATACACTTATGTATCCAAAGGTACGGATGAAACAATTTCATTGGACGAAAAACAATGAAGTTTCCACATATTTATGAAGATTTTCATAATATGAGGAAGATTTTGCATTGGCTGAACTTTATTTTAAAATGTGTTTTCTAAATATTTTGTGTGTTGCAACTAAAATTCAGTTGTATAAACCGATTCTTGTTGTCAAAAACTAATACCTTCACTCAGGGTATAAAGTTTCATCATATTTATGAAACAGTTTCTATCTATTAAAATCTATGAAATATTGTCATATTTATAAAGTTTTCATAAATATGATGAAACTTTTCCTAAATATTTATGAATGATTATTCATATCTTCTTCATCATTTCATAAAAAATTTCATCAATATACTTTTTTGTGATAATGGCCCTTATCTCGAAAACCAAAATGGCAAATCTGACAAATTTTTTAAAATGATGGAATGCTTATGCACTTTGGTATCAAAATTGAGCCAGAAACGCATCACCTTAGCGCGTTGGACTTTTACACAGAAGGTCCCGGGTTCGATCCCCGGTGCCGGCAACATCAAATTAATATGTATGAGTTTTTTCTATCCCTCATACGTATCGCAATGTCCACCTTCGGTGTTCCCATAGCAATTAACCCCACCGAAGTAAAATAATGAATTAGGGCTATGAACCAAAAAGCTTCAATAAATTCGCCAACTCTCCATCAGATGGCGAGCAACAACTGTTCTAAGACTTATCGTCTCGCGCAATTACAGTGTTGCCATGTCTGAAGCCCTTCATCTTTCCCCACCTTTCATCTCTATACTATCCCTTTCCAAAGAAAGCAACACACTAAATATAGGAAGTATTTCCTGAGTGTTGCCTCTCTTTTAAAAAACAAAAAAAAAAAAAAAAAAAAAAAAAAAAAAAAAAAAAAAAAAAAACTGTTCCATAAGTATTCATGAAATATTATCACATTTATTTATGGCCAAGTGCTATATTCATTCACACAACTGTTATATGGAACATAAGAGGCTTTCCATAACAACTGTCCAGCTAAACACAAAATACACTGAATGTATGTTCAAACTAACACTATTTTTTGTTGTGTGTGATACGAATAAAAAATTAAACAACTTCTTTAATAAGTGGGCGGAGTAGGCGTGGTTAAATATTGAGGAACTCAGCTATAATTTTTTGTATATATTTTTTGTTATTATTTAATGGTTTCGTAAAATGCTAGAAATTTAACTATGTCATTTTGTTATGTAGTTTTTATTTGTAAAATTTCGGAACTAGTTCTAGACATTCAGTATTATAGCTCAAATTATCTTAAAATTGGCTCAAATACATTTTTATATTTTTTTTTTATAAAAAGTTTTTATGTCCTGTTTTATCAAAAAAGAAGACGAGCAACACGCTATACTTTTCTAAACTTACAAGTTTGTTATAATTTTTATTAAAAATAAAAATTATGTTTTTTTCGACCTTTAATTGTGCAATGAAAATGAAAATTATTCAAGTTCGAGGCCATACTCTATATTTCTTCATTAGGATATTGTCCTAACAAATAATCTATAGAGTTTTTTTGTTTTCAAATTTATTATTTGACCCTTTCAGGAATGTGTTGATAGATCTATTTCGGGAATTTTCTAGGTTCCCATCATCAGAACACGTTTTGAAAGCGGTAATAATCCCATGCCAAACATCAACCATACATATGAACTAGTTTACTCACTACATGAGAACTAATATACATATGAGTTTGAAGTTAAAGATTATAACCATTGATCAAAAAATAAATTGAAAACTTGTTTGATGTGCAAGATCCACCTCTGGTGGATATTCAATACACGTTTTTTTGTTTCTCTCCTCTTTTTATATTTTGTTTAGTTTGTAAACAAACCAGGGGAAGTAAACTTGGCGGTACTCTGCCTTTTATACAAGTTTGTTATAATTTTTATTAAAAATAAAAATTATGTTTTTTTCGACCTTTAATTGTGCAATGAAAATGAAAATTATTCAAGTTCGAGGCCATACTCTATGTTTCTTCATTAGGATATTGTCCTAACAAATAATCTATAGAGTTTTTTGTTTTCAAATTTATTATTTGACCCTTTCAGGAATGTGTTGATAGATCTATTTCGGGAATTTTCTAGGTTCCCATCATCAGAACACGTTTTGAAAGCGGTAATAATCCCATGCCAAACATCAGCCATACATATGAACTAGTTTATTCACTACATGAGAACTAATATACATATGAGTTTGAAGTTAAAGATTATAACCATTGATCAAAAAATAAATTGAAAACTTGTTTGATGTGCAAGATCCACCTCTGGTGGATATTCAATACACGTTTTTTTGTTTCTCTCCTCTTTTTATATTTTGTTTAGTTTGTAAACAAACCAGGGGAAGTAAACTTGGCGGTACTCTGCCTTTTATACAAGTTTGTTATAATTTTTATTAAAAATAAAAATTATGTTTTTTTCGACCTTTAATTGTGCAATGAAAAAACCAAATATTTAGAATTAAAACCAAATATTTGATCTGTTTTGAAAATAAATTGATTTATCTATTACACTAATTATTCAAAAATAGTTCTAAACTTGTTGAAATTGCCTCGTACTAAACTTTATTGACATAGTCAAACTAACAAGGGAACTCTGTTTGGTGGTTCTTCCAGATTTTGACAAAATTTGGATATAAGATAGAGGAGACGAAGGTACTCGTAATAAAAAATTTGTAACAAACCTGCTACATGTTCTATCGCATATTCAAGGAGTAAAAATGGGTTACAAAGTTGTTCGAAACTTTTTCGTTTGATTTTGGAAAAATCATAAAATACCTTTCATTTGATACCAAATTGGTAATTTTAAAGAAACTTAAATTAAAAGGAAATAACAGGAAATTGGGTTAAATATAACCCTAAATTTTAGCCCATAAACTTGAAATTGATAAGTTAAAAATATGCTCATTAGGGTGGGGCGATTTGAACATCTTAATGGGCGCTTCGCGTTTCTGATTCTTGGGATTGTACTGAGCAAAAAAGTACACTAGACCATACGTCTACGGTGAAAATCGAGCTTCCAGATTTTGACTTGCTTGTAACAATGTGTGGGATGGACATATCTCAGGAAGTAGGAAGAGCTTATCCAAGATTATGGTATCAATCTCTTCTTTGGAAGATTCTCTAGCAGATTAATGCATCAATCCTCTTTGTGGGTGGGGTTAATTTTTAATTTCAAAATAGGCCTTTTTAGCCGTATCTTGTGAAAGTAACCCTGTCCCTTTGCACTTTCACAAGGCCAAAACTGCCTGAAGGAGCGTTCCAATGCTTTTGCGATTAACTAGAGAGTTCTTAATTATTGTCTTGGCTACAATTTGTGTCTTAGTAATGGATCGAAAATCTCAATGGTTTGACTAACCACATATGCAGTAAAAAATGTATATTTATTTATTTTATTTTTTAAATAAAAAAACTACTATATAAATTTGATGTGGATTGTTTTTTTTTTTTAATGGACTACAATTGTAGTCAAACAGAAATTTCTTCTTTAAATGAATGTTTTTTTTTTTTACTTAAAAATAAGGATACTACATTACAACTCAAACAACTACAAATATTTACAGCAGAAGTACCCTGAGTGTACCCAAATTTTATGACAATTACCAAATACAATAATTAATAAAAATTGGTCAATATTTAACTATTCCGACTACACTTAATTTTTGAAAAAATTTTAAAATTTGCTCCATTTTCTATGTGTATCATGTAGGGCACCATGTAGCTGGAAAGTCGATATTGAAAGCCACATATATACGGACATATACTTATATATCAATATACTGCATGTGTATTAGGATGTCCCTATAAATATATTAATGACCTGGATAGGGAAAGATCAGCAACGAAATATTCTAGGGGATCTTTAGTTCCCTGCAGCTATTTTGGGAAAAAAAGTTTTTAATTTTAGCTTGGTTTAAGAAACATATTTAAAAGTTATGATGGTAAAACGTTTCATCCACTTTTTCATTTTTAGGAGTCATATTTTAAACTTTTTTTGGCAAAATATCTCTTAAAATTGGCCGTCGTTGAATATTTACACAGAGAGAATTTCTTAGACGAGTTTTAATGTAATTTTTACACTAAGCTAATAAAGTTTTTTTTCACAATATGAATGAAACTAATAAAAAAAACTTTATAGTTTTAATTAAAATATTTTTAATACAACGTTTTCATTAGCCGTATAACATTTTTAATAAATAAAATAAAACTTTTCCTTCATATCTATGAAAAACCGCATTAATTTAATGAAAAGTTTTAATTGACGAATTCCAGCGAAAGTGTATCTAACGCAAAAATTCATCTAACGCAATCAATTCTCTGAGTGTATGGAACAATTCTATTGCACATTTGCTCTTAAAACTTCAGAAAGAAGGACCTGAAAAAAACAATATTTTCAGTTCATGTTTTTATTATGAAGTTTGGTGAACAAAAATTAATCAAGCAGATTTATGAAACATATTTTTTTCATGGCCTCGTTGTTACGCAAATTTTGATACAATTATTTTTTGAAAAATATCAAAATTTTGTTTTTTTTTTGCCTATAAAATTAACTTTGCTAACATTAACCCAATGACGACCGAACTTAAACTGCTGGAGATTTTTTGACAAAACTTTGTTGAGACCTATGACTAAAAACTAATTTTTTGGGCTGCTTTTGGTGCTTTACTGCTCCAATTTTAAGAGAAATATAGTGCTAAAGCTAAAATATTAATGGACTACCGCTCCTGAATGGGCTAAGATTTTGTCCAAATTTTTATTTTGTATTCATAAATTATGCCTAATCTAACAAAACTAACCATTTTCGTATAAACTCAAAATTGAATTTTTAACATTAGAAAAACTAACAACAAAAACGTAAAAAAATAAAAAAAAAACAAAAAAAATGTGACTTTGGGTGGAACTTGTAAGGCTCTGAGACTATCAGGCTACAATTTATAGGTATCGCTACAAAGCTACATCTCGCTAGTGTAGCTCACATATAAAATCGTGCTGCAGGCTTTCCTAAAATAGCAAAAAGTAAAAATGGGACCATTGGTCGTCAAAGGGTTAAACGTACAAGAGGAACTAAAGATGCCTCCAAAATTTTATTTTAATTATTTTTCCCTTATTCAGCAGTATAACACAAATCGTTGGAGAGGCATTATTTCAAATCGATTTTATCGGGACACGCTTATATATATATACAAATGTGATACGAAAATATTTTTAAACTGTCAAAATCATGAAAGATATATTGTTATTGGCTGTAGCAATACCCAAAGTGGCGGCAGCCAAAGCAGACCAAACAACAGCAGCAGTTGAAGTGACAGCAAAAGTTTGATATGAATAAATAAAAAATCTGCAAGCAATATAAATAAAGTTGCAACTTGTGCTGATGACATTAAAGAACAGTGACAGCAATATAATTGTCAGAGAGAGAGAGAGAGAGAGAAAAAGGAGAAGAAACTATATTCTTGTCAATGACAATTCAGTATGATACTGCACAGTAGAACGAGAATAAAAAGGGTTTTTTTGTCCACTACTCAAAATGTACCTCTATGATGATTGACAAAATATTTCGTCAAAAGAACCTGGGCCCACTTTAAAAATATTCTTTTTTTAGTTTTTCAAAGAATTTTATTCTTTAACTAAAGTCAAGGTAGAGAGTATAATTACCATATGAAAGGTATTTTTAAGGCGCGGTATATAAAACATGTCAAAACATATCCAGACATGCGCTTTTTCAAGAATGTTTTTAAAAAAAAAAGAATTTTTTAGTTTTTTGTACCCTCCGTATAATATATAAATGTCAAATTTACATATTCTGATCTTTAATCGATTTAAGTAAATTCGTGTCGCACTAGTTCGCGTATTAGCGAAAATTCAATAGGGTACGCAAACTATGTACTAATCAGTTCACTTTCGGTATTAAAATTTTTCTTTATTCAAGCACATAATCTATGTGTTGAAATTGAAAAATTTGGAAATTGAATGCAATTCGCTCGTTTTTCTAAACGAAATTCTGATAAAAAATTTGAATTCATCCAGTCTATAGTCCTGCTGAGTTTCTAGTTGATGTAAGGATAAAAATTCGGCTTAAAAGGAAAAAATTCCACTACGCGGTTTCAAAATTTTGCAGTTTTTTTTTTTTTAAATCCAACAATTTAAGCACGAAAAATAAAAAACTGCATACATTTTTTTTTTATCCATGATACGTAGCGCCCTCTAGAGCAATTTAAAGTATATTTTAAGCACAAAAATGGGGAGGAAGTTTTTTGTGTTTATTTTCGGTTATTTTTGTAAAACTTACTGTTCAAATAATGAATTTTTCATGAAAATATGACTTTTTAGTTTCTATCGTTGGCATTACCCAGGGATAGCAGCGTGGAGGTGATAGTACAAAATTTATTGGTTTAAAGGTTTTCTGTTTTATATACCGTTGGACACGCCATCAAAAAGGCTTTCATTTGACAGGTTTTGTATACGTTGTCGTTAGTTAAAGTATCAAATTGTTTGAAAAGCTAAAAAAAGTTATTTATTGAAAACTGTCCAACAACAGGAAATCGTCATAAAATAAACCAAAATACATTTTGAGGATTGGATAAAAGAAACTTTAAAAACAAAAAATAGATATAAAATTAAATAGAAAAGATCGTATGAAAAAAGGTCTGTTTAGTCTGCAGTCACAAACTAAACAGACCTGACAGAGGATTGCAAAGTTCAGCAAATTTTACCCAAAAATAACATCGTTGGCAACTCTTTCTAAGAGTGAAACAAATATACACAATATAATTTTAGTTCTTGTCCCAGCAAATATGGTCCTAAAAACGGATTATATAAAATTTCCTATTATTTGAATTGAATTTGAGTATACCAGACCTTCAAAAATATAATTCATTATATCGATTTTGTAAAGTTGATTCATTTCTTCTTCTATTTGTCAAGCCTCTACCATTAAATAAGCATAATACACAAATTTATTGGTTAATGAAAGTTGAGTAAGAGTCTGTATTTTTTCAAACAAAAAAAAAATTTAATAGATTTGCTAAAAATTTTCATTATTTTTGTCCAAAAAATCTCTTAGTGAGATTATGAATGTGAAATTTTAGGAAAAATGCGATAGCTATAAAGCAAATTGTATTCTGAACTTTTTACGATTTTGCTGAAAGTTCGGCATACAAACTTTTGCTCAACTCTGTACTTTTATTTATTGTAAATTTGAATTTCAAAATCGAATCCAATCGGCCCAACAAACATTTTTAAATTTGCAAAACTTATTCTTTTTATACATTTTCTAATCGAACTGTTGGTCCACACTAATAATTTCGCTTAAAACTCAAGTGTTTATGTTTTTTAATGCGAAATGACAAAATTATTCATAAAATTAACATATATGTGCTATTTTAAAACATTTTAAATTTTTCGCGAATTTCGGGTATAACCTTAAAAATTAGACCCATTTAAAAATCTTAATTTTTCAGTGAGCTATGATGAAAATTGTTTTTCCATGTTTAAAAAAATACAAAGAAATATTCTTAAGGCTCAACTATATTTAGCGAAGTTGAACTAATGTACTGAGCGATTGTGTAAAAATACATTGAAGCGACTATAGATAGCTTAAGTCTACTTTCCTTAAGTTACATCGCTATTAATTTGGTTAATTTGTAATCGAAACTCATCGTACCCCACTTAACCAAATTATAAACATTTCAAAAAAGCAACAGAAGTTTAATAAATAAATAAATTGGGATATCTAGTAATATCCGAAATGATCCCTCAAATATATTACTGGATTAAGCTAGATCAAAATTTATCTCAAAATTGGGGCATCCAAAAGCATCTAATTTAGGATCCTGATGGAGCCCAAAATCTCCCATTGATTAATTTAGATGTAGTTGGATCTAATTGACTGAGGTTATCTATAGCAATTTATAATTATGTCTTATACGCATAGAAAATATTAATTATGTTCGGCCATATATAATAATATCTCAAACTAAATTGTTTGTAAGTGTTTTAAATGGAATTAAATAAATATCAGAATTAGGTACACTTTACTTGACAAAGTTTATTAGAGGATTAAACGAATAATAGAAAAGAAACTTAAAACTAACTTACAAATGACATTTATGTTTGACATAAGTAATACAGTATTTGGGTTGTATAAGAGAATGATAATCAAAGGGTTATCAATAACTAACATTGTTAATCTTAGTGTCATATATAATTATATCTTGAATTGCATTATTCATATGGCCACATATGGCATATATTATATAACACACAAAAATATTTTTTAATAATACAGTATATAATATAATCTACATATTTTTTTTTTTTGAGTGTTTATTAAATAAATTCCAAAAGTAACGAAACAAAAAACAATATGATACCAAACCAAACCCGATTAAGATAAGCTCCGAGTGACCAGAAAAATTAATTCGTTATAATCGATATTCATATTTACTGGAGTAATCTTTAGTTAAATTTGTTTTTTTAGTGTCCACAAAATATTAAAAACTCTCATAAACTTTTTTAAATATTGGGAAATTATTTAACTTGAATTCAAAAATATTTAGTTTTCTTTATACTTGAGAAAGAATTTGTGTGTTCGTTTTAAAATTGGTTAAAATTCAAAGAAAATTTAAGAAAATTTCTAAAATTTTGGGAATTTTGTATTCAAATGGACAATTATGTGGAAATTTGTTTGTGAAACAGTTAAAAACAGTTTATCTTAACCGAGAGTTCTGCTTAAACTAGTTTGTGTTAAAGGATATTACATTAGAATTCTTGCCAAAACGTAAGGACTTTTAAATTAGTTCGTAATAACCGAGGATTCATCTTTATCAAATTCATATTAAAAGAGTTTAACTGCATGAGACGCAGTTCAAAAAATTGAAACTAAGGTTTAATGTTTGAGAAATATATTTTTGTAGTCTTCTTTTACAAGTTTTGGAATGAAAAAGGCTCTTTTGGATAAACTACAATAATTTTAATAACCAAGGATTCATAAAAAAAATGCTTTTATCTAATTTTTTGATTTTTATGTTTCGTTTGCTAGCATTAATTTTAAATTAAATAAAAAATATTTATATTTAAAATTCAAAAATAAATACACGTAGCAAACGCAACTTTAAAAATCGTTAATAAAATCAATTAAATATAGAAATAATCAGCGATCTAAAAAAGAAATAATCAGCGATCTAAACAATGGAGTCAAAAAAAATTTTCAGTTTTTCAATTAAATTTTTTGTTAATAACACTACTCGATGCCAAAAAACCTAGCTTTGAAATATACATTTTCTAATAAACTTATGTTCGCTGATTTCAAATCTGGCAAACAAATGAGTTGCTCAGTTTTATTATTTTTATATACATCGATATTATTTTTATGTTACTTTCAATTTATAACGAACTTTCAACCTCCGTATATTTACAAACCTAAAGCAAATTAAATATATTATCTAGGTTGATATTAGTATTTCGTTCTGGCTAAATATCTCATCAGAACCCAAAGTTTTAGAAAAGCTAGAGCCTTTAACAAAAAACCTTTTAACCTACATATATACAAAATAAATCAAACATATTAGCTAGGTTTATACAAGTATTTCGATATGGCTAAAGATCTCATAATTTTTGTTTTCATTTTAAGTTTTTGAAGTATCGCGGTATTTATATTTTCATTATTAACATCAGTTTTCCATATATTTTGTTTAATTTTTAGAAATTGATCAGCAAAATCATGATTTTTTTTTAAGAATATAAATCTGTACAAAATTTTCTTTCATTTGAGTACAATCATGTTGGTTTTTGTATCAGGATATCACACCCCAGTAAAAAAAGCTGCTTACATGCAAGCAGGTTTGTAAGGGAGTAAGACAAAAATAATTCCTTACAAACCTGCTTACATATGCCATGATTTTTATATGGCGAATTTCCACTTGAAAGTAATGATATGAATATACATACATAATTTATTTTACATAAAATTGTACAGATAATAATTTTTTGTTAAAATTTTTGACACATAATATAATCATTTTATTTTTTTACCGCTCCACATGCTAGCTCATCAGAAACAGTTAAAAGACTAATTATTTTTTAATACATACTCGAAAACACCAAACACAATCGGAAATCGCTCGGGAAAATTGGTATAGATCGTTTTTAATACACAATATTAAACATTCTGCATTACAAACTGCATCATTGTAAGGGATTAGCATGAGCTGCTTACAACCTGCATCCTTGTAAGGGAAAAAGGTAAGCTCAAGATATTTGCTTGTTTATTTTTATACGAAAATTATTCGTTTATTTTGCTGCTTCTCAGTATTATGTAATATTAAGCACTTACATCAGCGCATTTGTTTTATCCTGCTTCTAAAAACACGACAAATTTTTACTGGTACTGTAATTGAAATTTAAATTTAAAATTGCGCTTTTTTTTAGATTTATCCTTATAACTTTTAGGCATGTCAAATAAATAACAAATTATATCATTGTTCATAAACGAGACAAACCAATAAAAAATGTTTGTATTAAACGATTGAAAATGTCCTGAAATATTGGGAAAACAACTTCAAATTTTAATAAATTTTCTATATGAATTAAATATCAAAGTAAAAAAAAATTCTACTGAATAATTTGCACCATTTTGCAGAACCTGTCTTTGTAATACACATTTTCTAATCTATTTAGGTACACTGAGTCTAAATCTGGCAATTTTTTTCCCATTTGTAGCTTTTGAAATATCGCTGTTTCTATATTTCCCTAACATACTTAATTTTTTTTTTATATAAAAATTGTCTTCGTTTCTAAATATTTCCGAAAAATGAGTTAAATGGATTGTTTGGTTTACGCCTAGTAATGAAATTTAAAATTGTTTTAGCATACATAATACTTATTAGGATAAAACTGAACATGCAAAATTTTCAACTTCCGCTCAATACCAGTAAAATTTACTGAAAGAAGCACCGACTTTATTATACTCAAATTAAAGATAATATTGTGAAGAATTATATTATTTCTCATCGTGATAAAATTTAAAAAGTTTTGTGTAGATTTATATTCTTAAACTTGTTTATAATTTTGCGTTTAAATTTCGAAAAATTAAGCAAATATACGAAGAAATGGAGTAAATGATGTAAATATTAAAACCGCGACATTTCAAAAACTGCAAATGAGAAAATAAATATGACAGATTTGGATTCTGCGTACGTACATTTATTAAAAACATGTATTTCAAAGAGATATTCTTCAATAAAGTGAAATTTGTCTACTAGTGTAATTAATAATAAAATTTCAAAATATATTGTATTTTTTATTTTTTTTCAAGTTTGATATAATTTTTATTAAAACTAGTTTACTCACTACGTGAGAACTATTATATGAGCTCGAAGTTAAAGATTATCACCGTTGATCAAAAAATAAATTGAAACATATTATGTGCAAGGTCCACCTTTGGAGGATATTCAATATACGTTTTCTGTTTTTTTCCTCCTTTTTACTTTTTTGTTTTGTCTCTAAACAAAAACAGGGGGAGTAAACTAGACTCTACTTTGTCTTTTATACAAGTTTGATATAATTTTTATTAAATATAAAAATTATGTTTTTTTCGACCTTTAATTGTGCAATAAAAATTATTTAAGTTCGACGCCATACTCTATATTCCTTTATTAGGATAAACAATCATTTTGTCGAAACTCTTTCAAAACTCCCGTGAACCCCCATTTGGGAAGCGTTGCTCTACGCTTCCCCAATGGGGGCCGCGGGAAAATTAAGTAATATCGACAGAAATTTTTATTTAAATTAAAATTTATTTATTTAAAAACTGCTTAAGACTTTAACCTATGTTATGCCTACATTTTTAATTGCGGTAAACAAAAGATAAACAAAAGATAAAAGATGACGCCTGAACAACGCTTCCAAATTGTGCAAATTTATTTTGAAAATCATGGTTCTGTTCGAAACACGCATCGCGCACTACGTCCATTTTACGGTCAACATAATCGTCCATCAAAGCAATTAATTCGATTAACTATGGAATGTTTTCGCACCACGTTGACTCTAAATGATATTATGCATCCACAGAGACGTCGTACAGTGGTTTCAGAAGAAGGTATTGCTGCGTAGAGGAAGACCACAATCAGTATATCCGCCATCATGCGCAGGAATTGGATATGTATCCATCTACTTTATGGAAGATTTTGCGGAAAGATCTGTGTTTGTGTGCTTACAAAATCCAACTCGTGCAACTAACTATTGAAGCCACACGATCACCTATCAAGGCGTAGATTCGGTGAATGGGCCCATAACACGATTGCTGTTGATCCCGATTTTCATAAGTGAATTTTGTTTAGCGATGAAGCTCACTTTTGGTTAAATGCATACGTCAACAAACAAAACTGCCTTATTTGTAGTGATGATAATACTCAAGTGTATGTTGAGACACTGCTAAATCCAGAAAAACTGATGGTTTGGTGTGCTTTATGGGCTGTTGGAATCATTGGTCTGTACTTCTTTAAAAACGATGCTGGTCAGAACGTTACAGTCAAAGGTGACCGCTATAGAGATACATGATTACTGACTTTCTCGTTCATCAATTGAACAACCATGATGTGCAGGAGCTGTGGTTTCAACAAGACGGCGCAACATGTCACACAGATTGTGCCACAATTGATTTATTGAAGGAAGCGTTTGGTAACAGCATAGTTTCACGTTTCGGACAGGTGAATTGGACTCCAACATCGTGCGATTTAACGCCGCTTAACTATTTTCTGTGGGGATATGTAAAGTCGCTAGTCTACACCAATAAACCCGAAATGATTGACCACTTGGAGGACAACATTTGCCGCGTTACTGCCATTATACGGGTACATCGAAAATTGGACCTCCAGATTAGACTACGTCCGGTCATATGCCTGAAGTCATATTTATATTATAATGCCAGAAGATTAACTTTCGAATAACGTAAATTTCGTGTCAATTTAAAAAACTCATCTTTATTCCCTTTCAAAGTTCTATACCTCTATAAAAACACCCTTTATTTGTTTGTGAAATCAATTAGTACACAGAAAAAATTATCAACCTAAAATATCTAATTAAAGATTTGATTTGAATTTAATTTGTTTCTAAACAAATATTTAATTGAATCAATTACTATTTTAATTGACTTTTAAATATATAAATACATATTTTATTTTAGACGTAATTCTCAATTTGTTTTTTCATACACTGTATGCTTAAATAGAAAATTTTTAGTTTAAAATACCAAATACATTTGAAGTTAACAAACAAAACAAGCACACACACCAACGTATCGTGCACACACTTTTTTTGTATCAAATTTTTTTTGAAGAAGTTATTTATAACTTTTTTATTTCCTTTTTAATTTCCAATAAAAGTTTGTATTGATACTATCATTGCTGTGATAGGTGCAAAAGCAATTAAAATATTAATTGAATCAATAAATTTTTTAATTGAAACCTGTTTTTAGTTTTTTCTGTGTATTAGTAAAATTGTGAATAAAATCTTACCGTTTACAAAAATTCCACTTGGAAAATTTCTTTAAATGTTGTTTGCTTACTAAAAATTACACTTATATTGCGTATTTTTGCAACGCCACAATAAACCCAAGGAACAGCCCACAATAGGGAACATTCCCTTACAAATGAAATAAATAATTTATATAACAGCACGTTCATATTATATTATTCCTTCTAATAGTTGTATCCATGTACACAACTTTATCTTAGGAATTATATTCATGCTTCTCTACTATTCTTACTCTGGTGATCAAATACCTAAAAAGATTTTTCGTTATTTGATTCTTTATTATTAAAGTTGTTGGTTTTTGTCCCAATAAAGTAGGAAATAGAGAATGTTTTTAAATGCACAAACTTTAGTGCTTTATATATTTACAGTGACTACTACAATTGAACAGATATGCATCCATAATGAAGAAACCATTTTCGTATCTTACAATTTTCGGCTTATAATGAATCAGATGTGATTATGTCAATTTGTCATTTCATTTGGGGCTTCCAAAATATTGCTCTTCCATTTGGACACTTTCTTAATTTGGTAGTCAACTTTATCTCTTGGTGAACTCTTTTTGATATAATGTAGTATAAGCTGTTCGTTTCTCTAAATAGTCCTTGGTTTTTGATCAATATTGCTAGTGGATTGACAAATTACACAGATAAACACTAAAAATGCATCGAATTACTTTTAATACCGTCTTAAGGTGGGGTCTTTGATTATTTTAAACCAGATCTCTTAATTACGATTGGGTGAAGGATGTAGGATATGCTGGCAATTAAAGCAAAACACGTCACTTGGTTTTATTTTTTGATACTATTAAAAAAATCCTTTAATCGAAACTGCAAAATTTTAACACATGATGGTAATTTAGATTACACTTATTTCATTTCCTCAGAAAAACATTAATAAATATATATCAAAATTATCCGAAAATTTAATCTGAAATTAAATTTTTATAACTTTTTTATTAAAGTAAATTTTTTATGAATTTACTACACACAAAAAAAAAATAAAAATCTATTTCAATCACGAAAACCAACGATTCAATAACTTTAAATACTGAAATTCCTCCATCAACAAAATTGATAGCTCTTTAATTGAATTATTTTTCAATTAAAGAATAACTCGTTTGATAAAAAAGTGATCAATATCGCATACTTTCCCAAAAGCAAAAAAACATTGTTGTTGCCATACCAAATGTTTTGTTACCATACCAAATGTTTTTTTGTAAAAGTGTTGTTGCCATAACAAATGTTTTCTTATATATTGAATTTTATAACATTGAATTTAAAGCGGCATGAAATTCTCATTTAGTTACTGGATTTATTTTTACTTGTGTGAACAAATTCACACAGAAATTAGTTTTTCTTTCTATTGAAGCGTAAGGACTATGGCAAAACTTTTTTTTGGATTTTTCTTTGCTGAAATTAGCCCTTTTGATGAAATCGGAGTATTTTTTTTTTTAATAAGTTTTAATTTATTTTTTGTATTTTATTTCTGTATAATTTTTTTTTTTTTTTAATTTTTATTAAACAAAATTAAACTTTAGAAATTACATTATCAATTTTATGATAATGTTTTAGAATAAATAAATTTTCAGATTTCCGGCAAAAAATTTTTTTAGTAGGCTAGAACTCTTGAGTAATGCTTTATATGGTTTTCTAAAAACAAAGCACTAGAGAAAAAAAAAAATTAAAAAAAATTTGTTTCAGAACCTCTTTTTTTGCACATACATAATACATTTCAGCGAATATTCAGGGACCGTCATATCTGGGGAGCGAGTTTTGCACGCAAAATCAGCATTTTTTGAAAATATTCAGTCATCTAAAAGTTCTCGCAGAATCACCATTATGTTTACAGCGGTATGACCTGTAGCTCCATCTTGCTGAAACCATATGTCAGAATTATTTAGAACTACAGGAGACGGTTTTTGGTTCCCCAGCTTAATTTTCGAAAAAAAATATGGACCGCTTACTCTATCGGCTATTATTCTACACCGTGCTTCTGTGAGGTTGTGATTGTCGCTTATGCACTGGTCTAGGATTTTCGGTAACCCAAAATTCGGCGCAAAAACGGGTAATTAAGCTTCTTATCATGCGTACACTGGGAACTGTTGCAATATTAAAATGTCGATGATACATTATATAAATTTTATTAAATGGTTTATTACCTGCAAAAAAAAAAAAAAATCAAAAACGGAAAAAATAAAAAAGTTACAAGCATTTCAAATCAGTCAGCCGAAGTTGGCCCACCCTGTATATATTAACCAAAAAGTCGTGTAGCGCAATTTTTTGGCTTGTTATAAAATGATTCCTACTGTTTTCTGATTAACCAATTTAATTTTATTTTTTCAAAACAAATAAATTTATTTTATAAATTTTTTCTACAGTTTTTAAATAGATAAAATGCGTTTTTGTTTTAAAATACCTATAAGAAATAGAAAAACTTGGTTAATTACTGATGAAAAGCATAATTTTATAATGAAAATGAAAATTATTCAAGTTCGAGGCCATACTCTATATTTCTTCATTAGGATATTGTCCTAACAAATAATCTATAGAGTTTTTTTGTTTTCAAATTTATTATTTGACCCTTTCAGGAATGTGTTGATAGCTCTATTTCGGGAACTTGAATAATTTTCATTTTCATTGCACAATTAAAGGTCGGAAAAAAAAGAAAAAAAAAAACATAATTTTTATTTTTAATAAAAATTATAACAAACTTGTATAAAAGGCAAAGTACCGCCTAGTTTACTTCCCCTGTTTTGTTTACAAACTAAACAAAATATAAAAAGGAGAGAAAAACAAAAAACGTGTATTGAATATCCACCAGAGGTGGACCTTGCACATCGAACAAGTTTTCAATTTATTTTTTGATCAATGGTTATAATCTTTAACTTCAAACTCATATGTATATTAGTTCTCATGTAGTGAGTAAACTAGTTCATATGAATGTTTGATGTTTGGCATGGGATTGTTACCGCTTTCAAAACGTGTTCTGATGATGGGAACCTAGAAAATTCCCGAAATAGATCTATCAACACATTCCTGAAAGGGTCAAATAATAAATTTGAAAACCAAAAACTCTATAGATTATTTGTTAGGACAATATCCTAATGAAGAAATATAGAGTATGGCCTCGAACTTGAATAATTTTCATTTTCATTGCACAATTAAAGGTCAAAAAAAAACATAATTTTTATTTTTAATAAAAATTATAACAAACTTGCATAATTTTTTATCTTAAATTTTTTGTTTTATTTTTTTTTTAATAATTTTTTATTTTTATTCAACATTATAATGTCAGTTATTTAAAAACTACTATTACTCAATTAATATTTTTTCTCAGAAATAAATCCGTCTTAGTTTCTTAAGGATAATTCTAAAATCTTGATAAGTTTTAGGTAGTTTTTTATTTATAATATTTCTTGTCTCTCATGTAAAAAACTAAAAAGTGTAGTTCCGACCCTTGGATTTTAGATGACGATTTGCCACTTTTTTGCATTAGAGTCTTCGTTACAGTAACTACATGTAGGTCATTCGGGTAGTAAACAATAGTAGTTGTTTTAACTGCTAACAATAGTAGTAGTTTTAACTGCTATTGTAGTAATATTTCTATGAGAAAATGAAAAACGTCATTTAAAAAAAAAAAACTAACCAAAAATGTTATACTTCAGTAACTGCTATTTTGAGTATTTTCTTTAGTATTTTAATAAACAATTACCAAAACAGCAATTTGGCAGTAAACAGTTAATTTGTGTTAGTTATTTAAAAATAGAAGATTATTTCGAGTTTTTATAAATTCTCGTTTAGTTTATATTTGTTATTAATGATATGCTCATTGTTTACAAATAATAATTAGACAATTTCATTGCATCTCCAATGCATACAGGATATACAAATTTTTACTGTAATTGAGAGAAAAAAATAATTTTAAAATACCAGAAAATAACTGTTAAAAACAGTAGTTTTTACAACTTATTTAGTCGTTTTATGTGAACTGTTTTTATTGCTCAATTTTATAGGTTTTATATCATTAATTTAAGGTTAGTTGTTTTTGAAAACTGCGATAGTCGTTTTAACTATAATTGTAGTTGTTTTAACAATAGTTAAAAATTACTACACGGTTAGTCATTTTTATAACAAATGCAGTCATCACTTTTTTTACTATATTTGCAGTCATTTTAACAGTAATTTTTAGTCATTTCTACCTTCTTAATTTCCTGAATGTACCAAAATTGAATCAACCTCATGTTAAATATTCGAGGAGAAACTTCTACGGATACAGGAAGGTGAATGTGCCCCTGGTACAACAACGCCCACAAAACCATAACTTGTTTACACTTTTCTGAAACTTTTTGCAAAAGCCGTGGTCAATTTTTTTATCAAAGTCACTGGCACATCATATTATATGGTAGTACCAGGTTCGGATCCAGAAAAACGTTTTGTGGAGGGAAATTAAAATATTTTTAATTAACGTTTCTAACTATTTTCTCATTTTTGTATTGAATAATTTAATTTTTGGCGGGGAGGGGGTGGGTGATTTTTCATTTTCACTCCCAATGGATCCGCTCCTAGTAGTACTATGTAATATTTTAGTTGTGTCCACCAAAATACTCTTTTTGCCAACCGATTTGGCACTTTGTTTTTGTGTGTGCAAAAAAGTTATGGTTAACCCGGTTCTCGGGAAATTTATGGTTAAGTACATACCAACACATCACTTGACTGCCTAGAATTCTTGAGGCTTTCAAATTTATTTCAAATATAAGATGTTTACGCTAAATTATGAAAGTAATTGTAAGTGTTTCGAAAAGAACATGATATGAAAACCTAATTTTCTTATATAATCCCTCTTAACAAAACAGAAAAATTTGATGTGCTGACATAAATTATGTAGATCCTGGCAACGTGTTTTATGTGTGTTGTTTCTCATTTTAGAACAGTAACAATTTCTAAACGAAATTAAGGCGGGGAAGGAGAATTATTATATATAAATATGTATATGAGGAATTTAAAAAAATTTTCGACACTTTGAAGCAAACTATTTTTAAACATATTTTTTTTGCATGAAATAAATGACGTTTTGTGTATTTGTTAGCCGATGTTCATCCGCGTTAATTATTTATTTTTAACGGCGCAAAAAACCATGGCGGTTTTATTTTTAAAGCAAATGAATAATATTAAAATTAAAGTTTTTGCTTGGATCCAATTAAAATTACATCAATTTATAAATCTCACACCGAAAAAACTTAAAAAGAAAACCAAGATTATTTTGGAAAACCAATTTTTTGATTGTTTAATCATGAGATTAAATTGGGTTAGGGTTACTTAAATCATATTAAATACTTTTAAATTGGCAAAATTACAAATTTCATATAAGTACACTTAGAATACAATGTAGGTAAAGACCACTGTAAATGTAGTTAATTACAAACGAAATTTCACTTAAAGAAAGGACGACTTACATTTCAGTAAAATCAACTAACATTGTCATTTGTTTTTTAGTGTTCAACCACAATTGTAGTAAAAACGAACCACATGTTAGTAAAAAATAAACAAACACTTTTTTTATTTTTTTAAATAATAAACTACTGTAAAAAATTAATTACTACTATAATAAATCATAATACAGTCATTTGATGTGGTTAGTTTTTTTAAATGCACTGCAAGGATAGTAACAAATTGTATTATGCTTCTTGAGGTTATGAAAATTGTGTTTACTCCATAAATTTTAATGACCTTAACATTTTTTTATGCCTTTTCGATTTCAGTATAAAGCTCATTAAAATCTTTTATTTTATGAACGTTTTGGTGGAATTCACACAGCACTTTAGTTATCACAAAGCGAAATGTATTTGGAAAAAACTACAGCTGTACCCGCTAGAAGTGAAAAAAAATTAAAATTTTTTACACTTTCTCAATTTTATGCGTCGTAAAGATTCATTCTAGACACCAAAATATGTTCTCATGTAATTTTAAAAAGTTCAAAAAAAGGTTTGCGTTTAAAAATCATTAAATGCGTTTTTAATTCGGACATTCTTTTTACAAATAAACTCACAAGAGGAGTCTCCCAATGGGTTCTCTCCGTTTTTAATGAACTTTGGACATGTGATAAAGAAATATAAAAGAAGCCACACGTATTTTTTTTAACGGCCCAATCTTATGCTCAGGGTTAAAAATTGGGGACAAATATGACCACATTTTTTGTTTTGGCGGCCTATTTCGAATGGTTTTAGAGAAATTTTAGACTAATGTGGTATCACATTAAAAGAGCTTTTGGAGACGCCTTAACTGATATATGAAACATGTCCGATAACTTTCAAGTGTTTTTGTTATTCAAAAAAATTAGCTTTAAGTGATATTAAAGCTGGCGTTTTGTTAAATATTTATAGTTGGATTAAGCTAAAAAAAATGTATACAATTAGAATACTATGTAGGTAAAGACCACTGCAAATGTAGTTAAAAACAAATGAAATTTCACTTAAAGTCTTTATAACAGGTGGAAGCGTTATAGGACTCCAGAGCTCAAACATGAATATCGTATGGCTAGAAAAGCTGTTGTTTCGAGAATATGACGTGACAAATCTTCTTATTACACTGATAAATTTAACGCAGCGGCTGACAGTAAAAAGACATGGAAACTGATTCATGATATTGGTATAGGTAGATCAAATTCCCATACAATAGATGCTGACATTGAATTGCTGAATAACAACTATGTTAATATTCCTCTTCCTTCTGTACAGTTTGACTTCTATGATCAATACCTTCCTTTGAACACAACAGATAATCAATTTAATTTCCAATGCCTTAATGTGTTGGACGTAGCCGCAGGTTTTAATGCTGTTAAGTCTGATGCAGTCGGCTTGGATGACATAAATCCCAGGTTCGTGAAGATAGTTTTACCTTGGATAATTCGAACTGTAACGCATCTGTTTAACACTATCATTACTACCAGCACTTATCCAATCGACTGGAAATATGCCAAAATTGTCCCGGTACCTAAATCGGTCAATGAACTCCGTCCAATTGCTATCCTGCCTTATTTATCCAAAGTTTTTGAACATCTTGTGCAAAAACAAATTTATAAATTTGTTAATGACAACAACCTTCTGACTGATCGTCAATCTGGATTCAGGCCTCGACGTAGGTTTGTTTCAGTCTTATCTGATGTAGTAGAGGATATTCGAGGCAAATTGGATAGTGGAAAAATATCGTTTTCTGGTCTTATTAGATCATTCAAAAGCATTTGACACGGTGCACCATACAATTCTTTGCCTTAAGCTAGCGAAATTTTTTAACTTCTCTTCGCCCTCTGTTAAATTAATATCGTCCTACCTGTCTAATAGATTTCAATCTGTTGCCAATGATGGATCCATCTCACAACCTTTGTTCGTCTCAAGAGGTGTTCCACAGGGATCCATTCTTGGGCCACTGTTCTAATCCTTATATGTCAATGATCTTCCACTTCAGATAAACTATTCGAATATTCAGATGTACGCTGATGATGTACAGTTGTATCTCAGTAGTTCTAAGGATACCATTGCTTCTAAAGTCCAGGAATTGAACTATGACCTAGGGAAAATTTTTACTTGGACTTCGGCGAATGGTTTGACACTGAATCCGAGGAAATCAAAGTGCATAATAATTTCGAAAAGGTCAATGATAATGGGGAATGATATAAATATTTTTCTTGGCGGCGCAAAAATTGATATCGTTGATACGGTAAAAAATCTCGGTGTTGCTTTCAACAAAAATCTAACCTGGTCGAATCATATTAACCAATCATGTGGAAGAAAATACAGTATGTTACAAAGTCTGTGGGCCACTCAATATTTCACTCCGCCAAGAATAAGATTACTTCTGGCAAAAACATATCTGTTACCGACTCTATTATACGCATCTGAGCTTTTTACCGGATGTAACACGAAGGATTATAGAAAACTGAGCACAACTTTCAATAACATCATACGTTACATTTTCAGCCTTAGGAAATTTGATCATGTGTCTCAGTACTCATGTCGTGTATTCAACATCTCTTTTTGTAATTACCTTAAGTTCAAAAATCTAATATTTTTACACAAGATTATAATGACCAGGGAACCAAATTATCTTTTTGAACGTTTACAGTTTGCAAGATCGACTAGAGGAAACTACATAATACAATTCCGTCACCGTGACCATGCTTCTGAGTGTCAATTTTTTATTTTAACCATTCGTCTCTGGAACCAACTTCCCTGGGTTATTCAACGCACTAGCAACGCAATACATTTTAGGAAATTATTGTTTCAGCATTTTTCGTAATTTTTTGTATTAATTTTTTTTCTTTTTTTTAAATACCGACATCTTAAATTAATTTACCATCAAATTTAGTATGTTTTAAAATTGTTTAAAGTTTTGAAATTCTGTTATATGTAATTTATTTTAAGTATAATTAATTTATTTATATACAATGTCCTGTTTAACTTGTCTGATTCTAATACTGTAATTTATAAGATATTGTATCTTGTTGTATTAGAAATTCAAATTTAATAAATACAAATACAAATACAAGAAAGGGCGACTTACATTTCAGTAAAATCAACTAACATTGTCATTTGTTTTTTAGTGTTCAACCACAATTGTAGTAAAAATGAACCACATATGTTAGTAAAAAATAAACAAACATTTATTAAAGTTTGATATAATTTTTATTAAAAATAAAAATTATGTTTTTTCGACCTTTAATTGTGCAATGAAAATGAAAAATTATTCAAGTTCGAGGACATACTCTATATTGTCCTTAAAAATAATCTATAGAGTTTTTGTTTCCAAATTTATTAATTGGCCGCTTTCAGGAATGTGTTGATAGATCTATTTCGGGCATTTTCTAGGTTCCCATTATCAGAACACGTTTTTAAAGATGTAACAATCCCATACAAAACATCAAACATTCATATAAACTAGTGTTCTCACTAAATGAGAATTAATATATGAGCTCGAAGTTGAAGATTGTCACCATTGATCAAAAAATAAATTAAAAACTTGTTTTTTTGTTTGTAAGGGTGCCTTTGGTAGATATTCAATACATTTTTCTGTTTCATTTGTTTTTTTGTTTCATTTGTTTTGTTTAAAAACCAAAATGTATAGGGGGAGTAGTAAACAAGACCGTGCTTTGATATAATTTTTACTAAAAACAAAAATTAAGTTCACTGAATGTATTAATGCCTATTAAGTTTAATCGAGAGTATGTCTGAGCTTTTCCCGACATTCGTAATTGTTCGGCTTTTGTGCGACTTTTTTCGAAGAGCTTTTTAACTTATATTTTAAATATATACAACCCTTATGCACTACATAGGCAAGATTGGTAAAACAAATTGTTGTGTTCTCGATTACATCAAAACTGAGTTCAATAAAATCTAAGTTTTATTAGTTTCAGACATGGTTCCATACAAAAATATATTAACTGGGACTCCACCAAATGTTTAAACTTTGACCCAAACCTTAAATGTGACATTGGGCCGCTAAAAATATACGTGGCCCTTATTTTTTTTTTTTTATAAGATCGGAGAGAAACCATTGGGAGACTTCCCTTGTCAGTTCACGCCATACGCTAGCCAATATCAATTATAATTTTGAAGTCAGACGCAAAAAACCTACATTTTCAAAAAAATTTACGCCTATTTCTTATAAGTTTGTGATGTTTCGTAGCGCATTAGCTTGGTACAGCCCAGACTGTTAAAAATTAAAAATTACATGATCTTGTGATTCCATTTTGTATTGGTTTGGATCTGAAAGTTTAAAAGTATAAGCAAAAAATAATATAAATTTAAAAATTCTTGTAAGTTCCAAGAAATTTTTTTAATTTTTCTACTTTTAGTGAAGACGTTTTCACGTGAAACTATGCATGAGACAACTTTTAAGTATAGTCAACCGAACACTGCCCATCGTTTCTCTTAGTTCATAAAGCCTTGAGAAATAAGAGGCATCTAGAGTTAGTTTCAAAAGGTGTCGAAGATTTTTGAAGTAGCTCATATGTATGTACGTTGTATGATGTATGCAAGAATACTTACGATAATAAACCAAAATTGTTTTGTTTTTAATATACATTTTTTAAGAGTAAAATAGCAATGTCCACCCTCCATAAATGAACTTAAAACACAGCATTAATTGACACTCTTAAAATTCTAAATTAATTTTAATTAAATAATTAACATAGCAAAATATTCGAGGGGAACATTTTTTAAAAGAGCCCTTTAAACATTTTTAAATTCTATTTTGTGTTTTAAGCAAGGTTGGCAACAGATACCTTTTAAATACCATTTTCCGAATTAAAACATTTAAAATGTATAACCGATTCCAGTACCAAATTGCTTGTTTTCAAAAACACCGGCATACCGTAACGGTTATCCTTAATACCGCTATCGTTCCGGTAATTAATAATACCGATATGTACCGGTATTGATGTTTCGGTGATAATACGAATTAAATACCAATGCCGTTATTCGTTTCGGTTGACAACCATGGCTTTAAAACATTATTTCATGTATTCGCCTGTTTTTCATTTGATGCAAGTAAAAAGTTTTTATCTGTAAAATTGTTTCTACTTTTTTGTGAACCATGAATGGTTGTTTGAAAATGTTTTTACTGCTCTAGTATTTCATACTAGACTCTGTGTCTTCATTGTGCAATATACAATTTCATGATAGGAACTAATCCAACCCAGGAAACAGCAGTGGCAATACTAGTGGTAGGACCTAACTACATAGTAAAATAAATACACATACACTTAAACAAAAAAGTTACAGAAAAGTCTGTTAATTGACAGAAAAAATAACTACTTTAAGGCCAGCAGACCGCTTAGCTTAGTTTTAGCAAAACGTGTCTATAAATATTGGTAAAGTAAAATTAGTAGGATAAATTAGTAAACTATAATAAAATTCAGTACAATTTAACTTACTGGAAATCAATTTGCTAAACTCACATAATTTTTTTAACTGAAAAATTAAATTTTTGCAATTTTATTTATATTTTAGAATACTTTAACTTTGATTAACTTTGGACAAAAAAAAAAAAAATTATCTCAACTGTGAAAAAATAAAATTAGAAAAACAAATGAATAAAAACACACAAATAAGATTTTTCTTCAAAAAGGATCAAGATTTATGCAAAATTAAACTTTTACCATGTTCTCTACACTCAAAAAAATAAGTTAGTAGAAAAGTTAGTAAATCGTCTTGTAAATCACGTATACTATTCTTCAGCAAGTTCTTTACTGAAATTGTG
This sequence comes from Delia radicum, assembly GCA_021234595.1. Classification (NCBI taxonomy): domain Eukaryota; kingdom Metazoa; phylum Arthropoda; class Insecta; order Diptera; family Anthomyiidae; genus Delia; species Delia radicum. The sequence continues at coordinate 147,028,793 of CM037851.1, read as the reverse complement.
TTTTCAGCTATAATTTTAGTTTTACTTATTCAGCACTTATTAGTATTAATAGTATGGACAACAATCAGATTGAAATATATACGCAGAATGAACTATATGTTGCGACATGTCAAAATGTAGTAGCGACGAGGAAGATTATACTAAAACATACAATTATTGTAGGACATATAAAGAAATCAACCGTGGAAGATTTTTGTATCTGTTTTTCATACAAAATGACGCTAGCAATGTGAATATATATGTCGATTACAAAAACTTTAATTTTCTGTTGCCACCGGCTTATCAACGTAATTGTGTATTAATTAAATTTAAGACGAAATAAAATATTTAAATTAAATAAACATTAAATTTGTATTTCTAAACTGAATTAATATTTATAATATATTAATATGCATAATATATTAATATTTAATAAAAAAAGCGTGTATTGTATATTTACCAAAGGTAGAGCTTGCACAAAACGAACAAGTTTCAATTTATTGTTGATCATTGGTGGTAATCTTTAACTTCATGCTCATATATTAGTTCTCATTTAGTGGGATAACTATGTTATAAGAATGTTTGAGATTTGCATGAGGATGTCACTTCTTTCAAACGTGTTCTGAAGATGGGAACCTGGAAAACCTATCAACACATCCCTGAAAGTGGTCAATTAAAAAATTTGAAAACAAAAACTCTATATATTATTTGTTAGGATAATATCCTAATAAAGAGGATATTATCCTAATAATAATATCCTAATAAAGAAATATAGAGTATGGCCTCGAAATTGAATAATTTTAATACATAAACATAATTTTTTTTTTTAATAAAACTTATATCAAACTTATTAATATTTATAATATAATATATCTAGATTCTAGCTTTCTGATTTTACAAGATGCACAAAACGTCTCTTTTTGGAGATAAAGGTTCATTGAAAAAATCCGGCTTTGTTAACAAATATCGATACTATATTGCCCTAATGAACACTTTATCCACATAATGATTTTTCAAGAACACCGATTTTTCAAACTTACAAATTTGAAACATTTTATGTTTTCAATTCCCCACTAATTGCAGAGCATGCACGAATATAAATAGTTTAGCATTTTTATATTTTCAAGATCAGACCTTGTATTCAATCCAAATAGTTCTGCTCTTTCAAATATAAATCATGCAGTCGCTGTTTTTTGGTAAACCAAGTTATCAGTTTTCCTAGGTTACACAAAACCACATGAACAAAATAAAAAAAATAAAAAATATAGAACATTACAACTACACTACTCGACAACTTTAACTTTTTTTGCAGATCCTCTCTTTGAAATTCATATTTTTTAAAAGACTTATTTACGCTGAATCCAAATTGTTGAAAATAGTTTTTTTTTTCAATTTGAAGTCTTTGAAATATCGCGGTTTTTATATTTGCATCATTTATCCCATTTTGTTCGTATACTTTGCTTAACTTTTAGAAATTTAACCGCAAAATCATGAATTTTTTTTTAAGAATATAAATTTACACAAAATTATCTTTAATTTCAATATAATAATGTTGGTGCTCTTTCAGTATATTTTACTGGTATTGCACGGAATTGAAAATTTTGCATGTTCAGTTTTATCCTTATAAATATTATGTATGCTAAAAACAATTTTAAAATTTCATCACTAGGCGTAAACTAAACAAATCACTTAACTCATTTTTGTATTACAATTCCAAATCCATTGAAAATATCGTGAAATATTTAGAAAAGAAATAAAATTGTATATAAAAACAAACGGTAATATAAAACCCGCGATATTTCCAAAACTACAAATGACAAAAAAAAAAATTCCCATATTTAGACTCAGCGTGCCTTAATCTATTACAAAATTAATGAAATTACGTCAGCACAATTTTCAATGAAGTTTAGAATCATAGTGTCATAAATCGTAGTTTGAAAATCATTGAATCAAAGTTAGTTAAAAATTTGAACTACCTAAATTGCTAAATACAATGACATTAGTGCACTAAAAAAAAAGAAATTCAGAAATGATTTGGCACCAATGAAAATCAAAAATTTAACTCAAATTAAGTATGCAGTTAACACAATTAGGAAAATTTGTATTAAAATTTAGTTAAATTTGTCTTAAGTTTTATGAAACTTTGCAAAAAATGTTGTATATTTTTGACTTAAATTAAGAATACATTTTGCTTAAATCTAGTAAAAATATCTTAAAATCTTGTTAACACAATATTTGATTTCTTTTATATACACAAATTTTGTGTATGCACCTTTTTGGCGTCCTTTTGTTTTATGAATGGAAAACATGAGCAAACATCTTCTTCTTAGCATAATTTGTCTCGTCTTTACTACATTTTGACATGCTGTGACATCTACATATTTTTAGTCTGGTTGTGGTCCCCACTATAAATGTGTTTATTAGCAACATAAATTAGTTCAAAATTAGTTAAGTGCAAAATATATATATATATATAAAATAAAAACGTTTGCTGTACACACAATTTCAGCAAAAAAATTTGCTGGAAAACTTTATATATTTTTTGAGTGTATGTATTCCATCTATCCATTTACTAATACATATGCATTTATATTTATGTACAAGTGTATGAAAAGTTTTTTATGACTTCATTTTGTATGGCTCAGGATCCGTGTGTCATCGTGTTTTTTTTCTTAAGTTTTCTGTATGCAAGAGTAAATGTCAAAAAGTAGTAAGTCATGCTACATCATACATTTGCAAAAAATTTATGTCATTTTATCCGGGCCATACTTTTGAGATATTTATGTGCATATTTTAGTATTCCAGTGTTGATGGTTTGTATTAACCTACAAGTAGAACACTACACTTAAAAAAATGTCAGTAAAGTCAGCAAGTATTTAGTCAGGAGGTTGCTTGTAAAAAAAAAAAAAATGTCGACAAAATGGTTTTTCTGCAAAAAACAAAATATTAGATTTAGAGTTTGTACACTCACAAGAAGTTTTATATAAAAGTTCAACAGTTATTAAAAAAGTTAATCGTTAAAGTTGTTTTAATGGAATATACAGTTAAATTACCAAAGCAATATATATTTTTTAACTTTCTGTCTGTTATTCAATAAACAAAATAAACAATAAAACGGACTTTCGGTAATAGTTCAAATATTCAATTCAAACTTTGTAATTAAAACAAAAAGATTTATAATTAAAACAAAAAATTGAGTATTGAAATAAACGAAAACAATCTATTGTTTTTAACGATTTTGTCAGTTAATTTTTCAACAGTTGCCAATAAACTTTTTAACTGATTTTCAATTCATTTAATGTTAATACATCTGCAAAATATTTTTCTTCTCTTTTTTCTGAATATTGGTATACTGAAAACATGTGAGTATACTTATAATCAATTGTAGAAATTTTATACTTAAGTTAATTTATTTGCTGAAAATCTTTTATTAAATTTTTAAATAATTCACAATACTAAAATGCTGTAAATTTATTTAATATAACAATCAAAATGATCTTTCGCTTACTTACATTACCGGTTGTCTAAATGTTTTTGTTTAGCTTTAGGTATATTTTCCTTTCTTTAATTTTTTAATATTTTTGCAATTTTTATGTATACACATTGTTGGCGTCCTTTTGGTTTATGTATGACAGATAAATACAAAAAAAAAATTCTGTATGTCTTATGCGTACGCTCACAATTATGATCTTTGATGATTTCTGATAAAACTGGGAATATTTCCAATATTAATATATTTACTGAATTCAAAAAGTCGTATTATGTATATTTTTAAATTATATTTCATAAAATATGTATAACTATAGGAAAAGTATAGTTATTTTTAAGTTATTTTAAGTTAAACTTGAAAAATCAAGAACTTTTTTTTAGATTGGGTCTCAAATGGATAATAGTTGTATTTTTTAGTACCATATCCTTGTCTGTACTTGATGTTGGAACGTTAAGACATTGGCAATCAATCTGGTTGCTGTACACACCTATCACCACAATTTTGGTAACAAATTAAATTTGTAAAATATTGGCTGAAAACACTATTACAGCAAAAGCAATTACTGAAAAATAATACACTTGATTTACAAGAGGCTTTACTAATTTCTCTACTTACTTATTTCTTTTTTCGAGTGTAGTAGAAAACTACTGATACAAATATTTTACAACTTATTGCATTTGATGTTTTCATGTTAGTACCATTTGTCTTTGGTTGGATATTTCATGAGAATTATAACTATATTCCTCAAACTACATGCACGAATTTATTCATAAAATATATTTCTATAAAACAAATACGTATAAATTTTAATAGATATATTCACCTTGTATGGAGAAAAAAAAATGGATTTTGTGCACCACTCAAAATGTACCTGGATTTGTTTTATGATGATTTCCAAAATATTTCGTGTCTATCGTTAAGATTCCGAGAGCTGGAACTTTTTTAAAAAAGGTTAATTTGCATTATCTATCTATGTTTAGTTAATTTGCATTATCTATGTGTGAAAATATTTTCAAATACTGCAAATGTCATGCATTTGCCACTGTTGTCCATACCAAGTTTTCAAAAAAAAATTAATTAATTAATGAAAGGATGAAAATTTGGTTTAAAGAAAAAAGTTCCAGCCTATCGCGGTTTTTGGCGGCATAATTTCTTTTTCGCGAATTCAAAATTTTATAAAGTTTCTTGTTATACAATTTTATGAACTTTAGATCAATATATATAAAAATAAAGTCGTGCGCCCCGGTAGGCTAGTTGGTAGCGTGCTGGCTTATCTGTGCGGGGGTCGTGGGTTCGATTCCCACCAGAGGCACTGGTCTGTTTTCGCTACAACGCGCCGAAGGCCATAGTAACTAGTGCTCGGTTAGGGTAATATTATATAATTTGTAATTATATGATTATTAATTAATAAATAAAAAATTTAAAAATAAAAAACTGAGTACACTTTATTAATTTGCGAAAAAAGTTATGCCGCGAAAAATGCAGGTAATGGAGTTTTTCTTTTAAGCTACATTTTTATCCTTATATCAACTAGAACGCGAATACATTTGCAGATTGTATTAATTAAAAAAGAATTAGATCCAGAGCACCGAGGAAAATGTATTAAATTTTCAAAATTCTAAAATGATGTACCTGGCAAAAGAAAAAAATTGATACCGGTATTGTTATGATTAAAACATAGTTTTTTCACCATATTCCATTGTTGGTAAAACGCGAACTAGTGCGAATTTAAAAGAAATCCGAAACATCTATTTGCTTAAATCGACTAAGAATTAAAATATGTCATTTGTCCTGCCCGGTAGGCTAGTTGGTAGCGTGCTGGCTTATCAGTGCGGGGGTCGTGGGTTCGTTTCGCTACAGCGCGCCGAAAGTCATAGTAGCTAGTGCTCGGTTAGGGTTTTAGTACATAATTTGTAATTATATGATTATTAATAAAATATAAAAATATGTCAATTTGACAATTAAATGACAAAAATGGCCGTACAGAAAACCTAAAAAAATCAATTTTTTACGAAATATCCCTAAAAAAAGATTATGTTAATCATGTGTTAACATGTTTTATATAGCGTTGGACGCGCTTTAAAAAAACCTTTCATACGATACTAAAGTACAAAATTCTTTGAAAAACTAAATGGTCCAGCTCACGGGATCTCAATGCTAGACACTAAATATTGTGGATATATAGATGAACAATAGAAACAATAATAAAAACGACTTGATAAATATTTTTGATTAAAAATTTTAAACCAAAACTATGGACAGATATTAAAAGAGGCTTTAAAAGAACTTTTCCCGTACATTTACACCGAAAATAGATTTATGGTGACGATCGAATTTTTCCTAAACTGAAAATTTTTTATAACATAAATTTCCATCAGAAGAACCATTTGGTTGGTAAAAAAACTTGGTGGTCACTAAGTATTTATTTTCTGTGGAGTATTATAAATGGTACACTAAAAAAAAGTACATAAAGTTAGCAAAAAAGTTAGTTGAGTCAGCATAATTTTTGCAGAGAGGATCCTTGCAGAAAAATTGCTAATATCAGCAAAAGTGTTTTGCTGAATATCAGTGAGCTGATTTATAGGAAAAAAATTAGTAAATTCAGCAAAAGATTTTGCTGACACTTAGTTCAATGTAAATTAAAATCGGCTAGTTGAAATTAACAAAATTTTGTTTTTTTTTGTAAATGTTTTAAATAAAGTGTGGAAACTAACAAAATTACCATTTTAAAATCTTAATATTATTAACACCAAAAACAATTTAAACTAATACTATACCACATATTAATTACAATACTCTACACTCTAAAAAATGATTGTAAATTTACTACTATAAAACGAGTAAAGTTTCATGTATTATTACGCAAATTCGGTAAATTTATACATAAAAATGCGTAAAACTATTTTGCGCACACTTTTATATACAATAATACCCACTTACAGTGTTTTTACCAATTATGTGTTTACAATTAAACACATTATGCCTAAAAGTAGTATTATTTTGTTAAATAAAATTTTCACGCACAAAGTTTGTAAATATACGAACTTATAATAGTAATTAATATTTTGATATTTTTAAATTGAAAAAAAAAAAATGAAACAAATTAAAAAAAGCGAAAAAAATCTAAAAAAATTAATTTATTGACAATTTTAATGGAAAAAAAATGTATAGCAGTAGTATTTGTGATAGTGTTTAGTTTATAGTTTATTTCCAAGTGTTTGCAGCCTAATTGCGGAAAAATATTTTCAAAATATAATGTAAGAGCAGAGCTTTAAAGAATAAAATTCTTCATTCGATCTATTCAGTCGGTTTTAACTCAATCGATTTAAAAATATCGCCAATATTGAAAAAAATTGCCAAAATTGAAAAAATCGCCAAAAATCGCTAAAATTGAGAAAATCTTTAAGATAAAAACAATCACCAAAAATGAAAAAAAAACGTTAAAATTAATATAAAAAAAAATCGCTGAAATTAAAAAAAAATCTCCAAATTTGAAAAAAACGCTAAAATTTAAAGATAATTGCCAAAAATGAAAAAAAATCGCGAACTTTTCAAAAAAAAATCGCAAAAAATTAGAAAAATCCCTAAAACTAAAAGAAAATCGGCAAAAATTAAAAAAATCGCCAAAAATTAGAAAAATAGCTAAAAATTAAAAAAAATTCGAAATTAAAAATAAAAAATTTGCAAAAAAAAATTGCCAAAAATGAAACAAATTTTCAAATTGGAAAGAAAGCTTAAATTGAAAAACGAAAAATATTGACGAGAATCCTAAAATAGCTGTAAATGTATCTTTATAAGTTTTCGAAACACAGGCGATGTTCCAAATAAATTTATATTTTTGGCGATTTTTTTTTTAATTTTGGCGATTTTTTAATTGTGGCAAATTTTAGTAATTTATTTTTAATTTTGGCGATTTTTTTTTAAATTTTGTCGATTTTTTCAATTTAAGTAATTTTTACATTTTTGGCGTTTTTTTCAATTTTGGAGATTGTTTTAAATTTTTGGGATTTTTTTCATTTTAACGATATTTTTTCGATATTAACGATTTTTTTCAATTCTGGCGGTATTTTTTAGTTTCGCCGATTTCGGCAAATTGTAAATCGATTAGGTTAAAAATAGATTGAACTCCCAATTATTGAATTCGCAATGATTGAAGAAAAAAAATCATTCGATTTAAAAAATCCGATTTAATTTTTTTAAATAGAATTCAATCTTTGAAGCTCTTTATATGTACAACAACTTATATACAAATATTATTATTAAATTTATTATTATACAACACATTAATAAAACTCTTTCTAAAAATTAATTTTTTGTTTTATTTGAAAAATTTTTTGGGCTGTTATTCTTTTTTACCGGAAGGTAAAGATAGGCATTTTTAGGGGGTTTTTACGCTTATAAATATGTATTTTTACGCATTTTATACGTATAATTGCACGTAAATCATGTTTTTTTAAACGAAAATTTGGTAAAATTACTCATTTATTTATAAATTTTATCAAAATTGTACGCACTTCCATTGTAAATTTACCAACTTTGTGTTCACAAACTTACTCTCCATGTGCGTATTTTTTTCATTTACACACATAGAGTAAATTTACCCAACTTATAGTAGGAGTACAGTTTCCTACTATAAGTTGGGTAAATTTCAACAGAAATTAATTAGAGTGTAACGTTTTTGCATATACAGGGCTTTTTTGCGATTCGTTGCGAACCGTGACGAATTTTCGCCTTATTGCAAACCTCAATGTTACATTTCGGATCAGTTTGATTTTAAAAATAACTATTTTTTGATAATTTTTAGAAAACTCAGAGTCTTTACGAATAATCTAGCCCATTTGCTATAAAAAATTTTCCATTTTTGGTGATTCAGAACGACATAGATAAAAGATTACATTTTGGTGAATTTTTACATTATGTTACATGACCATATTCCATTACTGTATTTACGTACAAAAATCTGACGAGATGTTGCTAAATATAATGCTTTTTAATAAAGGATACGAGTAGTTAAAGTTTTAATAAACTTTTTTAAATTAAACATTTTCCGTCGAAAATATTGCTGTGGCTAATTCAGCGCTTTGGATCGACCTCATCTTCAATTTCGTTTGCAAACACAGATTTCGTCAGACAAAGATTTTCTACACAAAAGTCGCAAAGTAAGCAATGTAAAAAGTAACTTCAGGAGTTTGTTTAATTTTAAATTATACGTCGGTTTTATTGTATATTAAAAGGACAGCATATGACTAACAAGGGAACTACCCCAAATTGTACACGCTGATTTTAATGAATGTTATATATGTTATAAATAATATTAACCTAAGGTTGATCTGTATTTTTCTATGTGCCATCTCAAAGGCATAAGTTATTTGGAAAAAACAGTAATTCTGGCACTTTTTGTATGGGAGCATGCCTCAAATTTACAAAATAAAATTCAAAATGTATATAAAGGTATAGAATTCTAAGTTGGCAACACTTTTTTTAACTGGATTCCATTTTGTCAGCTGTCGAGTGATTTATGTTTAGTTTGGTTTGGCATTCAACATTAATAGACTGACGCCGGAACAACACCTGAACTACTATTTCATTTTTTCAGTTTTATTATATTTAAGATATCTTATGTTTTCTGGAAATTATCGACAGTTGAACTTGATAATAAATTCGAATTTTTGAAAATTTTACACCGCAGGACTTTAAAATTGCTGTTACAACCTCAACTTCAATTTACAAAATTTTCGGAAGGAAATAAGTTATCTTAAAATTTCAAAAGTTGAAAAGAAAAGTAAAAATAGTTTGTTCAGGTGCAAGTATTATAAAAAATATATTTCCACGACGGTGAAAAAACAGAGCATTGTGATCAAAAACGATACTATTTCCGTCAATGTAGCTCGAACGCCTGATGTCGGAGAGTGAATCTGTAGCCAGATTTGGATTTATACCTTTAGAAAAGTATACATTAGTTCTAGTGTCAAATATTTTTCGGCCTGAATCTTTCGGTGTAAAAAGTACTTACATGTACTCACTAGTGCTCCCTATTGTATGTTCACAGCATAGTAAAAAATAAACTTTTCTAATAACAGCGCAAATGCGTGCACAATATTATTAATCTGCAGCAAAGTGCAATTGCTTCAATATTATTGTCACAAATATAATCCATAACATAACATTACCATAGAGATGTAAAATTTACTCATGCTTTTTATTACTCAAATAAAGTTTTTAGAACTTATATAATGCACTGGCAAAAACATTTTATAAAAGTGATATATTTTAACATATTTTAAAACATCGAACAAGTTTTGGGACTTAAATGTAATGTTAAACTTCAGAAGATCCTGTATTCGAGCCGTTTAAAGTGCTGCGGAATCACAGAATATGTGTGTTTTGCTCGGCTAAGTTTATAATGGTTCTTCTGATACTAATTCCATTATTTTCAAAAAATGCTATAATACCCCTTCTCCAAACATTGCAGTAGAGTCAGTATAAATTCCAATAATGCAATAGAGTTAGAGTGTCCAAAACCATAACCGAAACCGGTTAGCCGTTTATTTTTATTTTTAAATTTACATTTTTAAGAATATTTTACATTTACGAATATTCCAGAAACAGTTTTTTTTTTTTTTTTAAGTCGGGTAACCGATTATTTTTCTAACAAAATATTTTTCTCGATGAACTAACTTAAAAAAATGCGCTATTTTTGTGTGATATTAAAAATTTTGAATTTTCGACAGCTTAGACCGTCAGCGAAAGTTTTCCTCAATTCTTTAATTTTACACAAATTTGCTTGAACTCAAAATAGAACAAACAACTAAAACCCAGTTACTTTAACAGAAAATAATTTTGTTTGCGGCCTAAATTAAAATCGTGTCAAGTTAAATGTTTCCCAGTTTGAAATTGGCAATCTAAAATGTGCCAAAAACTATAATAGAATATCAACAGTTTCATTTGCTGTAAGAATGAGTATAAATTAAGGGCGGGCCATTTTCTGAAGAAATGATAAGATATATCGTCCTTATTACCACTGTCATTGGAGAGTTAGTCCAATTTTTTTGAAAATTCGTAAATATATAAAATTTTAAAAAATGTCATTGAATTTAAAGAAATTAAAGAATTTTAAAGAAAAATATTTTCAGAATTTAATTTCTTTGTAATTTCCGATGTACCCAAACACATTTTGTATGAAGGCTAAAATTTTCTTTTCAAATTCAACAACACACCGAACATAGCAATTTCCAAAATTTTCGATTAGCGTTTGGTGTGATTAAGGTGGTTGCAGATGTTTGAAAATTTGTTTTAAAAATAATTTAATTAAAATTAACAAATATTAAAAAAAATTATTATAAAAACTGAAATTTGTGAACATGAAAAATAATTTGCTTATGGAGTCCATTAAGTTTTTTTGAACGCGAAAATAATAATAATAGCGATTTCAATAAAAAGCGCAACCAAAACAGTTTTTTTTTTTAATCTGATTTTTCGAACAAACCGAAAACCGGTTTTGTAAATTCGTCAGTTTTTTAGCACTATAAATAGTGTAAGGCACTGCTTTAGCAATGCTCATTAACAGCTACAAAATTTACACTCAAAATATTTTTGCAGTAACTAAAAGGCGAGCTTTACGATTTGAGTTATAAAAAAATACATAAAATATAGAGAAATGTATGAAATCTTTGTTTGAGCCGATAGACCAAACTATATAATTCAATGTTTAAAGATGATTTCACGTAAATTTTGACCGAGGCTAAGCCTCAAATTGTTCAAAACGCTGGGTCAAATTTTAACATACTCTCTCCAACATATCGGCCGGTATCTCACGAACAAATTCTTTAATATTGGCTTCCAGTGCGTCAACAGTTGCGGGCTTGTCCCTATAGACATGCGCCTTAACATAGCCCAACAAAAAATAGTCTAAATGCGTTAAATCGCACGATCTAGGCAGCCAATAAACTCTTCACCGAGATCGCATCTCAATTGGGCCATTGTTTCTCGTGATGTGTGGCATGCAGCACCGTCTTGTTGAAACCACATGTCTGTCACCCAAGTCCAGCTCTTCCATTTTTTGGTAAAAAAAAAATTGTAATCACCGCACGGTAGCGCTCGCTATTCACAGTAACGTTCCTCTCTTCGTTGTCTTTGAAAAAGTACGGCCCAATGATGCCACCGGCCCATAATCCACACTAAACAGAACCTTTTTCCTTTTTATAATTATGTATGATGTTATATATAACAATATATAATTATATCTTATATGCATAACATATATTATATAATATATACATATATACATATACATTCTGTATATGAATGATGTTGGACCATATATAATCATATCTCAAACTAAATTGTTAATATTGTGTCATATATGAAATCTTAGATAATTACACTCAAAAAAATAAGTTAGTAGAAAAGTTAGTAAAACGTCTTGTAAATCAGGTATACTATTTTTTAGCAAAATTCTTTGCTAAAATCGTGTTTTCAGATAAAATTTTTGTTATACTTATTCAGCACTTAACTGTTTTATACTAATGCTTTACTAATATATTAATGTTTTACTAATTAATTTTTCTAAAAAAAAATTGTGCTGATAAGCACATTAATAGTGTGGACGACAACCAGATTGAAAGATATACGCAGAATGAAGTAGATGTCGCGGCATGTCAAGATGTAGTAGAGAAGAGGAAAATGATACTAAAAAGTACAACTCTAATTAGACATATAAAAAAATCAACCATGGAAGTTTTTGTATCTCTTTTTCATACATAAAACAAAATTGAGGATTAAAACAACTTAAATTTTGCGTTGTCACCGGCTTGTGAAAATAATTGTCTATTAATTAAATAAAAGACAAAATAAAATATTTATTTATTAAAACTAAATGTTTATAGATTAATAACCTAGTGTGGTCAAATTGCAAACAAACATATACAGACATGTAGACAGAGTAAAGCGAAAGACAAAGAGACACATCTTAGGTAGATTTTTATGGCTCCTTTTTCTTATTGCAAAAAAAATGGTTGTTTTTTTCGTTTCGTTTGTTTTTGTTTATTTTTTCGTTTCGTTCCCATAATTATCTTCAGCAGTTGCGTCCTTTAAAAGAAAGCATCATTTAGACAACCATTGATGTAAGTAGTTGAAAGAAAATGTTTGTTATGTTATATACATTTATTTCTATATATTTTCAGATATTAAATTAATTCATGTGGTCAACGTGGGAAAATGAAAATTTTTATATTTCGTAATTATTGTAAATTATTTTTAAAAGAATCACAAAAATATGTTTTATGATTTTCAGCAAATAAGTTAACTAAATTACAATTGTTCTACAAATTTTTTGCGTTTTTTTCAGTCTACTAGCATTCAGCAAAAAATTTATTAATTTTTAGCAAGGCTTTTTTATTTCTAATCTACTAAGTGTTAGCAAAACTTTTGCTGTCATTCATAGCCACATAATAATAATATGTGGCTATGAATGACACCATATATAATCACATACTATAATATATTTTAAGATGTAAAATATATGACTATATATAAATTTTTTTAGTCGGGTCGTTAATTTTACACATCTTATCATTGCACATTAAATTTCTTCAGTGTATTTTACTAAAATGTTCTAAATATATAATTCTTGATTTGGTTTATAAATTTTGAAAATATTATTTTAGCTAAAATGCAATTTTAAATTTTCATTAGTTTTAATGCGATTTGTTAACAGCGCTTTTCTAGTTTATTCTAAGAAATGCCATTTAAAAAAAAAAAAAAAAAAAAAAAAAACTCCAATAAAAAAAACGTCATAACAAAAAACAACATAACATTCATTCAGTCGTTCGTTCCTTACACGGTCATAACAAGATATCCTGACTAAATCCAATCAAGTTCTGCAAGATAAATTTAATGAAATCAACAACAACAACAGCACCAAAACATAAGTACCAACATAGTACAATGGGAAACCCAACATCCACATAAAAAGCAATAATGACGTGAACCAAAAAGGTAAAATTTACTAGAGCTAGAAATGTGTGTGGAATAATTTTCTACTTTGTTGAACTAAATGATGAGAATTTATGTCAAATAAATGACGACAAAGCATGAAAGTCGTAAGGTGGAAATAGGAGAACGAACAAAACAAATTTTAACCAAATTTTAAAGTGACTTTTAAAAAAATTGGACCTTATACTTAAGGCCCAACTATATTAAGGGAAGTTGAATTAGCAACCAGCGTGATTTAATACACTCAGGATATTTAGAGGTAGAAATTACTAACAGTTGCATTTAAAATATCTATAAATGTAGTCAAAAAGGCGATGACTGTATGATTAGTAATTTTTAACTATTGATAAAACAACTACAATGGTAGTAAAAACGACTATCGGAGCGGCCAAAAACAACTAACCATTAATAAAAAACACCAACAGAACAATAAAAAACAATGAACATAAAACGACTACATAAGTGGTAAAAACTTCTCTTTTCAACAGTTATGTTTTCGGTATTTTAAAATTATTTTTTATAAAAAAAAATTCTTTTTCCTTTTAATTACAATTAAAATTGGTATTTCTTACATCCTATTTAAAATGCGAAGTCAAAATTCCGAACGGTATTCCATATATGACGTTTTTATACATTGAAGATAAATAAAATGAAATTTTCTAAATAGTATTTGCAAACAATGAACATATCATTAATAACAAATATGAACCAAACGAGAATTTTTAGGATCTCGACATAATCTTCTATTTTTAAATAACTTTGGTAGCTGTTTATTAAAATACTAAAACAACTGTTACTTAAGTACAGTATTTTTGATTAGCTATTTTTTTAAATGACTGTCGGTTTTCATTATTACTACAGTAACAGTTAAAACAACTACAATAGCAGTTAAAACAACTACTACTGTTTACTATACGAAAGACAACATATATCAAAACTATCACATTTATGGTATTTTGGACGGTAAACATCTGTCATTATAATTCAGCATTCGAAAGACGCCAAAGTGTAAACAAACTTTTTTTTCAATCACAATAATAATAATATATTTTGTACCTAAATAATATCTTTTGCGATTCTAAAGTGGTGATTTCGACACAGAAGACAAGGAGAGGCTTGGTCAGCCGAAAAAGTTTGAAGATGAGGAATCGGAAGCATTTCTCCACGAAGATTGTTGTGAAACGCAAGAAGAACTTGCATTGTCATTGGGAGTCACACCACAAGCCCTTTTCCTACGTTTAAAAGAATCTGGATTCATTCATAAGCAAGGAAATTAGGTCCCATATGAATTGAAGCCGAGAGATGTTGAAAGGAGATTTTGCATGTCGGAAATGCTGCTTGAACGCTACAAAAAGAAGTAATTTTTGCATCGTTTTGTTACTGGTGATGAAAAATGGTTACATTACGATAACCCCAAGCGCAAAAAGTTATATGTAAAGACCGGCCAAGCAGATAAATCAACGCTGAAGCCGAAAATTCATGTCGTCAAGGTAATGCTCTGTATTTGATGGGATCAGAAGGGTGTTTTGTATTATGAGCTGTTGAAATCGGGTCAGACGATCACAGAGGATCTGTACCGAATACAATTGATTCGTTTAAAGAGAGCAATCAACGAAAAACGACCAGAATATTCGGCCAGACACGAATATTAATGACAACGCTCGGCTGTATGTTGCCAAACAAGTCAAAAATAATAGGAAAACAATGGATGGGAAGTTTTGACTCACCCGCCTTATAGCCCAGACTTTTCCCCTTCTGACTAAAATTTGTTTCGATCGATGCAGAACGCCCTTACTGGAATACGCTTCACTTCAGAACAGGGAATCAGAAATTGGCTTCATCCATTCTTTACCTCAAATCCAGAGCAGTTCTTTTGGCGCAGAATTCATAAGCTACGATGTTCTATCTCTCTTAACTTTGTTAACTTGTAATCGGAACTCACCGTAGCCAACTTAATCAAATTTAAAATATTTAAAATGTATAGTCATTACACATTGGCAAAACAATATATGCGTGAAACTAGAAACCATATATAGTAAAACTGCGATTTCAGTTTTCCGCAATTACCTCAAAATTCCTTTTAAAAGGACTTTTTCAAAACAATATTAAAATTTTTCTATTAAAATTTTGCTGATCCAAAAATTTCAAAAATGTCTTTTAAAAAAAATAATCCTTGAATATCTTTTGTGACTTTTTAGAAATTTTTAAGAAATAAAATCTTCCTATAGGCTTGAATATATCAAAAAGATAACTAAATTTCATCAATATGACTTTTTTGATTCATTTTACCAACAAATTTTTAGTTTTCTTCGTTACCTACCACTACAATAAGGAAAATTCTAGTAGGCAACAAATTATTTATTAATGAAAAAAAAAACTTATGTGATAGAAAAAACTACACTCCGCCGTCTGGTAAAAAAATAGTTAACGCACTAAACGCTTAGGGATGAATTTGTACTGCAACATTTAGAGGTCCCTTTACATTTGTATTCATAACTTTTCAATCGCTGATCCGATTTTGCTGATTTTTTATTCCAAATGTTATGAAAGATTATTCTATTAATCTACTCAGGTAAAACTGAGTATCGGCTCCTGAGAGTTCGTTCCAAATTCAGAATAATCAACGACAGTAAAGGACTAATTTCATTTGACAACTTTCATTTGACAACCCCATTTGGATACTAAAATGAGTATAAGAATTTAAATATTTTTTTAAAAAATTAAAACTTTAAGGTCCTTTTACAAATATTTTTACGAGATGGCGAAAAACTGAAAACGCACACTGATAGAATTTTCCTTCATAGTATCAATGAAACGATTTCATTAAAATCGATTCATTGGTATAATGAAAGATTTCATTAACTGAATGAAAATTCATTAATATTGCTATTTTTTTCATTAACATTTTTTATGATTTTTTCATAATTTCATAAAAAAAATTATTAAATCAATGAAAAATTTTCAAATTTTTTTCAATAAAAATTTTGAATTGTAATAAGAAAAAAAAAATTTTTTTATTTAGTTTGCCTAGAGCTAACAGTTTTTGAAGAATTTGAATAGTTGGCCACTAAATTCCAGGGAAGAGATTCTCTAAGAAAAACGATATAGTTTTGTTCAAAACGAGGCCTAAATTGTTATCGTTTTGACGATGTTACACAAAAACATTATGCTTAACGATAATAAATTTTTGTTTTTTTAACAACATTGTTAACTATATTTAACATTTTTATCTAATATGGTCGTAGCTTAACTACAAAAAGTGAAATCTAATCGTCGATCGTTCTACAGAATTCCAAGCCAGAACGATAAAAAATTACATATTTTGTACCGACATATAAGAAAATATGTAATCTTTTAACACAAAGTATCTTACATGTCATAATATTCCAAGTAACGAAAATTTGCTGAATCAGGCTGAGTTTAATAAAAATCTGCCATCGCTTTTGCAGAACAGCCTGTGATGTTTACTTTCGAACTTTTTTTATAAAAATATTTTACAGATCCTATAAAGACCAGACCTTACAAATAATATCAACAAATGATAATTTCTTAATAACCACCAAATTAATGATATGCTAAAATAATCATAAAAAGTGCAAATTATTAAATATCAACGAAAATATTTCATACAAACTATGAATTTTATTCATTAAACACATGAAACTTTCATAACGATTAGGCTAGGATAAATGAAAAAAATTTCATATACTATATGAAATTTTCATTGGGTCAATGAAACCATTCATTAAAATTGATTTAATGAATCAACTTTCATTGACTCAATGAAACTTTTCTTTGGGGTCTTTTTATGAAAAAATTCATTGGATTAATGAAGGAATTCATTAATACTACGCACAAATTTCTATCATTGCAGTTAAAAGATATATTTGTATTATGAATGTGGAAAACCAAAAAGCAGCTCTGGTACATAAACAAAATGTGAATTTTTTAAAAGGGCTGATATAAGGATTTCGTTATTTTTAAAGAAAGCTTAACCAAAATTCTTTTAAAACTTTACTTAAGGGGGATTTTATCTCAAGTGACCGAACTTTTGTAACCGATGTTTTAGGGTCGAGGTGAAACTTGCACCAAGTTAACTACTACTTATGAAACAAAATTTAAGCGGGCTCGGTCAAAGACTCGCCGAGTTGAAGAGTGTTGAATTTTAATATTTTCGTCAAACAGCCCTTTTTCGGATACATATAACCAATTACTAGGGCAACCACAAATAAGCCGAAGCTTGTTTTTTATTTGAAAGTATAGAACTATTCTGTCTAAAAATATAAGTTCTGATAATGAAATTACGAACATTTTTATAATAATATTTTTTAGTTCTTTTTTAGCTTATTTTTAATATTTGCTTCTTTTAGCTACTTTTTGGCTTTTTTCTTTAAAAATTAAGCTTATTTTAGTTTTTTTTCTATTAAAATAGAGCTACTTTGCTAATTTTAAGCAATCTTACTAATTGAATTATTTTTTTATTGAAAGTTGAAAACTGAAAATTTAATATTACATGTGTTTGGTTTATCAAAAAAATATTTTGATAACCGAATTTGAACTTTGATGCTTAAGAAAAGCAACTTTATTTGACTGATAAGGTTGCAAGGAACAAATTTTACACACAATTTATTAGTAGTAGCGAAATTTATTGTTTTTTTTTTTATATTTTAATGGCTTATGTTACTGTTTTTTGGAGATTTTTTTAATCGCTTAAAACATTGTGTTTAAAGCTGTTTTTGGTTACCCTGCTAATTACCTATTGTAGTTAGAAAATTTAGTCCAAAATGTTTTCAATGGTTTGTTCTTCAATTTCAAAAATTTAATATTTTTTTCTTAGTTTTGACTTTTTTTTTTAAATGGGTTATTTTTATTTTTTTTAAAGCTTAACTCTTTTCCTTTAAGAGCTCTGTGGTATGCGACTTGTTCATATTCGTTTCTTCCAAAGTAGGGTAATTTTGGTCAAAAAATTTTGGTTTTTTATCCGATTTTCATAAAATTAACACATTTTTCATTTGCTAGTAAAAACCTATAATATTATAGATATAAGTTAAGCCAATTGTGGTTGGGCCTTTAATCTTCGGACTTATTAGCAGTGCTGAGAACCCATTTTTTTTAATCTTCAGTTTTTGTTAAAAAATTCGTCAAAATAGTCATTTTCCGAATGCGAAATTGTCAAAAAAAAAAATAATCAACCCTAAAACTATTTGTATTTCAATATAAAAGTGAAAGTTTGTTCACAACTTCGTTTTAATTACTTGATTTCACCATTTTCTTTTTCCTTATTACAGCTCTTTTACTAACTCTCTTAGTGTTAAGCGTACAATTCCTAATTTTTTTTCGCTAATATTAGGTTTTACAAAATGTGGCATTATAAGAAAATAGGTTAAGAAACAAAAAATTCAAATAAAAAAGTTGAAAATCACTGCTCTATGTCGTTTAGTTTCGGAGATATTTTATAAAATGGCCAGTATTTCGACCAACAAAATTTTTGCAAAGCTTGACCTACGTTTTTACCCCGGGAATTTTGCCGATTTTTCAAATTCCACGTTCTCGGGAATTTAAAAAAAAAACAGTAAAACAACCATGTTTGGTAAATCTGTAAAAAAACTTTATTTCATTAATATCATAAATTCTATCAGTGTACCTGTTGAAATTTAATTTCGAAAATTAATCTTTTGACGTGGGCCACAAAGAACGTAAATAACTAATTAAGCTGCATTCAACAAACTAGGAAAACTAAAATAAATATTTATTTATCAGACATATGCATATTAAGGTGAGCCAAGCTTGTATGGTGGGGAAAAAACTTGAGTTTTTGACCAGGCTACCCGCTGGATATTTTTTGCGTGTAAAACTACGTCCCCCAAAGAATTAAAATATTCAGATATTGGGAAGACGTTTCGCATTGGACCTGAAAGCTGAAAACCGAATTAAAAGGGAAAAAAATCTGACATTTTGTATATTTTCTCAAAAATTTTGATATTTTAAAACAAATTTGAATTAAAACATTAAAGAATCGTAATTCGGAGTAAATTGTCTTTGTAATAAAGCAATAAAAACTAAAATCAGTTGAACAACACCAGAGTTATTGCAATTTCCCCCGGCAACTGATTGGTTGCAGACTATTTAATCAAGAAATTGAACCCAAAATTTGAAATTTACTAAAATTATCTATTTGCAAAAACAGTTTTGTATTCTTTAATTTTCAGAAAACTTTGATGAAAGGTATTTTTCATTTAGTGTTTTTCTAACTCGTTTGAAACTGTTGCTAAAAGAGTCAAAATTTTTAAACACTGTTTTCAAATCTTCAATTTTAAAATTAAAATTTTGTTTAAGAAATATCAGAAAATCAACGATTGGGTTTGGGATATTATTAGGCACATATCAAGGATAAAAACTTGCCAAAATTATTGGAATTAATTTTGAACTTTAGTTAGAGCAGCGATTTTGTTTTAGCGGATTTCGAGAAAATAGCGATTTTTGCCACTTTTTTACATTTTATCCATTTTTATCTGTTTTTTTAAATACCATACATTTTTGGCCTTAATTTGACAAAACGAGATCATATACTTCAATCCTCAATCAGGGAAATTAAGATACATTAAATTGACAATGCTTTAGTTCAAAGTTCAACGTAAAAAAAATTTTATTTGTTTCAGAATTGTGAATGTATTGTTGATCTTTTTTTTGTTAAAATATTAATATAACATATATTTCTTCGCAGATATTGAAGAAACTACTCTATATATACTACTCATCTTTGCTATTTGCCAACTGAATTCTGGTTAGTACGACTCAAATTATGTTATTACGAATTTCAGACGGTTGGCACCACTTAACATTAGTTTCCACAACGAAGGTCGGTTAGTTCAAGTGAATTTTAGTTGCAACACCCCAAATTATTCATAAATCTAATGTAAATATCGTTGTACTAACTGAATTTATAAGTTGTTACCATTAGTATACACTTTTCAATTTGGTTGGCACTTTATTTCTCTGTGTGTTGCTTTGCAAGGTCTGAAAATAATATTCTTCATTTAATTCCGGGTCACTAACCCTTAGATGCTATTAATCTATTCAATTATAGGGTCATATAGACCCCAACATCACTTAAGTGTTAATGTTCACCATTTAATTCTTGAATATATATTATTTTTAGACCCAGCAAAATAATATCAAGTAAATTCATCACTATCCGCCCAAAAATATCTGTTTTATTATTACACTCAAAAAAATAAGTTAGTAGAAAAGTTAGTAAAACGTCTTGTAAATCAGGTATACTATTTTTTAGCAAAATTTTTTGCTAAAATTGTGTTTTCAGTTAAAATTTTTGTTATACTTATTCAGCACTTAACTGTTTTATACTAATGCTTTAATAATATACTAATGTTTTACTAATTAATTTTGCTAAAAAAAAATTGTGCTGATAAGCACATTAATAGTGTGGACGACAACCAGATTGAAAGATATACGCAGAATGAAGTAGATGTCGCGGCATGTCAAGATGTAGTAGAGAAGAGGAAAATGATACTAAAAAGTACAACTCTAATAAGACATATAAAAAATCAACCATGGAAGTTTTTGTATCTCTTTTTCATACATAATACAAAATTGAGGATTAAAACAACTTAAATTTTTGCGTTGTCACCGGCTTGTGAAAATAATTGTCTATTAATTAAATAAAAGACAAAATAAAATATTTATTTATTTAAACTTATATATTATATATAACTTATAGATTAATAATAGTGTGGTCAAATTGCAAACAAACAAACATATACAGAAATGTAGACAGAGTAAAGCGAAAGACAAAGGTAGATTTTTATGGTTCCTTTTTCTTATTGCAAAAAAGGGTTGTTTTTTTCGTTTGGTTTGTTTCTGTTTATTTTTTCGTTTCGTTTCTATAATTATCTTCGACAGAAGCGTCCTTTAAACGATAGCATCATTTAGACAACCATTGAAGTAAGTAATTGAAAGAAAATTTTTGTTATGTTGTATATATTTATTTCTATATATTTTCAGATATTAAATTAATTCATGTCGTCAATGTGGAAAAATTAAAATTTTTATATTTCGTTATTATAGTAAATTATTTTTAAAAGAATCACAAAAATATGTTTTATGATGTTCAGCAAATAAATTAACTAAATTACAATTTTTCTACAAATTTTTTGCGTTTTTTTCAGTCTACTTAAATTCAGCAAAAAATTTATTAATTTTTACCAACGCTTTTTTATTTCTAATCTACTAAGTGTTAGCAAAACTTTTTCTGAATCTACAAATTTTGTTGCTAAAAATCAGCTCGCTGATTTTCAGCAAAAGATTTTGCTGACATTAGCAACTTTTTTGCAAGCATCCTCCTGACTAAAATTTTGCTGACTCAGCAAAAAATCAGTTGCCGGGGTAAATTGTTTTTTAACTGATTTGAGTTTGTATTGCTTTATTAGAAAGACAATTTACTCCTAATCTCGATTGTAGAAGGATTTTAATTCGAATTCCGTTTAATCTATCAACATTTTTGAAATAATGTAGAAAAAGTCATATTTTCGTCTTGTATAAGTTGTTACAACTTCATGGACGATGCGGCACGTTTTCCCGATATCCGATTATCCTAATATTTTTGGTAGAAGTAGTTTTTAGGGTATTCAAATAACTCGGGTTTGTTTTTGTTCGAGTAAACGAGTAACTCTATTTTTTGGTTATTAAATAACTCGGCCTAATCAGAGCTGGAACACTGAAAAATTAAGATGAATTTAATTCAATTCGAATTTTAGCAAAAAATATATATTTGCTTTTGATATTTGAAATATATTATTTTTTGTTGTATATTTATATACACTCAGGGAACTTCAGCTGTAAATATTTGTAGATGTTTGAGTTGTAATACCGTTATCTTTATTTTAAAGTGGAAAAAAACTGTTATTAGTGGAAGAAATTTAATTTTTGACTACATATGTAGTTCAGTGAAAAAACAAACCACATAAAATTACTGAATTATGATTTTATATTC
The DNA here is from genome assembly GCA_021234595.1 of Delia radicum. Classification (NCBI taxonomy): domain Eukaryota; kingdom Metazoa; phylum Arthropoda; class Insecta; order Diptera; family Anthomyiidae; genus Delia; species Delia radicum. The sequence goes on along the minus strand of CM037851.1, from coordinate 147,006,321 downwards.
ATTTAATACAGTGGTTTTTTTTTTTATTTAAAAAAATAAAATAAATATATGTTTGTTTACTTTTTACTGCATATGTGGTTCATTACTACAATTGTAGTTCATTTTTTAAACAGTAAAAAACAAATGACAATGTTAGTTGGTTTTCCTGAAATATAAGTCTTCCTTTAAGTGAAATTTCGAGTGTTTTTAACTACATTTGCAGTGGTGTGGGCGTTGTGGTGTAATGGTTAGCGCGTTGGACTTTTACACAGAAGGTCCCGGGTTCGATCCCCGGTGCCGGCAACATCAAATTAATATATATGAGTTTTTTCTATCCCTCAATATCGCAATGTCCACCTTCGGTGTTCCCATAGCAATTAACCCCACCGAAGTAAAATAATGAATCAGGGCTATGAACCAAAAAGCTTCAATAAGTTCGCCAACTTCCATCAGGTGGCGAGCAACAACTGTTCTAAGACTTATCATCTCGCGCAATTACAGTGTTGCCATGTCTGAAGCCCTTCATCTTTCCCCACCTTTCATCTCTATACTATCCCTTTCCAAAGAAAGCAACACACTAAATATAGGAAGTATTTCCTGAGTGTTGCCTCTCTTTTAAAAAAAAAAAAAAAAAAAAAAAAAAAATAGTATTCTAGGTGTATTTAAATATTAAAACATTTTGCTAAATTTTTAATGTCTACATTATCTAATCATGCACTAGAGTATAATAATTAAAGTAATTGTTCAAAGATATGTTAAAAATATCTGTAGAAATTGCTAAAAATGTGATATGTTAGATATTTATATCGGTGCAGAAGTAACACAAAGAAAAATATTTTTTATCAGCACAGCATACGCCCCTACTTAAAAAAATATAATATGTAAATTAAAACGGTAACTTTTATAAAAAAATCTTTTTAAAAAAGGCTCGAGTTCCCGAGATTTGGTGGTTTTTAAAATGATAAATAAGAAAAATGGCATGAAATATTCCGTAAAATCAGCTACAGATCAAATCATAAATTTTTTATGAATTATAAAGTGAAATAGATGGGTTCTGATCAGATCTTTAACCAGATCGAAATATTAGTATCAACCTAGCTAATATGTTTGATTTGCTTTATTTTTGTGAATATACGGAGGTTGACTGTAAAAAATATTACTTGAGCCAGAGCAAAAACTTGATTCTTTTTATATAGAGAGAACATTTTTGGTCTTCAAAGTTTAGAAACATAATTGCTCGATTAAATTGATTAATCGAACAAAATTGTCCCAGTGATTCGTTACTCGAAATTGCCCATTTTAATTTACTCGAACAATTGTGTAAATGAAATTCATCAATTAATCTAGTAACGCTTAACCGATTGAATACCCGAGTATTTTTACAACCAAATAAATATTTCCAGGGGGTGGTAGCCCGGTCAATAACTCAAAAATAAAATTTTTGGGCCCCCTAATGTACATAAATTACTTTTACATATAACAGACATATATTTCTTTCAAAACTGTAGAAAACTACAACGAAAGAAAGAAAATTATGGCAATTATGTAGGTAAACAAACAAATTGATAAACAAGAATATAGAAAAATCCATTGATAAACAGGCCGAACCCAAGATAAACAACGTTGCCATAAAATGTAAACTAACATTTAGCCATCCATCAACTGGAGGGGATAAGTAACCAGTCAGTCATCCATAAATAACTCGAAGTAGAAATCAAAAAAAAAAAAAAATTAATAAATAAAAAATGTTTATTTCCTTAAAGGATGTTGTTATGACATAAATGACTTTGTAGCCCTATTTAACCCAGACAACAAACCAACAAAAACCATAAAAACGGAAAAAAGAAACGGAATAGCCAAAAGTGCTTACTACTTTAAAAACATTAGATTATAAATGAAAACTTCGGTGGCGCTTTAACATCCATAGTGAAATTGGCGAGTAAAGAATAATAAACCATCAAGTAAAAAAATTGCTTGGCCACGTTCATGGTGTTGGCTGAACTTATGAATTATATGACTGAATGGTTTCCAAGACCATTCGCTAATCCATTTATCATTAATAAATTACTTTAAAAGTCTCCACTGTGTACGAGTATCTTAATGTCTCATGTTTGTTGGTAGCAAATACACTCGAAGTAATGTTTAAACAAAATGATCACACAATAAAAATATATGTCGGCCATTCCATCGAAAACCGGCCAAAATCTGACCTTGGGTATTCCGATTTCAATTCAGTTTGGCATTTAGAAACTTTATGGATCCACTTAAAGATGGGCGCCTTTAGTTTTTTAAATGTCGAAAAATTCAAAATTTACAAAAATTTTAAAAAAATATTTTTAAGCAGCAGTTTCAATAATGCATTAGGCCTACTTTTTTCTCGAGAATTCGATCAGTTATACTGTCTACCAGATTAATTAAAAGTTTTTCCGTTAACTGTATTAAGAACTGCTTCTTTTAGATGAAAAACGATTTCACATTGACGGTTTTCTGCTTAAACCCGACGGGGGTTTGATCCGCAAAACATGCGGGCCATTCAAATACAGTCGAAGCAAAAAGCGCCGCAAAACATTAAGGATCCGCCTAAATAATTTCTTTTTGATAAATTTCGTGGTTCCTAACGTAGGTCTCTCCAATAGCACTTGAAGCCATCTAGACCTTCAATATTGAATTTCATTTCATCAGAAAATTCGCCTTTAAAAGAAATTTATTTTTAAACATTTCTACAAACAGCAGCGATTATTGACTTGCCAGTTTGTTTGTAAATTCCTTTTAGCGAATTCAAGTCGAACAGTTTTTTTGGCGGGGTAATAACCTTTGCAAAGACATCAGCTTTTGACAAGTAATTCTCTGGGAATCCTTTAAGAGCCTACTTATCATTGATTTGGGAACATTTACCTTAAATTCATCGATTACACAAGGCAACAATTTTGAAAAAATTTTAGGGGCTTTGAAAACCACTATACAATTTTGATGTATTGTGGTCCCAGTAGTACAAATATGGTTCAATTTTGAAATTCTATGGAGAGGTTTTTTTTTAAAAAATTTTTAATTAAAATTATAAATTTTTTTAGACGTGTCTCCACATAATTAATGATAACTAAAAAAAAATTAGTCCGATATTATTCAAATAAATTTAGAAAAACTGAAATTTACATAGCCTTTAATCCGTTAATATATTGCGTTTCAATCGGCTCAGTAGTTTTGGAGTTATAATAAAAATTGAGGGAAAAAATATTTTTTTTACGTGAAAATAGCAAATTTTTTTGGTTAAAAAAAATCATAAAAAATCGAAAACGGCAAAATCGTTCAGATTTATTGCTTTATCGCAAAGCCACATGTAATAGGAACAAAATGAGATATCGATCATAAAAATCGATTGATTTTTTTCGAATTTATTCACAATTAAGTGAATTCGCTCATTTTCACCAAATTTTAGTTTTTTGTCTGATATACATAAAATTGAGTAGTTAATGTTCTTCTTTCGATTGATTGAATTTTGAAAACATTTTCCCCATGCTATGTACAAATTTTCACATCAAAAATGCATTACATAGTAACATTCGTGTATTTTTTGGCAAAACCCTACCTAGAATATACTGATTCTATTCTTCGGAAAGACATTTGTGTTGGATGAGCTTAAATGTAAATAAATAAATAAATTAAATAGTAGAAAATTTATATTTTATTATTCACATTTATTATAATAAATAAAACAAGAAAATAAATAAATAAATATGTATTATAAACTACAAACTCTGAAATTTTCTTTTAGTCGATTTTCTACTATTGTTGAATAACGAAGTGTTACTCTGAATACTCCAGCAAAAATCAGCCATCATGTGTGCATCCCAGCGACCCTGGTATCGTTCCTCCATTGTCCGGATATCTTGGTGGAATCGTTCGCCCTGTTCTTCACTCAAGTCTCCTAGATTTTCAGGAAAACGATCTAAGTGACTGTGCAGGTAGTGTAATTTGATGCTCATGTTGCATCCAAGATTCTGGAAGTGAGTTAACATCTCTTCAACGTGCGCAACGTAATCATCACCCTTGTTATTTCCTAAGAAATTTTGAATAACCCATACAAACGAATCCCATGCATTCTTCTCAATTTCTGACATTGAACTGCCAAATTCAGTATCGTTCACCAATTTGCGAATTTGTGGGCCATCAAATATGCTTTTTGTACTTAAACAAAAATAACACTCGGATGCGTGGTTCGCTGTTTCTCTCCATAGCATAGGCTTCAAAATTTCCAAGTGTCGTCTGTAAAATGAAAAAAAAATTTGAAATCAGGAATATGAAGAATTCAAATTTTAATTAAGAAATATTGTAATTATAAAATATTCCAAATCTATTAATTTATACTTACTTTACGTTAGAAGACTTCATAGATAAATTCAATCGACATGGAATGCATATAGTACTCGGTGTCCAATGCTGGTTCAAATTGTGCGGATAGATATTATAGCAATCTTGATATGACTTTTGCAATGAAGTTAAGAACCACTTCCGTTTTTTCCCGGTGATATATTGGCCGCACACATAACAAAATAAATCTGGATCGTTTTTACATGAAAATGTTCTGGCTTTCTGGCTCATTTTTATTAATATTTGAAAATTGTTTTTAACTTCTAAGCTGTATGACTCTAATTTTTGTGTAGGTATTAAATGATGTTTGCGTTATCGCAAACACTTCTTGAATGAAATAAAAAGGGTCAAGGAGATCTTATAAATACTGATACTATAATTTGGGATAACCCTTTGTGTGGATACAGTTTGTGTGTGCTGCAAATTTTTTATTATTCCCAAGAATCCTAAAAAACATTAAGGACTTTTATGAAAAAAAAAAAAATTATCCGTTACAGGTAGCTAACGGAAAATAAGAGCACTTCAGCGTACACGCACATTTATGAGCGTTTTATTACTATCCTACCGCAATCGTAAAAATTAAACAATCTTTTGTTTATTACTTATTTTTTTTTAATTATTAGAATCATAAAAATGTCATAGAGGTTTTTCCCAAAGGGGTTTTGCCAAAATGCGTGTCGTAAAATGCACCTGAGTTTTTATGTTCTGCATTTTCATTATATAGTAGGTACAATTTTCTACAGTGCTTGTAAATATGCGATACCTTCAATTAATTGTAAATAAAAATGTAAAGCATGCATCGATTTTTATGATCCATATCTAGTTTAATTCGCATGATATGTAGCTTTACTACAAAAAAATAAAAAGTAATATTTTTTGCAGTTTTCGATTTTTTCCAGATTTTTGTTTTTCAAATTTTTTTTTTTTTTTAGCATTTTTTTTTTTTTTTTGCTAACAATTTGTTTCATAACTTTGAAACTATTGATCGCATTAAAAAAATTTGTACAGTTCTTTAAAGATATTGTAAACCTTAATTTTTGTAAATTTAATTTGACAAAATCGGACTAGTTGATTTTGAGTTATGACAACATAAGTGGAGAAAATGGCTCAAAATATTGTCAATTTTAAAAAAAATTTTTTTAAAAAAAAATTATCCATAGAATTGAAAAATTTTACCATTTTTGTACTTAGGCAGCCATGATGCATCAAATCTATATAGTGGTTAGTCAAGCCTTTTTTTGCTGTTGACCTGTGTTATCAGATTGAGACTCCTCGTGAGGTTGCTGGGACAGTTGATTATTTTGTAATTATTTTACGACGGGCCCGATCAGAAAGCTTTTTTCGGGCGACCTATTTTATTATTACCATAATGTTGCAAATAATCCGAGTTATTTGCAATATTTGTGATAACCGGATGTGAACGGTTTATTTTTCAAGCAATTTCCCAAAAACTTAGGACACTTTTTAAATATGCTGAAATTTGCTTTTTTTAAAAATCACTTAGATATGAACCACGCTGCATTTTATTGCAAATTGATTAAAATTGGTTAAAAAACTAAAATAATTCTTTAATTTTTCTTTAGTTGCTAATTATTATGATTTCATTTATTCGCGTTATAATTTTGTTAGAATAAACGATCAAAAAACTTTTGATAGAACATCCAAACAATTAATCTGTAAAAATTGTTCGATTAATCGAACGAATAAAGAATACAAATAATTTTAAAAACACATAAATTTAATTAATTGTGCCATCAATTTGAATACTACAGCAATACCAATTCTCAAATGCAATAATTTTAAAGTAAGGCCAAAAAAAATTCTCCATCATACGCCATTTGAAAAATCCCATGATGAAAAATTACAGTTTTGAAAATCGGTTAAAAGTTAAATATACGAGGGCGGATCAATAAATCCATGACTTTTCGAACTTCCCTCGTAGTTATTTGAAATGCAACAGCGCTCCCATCAAGTACCACCTGTTAATAGACTAATGTCAAATTTTGAGCAAGTTCCGTCATTTACTTTGCGTTTAACAGCTGTTCAAAACATACAACCTCGTAGATTTTCTAAAAATGGAAAAAAGTGAGTTTCGAGTGATACTTAAACATTATTTTTTGCGAAAAAAAACAGTCAATCAAACCTAGGAAAAGCTTGATATCTAGTTTAATTCGCATGATATGTAGCTTTACTACAAAAAAATAAAAAGTAATATTTTTTGCAGTTTTCGATTTTTTCCAGATTTTTGTTTTTCAAATTTTTTTTTTTTTTTAGCATTTTTTTTTTTTTTTGCTAACAATTTGTTTCATAACTTTGAAACTATTGATCGCATTAAAAAAATTTGTACAGTTCTTTAAAGATATTGTAAACCTTAATTTTTGTAAATTTAATTTGACAAAATCGGACTAGTTGATTTTGAGTTATGACAACATAAGTGGAGAAATGGCTCAAAATATTGTCAATTTTAAAAAAAATTTTTTTAAAAAAAAATTATCCATAGAATTGAAAAATTTTACCATTTTTGTACTTAGGCAGCCATGATGCATCAAATCTATATAGTGGTTAGTCAAGCCTTTTTTTGCTGTTGACCTGTGTTATCAGATTGAGACTCCTCGTGAGGTTGCTGGGACAGTTGATTATTTTGTAATTATTTTACGACGGGCCCGATCAGAAAGCTTTTTTCGGGCGACCTATTTTATTATTACCATAATGTTGCAAATAATCCGAGTTATTTGCAATATTTGTGATAACCGGATGTGAACGGTTTATTTTTCTAGCAATTTCCCAAAAACTTAGGACACTTTTTAAATATGCTGAAATTTGCTTTTTTTAAAAATCACTTAGATATGAACCACGCTGCATTTTATTGCAAATTGATTAAAATTGGTTAAAAAACTAAAATAATTCTTTAATTTTTCTTTAGTTGCTAATTATTATGATTTCATTTATTCGCGTTATAATTTTGTTAGAATAAACGATCAAAAAACTTTTGATAGAACATCCAAACAATTAATCTGTAAAAATTGTTCGATTAATCGAACGAATAAAGAATACAAATAATTTTAAAAACACATAAATTTAATTAATTGTGCCATCAATTTGAATACTACAGCAATACCAATTCTCAAATGCAATAATTTTAAAGTAAGGCCAAAAAAAATTCTCCATCATACGCCATTTGAAAAATCCCATGATGAAAAATTACAGTTTTGAAAATCGGTTAAAAGTTAAATATACGAGGGCGGATCAATAAATCCATGACTTTTCGAACTTCCCTCGTAGTTATTTGAAATGCAACAGCGCTCCCATCAAGTACCACCTGTTAATAGACTAATGTCAAATTTTGAGCAAGTTCCGTCATTTACTTTGCGTTTAACAGCTGTTCAAAACATACAACCTCGTAGATTTTCTAAAAATGGAAAAAAGTGAGTTTCGAGTGATACTTAAACATTATTTTTTGCGAAAAAAAACAGTCAATCAAACCTAGGAAAAGCTTGATAAATACTATGGGGCGTCTGCACAATCGATTTCAATGGTCAAAAAGTGGTTTACGTACTTTCGTTGTGGTCGCACAAGTACAAATGCCGCTGAACGTTCTGAATTGAGGTCAATACCACCGAAAATGTTGAAAAAATTAACGATATGGTGTTGGCCGATCGAAGAGTAAAAGTGCATGAGATTGTTGATGCCATATGCATTTCAAATAGCAGTGTGGTTTCGATTTTAAATGTTCAGTTTGGTTTAAGAAAGCTGTCTGCAAGATGGGTGCCGCGTTTGACCTCAATTGACCATAAACGTAATAGTGGCCAATAAGGCGATGGCAACAGTGTTTTGGGATGCATGCGGGATAATCCACATCGATTACCTTCAAAAGGAAAAAACAATAAACGGCGAATATTATGCCAACTTATTGGAACGATTTAACGAGGATTTAAAAACAACGAACCCATATGGCCAAGAACCTCGAACAATCCTATTTTTTGGAAGGGATACAAAAATTGGAGAAACGTTGGACTAAGTGTATTGAGCTTAAAGGAGATAATGTTGAAAAATAATTTGTTTTTTGCAAAAACAACTGTGTTTCATTCAAAGAGTCACGGACTTATTGATCCGCCCTCGTATATATAAACATATATATAAATTATATAAATATATATCGCACACCTAGTTCAAAAGTGACTAAACTCAAAATATAACGTGCTCAAAATTTGACAGTAGTCTATTAACATGTGGTACTTGATGGGACTAGTGTTGCATTTCATATAACTACGAGGGAAGTACACAAAGTCACGGACTTATTGAGCCGCCCTCGTATATATTTTTTATTTTTATGTTAAAGATTATTGCTTATCTGTATGAATTCTATGAGAGATGTTCTTCATGAAAATGCCTTTGAATAGAAAAATTATAATTTCTGTAATCATGAAAAATACACAAGAACATATATTACACACCAGCTAAATTAATGGAATGCATTTTATGGATGCGTATTCTTTGATTTTTCCTGAAAAAAAAAACAAGTGTGTCCAAAACATTGAAATGTCATTTTTATTATAAAGGGGAGCACAATCGCCCACTTTAAAAGCAAATTCCTACATAAAAACATCACAAAATGTTTGTCAATTTTTCGAAAACAGCATTAAAAGCCGTGCAACTCTTGAACATTTTTGAGTGTATAATATTTCTATGTACATTTTTAGTACGCTGAGTTGGCAGTGGTCTCTTTCAGCTGTCATTGGCTTAATAATCCATTTATTTTTAACGACATTAACACTGTCATCTTGTCGTCGTCGATGTTGTTGTTTTTAACATCATCAAAACTAGACAACAAAAAATGGCTCTCTCATAGTTAATATCCATCAGGAAAAAATATATTAAATATGGATGAGCATTAGGGTTATAACTTTATTTTAATTTTTTTTTCTATTATCATATGATGGACATTGCCAAGCCACATGCAGTATCCCTGATTAATGGGGCAAGTAGTTCTACACAAAGGCATGTGTTTTTGTCGACAGCGCAAAGCCAATAGGGTTAAAATGCGCTCGATAATAATAATTATGATGGCTTAACAAAAAAAATTATTAAATTAAGTAAAAACTATTCATGTTTTTGGCTTTGAACCAATTCGTTATACTCATAAAAAAAGCCCGTATAAGTAGTTGAAAATTCAGCTGCGACAACAGAAAATTGTACCGAAATTTGCGTCAGCAGAATTTTCAATAAAGGTGAGAGTCACGTTCTGCTAAATTTAGGAAACCTAAATTTAAGGTAAAAAAGTTAGTTAAAATACAATAATTTAGCTGAAAAAGTTGTAAAATGGAAATGAAAATGGAACTAAATCAGTTGAAATCAGCACATGTTTTCTGCTAAATGTTAGTTGAAAAACTTTGTTAATATACAAAACATTTTTCTTTAAAATAAATGCTGCTGAAATAGCTATCACATTTATTATATAAAAACAAATTGTAAGTATTCTTGATTTTTATTTTGCTCTCATGTAAATTACACAAACACTATATAAATATACTTAATATTGTTTTTATTTTTCACTTATTTTATATCATCCTTGTCAATGCCATATATAATTATTTGAAAATGTTAAAATGCTGGAAAAATAGAAAAACATTATTCAATCGTATTCCTATAAGCAACAATATTTTTTTATTTGAAAACTAAAATTATTATATGATCAGTTTAATTATATTTTCAAATGCAACAGTTTTTTCTGTTTCGGGATCGGTTTCCTACAAAAAAAAATTATACACACTTGAAAAACAACCACAGCTTTTATTTTTCTCGATCATTCTTGCTGGTGTTTGTTTATTGTGGTAATGTCATATTAAAGGGATGAAAGAAAAATAATTTTTAATCATATTCACTTAAATATATATTTATTTATTTTAATATTAACCTTATTATTTTAATTATTTTATTTAATTTTTATTTATTAAATATTTTAGACTGCAACATTTTGGTTTGATTTCTTCTCGTCATTATGTTTCTGACTGAAGTACTCGCGCAAACATGTTTTTAGCTACAAGCGTTTGTTGTTTCTTTTATATAAAAAATTTATAACTACATACTTGAAAAAAAAACCACCACCACGTTTATTATAGAAATGCACGCACCCATAGACACTAGCGCACACATCGCTTTTGTTTTTTACATACAAAATAAAAAAAAATACAAAAAATAAATTTGAACTACTGACAAATTCCCAAAATCATATAAAAAATTTTGTTAAGCATTGGAAAAAAAAATTAGTTCAAGTACAATTAAAATTTGTTCATGTGGTAAAATTAAATAACTGATATCCAGATAAAATTACAGAATGTCCAGTTAAAATTTAACAAATAGTAAAATTGAAAATTAATATGGAAAACAACAACAAATGTGTTAGTTAAGGATTCAGTTAGAAGCTAACGGGACATTGTGAAAATGAGGCTTAAACAATATTATAGAACAAATTAGTTCAATTGAGTTGGAACCCGTTTATCATATTTTTCAACTATATTTTCTTTATGAGTGTAGTTTTAACAATATATTTGTTTAATTTAGCAAATCTAACTTTTGAAACACATTTAAAAAGTAACTTCTTTATTTGTACTTTCATAATTTTGTTCAATTAATTAAGATTGTTCAAATTTAAGGGTCGCAAAAACACCGAATCTGATCGGTTTCGGTCTATCTCGCTTACTTTTACATAAATGAATTATTATTTGATGTATTTTTATTTAAAAAAAAAAATTATAAAACTCCGAGGCCCTGGACCCAAACGGGGTCCAATTGGCATAATCATGGCTGTAAAGTTATCTAATTGTAATCCACATTTTTGTTCATTTTGCCCCATCTCTCTTAGGGCGAGTAACTTTTCTAAAACTTACGAGAGCTTAACTTTACCCGCAGTTATTTCTATATAAATTTGACATTCATAACTGTGGCTAAGCCCTCAACTTTATTGCCAATCAAATGATTCGGTTTTCCGTTGTGATTACCGAAATATTATTAAGGCAACCGAAATTCTGTTGCCATAATTAAATTATTCCTGCCTCCACTTATTTTCAGTTGTTACAACCTAAAAATACGGCTACCTCAACCGAAATATTCGATTGACAAAAAACATTGTTTTATTTACCAATTTTAAAATTACCCAGTGGTGAATTAGAGTCCGAAATGACTTATAAAATCCCTTCAAGTCATCTTTCATATATTTTTAAAAGTGTTTTCTACATTCAAAGGAAAAGCCTCATGATATACATATATGAAAATAAATAAATATTTATGAAACTGTTTCATAAAAATATTGTATGGGTGAAGCGGTTATTAATTCCACCCGGATCTGTCTCAATTTTTGAAGTATATTGTACTATATCCGTTTTTCCCGTCCCTAACGGATTTCAATATAAAGGACATTATCATAAAAAATATTGATGACAATTTTTTATGAAATGATAAAGAAATTATGAAAAATGGTTCATAACTATTTATGAAAAATTTCATAATATTTATGGAAACTTCCAAAAAATTACAATGTTTTATAGATTTTCGTCCAATGAAATTGTTTTTTATAAACAAGCGTATTCCGCTAAAGCCTCCTTCAGAGGATTTGTTTTTGACTGAAAAATACTCCTCAACAGAAGCACTATAGAAAATTTTAGAATTTTTTGAGCCACTTATGAATCATTTATGATTAATTTTTTAGTCATGAATGAGTGTTGAAAAAAGCTTAAAAAAAATGCAAATACTATGAGAGAATTGTTTTCACTTCAGTAATGAATTTCTTCATAGCTTTAATGAAAATTGTAACTGGAACTCGTTCAATGAAGCTTTTCATAGAATCTATGAAACAGGTTTCATTACAGTCAATATTTATGAAATGTTTGTAGATTTAATGAAAATCTGCATAAAACTAATAAATCCTTCCGACAATGAAGCGTTTATAGAATTTATGAAACAGTTTCATAAATATGTTTATGAAACTCTTCATGCATGTCTTAAAAATGCATTGTAACAGCCAATGAACCGCTTCATATCATTTTTTTAAACTATTAATATTACAGTCCAAAATTCATAAAAGGCTACATTGAAATAATTTATAAAATATGTTCAACACTTGAGAATTAACTTTTAAAACTAAGTTTGAAATTTATGAAAATAAATGCAATTTTAGAAAAATTATGAAAAATTTGTTAATATTAATAAAATTTTTTGGATATAATAAATTCTTCATGTTATTTACGAAAAAATTTTATGAATTTCTTTCAATAATATCATAAAGGACAATTCTCTCCGGGACATGGAACAGAGAAAACAAAAATAAATATTCAATGTATATAAAGCAAACTAAAATATTGTAAAAAAGGCAAAAGTAAAACTTTTAAAAACAACACTTTTTAACGAAAAAATAACTGAACTTCTTTCTTAAAAAAGTGTTGTTTTCCAAGTTTTTACTTTGTCGTTTTTACAATATCTGAAAATTTCTGCGAAATTTGCATTTTTGGGAATAATTTGCATGGGTTCTGTCAATTTTAAATACTAGCAAGTATAAAATCCTGTGAATACAAATTAGCTTTGTTCCGTTTTTTTTTTTTTTTTGGCTTTTAACCATTTTGTGCTTCTGATTTTGAGTTAAAAATTTTTTCTACAGCAATTTGAGTTTTTATGAGTTGCTTTTGTAGAGACTTTTAAGCTCAAAGTGTTTTTACTTATACATTTGTTTTTACTTTAACTTTGAACTAAATGAAAAGTTTCAATGGACTAGTTCCAATGCAACTTCATTGCATTAATGTAAAAATTCATTAATATCAGACAGATAATTTTCTCAGATATCAGCAATACAAAGCGATTTATAAAAACCGGAAAAACAGTCATTCAAACCGGTTTTTGAAGTGAAAAAACTGAAAGCCGGTTAAAAAAACGGGTTTTTAAGTATTCCAAAAACGGTTTTTAAATACGTTAATATTTTATGATAAGCTTTCCAACCATATATATTTTTATATATACGTAACAAACATTTTTAGTAAATTCAGCAAAAATGGTACTTCCCCATACCAAATAGTACACAACATGAAAAAAAAAAAAATTACATGTAAGAGAGAAAAAATATTTGGAAAAAACCGAAATTTTTTGGCCATTTTTGTATGGGAGTATGCCTCAAATCTACGAAATAAAATTCAGAATGTATATAAATTTAATGTAATCTAAAAAATATGAAGTTTTATATGGACATTGCCACTGTTTTGTACATACAGATCTCAGAAAATTGCCAATAATGGATTTTCGGGAATACCCCGATCAAATCCGAAATAGGCCGAATATCGAAAAATAACCAAAAATATGTGTCGAATTATATCTAATAAGGATTAATATATGTGTATATGGACGTCTTACCGGTATACATACCCATATAGAGTACAGAAAGATAGAAATTATTAAATTTTTTGAAACAACAACAATGGTCAAAATTTTTACAAAAAAGTGCACCGGGGAATGCAGTGATACCACATTTGTCTATGGTTTCTTTGGGAGAAATGCCTTATCTATCAAAAAAAAAAAAACTCAAAATGGCGTTATATTTTACTCCACATTTCACCCATTAAACCTTCGAAATGGCGCATAAAAAATAGGTCAACCTTAGATTTATGACCTGGATAACATAATATTCATTCAAATCAGCGTGTTCTTTTCGGAGAAGTTCCCTTGTAAGTGTTATTGTTATTTTTATTTCACTCCAAAGTATTTAAAGTATCGTTATTTTGGTACTGTTGACAAATTTGACTAACTTTTTTCATTTTCCAACTCAATAAGAAGTCTTTTTTCATATCGGATTAAAATTTGTATTAAAATCTAAAGTAAAAAAAAACGACTTTTGTCCAGCTAGATTGGTCAAATCTTACACCGTGCAGCATAGGCAATATGGGTAACAAACTTTTGTTTTCTCTAGCACTTTAATACTTTGAACAAAAAAAATATGAAATACTTAAATTTTAGATTTGTATGAAACAAAAAGTTGTAGTTTTGAATCCTGAAACGTGCTAAAAAAAATACGTGGCTAATATTGTTTATGTAAGTTTCATTAAAATCGGCGGATTCACCAGTGTACAGTTATCTTTGTAGTTCAATTCCAAAGTAGCTTTTATTTAATTCAATATTGTTTTTGCTCGATTTTGAAATTTGATTTCCTGCAAGTTTGCCATGAGATTAAAAAGTGCTAACCCTAATGTGCGAATAATTTCTTTTTACGTAAAAATACCCTCCAGAAAACAAACAATATGTAACTTCAGTTCACTATGACATGTAATACTTGACTAGTCTTGTCATTCATTCGTGTATTTGTCAATACAAGTTCAGAGTTTATATTAATAATTTATTTCAATAACAACATTATTATTGCCTTCATTCCATGCTTTTTATTTATATATTTTTCTTGTAGTTTTCTTTAGTAATTTTATTTTATTATATATTTTTTATTTTATTTGTATTCTTAAGGCAAATAATTTGATTAAAACATAAAAGATGTCAAATAACTTTTGTTAGATTTAATTTTCCCTGTTTTGTATCTTCTACAAAAATATTTAATTTTCTTAAAAGCTTTTTGCCATAACATGTACACAAGTAGTTTTAGCTTTTTTTTAAAGAAAAGAGAAAAAAAAACTAATAGTAAATGTAATTTCTTTAACAGATATACTTAATACTGTATGTAAATTACAAATAAAGAAGTTATTTTAGAAGTCACCTAAAATGCAAAAGGGCGTAACTAACAAAGTTTCCGAAACAGGTTATATTATGATTCATAGAGCGAAACGACATGCAAAATTTTGGACTTCTACGATAAAAAATAGCGGTTTTATAAATAAAGTTCGAATTAAATATGTTTTTGTTTTCACGCATTTTTTTTGTGATTGCCCTGTAAAATATTGGAGTAGAATTATATTTCTCCACAAAATTGTTTGGTTCTATGAATAAAAACTATCAGTTTTCTTAACGATATCGTTAAAACATCTGAGGACGTTTTTTGTTTCTCCTGTAAAAAGTAAATATGTTACTTACGTCCTTTTGCACTTTAGGTGACGATATGTATACATAAATATGTTCCTTTTTTCATTTGTTAAACAAAACTTATCCAGAAAAAAACTACAAAAATTAGATAATTCCTGAAGAAAACATTTCTGTACAAAATGACTAAACTTTTACCATACACTCAAGGAATAAGCTTCATCATATTTATGAAAAACTTCATAAATATGATATGTAAAAAAATTAAATTTCATGCAATGAACGAAATTTCATGCATTTTACGAAAGTTTTCTTTGGTTTGACATTAATTTCGTATTTTTATATATGGGTTATGATGACTGTATTACCCATTATTTCCCCATATTTTAGATAGCTATTTTTGCGGTTCAAATTCAAAATATATACCAAATATATACCAAATAAAGGGGTCTAATCTAACCACCTTTTTGTGTTATTTGCGTTATTGCTTGTATGGTTCAGAGAAACTATAAGTGTTTTGAATTTCGAATCCAACGCTGACATGCTCAAGCATGTCCAAGAAATTAAGTTATTCATTAAAAAAAAAAAAAGCGACACTTTGATCTCACAAAATATGTAAATAAACTGTGGTTTCTCTCATAGTTTCTCGCTTATGTCTTATTTGTTTTTGCTGAAATTTGTAATGGTACTTTCTAGAGTTATGAAATATTGAGGAATGCTCGAAATATAAAGATTTTCATTAAAACCCGAAAATTTAAAATCTTGGCGCTTACTTTTTTTTGGCATATAGGGCTCGATATCATACAGAACAAATTTTATTGCTACCTAGAATACAAGTACAACAAAGGCTACAGCCAATGACGAAAATTTATTTTCCATAAGTGGCGGGCAACTAGACAAAATTTTTTCACTTTAATTTTAACTTTGATTGTGGTCTATGAAACGTTTGTCATACATTTTTATAAAACTCTTCATCATATTTATCAAAACTTCATAAATATGATGAATAGTTGATGACAAACGATTTATGAAACTTTTTTCCCTGAGTGTACAAAATAAGGTTTTTGTATTTAACTTTTATTTTAACCCATTTAATACCACTCCTTAATCCTATGGAAATTTTTTTCCAACTTTTTTAGATAGTTGAACTGGTCACTCAATAAGCTTTTTTTGGAAGTTATTTTACTCTTATCGCACCTTCTGGTGTGTTATATTTAATTGAAATTACACATTTTACTTTTCGTACGTACTTAAAGGGTTAAGTTTTCTTTCAATTTCTGTTTATTGCTTATGCAAATATTTATCAAAATATTGTGCACAATTTGATTTATCGACTTTTAACGAATTTTAAGAAATTTTTAAAAATCTTGATGTTTGCAGGCAATATTTAAAATTTTAAATGTGGCAACACTGGTTGGCTAATTTTAAAACTGTAGCTTTTGTTGAAAGAAAATAAGAATAAGTAGAGTGAAGTATTTTAGCATATTAAAGTCTTTAATACCATTAAAAAATAAAAATAAATTCGATGTAAAATAAGTTGGTTTCAATTTTCATTTACCATAGTTTCCATATAATGTATTCTATATACTATTTACAAAACTATATTATTTATTTTCTCCAAAAGTAGTCTGAAAGATCGTTATTACAGTTTGAGTTTCATCTGTAATTGATTTGCATTTCTCTGCATTAATTGGCTTTTTGCAGTTGATAGCAGACAATATTAATTTTTTTCGAGACCAGTTTTTTGCCAACCGAATTTTTGTGGTTCCACGTACTATCACTATTATTAAATTTTAATACTATTGTAACAACCGACATTTATTTACAAATTTCGAATTTTTATTGTAACAATTGAATATTTTATGTTTATGGACTATAATGTTCTATAAATAGATTCAAATGCATTCAACAAAATTTATTTTATTAATAAAAAAATTGTATGTGAAGAATATTTTAATGCTATCTCACGGATTAGCTGATGTCAATTGTAATCATCGTGACTTTATATATATAAAATATATATATATATATATATATATGTATGCACAGCGCATAGTTTAGAGACATTTATTCGTTCCCCCGCATAGTTTAGGGACATTTGCTTACTTTGGGGACTGTCCCCAAAATTTTCGCGCCTTTTCATACATCTAGCGTATAAGATGAGAACAATTTTGTCTATACACCGCATATTTCGGCGACAATTTTGGGCGTGTCCCTAAACTATGCGCTGTGCATACATATATATATATGTATGCACAGCGCATACTCTAGCGACATTTATTCGTTCCCCCGCATAGTTTAGGGACATTTGCTTACCTTGGAGACATATATATATATATATATATATATATATATATACATATAAAAAACTCGATGTAACCAATCCCACCCAATAAGATATATACCTATGGAATATTCCATGTTTTATTGAGAGCATCCTTTCAGGTAAATTTGTGGTTTGATATATTTTTTCCAAATATTTTTTTTTCCAAAAATACACGTAAAATAACATTTTTATACATACACCTGCACTACTTGCCTACATTTAAGAAAGAGGTTTTGCTTGAATTTAAACTTTCAAATGCAATAAATTAACCTTTAACAAGAATAAAGATAGACATAGTAAATGTTGTCCTCCAATTGGACTAACGACTTCACATATCCCCACAGAAAATAGTCCAGCGGCGTTAAATCACACGATCTTGGAGGCCAATTCACGGGTCCAAAACGTGAAACTATGCGGTTATAAAACGTTTCTTTCAATAAGTCAATTGTGACACGAGCTGTGTGACATGTTGAAACAACAGTTCCTGCACATCATGTTTGTTAAATTAATGAACCATTGACTGTAACGTTCTGACCAGCATATTTTTTAAAAAAATATGAACCAATGATTTCCACCAGCCCATGAAGCACATCAAACACTCAGTTTTTCTGGATGTAACAGTGTCTCAACATACACTTGAGGATTGTCATCACTCCAAATACGGCAGTTTTGTTTATTGACGTATCCATTTAACCAAAAGTGAGCTTCATCGCTTAACGAAATTCGCTTATGAAAATCGGGATCATTGGCAATCTTGTTTTGAGCCCATTCACCGAATCTTCGCCTTGCTAGGTGATCGTGTGGCTTCAATTGTTGCACGAGTTGGATTTTGCAGGCACGCAAACCAAGATCTTTCCGCAAAAATTTCAATAAAGTGCAAGGACACATCTTCAATTCCAGTGCACTATGGCGGATACACTGATTGGGGTCTTCCTTTACGCTACGCTCTACAGCAGCAATGAATTCTTCTTTACGCACTGCGTATGCATATTATCATTTAGAGTAGACGTGATGCGAAAACTTTCCATAGTTAATAGAATTAATTGCTCTGATGGACGATTATGTTGACCGTAAAATGGACATAGTGCGCGATACTTATTTCGAACAGAACCATGAATTTCAAAATAAATTTACGCAATTTGGAAGCGTTGTTCAGGCGTCAGTCTATTCATGTTGAAATGCCAAACCAAACTGAACATAAATCACTTGACAGCTGACAAAATTTCCGCCAGTTAAAAAAGTGTTGCCAACTTAAATTTCTATACCTGAATAAAAAACACACTTTATAATAATGGTTTGCTTAAAATGTAAAAGAATTGTTGTACTTCGAGTTTTAGTTCGTAATGTTAAAAATATATACCGTACCCTCCATGCTTACAATAAATGACAAAGTAATATGTCTAAATATAGATATTTAAAGTAATATTTAAAAATACTTTAAATATTACTTTACTTTCATATTTCATGCATTATGTAGTTGATGATCGGTAAGTCATTGCTTTATATCTTTAAAGTTAATGATGTATCATTACAAGGTAACACATGAGTGCCCAATTATTGGTAACTCATTACTTTATGTTTTAAAATAATGATGAATGTAAGGAGTATTCATTACAAAGTAATGCGATATGTAACCCATTATGGTAACTCATTACTTTTTGTTGCAAAATAATGAGACATATATATATACATTACAAGGTAATGCATTACTCTATCGCACCCATTACCGAAGTTTTCCTTTGCTATAAAAAAGGTTGGAATTGGTAAAATGTGTTCTTTTTTAACACGTATTTAAGTTTAAGCAAAATCGGAGTTCTTTTCCTGAGAAGACCTTCCTTGTAAGTAAGAGTTAAAAAAAAGTATTGAACCAAATTAAAAATCCTTATCGTAATCATATTTTAACTCAAAGCAAATGTACGTACATCTTCTTGAAGTTCCTTTATTTTTTTTTGACATTTACGACAGCATTTAAAAAAGAAAACATATTACAGCAACAACCACGAAACGAAAAAAGAGTAAAAAACGCACTAAATACACAGCAGGCTAATAATTCAACGACCTCGAACCACAGCAGCCTAAAATATGACAGCATCATATTGTTCAAATTTTGTTGTTGAAGTTGCTGCAATTGCTCATGTCCCATGTACCCGTGTATATGTGTGTCAGTCACTGACAAGCCGTCAGTTACAGTTTCACACACAGCCACACCAACCAAAAATCGTTTGTTATGGTCATTAATATTTTTATTAGTTTATGACTTGGTTCATACAAAAAGTATCTGCAGATACACGATTTCATACACACACAGAAAAATATTGTCATTTTAAAACTTAAATTAGCTTACTATGAATTTTAACATTTTTTGTCTGTCTCAATAAAATTTAGATTGCACAACTGAATTTAAGTTATAACACCCATAATAGCTCGAACTTGATAATAAATTTGAATGTTTTAAAATTTTGCTTTGCGGGACTTTAAAATTGCTGTTACAGCGTCAACTTCAATTTACAATAATGTCGCAAGAAAATAAGTAATCTTAAAAATTGAAAAAAATGGTAAGAGAAGTTTGTTCAGGTGACGTTACAAGTATTATGAAAAATGTATTTCCAGGAAGGTCAAAAATCGGAGCATTTTGATCACTTTTCTCGTTAATATAGCTCGAACGCCTGATGTCGGAGAGTGAATCTAAGGCCAGAATTGGATTCAGCGTACCTTGTAACTTTAGAAAAGTGTAATTTAGTTCTAGTGTCAAACATTTTTCGGCCTGAATCTTTAGGTGTAAAAAGTACTTACAGGTACTCGGAAGTGCTCCCCACTGTATATATATATATTTGAATATGGTTTTACTAACTGCATTTTGTGGTTGTAGCAACTGAAATAGACTTGATAATACGGTTAGCACTTTATTTTTCTGTGTGTATTACTTGTACAAATTAAATATTTATTGTTTGGCTCATAATTTGTACACATTATGTTGCTTTTTACTTTTGTCTTGTCAACCTAAATCCTTTCGTAGGCGATAACTGTTGCGCTCTAGTTTTTAACTGTTTTAGAGCGTTTATAATTTTTTATTTGTTTATATTTGTTTTTTTTTTTAACGAACTATTTAAAGGCATTTGTAAAATATGAATTTTTATTGCATTTTGAAGGTCACTTGGGAATTGTACATTGTTTTTTTTGTACAACATTTTAAGAAAAAAAAATAAATTTTTTTTTTCAAAAAACTAAAACTAATGACCTTAGAAATTGACATTTCTTTAAAGAAAAAAGATTTCAAATGAATTGTAATTAAACTCTTTTTCTGATTTATTGGGTCACTTTCTCTATATGTCTATGGTTCTGTTCTTTGAACGAAGGTCAGTTAGGAAATATCATAAAGCGGAGTTTACATTTTTTTTATAATACCGTAAGTGGCCTTGAAACTTTTTCCATATTATGATTATGAAAAATTAAATTTCTTTAGGTTCAATATTTTTCAATAAAAATTGATTTACAGTTATAATATAAAAAAAAATCGTACAGTAACACTTTTGAATTTCAAAAGTTAGTTAAAGTGAACTGTAAAATCATATTAAAACTAAAACTTGACGGTAAACTATTTAAAAGCAAGTATAAGAATAACTAGCCTAAAATAATAAAATCAATCGATTAGTTCATATCAACAGGCCCGTGTATACAGATTGTTCAACAACCCTATGGTTTAACCTTAAATATTGGCTTATCTGTAAATGGGGCTTAATTTAATTTATGAATAACGGGCCAATACTTCGTTACCGGTAAGTATATACATCGGAATATATTACACACAAAAACAATAATAAAAACATTTTAGTCACGTAAACCACTAATTGAATAACTTTAATTGCTGAAATTCCGCCAACAACGAAAATTGCTAATACAATTACAAATTGATAGATCTTAAATTGAATTATTTTTCATTTGATTAAATAAAAAGTGATCAATATTGTACACCTTTTTAAAAAGTAAAAAAAAAAAAGAATTGTATAAAGTGTTGTTGCCATGCCAACGTTTTGTTTATAGCTTGAATTTTATAACATTGAATTTAAGCCGGCATGTAATTCTCATTTAGTTAGCAGATTTATTTATACTTATGTAAACAAATTCACACATAAATTATATTCTTTCTTTCTATAGAATAGTAGGGAGTATGGCAAAAAAATTTGATTTATTTTGCAGAAATTAGCCCTTTTGCTAAAACTTAAGTATAAATTAAAATAAATAAATTAATATTCAAATTTAAGCCACTGAAATTAAATTATTTAACATAATAAAGAAATAAACCTAATGGGAATTAATAAAATCTTATTGAAATGAATTTAAAATATTTATTACTAATACATAAACATTTATAAAACAACAATATTGAGCGATAGTACAAAAAAAGTTCAACCAAATTCCGAATTTGAGCAAATATTTAATTGATTCAATTAATTTTTAATTGACAGCTTTTGAAATTTTCAACAAATCGATTTAATTGAAAAAAGTAGGGAATTTTTTTTTCTGTGTTAGGATGAAAAAATTAATAATTTTTTAAGGAATTTGTTTCAATGAATTAGGTTATAATTTTTAAGTGTATGTTTCTTTGATTTCATGTTTCAGATTGCTACCTTAATGGAATTTCATAGGTCTCTAAAGGCGGAATTTCTTTGTTTTAAACCCGGTTTATAAAAAGATTTAATAAAAACTAAAAAAAGTTCATAGATTCAACGGTTCATGCTTAGTGCATTGATGAATAAAATTTTCAGATCATTACTTTAGTGGATTTTAGGAGCAGACGTTTCCACAAATAAAGGGGGAGATTTTTTCAACCTTTTATCCATACTTCGCCTTTTCGCTTAAGTGGTTTGGCCTGGTTGCCAATGGAAGAGTTTCCCCATCGTTAACAATTATTTTTACCACGTTCATGGCCAGAAATTAAAAAAGTATTATATAAGTGAGCTCGTTCATATTCAAAGAAATATATATTTTAATTTCTGACCAAAGGGATTTGGACAGGCAACCATGGGGAGATGTTACCCTTTCCACTATGTAATTTCCAAAATCCAGTCTATACACATGTCTACTCCTGATTAGGAACTCACGTACAAAATTTCAAGTTATTAGCATCAACGGCTTGAGCAGACCGCTAGGGGGATATTTCCCTCCTTTTTGTGCTTCCCCGTGGGAATTGTCAGAAATCCCGTCACTACAGATAACTTCTCGTGGTAAAGTAATCACATACCAAACTTTACGTTCCTCTCTATATTGGTGTGGCCAGGCCGCCAATGGGAAAACTTTTCCCCATTTAGCCCCTTCCCGTAGAAAATTCCAAAAATCCGCTCTTTGCACATGGGTACTCCTCCTGCTTAGGAACTTATGTACCAAAGCAGTTCTTATCATTTTTCGAAAAATTTGGGACATGAATGAAAAAAAACTTCGTACTCTATTAAATCAGTGTGGCCGAAAAATTTAAGATAAATGTTTTTGTTTTTAGTTGTCAATTTTGTGGCGTTTTAATGCTTTAAAAAGAGTTATTTCGAAAAAAATGGTTTGTTTAGTAAAGACAGCGCTCTGGAAAATAGTGGCGAAGGCTCCCCCTTCTACCCTACATTATCATATCTCCCTATATATTATCATTAGTTTACGCCCCAAAATACAAACTACGTATTGTATTAAAAACGTGACATCTAAAGCAACTATCAAGTTAACGGGTCTTTTTGATTTAATCTCAAGCTAATCACTTTTATCAACAAATGATACGCAAACTTACAACATATCTGCCATATGATACGAGTATTTTAAATAATACAAAAATCGTACAAACTAAATGTCACGTTTCTAATATTCCGTTAGTAAAGATCAAAATACTAATCAATAGGGCAAGGAATTTCATGCAAAAAGAAAAGGAAAACATGCGCTTATGAAATGCAGCAAAATATTTTAAATACTTAAAACATGAAAAAAATCGGGCTGATTTTTAAAAACAAATTTAATAAATTCAGCAATAGTTTGGCTAACATTTAGTTGATTAAAATTAAAAAATCATTGCTAAAAGTTACTAAAATTATCGCCGAAAAAACTCAAAAAATTGTAGAAAAATTAAACTTCAGTTAATTTATTTGCTGAAAATCCTAAAAAAATATTGTGATTCTTTAAAAAAAATTGACAATAGATTACAAAAGATAAAAATGTACATACATTGACGTCGTGAACTAATTTAATATCTAAAAATATATGTAAGTAATTATATGTAACATAAACAAAAATATATTTAAACAACTTACATCCCTGGTTGTCTAAATGGTGACAATTTTGAATGAAGTCAAATGCCGTTGATAATTCTAAAAACAAAAAATAACACAATATGACTTACTCATAAACAACCCTTTTTCAGTGCAGAGAAAGGAGAAAGGAAACATAAAAAATTGTCTTTCGCTTTAGTTTACCTGAACGTATATTTGCAATTTAACCACATACCATAAATTACCACTTTAAACATTTAGTTAACAAATATACATTTTATTTTTATTAAATTTAAATTCTTTATTTTGTCTTTTATTTAATTAATAAACAATTTCTTTGACAAGCTGTAATCAATACAATATTTGAATTTTTTACATCCATAAGTTATATTTACTATAACATTGTTGACACCTTTTTGTTTAAGGTATGAAAACCATATACAAAAATCTTTTATAATTGATTTATTTTTATATGTATGCATTCAGAAAAATACAGTTACAACCGAATTGTAAAGTTTATTTTGGTGGCGACAACCAATAACCTCGATTAGCACAATTGAATTCAAATGTGATTTTTAAATATGTTGGGTGTTGCTACCAAAATTTTGTTGTATTAAATTAATTTTGTTGTAAAACCCAATATTAAGTTGTACAAACCGATTTCTGTCGTAGTAGCAGAATTTTTCATTGTGTGTGTTTTACAATAGTTGTACTTTTTAGTATAATCGAAATCTACATCAATCTGTCTGTTGTACACACTTTTAATGTGCTTATCAGCACAATTTTGGAATTGGTAAAACATTAGTAAAATACTAGTAAAACACTAGTTCAAAAACAGTTAAGTGCTGATAAGTATAACTAAAATTTTAGCTGAAAAAACAATTTCAGCAAAAAATTTCAGCTGAAAAATAGTATACTTGATTTAGAAAACGTTTAAGTAATTTTTCGATTAACTTATTTTTAAGTGTATGAGGTTGAAGATGTAGTACAGACATCTTGATATGCCGCGAAATCTACGTCAATCTGGCTGTTGTACACACTTTTAATGCGCTTATCAGCACAATTTTGGCAGCAAAATAAATTGGTAAAACATTAGTAAAATAGTAGTAAAACACTAGTTCAAAACAGTTATATCTAATCCTGTAATTCCTAGTTGGAACAAAGGGCCAGTGCAAATGATTTCCATTGAATTCTGTCTTCAGCGTGTCGTTTTGCTTCCCTCTATGTCATTCTGGCTGTACTGAGTTCGGATTCTATTTGACGTCTCTACGTGTTAGCAGGTCTTCCTCTATGTCGGCTGCCCTGGGGTTGGAAGTCTAGTGCCTTTCTGGTAACGTCATCTTGGCTTTTTCTGAAGGTATGGCCCAGCCAGTTAATCTTATTTACTAGTATGTCAGTCGTAATGGGTTTTGTTGTGTTTTTTGCCGAAGATCATTATTTGAAATTATTTGAGGCCAGAAAAACACGTCATATTCTTCGCAAACAACTGTTAACAAATACTTGGAGCGCATTTGTGTCCTCTCTACTGATGTTCCAAGTTTCGGAACCATAGAATAATACAGTTAAGTGCTGAATAAGTATAACTGAAATTTTAGCTGAAAACACAATTTTAGCAAAAAAAATTTCAGCTGAAAAATAGTATACACTCATAATAATCCATGCATAAAATTACGAAATTATTGTCAAAACTACAAAAAATTTCGTAAAATGTACCAATTTTCGTTTTTTTTACAAAAAATTTGTTTATCTTGACATTTTTTCGTAATTTTACGCATATATTATTATCAGTGTACTTTTTTATTAGCATAATTTTTATTACAATAAATAATAAAATATATGTTGCAAAATACAACTAGCAAAATATAATTTATTTACTAACAAGTACTTTATTTTTAATAAAATAGTTTGACTATAAGATATATCAGTGTACTTGATTTACAAAACATTTAACTAATTTTTCAATTAACTTATTTTTTAAGTGTATGAGTTTTAGGTTATCGAGAAAAATATGCATTGGCATTAAATACCTTGCCCTACTACTCAGCAATGAACACAAACAATATGAGTCTGAGAAGAAAAATACCGAAAGAATTAACAGCCATCATTACAATGTTATTGGAGCATACAATAAACAACAGAAAATGCATCCATCCATCCGTTCGTTCGTTCATTCATCTACAAACTTTAATCATGTTGCTTTTGTTTAAAGTAGAGGGTAATAATCTATTTAATCATTCATTTAAATTTCATTTCATTGGTAAAAGCACAAAAGTTTTATTATTAGATTTTTTTCCATTTTTAGTTGCTGTTCAAGAAGCATGATTAGGAAATTGTCCCTACCATGCTGTGTAGCCTTCCTCTATGTCATGCTCCTAATCATCTTCGTGTGACATTAAACCCAAAGATACAAACTTTTATTTAATACTTTTTTTGTTCAATATTGTCATTGTTTTTAATAAATGAATGAAGATAAACAATAAAAATTGATTTTACCAGCTGCTGTGCTTAAAAGTTCAAAGAATTTTATATGAACGACGACAAAGTTTGTAGTTATTCTAAGAATTCTGAACATTTACAATTACAGTTCAGTTTATGTATTCAGTACCAAGTTCTATTAAAGCACTTTGTTTGTTTGTGTGTGTGTGTGTTTGTAACGGATGTAGTTTTTAAAACATTGTAACACATTGTTTAAACAATTTTGCAACTTTTTTTTTTTTTTTTTTTTTTTTGTCATTGTCATCATCGACACAAAGTTTCTTTTCAGTTTTTTGTCTGAAAAATCACAATGATTGTCACAAGTTTTTTCGGTTTTTATATTTATGGCTGACTTTTGGGATTCATTTGTTATTCGTTGATACGATTTATTATTATATTTTTTTTTCTTTTTAGTTTAAATGTTCTTTATTCATACTCTGTATATTTACAGAGTTCCCAAAGAATCTATTTTATGGACTGATTTTAAGTTTTGGTGACTGTCTGAAATGCAGACATAACTATGTACATCAAAATCATTATTTGGATAAGTTCGTATCAGGGATTTCAATTGGCATTTATTTTTAAAAGTACCGCTATTCTGGATTTCCGGATTTCTTCGATATTCCCGGATATTTTGGCATTAAAGTTATTCTTAATTATTTTTTTAGTTTGTATATAGCTGCATGTAACTTGCAAATACTAAAGTCTTGCATTTCCTGAAACAAACAGATAAATTTCATCATCACAGCACACACAGAGAAATAAAGTGCGAACCGAATTGAAAAGTGTATTTTAATGGTAACAACTTATAAATTCAATTAGTACAACAATATTTACATTAGACTTCTAAATAATTTGCTGAAATTAAAATTCAGTTGAATTAACCGAGCTTTGTTGTCACAACTAATGTTCAGTTGTACCAACCAACTGAAATTCGCAATAACCGAATTTGAGTCGTATTAACCGAAATTAAATTGGCAAATACATAAGTTTTTCTCTGTGTGCACATTCCTTAACCTTATTTAATTTGGCTTCCACAATTTTTTTTTTTGCAAAATGATGCACAAAATACATGTATCAACCTAGCTAATATATTTAATTTGCTTTATTTTGTAAATACACTGGGGTGGAAAGTTCGGTAAAAGCTAATAAAAAATAACGATGATATAAAAACAAAGAAAATTGTAGATCCTATGAGAATTTGTTGACGAAATTTGGTAGAAAAGTATACTGCTAAACTTTTTCTGAAAACTTTGTACTTGTAAACACAGACAAACATTTTTTTTCAATTTCCAACTGAAATTCAGTTGCTACGACGAAAATCGGTTGTTTTAACAGAATATTGGATTTTACAACAAAAATCGGTTAACACAGCTAAATTTTAATTACAAAATATTCATAAACTAAAGGGTCCGCCAAATAACTTTTTTTTTTTGAAAATGCCATGCAGTATGAGCTTCATCTGAAAAGATGATTTTTTTGGCAAAATCGGCATCGGAAAAAAAAACGTTAGATGGCGGACCCTTTACATATGAATATGGTTGTTCTAACCGAATTTATTGGTTGTAGCAACAAAAATACAATTTTTAATTCGGTAGGCACTTAATTCGGTGTGGGTATCGCGGTCTTTTCTATCATTAAAAAAGTTAGAACATAAGTTTGTAAATGGGTTTCAATTAAGTTGAACTAATTATGTTTTAAAATCTAATACTCTGGTTAAAGCAATCCGATTTTCGTAGCAGCAACTGAATTTCAGTTGGAAATTGAAAATAAAATGTTTTATCTGTTTGTACGAGTATAAAGTCTTCAGAAAAATCTTAGCATCAAAGTGTTGGTAATGTGAATCTGCTCTGTTGAATGTCTCCAGTACCCAGGCTTTTGTTCGAAAGTACACCCAGAAAGCAGAATCGGTTGTAACAACCATATTTGTAGCCATTGGAATGATTCGGTATAACTATTGAATTTTTAGGTAATTATCACCCGACGAAAAAGTTTATATATGGTCATACATAGCGTTATATAATTATATATGTGTCCTATATCTAACGTTATATATGTATATATCAGACTTATATTTACGAAAATTTCTAATATGGCGCTATATATCATCATATATCATTATATCTTATGTTACATATAAGTTGATACGATTTATCTCTTCATTTATACTTGATATAGCTAAATATGAGATCATATATACTTTAATGTATAATTATATATAGGTAAATATGATACAGTAAAAGCAAACAAATTCTATCACTTTTATATATGATTATATATAAATATATATGGCAGAATTTAACAAAAGAAATATATCACTTTTATGTATAATTATCAGAAAATACAAAAGAAGAAAAATTCAATGTATTTAAAGCAAAAAAAATATAAAAAAGCAAAAGTAAAACCAGTTTAAATCTAATAGATTAAATAATATTTATTACTAAAGAAATCATTTTAAGTCGGAATATCATAAAAAAAACAATTATAATCCCAAAATCTTAAGAAAACGCTGTTAAATTCCAAATCGGAAATTCCAAAAAAGTGAAAAAACATACAAAAGAAATAAAGTTTATTTGACTTCTCTGGTGATTAAATATAAACACATATAGTACAAACTGTAGGGATTCAAGAAATAAAAATATTTGATATTCATCTTTGAAAATGAAAACATCTAAAATTATTTTGAATTGGGATTGTACTGAATCCTATAGAAACAGAAAAAAATAGATTACTTTTACGTATAATTGTAGATGGCATCACATATTAGTTAAATTAAAATCACATCTACACTTAGGGAACTTCTGCTTTAAAAATATGTAGTTGTCTGGGATGTAATACAGTCAGGCATTTGTAGAACAAATAAAATATTTTATTAACATTGTAGTTCATTTAAATAAACAAACCACATCAAATGACTGTTTTATGGTTTTACCTACATTTTCAGTTTTCTTTACCTTCATGGTATTCTAAGTGTAATTTTAAAATCCCTTGATTTGCATTTGTATTTTCGGATTTACAAACAAATTTAAAGAATTTTATGAAGTTGTATCAAATAATATATAACTTGAATTAGATAGACCCATTTTGCGTATCAAATTATATCAAATGAGTTCCCTTGGAATCATATGAGATGAGGTTATGTATGTAATTTTTCGGATCAACTAAGTTATTATGTTATATCAAATTATATATGTGAATATATATGTTATATATGTGACCATATCGGATCTTTTCTTATCGGCCACCGAATTTCTGTTGAGGCAATCGAAATTCTATTGCCGTTTCAGACTTTTTGTTATTTCAATCGAATGATTGCTATTATAACCGTAAAACTCGATCGCAGCAACCGAAGCATTCGATTGGCAACAAATATGTTATATCACTTCATATATCTATCAGTTTAAAGTACATTCTGCTGTGGATCTCACAAAGAATAACTGTTTTAAGTTTATATGATATTATATGATTTTATTCCTTAAAAATCTGATGATACAACAATATTTTTTAAATGTTTGGGTTTCGGTGAATGTATAAATATTTATCCATTGGATACCCTGTTAAGGATATTTTTTTATTTTTTTTAATAAAATTTCTATTTATAAATTCTATTTTTATACAAACAAAACATGACTCTTGTATTTAAGTAGTAAATGATGAGAAATTTAAGATATATTTAAATTTCTATAGAATTATATGTATAATACACTAGCTGACAACCTCCTCAACACCCACCCGCCCTAATGTACAACTACATAGAAATCTACTCAGGACACTTTATATGACCACCTTCTCTAACACCCACAATTGCTCTATATCCATACAATTCCATGTATCCGTTTAGCTCCATGTTTGTTCACCTATCTACATACCTGTACCAACCTATTCATTCGTTCGTTCAGTCTCTATTCACATTCCCCAATTTTAATTTGACTTTAGCAAAGCTGTCACTTTTTGTTTAGTTAAATGTAATTTAAATGCAAGTTTATGTGTTGATGTGATGATGATATTGGTTGGCTTTACCTTTTAAGTTTTTGTCTCTATTGTATTTTTTTTATTTTGTACCTATTTTTGTTTTATTTATTTATTTTTTTATTGGCAAATGTCAAACGAAACATTTACTTAAAAAAACATCTTTTGTATTTTTATAAACTGCTCGTTTTATTCATCCACCTTTCTGATATACATATGAGAAATTTCAAAAATGTTTGACTCTTTGAGGTAAAATAATTTCAACATTTTTATTTTTTTTTTGTATAACATGAATAACCTTGTGTGTATGTGTTAGCTGATGTTCAAGCATGGTAACTAAAACCATTCGCGTTATAGGCGGTTTTTAGTTTCAAAAATATTAAAATTGTAGTTTTTGCTTCGATTTAATTAAAGCTACATCAATTTATAGATCTGGTTGTATTTATAACATCTCAAATATATTTTACACCACACACAGAGAAAAATTTAGCTATTTGCCAACTGAAATTCGGTTACTACGGCTCAAATTCGGTTATTACGAGTTTCGTCAGTTTTCAAAATAAAGTTCGGTTAATTCAACTGAACTTTTGTTGCAATACCGTTACTCACTCACTCACCGACTGACAGACTCAACATTCGGCATGGAGGTCCACCTTCCAGCATAGATGTCCGCTAAGACGGTATATTTCAAAATTCCTACGGGGAGTTGCACTAAGGAGAAAAGCCTCCCCTTGGCGGCCTGGCCAAACTCTTTGGGAAAGAACGCTGAAATTTGTAATGTGTGTTCTTACGGACATGACACAACATCCTGGTATGGTACTTTTTGGAATTTGGCCCACAAACGTGATATAATAGGGGGGAAAGTCTCCTTCCTGGCCAAACCGCCGCAGCTAGGAACTTGAAATTTAGTATGTGCGTTCCTAACCAGCAGTAGACATTTGTATAGAGCGTATTTTGGCGGCATGGCTGAACCACTAAAGCGAGGAATCTTTAAATTTGGTGTGTGGGTACCTTATCACGAGTAAATGTCTGTATTGACGGGAAATCTCCTCCGTGGCGGCCTGGCCAAAACGCTGCAACGACTTTTAAATTTGGTAGGTGAATTCCTAAACAGGAGTATACATCTATATAGAGCGGACTTTTAGGAAATTTCAGAGGGGAGATGGTAAAAGGGGAACAGGTTTCCCTTTGGAGGCCTGGCCACACCACTAAAGCGAGGAACTTTGGTATGTGCGTACCTTAACACAAGAAGACATATTTACTGACGGGATTTTTGGCAACTCTCACGGGGTGGGGCCAAAATAGGAAAATATACCCATTGGCGGTCTGCCCAAACCGTTGATGCTAAGAACTTGAAATTTGATACGTGAATTTCGAATCAAAAGTAAACATCTGTATAGAGTGGATTTTGGAAATTCCATCGGGGAATGACATAAACTTTAGCAGTCTCCCCCTTGGCGGCCTGCTCAAATCCCTTTAATTAGAAAATTGAAATTTAACATATATGTTTCTTCGAATATGAACTAGCTCACTAATATGATTCTTTTTGGATTTCTGGCCAGGAACGTTATAAACCTGGGGTTTACAGGGGGAAAACTCTCCTTTTGACTACCAAGCCACTAAAGCGTGTAACTTTAACTTTGGTATATTGGTTCTTTATCACGAAAGGCTAAAATATTGAAAAAGTCTCCCCCTTGACTGCCTTGCCAAACCGCCGAAGTTAGGAAAGTAAAATTTTATCAGGCGTAGACATGTCTAAGGAGCGGACACCTGTATTAACGGGACTTTTGAAATTCCCAACAGGAGAGTCAACAAGGGAAAGCCCACCTTTTTGCTTAATCAGGACTTCCCATTTGTGTAGAACGGATTTTTGGAAATTCGGTATGTGTACACTTAACATGAGTAAACATCTGTATAGAGCCTATGTTGGGAAATTTTTATGAGCAGGACCAAAAATGGTAAAAATCCCTTTGGTCAGAATTTTAAATTTATGTCCAGGATTGTGGTAATTCTATTTCTTCTTTAGCCACTTATGGGAGGATCTTGAAATATGGTATGTGGGTTCCTGATTCCGCGTAGACATCCCCTTAGAAGAGATTCTGCAAATTCCTAGGTGGAGGGCCAAAAAGAAGTATAGTCTGTCCCTTGATGGCCTGGCAAAACCGCTTAAGCGGTTTTAAATTTTAAACATATATTCTTTGGAATATGTCTTAAATTACTGTTAAGGTTCTGTTAGAATTTTCACTAGGAACGTAATAAACATTTTGGTACAAAGGTGAAAAAATAAAAAAAAATAAGTTTGTTCTTCTTTCCCTTTAGGCAGCGCTTTTAGAAATAAGTAAGAAACCTAAATTTCACTCTTTTATGGGCTAATTAAGTGATATATTTTGGAACTTTTGAAAACGGCGTAAAATTGGGGTTTATTTGTGGAAATGACTGCTCCTAAACGCCGCTAAAGTCATGCTCTTAAAATTTGGTTTATCAATGCACTCAGCATGAACCGATGATTCTAGGAGCTTATAATTTGATACAGGTCTTCGCTAAGACTGTGTATTAAAATATATAAAGGGAGGGACAAAAAGATTAAGTCTTCCCCTTAAAGTCCTGCAACGATTTAGGCAAAATAGTTGAAATTTAAAATATTTCTTTTTTAGGGTTATTTATTAAATATATCTTTTGGGTTTTTATAAAATGTTGGTATAAATGGGGTTTAAAAGAAAGAAGTTCCAACTTTGACCTACAGAATTCCATTAAGGTAGAAACCTGAAACTTGAAATCACAAAAACATCCAATTAAAAAGGATATACTAATTTATTGAAACAAATTCCTTAAAATATAATAAATTTTCTATCTTAATAAATTCCGATATAAAACTGCAGGTAACGAAATATTGGGCTTTTAAGCTCGTATTATATATTTGTTTAAAACAGTAAAAATGACAGAAAATA
The DNA here is from genome assembly GCA_021234595.1 of Delia radicum. Classification (NCBI taxonomy): domain Eukaryota; kingdom Metazoa; phylum Arthropoda; class Insecta; order Diptera; family Anthomyiidae; genus Delia; species Delia radicum. The sequence goes on along the minus strand of CM037851.1, from coordinate 146,973,016 downwards.
TTTTGAAACATATGAAAATGGTGTTTCCTGTCAGTTTTATAAGCCCATTTTGTAGACCGATTTCAAACCACTTCAGGTCTTAATCGAATTCATCAGGACTCTTATTCATATTTTTATTTTGAAGCTCATACCTCAATTTCATTTAAACTGAAGTACATCAGTAGAGAATCCACACTATTAACTTTTATTTTTGCCCGAAAAAATAAAAATCAAAAAATAATTTTTATTTTTGCTCGAAAAAATAAAAATCAAAAAATAAATTTTATCATCTGACTTTTATGAAAAAAGGAATAATTTTTACGGTCCCTGTTTTTGACAAATAAGTCCACACAAAAATTAAAAATGGGTTTCAGTTGCTTAAACTAAAATATTTATTTAAGATTATTAGATTTTTTTAACAGGACCTCACAGATAAAAATACGAAACACTCAATACGCTCCATTAGTATGAATTGTTTAACTGTAAATTCACATTTTCTATTAAAAATTCTAACGTACAAGATCATAATTAGATCTTGCTATTAAATTGGAAACTCAAAAAGTTGTTTTAATTGATAGAGAAAAAAAGTAAAATGTTTTGTAATTGGTACTTTTATCTGTGCAATCCTGTGTATTACACACATAGAAATAAATATGTAAAAATGGCAGGAAAAGCTATGAAAAAATTAGTTAAAAATTATCTTGCAGAAAAATCTACTAAATTTATTCTTGCTAAATATTAATAAAATAAGAACTGCAAAAACAAATCTGTTTTACAAAATGCTTGTTATATTCGATGTACAGATGCGCAGTCTGATTCAGAAAATTTAAAATTTACAATGTAGTTATGATTTTTAGAAAATACACTCATTCTTCTCTACCACGCCTTTCACAATTAAAATGAAATAAAATGGCATATTAATTATAGTATTAATTGCAATTGTCCGAAAAAGACGTTAAATTCAAACGATGTGAATTTTAGTTAATTTAAAATATCATTTTACTCTATACAACTAGCAAAAACTTTTACGAAATATTTGTAGACTCAATATAACAAAAAAAGAAAAGCTATATTATTAACAAAGTTTTTGCTATATTTACCTCAAATTTAGTAGAATGGAAATAAAAGTTTATTTTACTAAAATCAACAGAAATTTTTGATAATAAATTGTAGATTGCTGACGTCATAAGGGCAAACTTTTATTCGCATTAAAAATTTAAAAAAAAAACTTTAAAATTTCATATTAATGATTTTTTGTCTACTAATATTTAGTAGATTATTTTGTTACTTTCAGTTAACTAAAATTTAGCACAAATATAACCAACTATTTGTAAATATAACAGCTTTATTTTCTCTTTTCTTGTATTACTAATATTTAGTAAACAATTTGCTAATTTTAGCAGTTTTTTTGCAGGAACATTTTTAACTAATTTTTAGTAGCTTTTTTTCTATTTTACCGGGGTAATTCTATGAACTTTTTTAACCGGGTAAGGATGCTTTTTGAGGTTATGAAAATTTAGTTTACTGCATCAAATTTTATTTTAGAATTCAGATCTTTTAATTTCTGTACGTTTTGGCAGAATCGACACAGCGCTTGAGTTGGCATCTACACTCAATTTCAGCATGTGCCGAAAATGCTTGAAGTATCTCATATATATACTGGGGTTTAATTTGTGCCCGTATTTATTGTGATACAATTTATTTTCTATGGAAATCTATTTGAAAGTTTTCGTTTTTTCCTTTTCACATATAAACTTAATATTATTTTAGATTATGATCAAAAACACTTATGTAGTATAGAATTTATGTATGAGCTTATTTTTGATAAAAATCTTGTAGAAAAATAAAGTTCAATAGGTTAGTGAACATGAAAAATAGCTTTAATATAAATTAAATCTTACCTAGAGTCTATAGGGATTTCAACTAAGTAATATGTACATTTGGCATTTGAAAAATAACATTTTCTTAAACAGAAAATTAAATTACTTTATAGGAATCCCCCACCCCCAAAAACAATCTTTATTAAGGGTAATTGAAATACTGATTCCACTGTCAATTCAGTGCTGTCTTAACTACTGTTTTCATTTTGGTCAATCGATTCTTCAATTAATCACCCTTATTTCAGTTACTCATAATTTGTGAAAATATTAAAATATTAAATTGGTTTATTTTTTTTTTTATTGTGGTTAAAATAACATAAAATTCTTTAGACTATATGAACTAAACACATATAGTTTGTGTCAATAATAACAAATATGGTATTTTGGAGGGTAAACATTTGTCATTACAATTCACTATTCGATAGACGCCAAAGTGTAAACACACATTTTTTTCAATCGTTATAATAATTTAAAATTTTGTGCCTAAAAAAGATGTTTTGCGGGGAAAGTCTGATAACCGTCTTTCATTTAAAGAAAACGGCTGTTAAAAGTTATCGACTGATGGTAGAAGCTTACGGTCAACATGCACCAACTCAAAAAACTTGTGAACGATGCAATCCTGATTTTAAAAAAAATTTTAGTTATTTTCATATAACACAATACTACAAATCCTCAATAGTTTTACTAGTTTTGAGTCTTAACTTTCAAAATTATTTTCAAGTAAATTTTATATATTAATTTTATAAATTGAATGAAATTTATTAATAAAATTTTATATTTTTATGGTCCCACTGTTACCTGGTTGATGGGGGAACGGGTATATATGTTAAAATTTTTGTTTTCAAATCTACTTTGTCTTTTTTTTCTTATCAATAATTTTCTGTTTCAGAAAATGCTATTTTGCTATTTTTTTTTATTATAATTGAAATGTTTTTAATATACATAAAAGCGAAGTTTAAAATTCATAAACACGGTTAGTTACAGACTCAATATTGACAATAAAATGAATCCCGGTTATTATTACAGATGTCACGAATACTTGGTTACTATTCGAGATTCGGCTTGAATGTTTCGGTTTTGGTATTAACTTGGAGAGAATTATCTCCATAGCTTTTATGAAAATTGTCACTGGAACTCGTCCATTGAAACTTTTCATATAATCTATGAAACAGTTTTCATTAAAGTAAATGTTTATAATATTTTTGTAGAATTAGTAAAAATGATCATAAAACTAATGAATAATTCAGACAATGAAGCGTTTATTAAATTTATGAAACAGTTCATAAAATTTTTTAATATTAAGAAGTTTATTTTAATTAATAAAACTCTTCATGAAAGTCTTGAAAAATTCATTGAAACTAAGCCAATGAATAGCTTCACATGATTTTTTAAACAATTTCATTGAAGTCCACAACAAAAAAAATGATACATTGAAACAGGAGCGGATGCAGAAAAAGATATTGGGGAATGAAGTTAGAGTATTTTTGATTAACGTTTCTAATTTCTTCAGCATTTTTGTATTTTTAATTTGAAGAAGAAATGTCCAATTTTCCCTCCCCCTGGATCCGCGCCTTTATTTAAATAATAAAGCCCTCTATAAACTATGTTGAACACTTGAGAATTATATGTTAAAACAAAAATGTGAAATGTATGCAAATTAAAGAAATTATTATATTTTATGATAAAATAAAAAAAATAAGTCCTTGAAATAATTTCATAGATCTAAAGAAAATGTTCATTAAATTTATGAAGACACAATTTTTTTATGAAACTATGAAATTTTATGAAAAAAAAATTTATGAACAATTTTTTAATATTAATTTAATTTCTTGGATATAATGAAATTGTTCATTGAACTTCCGAAAAAAATGTTATGAAATTGTTTCATTAAAATTATTGTTGTAGAACTATTCTTTTATGAGAAATTAATGACTTTATCTATTATCAAATCTAACAAAAACGTGTGTTATAATTACAAATATGCAACAATAGAATATGAACGAAAATTGTATATAAACTCCATGTCAAGGAATTTTTGCATTAGATCTATAAATTGTAACTGTAACTCGTCCATTGAAACTTTTCATTAAATTAATGCAGTTTTTCATAAAGTTTAATGAAAAAATGAATGTTATTTATTAAAAGTTTCATACCCCCAATGAAAATGTTTCATGAAAACTATGTAGCTTTTTCATGAAGTCTACGAAAATGTGTAATTCACACTGTAAAGAAAACTTTATTAGTTTAGTAAACAACTTTATTAAAACTCGTCCAAGGAATTCTCTCTGTGTACAAGCTAAAACCTGTAGTTTTTTAAAATGTCAAGCTTTGATTCCAAATTTATATTGAATTTTGAATACAAGTGTTAATGAAGTTTACGAAAATTTTTCATTCACACTCCAAAGAAAACTTATTAATTTAGTGATAAAATTCATTAAAATTCGGCCAAGGGATTCTATCCGTGTACAAGCTAAGTGTACAAGCTAGTAGTTTTTTAAAACGTTACGTTTGATTCAAAATATATAATTTTGAATACAAGTTTCGAGAACAACAAATTGTTGGTTGCTGTGTAAATTGGCCATTAAAGAAACATCTATAGAGATACTCAAACATATAAATTGAAACAAATTTAAAACGTAACATTTTTAGAAACACACTTAAGTTAGTTTGAATTAACATAAAAATTTGATTATGCAAAATAGTTTTGAAAAACAAATCAACCGGCGGTTAAAAATAGTTTTTTTTTTTATTCTTGATTTCTACTGCTCATCAATGAAAATTTTATTTAAAAAACTTTATATGCCGACGCTGCCAGCCATTATGAATAGATACAAGAAACACACCGAAAAAAACAACAAATCTATAAGATACACAAACGAGAAGTATAATATCTGAATGCATACAAAAATAAATGTTTTTCTAGGTAGATAGGTATAAGACGATAGTTGTCATGGACTGCCTGCCTGCCATGACAATACCCAGCCATCATGGATTGTATGGTTCAATGGTGAATTCCTTATGTTGTTGTTTTTTTGGTTGTGCCATGATTGTCGTTTTAGCGTCGGCAGCCATCATGGTTGAGAATGCGATAGCATTATACAATACTATACAACAGTACACTACACTCTATTTTGTGTGTGTGTGTGTGTGTGTGAGTGCGTGAATGTTTAGAATAAGATTCTTCGTTTCATCCGCATAGCATTGCCATCCGTGTTGAGTTAGTTAAACCGAGTATAGTAGTTTGGCGGTGATTTCTTGAAAAACATACTTACTACCAGATGAAAAATAAAATTGGAATAATCATAGTTTTAAACAAGGAAATACTTGCAGTGAAACAAAGTATTGAAAAACGCGACTATATTATTTTTTTTATATATCTTGAGAATAAGATGTTTTATAATAAATTTATGATTTATGCGCAGGGTTGTTAAAACAGAAAGAGAGAGATTGGTTCTTCAAAAAGGACATTTGTGACTCTCTGTATGTGAATGTGTTACAAATAATATAATGGAAATTGTATTACGGTTAGAGTAAAAGAGAGAGGGAGAGTAGTTGTGTTAATGCAATAAAGTGAAAAAGTGTGATGGCATTTAATGTTAGACAAAACAAAAAATTCAATTTTCCAACTAGGATAAAAAGGTATGTATCCTTTTTGTTACTACATATTGGAATTCAAACTAGCACAAGCGCGTTACCAAAAATCCTGTTTATAAAAATAGCACAAACTATATAGTTGGTATATCGAAGATACAAACCAAGAGTGATGATAAATTTGGACCAAATGTACTTTTTTGTTTGGTACTATTTGAAAGTCGTTATTTGAAAATGTTACAATTTGTTTTATTATCTACTATGTATAGGGTGACCATCAGCACTGATTAGATTAGTGCATTCACTGATTTTTGTTCACATGTACTGTTGAAAAAAACCGTGTGCGTACAAGTAGTAAAAATCTAAGCTACGGCAGCAGGAAATAGTACCTGTATATGTGACAGCAGAATTTTCAATGAAGTTGCGAGTCATAGTCTGCTGTTAGATGACATACGTTTTAGAACTAAATTTGAGTTGACAGTTGTAGTTAAATTAGCTAATAAATTTAATAAAACAAACTGCATTTTTAAGCTGAATACAAGCTCTCTGTGGATCTGACAGGAAGCAGGTCCATATTTATCAGACTCCATTTCACAATCATTCACTTGTGAAATTTTTCTATAACATAAATAATTTCAGACATACGGTTACACTTATGGGCTTAAACGCTTCTTGAAAATTTTTAAAGTTTGTCAACACCAGACATGGGACATAATACCAATATTTGTGCATTTAATTACAGACTAATTACTTTTTTACTTTCAATTACATGTAATTGGGTGTAATTAAGTAATTGTACTGTAATTAACTACACAGATGTTGTTACACTCATAATAATCTATAGGTAAAATACACGAAAACCGTTGTTCATTTTACGAAAGTTTTGGTTATTTTGACATTACGAAAAAATTTGTAGAATATACAAATCACATTTCGTAAAGTTTTGTAAAAACTTTTTTTAAATAAAAATGTGGTGCATACCTTACGGGTTTATTTTAAAATTAAAAAAAAAAAATGTAATGGTGCCACACCAGAATCGAACTCACGATTTCAGTGACGTCCTGCTGTGTTGAAGTAGACCCCTCTACCATTTGCACCAAAGTAGCTGATGCAATACAACAAACTAAAAAGGAACTTAAGTCGAAAATATTATGAAATTTTTATGAAAACTAGAAAAATATGCTACAAATATTTAATAAAAAGGTAAAATGGCCATTAATTATTTTTATTATGTTTATTGAACTAAATAAAATAATATAATTTTTTTATAAATATATCAAATAATATATTAAAAAATATAATAAAAAAATAATAAAATAATAATAATAAAAACTTAAATAACAATTTCAAACTAATTGCATTTCATTATTAAATATTTTATCTTTTTAAATATTTGTTTTATTGAATTTCATACTAAACCCGGCAAATAAAGTGGAAGTAGTGTTTTCGGGTCCTCTTTAACTGGTTTTATGATAATCTTTATTAAACGAAATACAAAATATCCATTTATATCAAAACACAAAAATAGTAATAATGAAATAAAAAATAAAACATAGAAATTTAAAAAAACATTAATAAACAAAAAAAATATAAAAACTAAAAAAAATTGTCCTGGCCAGGAGTTGAACTCGCAACCTTCTGATTGCAAATCCGACCTCTAACCACATCAACATCCATATGTAATATTTGTAACATTACAAATTTTTGTACAATGTACTAAAAAAATATTACGAAATCATGTTTGTATTTTTTACGAAATATGTAAATTTATATAATTTGTTTTATACAAAAGTTTTGAAATATAAACAAAATGTTTGTACATTCTACGAAAAAAAATTTACGAAAAATATATTTGTATTTTTAAGCATAGATTATTATGAGTGTACTAATCCCCATGTTTGGTATTAAACATTTTCATTTGAATCGTTTAAGCTCACAAATGTGAGCGTATTTCTGAAATTATTAATGATATAGAAAAATTTAATAATTTAATGATTGTGAAATGTAATTGAAATCGCCCAAGTCTGATATTTATTACCGGCAATATAAGTAGTTAATAAGTGTACTTGAAAAGTACGGAGTAACGACATTTGGTCAATTTCTTTCTTAGTTCCCGACATATAGGCTATTATATGATTATAAAATTAAAAATATGAAAAATAACGCCATCTACAAGTGAGAAAGATAGCGGCGACAAAAAAAAAATAATTTTTTGAAAACAATTGTGGTTTAAATTAATTGGAAAAATTTGTAAATTTGGGAATCACGAATTACAAATTTTAGGTCGAGCAATTAGTTAAAATACAGATAAAAATTATTTTTGTGGTAAAATGTGATAAGTTAAAACCAGTGACACGAACTTCATGCACTAAAAAAAATTTAAAAATATGCCCTGAAAATTTTTTTAATTAAATATTTTCATGTTTTTAAAAAGTTTTAATTAAATTTAAAGTTTATTTGTGTCTGTTAATATATTCTCTGCACGACGTTTTGTACAATTAGCATAAATTCTAATTCTTTATATCTTAAAATACGCATTTAAGAAACCTCTAAAACAAATATTTCTTAATCCAGTCACAGATAAATGGGAAATTTCCTAGTCCAGAATAAAAATTTTCCTCACAAAAATATAAATGAGATTAGAAAGTTAATCAAAAATACACTAACTTCCCTCTCCAAAAATTTGTCTCGAATCCGCGCCTGCTTAATCCGGGTTTGCATATACAATTTTAGAGAACACTAAAAAGGGATTGATCAGCTTAGATCCTCTATATGCTCGTTGGCCAAATACCGAATATTGAGAAAAATGCTATTAAAATATGCAAAATATGTAAAACATACAATAAAAAAATGCATTTAAAGCCAAATAAGTAAAAATATGCTATAAAATATGCATTTAAAGCGAAATATGCAAAAATATGCATTTATACTAAAATATGCAAAAATATGCACTAGCAAATCGATGCCAATTTAACGCAAACTCTTAGATTCGCAAAAATATTTTGTTAACCCTGTTCTCAGTCTTAAGGAAAACAACATGCATTTTAACTGATTTAAGTGATAATAGCAAACAAAATTGGCTCAAATGAATTGGAACCCGTTTAACATACTTTGAACTAACTTTTTTATGAGTGTAAAAATTTGTACTGGATTTTTAAAATTTATACTGATTCTACTGACTATTAACATTTCAGAAAATTATTTTTTTTTTCATTAAAAAACTTAAGTTTTGATTAATTTGGAAAGTTTTCCTGATGGATGGCAACCGATCCGCGCGGTTATCGCTGTTTTCTTTCATTTCGGTAACGGTATTTTAATGATAAAGATATTTCAGTTGTTTCGGTGTCGGTGCTTTTAGCTTTCACGATATTTGAGTTAGAGAGAATTTTTTTGACGGGTTTTTATAAAATGTTTCTTTAATTTAATTAGATGTTTTTGTCAAACTGAATTAACAATTTTTTACATTTTCTAAAAAGTTTTATAATTTTTATAATACTGTTTTCAATGAAACTTTTTCATTTGGCGCATGAACGTTTTAATAAATAAAATTAAATTTTTCATGACCTTTGTAAAAAACTGTTTTAATGTAACGAAATTTTTAAATGTGCCAACACCATAGAAACTTCGTTGATTTAATGCAAAAATTATTACCATGCATATAATTCTCTCAGTGTTTAATTTAATTTGTAAAAATTCCTGATTTTTCCGGAAATCGGCTATATAGTAGAGAAATAAATTGAAGACAGGCCTGCTTTATTTTAAGTACCATAACGAATGTTGAAGAGATAATAAAAGCAGTTAAACACTTAAATACTTACTTCAGTTTTCTAAATGTTTTTGCATTTTGTTCCAAAGTAACAAACGAAAGGTCGATTTAGCTCAGCACAAACACTTTCGCCCCTCAATATAAGTTATGGCAGCTAAAAAATGTAATACATGAGTTCAATTTCCTCTTAAACATATCCAATTTTCATTAATATCTGCGTGTTGTGGTGTGTTATTTATTATATTAAAAGCAATTTTTCTAATTATTTTTAAACATTGGACAAATAATCGAGAAAAGTAGTAAAAACAATCAAAAGACGGTTAAAACAATCTTCAATATATAACTGACAAAACAAACAAACAAAAAAGAACTGAAATTTTAAGCTGCGTACGTGCGTGTTAAGTACATATTTTTGTAAACTTCTTTTTTGATCTTCTGATAGAAAAAGTTAATAAAATATATTTCTATATATATTAATTGATTCTTCATTTGAAAACAAGATTATTACTAGGGCAACCAAAAATAATCTAGAACTCCTTTTTTTATTTTAAAGGATATAATAAAGGATATAATTTACAAGTTCTGATCATGAAATTATGGAAATTGTAAGCTATATTTATTATTTTTTGATATTTAATTATTTCATCTTATTTTGTAAATATAAGTTACTTTTTGGCATTTTTCTGTGAAGCAAAATTTTGCTGAATTTAGCAACTGTTTTACTGATTTTGGCTATTTTTCTGCAAGGATACTCCCAGCAAAAATTAGAGAATTTAAGTCAAATGTCCACAAACATGCGAAAAAATGTGAACATGGCGAATGTGAACAAAAGTTCTTTTCCCAAAATTTAGTACTGTTGTTTTTTAAAAAGTATTTTTTTACCTTACGCTTTCCCGCATTCACTGTGTTCTCATTTTTGTTCGCATAGTTTGCGTCTGCGAATGATGGTTTAACGTGCTGAAAAACTATCTGTTGCTAATGATTGTATATAGAAATATTAATACAATAAAAAAAAAAGTTTTGTGATTATGATTTGTAAATACAAACATCCATTTATTGACTTTTTTTGTAATTTTGAATTTTTGTTTTTAAAGAATTTTTGTATGTCAAATAAAAAAATTGTTGGAAATAAATATGAATTCAAAAATGAGTGTGTTTGAATTTACAAATTTCATTGTTGGCGCATACTGTCTTTTTCTGTGTATATTTCTTGATAGAACATTCTTTTTGCCAAATCGACTTAATTCGTTTTCTGCAAATTGAGTGTCAAATATATAATTATTATCTAACGGTGAATCCAGAATTAGTACCAAGGTTATATAAAAGTAAGTACAATTAAAAAATATATTTATAAGAAAATAACGATTCCTATTTATCATCCCCATTCTAATCGGAATATTCGGGATACAATCCATGGTTAGTGGCTACACTAATTCAGGATAAAATAACGTAAATACGTTGTAAAATATTTTTTTTAAATTTCAATTATCTTTTCAAAAGAATATAATATGAAAGAGTATCATTTTATTAAAATGCTCATTTTTATACTAGTAAATATTAATATTCGTTCTATTTTTGTATTTGAAATGAGATTTTTATTTGCTCTTTAAAAATCGTCTCTTAATAAATGTATCTCGCTCACTAATACAATCTTATTTGAATTTGCAGTAGTATTGGTAAAACTCTCTTAAATTACTCTCTTAAATAGTCTTGTTTTATGTGTGTGTTAGTGAGCATTCTCTTTACACATTAAAATAGTGCTCTTAAATAAATTCTCTTAATTACACATGTTTTTATTTTACTTTATAACTTTGGCGCCTTTATATTATATTAATATATTTGTGTATTCTGGTACATTTGTGAAAGAATTTTCTTTTACAAAGTCAGTTTTTGGATAAATTTTTGTTATAATTTTTTATCATAATTCCTGACATTGTGCTTCTAATATGATTTCTGATAACAATTCTTACTTGACCTTTGTTATATTTTCTTGTTAGAATAAAATTTTTTAATTCCATTTTGAATGTATATACCATGCAATCATGCCTGTCATACATACCACTTTTCACATAAATTGCTTTAAGAAGGCCCTTTTAGTTCCATCTAACTAAACCGTTTACCAATATGATGTCAGTTATTTTAAATTTAATATATTTTAATGGGAACATTGTTTTTCTTAATTGAAAAGTGACCATGCATTAAGTGTATAATGAGGAGTTTTAATTGGTACTTTCAAAATCAAGTTAGAAATAGATATCGAAGGTAATGGAAACACAGGAATGTGTAACGATGCACAGTGGGGTGACTGGTAGAGAAAGTGGCGATTAATTCATAAAAGTCGTACTTTTAAAATGTTGTTATTTTTTAGTGATGGATATAAATAAATACATAAAAAACCTGCATTTAAAAAAAAATTTTTTATAAAATTTTTTTTAACCTTTTATGGCCTTTTTTGTATTTTGGAAAAATTGTCTTATTTGACTATTTTTGCTGTAACTTTGGAATGAAAAACGATAAATTAGTAAATTAAATTGTAAATTAGAGCATACTTTACGAGCTTTTAGAAAACATTTTTTGTTTAAATAAAGAGAATAAATATTTAGTACGTATTTATATTAGCAAAATTTTAACATAAAATCCGTCTTTTTTCTCAAAAATCCATAATTCTACAGATTTATCTCAAAAAAGTCACATTAGAAAATATTATTAATTTTTATTTATAAATATTCATAAACAGAAAACAAACAGTTCAGAAAATAAACATTAAAAAAAAAACTTATAAAGCTTTTTTATTTACTTCCTTTCAATAACTTCAAAAGTATTATTTACTTCATAATCATCATTGCCTTCATAATCATCATTATCTTCATAATCATCATTACCATAATCATCATTACCATCTTCCCGGTCAATCGATGGCGACGCAAACTGAGTGTGAAGCTGGTACACAGACGTAGAGCTCGTAGTGAAAATGATGATTCTGCTTCGGATGAAGAAGACTACGAATACATACGCCTTAGTTCGCCCAACAGTCCAGATGGTGTGGTCTATTGCATTAAACGTCTAAGGAAGAATAAGTAACTCCAATGCAGACTTTGGCATTTGCTCCATTTTCTTTTTACAACTATTTCTCAGGGTTGAAATTAATGGATCAGAACTTAAAAGAAATCTATTGAACACTTCTATATTTTTTCCTACTGCATTTACGCGAAAAGTGCTCCGTATAACTTTTAAAGTCCTTATTTCAAGCTTCTTGAGATTCCACAGTTAGTTGGCTAATAAGCAATATAATTTCTGGCCCGTGAATAAAGTATTTATGTAGAGTAGGAGGCATATAATACCATGGATAATTTTTAACAAATATCCTGGCAGTATCATTAGCAAAATTTGGAAATCTTTCAATATTGACTTCAATGCCACTGGAAACAACTATTAATATTGTATGCATATTTTTTATCCACTGCAAATCAATATTTGTAATTTCTGCAGATACTTCAGCATTCTTAAAAAACGCCTTGCAGTATTCCCATCGTTTGAGTTTCCAAAACCTGGTTTTGGTTCGTCAACAATCAATCCAGTTTCCTATCTAAATCCCTTTGAATGCGTTTTTTTTTTTTTTTGTATCAGCAATAATTTTTTTTTCATCATCACATCTAGTTTGCCATTTCTTTATACGGAGTTTATGTGATAAGTGAATAAGACACTCAAAAAATCTGATCCAGCCAAGAAGGACAGATAAACCTAACTCCATGTTATCTATATAAACATCTTTTGAAATCATTTTATCAATATTGTTACGCCCCATATATAGCACTTTTGTTTGGACTTTGTGTCTGTAATAGCGTTACAAACTTTTCCTTCAATCATCACTAGAATTAGTTCGCTATTAACTTTCACTAATCTCTCTCCAACTAATACTACGGAATCGACAAAAGCTTTTTTTTCAGTCTCCAATCTTTCTTTTTCGAGTTTAATATTGACGATCGTTTTTTTTTTAAATTAAATTTTCAGGAGCCTGCAGAACCTAGTGGAAGGCGGTCGAGGATTTTTCCAAAAGCTTTTTTTTCACAAACTTATAAACTTGTAAGCAATTTCTGCGTAAGACTATAATATCAGATTTTAAATGAGTAAAATTTATAAATACTAAGCTTTAATTATTTATGCAATAAGCCTTAAGTAAATAAATATTAACTATTTACCAGATAATTTCTCGTTCGTGAGTGAAATTCAAACTTGTTATGTCATTATAGCATGAATATATGTAAAAAATTCTATTCGTTGTGAATCAACCAGAACTAATTTTTTTTGTGAGTGTGCGTGATTTAAAGTTACCCACGCACTCACCTCTAATAAAAATCACACTCATTACACTCATTAGCTACAAAAACAACAAAAGATAATAAAAACAACTTGTTTTTTTGTTTGTTTTTTCACATGGATTTTTAGCAACTGGAGTTCTCTCACAAAAACCTTCATAACTCAAAAATCGCACAAATGCGCAAACAGGCATTCTGGGATTTATTAGCTAGAATCTCATATTTTAAGAGCATAAAAGCATTTTTTCCTGCACTCATCCGCAAAGTTGTTGCAACTGAATTAAAAATACCACATTTTTAGAGCAATTTTTTATTTTTTTTTTAATTTTTCTAAAACATTTATCTAAAGAAAAAATTATTTTTTATATGCTCCTGTACCTGTAGTTGACGGTTCCATTATAAAACTTTTACTTATAGAAGTCTTAATAAAAAATATAATCACTTGAAAAAATAACAGAAATGATTGAACTTTAAATACACACTGCAAATAAAGTAAACAATTTAGAACTTTTATTTTTGCAGTTAGTGATGTAGAATTTTATCTACTTTCATATGGTACCAAATACGGTTGTGAAAGTTAAAGTTCATCTTTTGAATTAATCGCCACTTTTGAAGGTTTTCAGCCCACAGTGCGATGGTTTAATGTGGAAAGGCCCTAAATCAATTTAGTATTTCGTAAAAGAAAAGGTGATGAGTTTTTATAATTTTCAACAACTTTGGGTATAAAATATTCTTATATCTGGCGTTGATCCAGCGGTGGATAAATGACCTCTCCCCACCTTTACGATTAAATATATAACAACAGGATTTTTTAAAAGGTCTTTACAACCCCTACCATTCACCTGGTAGGTGCTGTAAAGACCTTTCAAAAAAAAATATTAAACTTAAAATAAAATCAATTTCTTTTCCGATTTCACATGAAATTGAGCAATAGTTATGTAGATTTCGTGAAACTGGATGTGGATTTCAACTGTATTATTTATTTATTTTATTTATTTACGCTCATACATTGCCTGCAGGTTAAGAGGTTTGCATTTAAAAAAATTCTAAAGTTTTACAATTAAGTTCATCAAAACTACCCTTAAACTAATTTCCTAACTAACTAAATTTTGTTGATTAGCCTCGAACACTTGAGCAGTGATTTATCCAATTTTGTAAAAACATAACGCAAGAAAAATTTAAAATTTTCACGTTTCATAAACTCACTTTTTTGGATAAAATCCATATAAACAAATATTTTGGAAATTAATTAATAAAAGTCGAATATAACCAAAATCTTTATAATACTACAAAAAAATGTCTCTAAAATCTTTTGGGACATAATTATACATATTCCACTTTAGGAGTTGCAAAAATAAAAAAAGAAACGCTCTAAAAACAATGTTTTTGGATTTTAAAATGTTTTTTGTTATCAGTAAGGTTGCAAAAAAAACACTTTTTGATTAAAATTTGTTCGGCAAGCCCGCCTCCAGGAGAGGTATTTTAAATTGGCCATAAGTGCGCCAAATGAGGTTTTTATAACAAGAATTTAAGCTATTTAGAGAGAAAACTAAATTTAAAAAATATTTTGTGAATGGAATTTTTTGTGTGTAAAATTTCAAAAAGTAACTATTTTGAAATGAGCTCAATTTTCAAACATCTTGAAAACATTTATATGTTGACTAGAAACCGTTGAAATAAGCTCTAATTTTGGTTCAAGGACATACAGGATTCCAAGAGGATACCTGCAAAATGATATCGTCTTAACTTGAAAACGTATGGACAGATTTTTATGAAATTTGACAACAAGATTATATTAAGTAATGTAAGCAAAGCACTTAAGTTTAATCAATATATGTTTAAGCTAAGGCGCTTTTTGGCTCAATTTCGCGTTTTTCGAAAAACAAAAATCGCTATATCTTCTTAAGTAAAAGCACAAAAAAGATAATTTTTTTACAGTTGTTATACCTTGGTAAGAGGAATAAATTATACCTAAACTTTTTAATATTTTCGAATTGGTTTTTGAGATCCGTTTTAAAGCTCTTTTGGCCAATATCGCCTAAAATAGACAACTAAAAAAATGTTACAGTTTTATTAGTTTTTTGTTTTTATACACATCGAGATTATTTTTATGTAATTCAAACATATGAGCTAGGTTGACACTAGTATTTCAATCTGGCTAAAGATCTCATCACAACCAGTAGTTTTAGAAAAGCCAGAGCTTCAAGAATAGGCAGATCTTTAACAAACAACCAATTAATTATCAATTTTGCTCCATCCTTGTTTTCTTAGTAAGCAAACACTTTGAAGACCAAAAATGATTTATTTCTATAAAAAAAAAATTAGTTTTTACTCTGGCTCAAGTAATATTTTTTAAACTTTTATTTGTTTTTTTGATTTTATATATATCAAGATTACTTTTATGTTATTAATAACGACCCAGTAAAATAGTAAAATTCAAATAACTGGTTGCAGAACAGCTTATACTGTATAAGAACAGGTTCTAGTTTCTGTTCTGCAACTGGTTCTTTTATATATAGTTTGTCCTATTTGCAATAGGTTCTTTTTTTTTTTTATTTAAAAAAGAGAAGCAACACTCAGGAAATTCTTCCTATTAATTAATGTGTTGCTTTCTTTGGAAAGGGGATAGTGGGAGATGAAAGGTGGTGAAAGATGAATGGCTTTAAACATGGCAACATTGTAATTGCGCGAGTAGATAAGTCTTAGAACAGTTGTTGCTCGCCACCTGATGTAGAGTTGGCGAATTTATTGAAGCTTTTTGTTTCATAACCCTGATTCATTATTTTACTTCGGTGGGGTTAAGTGATATGGGAACACCGAAGGTGGGCGCAGCGATACATATAAGTGATAGAAAACTCATACATATTATTTTTCTAAATTGATGTTGTAGTCACCGGGAATCGAACCCGGGACCATCTGTGTAACAGTCCAACGCGCTAACCATTACACCACAACGCCCCACCTACAAACCTACAAACAAGAACAGGTTGCTTTAGAACCGGTTCTAGAACCAGTTATATAACTGGTTTTGGGACAGTGACACCTTACATTTCGACTCCCAGTAACCTGTTCTAGAACCAGTTCCATGTAACCGGTGGTACAAGAAGTTGTTCTAGAACTGGTTCAGAGGTAATCTGTTCTAAAAACTTCCTCCGTATATTTACAAAAATAAACCAAATCAAACATATTAGTTAGGTTGATACTTGTATTTCGATCTGGCTAAAGATATTTGTATAGCATACTGTTTAATGTTGTGCCGAACAAGTGGCATAAATTTCATTGCAGAAAAAATGCTTATACGCATTTTCAAATTATACATTCACAAATACATTTACACTAATTCTCCATGATTGATTTTTTATATGTCTTACAAGAGTTGTACTTTATAAATTACTAATGTGCTTATAAGCACAATTTTTTTAGCAAAATAAATTAGTAAAACATTAGTAAAGTAATAGTAAAACATTAGTTCATAGTAAAACATTAGTTCAGTTAAGTACTGAATAAGTAATTAAATTTTAGCTGAAAACATAATGTTAGCAACAAATTTTGCTGAAAAATAGTTTACTTGATTTACAAGACGTTTTACTAACTTATTTATTTAAGTGTACGAGTTTATTGTATTTAAAATAACCACATATTGAACAAATTTGATAGCCAAGCTGTTTAATAATTTGAAGATTAATAAATTTTAAATGATTCTTAATTCGGCAATTCAAAATTAGTATTAGAACTTCAATAACTTCTTTGGAATAAACGAAATTAAATACGGTGATATTTTTTGAGAGTTCTTAAGCTTTTATTGACAAAATTAACCGATACATAAATATACTATATTGATATACTAATTATATTTATTTCATTTATCTTTATCAATAAAATATTATATGAACAAACAAAAAAAAAATCTAGCTACTAATATCAGCGACAACGTTGATGAATGCATTACAAATCAATTAGACATGGCCGTTTAAATTCATATCGTCTTTAATGCGTTCTTTTATTTATTATTTGTAAACCTCCACATTTCAGAATGTAGACACATTTTTTTATGTAAAATAGATTTGTGTAATTTATACAATTTAATTTATAAATTTTACTTAACTTTTTATAAATGAGAGCATGTTTTTAACATGATAATCTTAAAATTCATGCTCATGTAACTATAATTTAATCAAGGAAAATCTGCTGGGGGCATGCCACCGAATGCTTAATAACATTTCTATGTGGGATAGAGGTTACAAAAGTAGGAAACATACCTGACCAATATAATATTATAATAGCTTTTGCTCCTCTAGAGAGATGTTCAAAATTATTTTCTTCATATAGAATTTTGAAACATGAGAGAAACCCAAAAAACGATAAATATTTTCACTTTTGTCTTTTCATGTTAACCAATAAATAGAGTTTTTGCGGCTAAAATTTAAGTTTTATAACATACCCAAGTTTTATTACGTGTTAATGGTCGGCTACAGGAGAACTTCCTTGTAAATAGAATGACTTCATAAATTTGTGTACAAATTAGTGACATAAATCAAAATAAACATCATGATGCTTATTATGATGCTGGTGATATAGATGACAATGACGATGCTGGGATAACATATTTAACTCTGAGTTTATATGTGTATATGGAGCTTCTGTAACAGCGTTTTATATGATGATTTTACGTAAAGTCAGAACATTCACTTTGCTCATGAATTATGCGGAATTATTAAACAAAAATTAACTAAACAAACTGTCCATTGCGAAAGTCAAATAATTTAGAGAGTAAAGATACGAGAATTTTGACTTAGTGAATAGACAAACAATTATGGTTGTCAAGCATTCGCGTTGTTATTTTGTTCGAATAAACGATCAAACAATTTAAGACCGAACTATCAAACGACTAATTTTTAAAAATAACTCGATTAATCGAACTAATAACGAATAAAAATAATTTTAAAAATACATAAATACCTAATGTATATTCAAAAAACAAGTTAGTAGAAAAGTTAGTAGAAAAGTTAGTTTAACGTCTTGTAAATCAGGTATACTATTTTTCAGCAAATTTTTTGCTAAAATTATGTTTTCAGCTAAAATTTTAGTTATACTTATTCAGCACTTAACTGTTTTGAACTAATGTTTTACTAATATTTCAATGAGGAACTAACTTTCTATTATCCGATCACATATGTTTATGTTTGTATTATCACTTAAATAAGTTCAAAAACTAAATCACCCTGTGGCAGTTTTATAAAAATTTATCACTCGAACCTCACTCGAACCAAGTATTTATTATAAGGGTATATTAACACTCCTATGGAGCAAAACTTTTCTCCGTGATACTGGCCATTTTAAAAGAATGACATTTTGTAAAATGTCTCGTACCTCGAAAACTAAGCGAGATATCGCAAAACGCACAAAAATTTTTGCGAAGCTTCTCAAAACCACGTACTTTGCAAACACAAGTGTGCTAAGTGCTTCGTCTCCACTGGTTTCCCGTTTCATTCCATATCGTTCCATTTTGAACAAATGTTCCATTCTATTTACGGAGTGATTACATTGGTATTTCACCTACGTATTTGGCTAAACAAATAAGTGAGACATATTTGTGGTTTTTTCATAAAAAATTAATCTATTGGAATCTTTCCCAGACCTATCATATTTGTATTCTGTCAAGTGTAATTTACCCACTCTAATTGAGACATTACTAATGGTAATGAAATTTAAAGTCATTATCTTTAATCACTGAAATTCATTTCAATTATTTAAAAAAAATGCTAATGAAAATAATTTCATAACAATTGATATCAATTGTAATGAAATGAACAATTAATTAGTCCATTCAATTAATTAGTCTCAAGTACGATTCAGAGTATAAAAAAACAAATACAGGTTATTTGAAACGCCTTGTAAAAATGTCTCATGTCTTTTCAGCGCTGTCACCTTTGACGATTTGTCTCCATTTTGCGAATATGAAGTATTATAAAATTATAATAAATAATTGAACATTTTACAAAATGCATTTTATATAAAATGAAAATTTTTAATTCAGAAATGTTGAGGTTAAGAAGAAGAATAAACGTTTTTCTCTAAAATTATAAACACTATTAATTTTTAAATCATACTAGACTAGTTTCTGCCTCTTTTTCTTATAGACAAGCGTCATCAGTGATTGTCAATATAAATTGTATTATTATATGTGTATTTATAATTGTCTCTATATGATAAATTTTTCAACAACATGCTTCTGTAAGAATCAAACCTGCGCTCTTCTTACATTACAAACGTAACAATACCAAGTCATGACCGTTCAGCGATCACACCCAAGTATGGCCTCGAATCTAATGCAGCTAAATTGCAGTTTTATTTCCTATTAGCTTTTTCTGTTATTGTATATTATACTCAGAAGTGACAACACTAACAACACAAATATTCTATTTTTAGATTTTTGTTTATTTTTCTAATGTCCTCCGTCTCTATTTCACAATGTTACCAGATTGACGTACGGATTTTACGTTCATTGTTGACAACTTTTGCGGTTTAAGTTGAGACATCGCCACAGGGCTAATTTTATAATGTATTTTTAGTACAGTGTTATTTTCACGTCATATAGACAGTCGCAATTAACTTTTAATTAACATGCATTTGACAAATTTTTAATTTAGAAATGTTGAGGTTAAGAAGAAGAATAAACGTTTTTCTTTAAAAAATTATAAACACTATTAATTTAAATTAAAAATTTTAAAATTTTTTCAAATTTACAATTTTTAACCAATTTTTTCTCCATCATTTACTGACAAAATGTAAAATAATTTAATTTCGTTTCTTTGAAAACATCAACATGATCTCAAACAGAAAAAAAATTATTAATGTACGCATTTAATGATCAACTAAATATAAGTTTCTATATTTTAAAAAATTTATTTTAATTTTCTTTAAAGATTTATGTAAAAAAAAATAACGAAAACTTATCAGAATTTTTATGCAATTTTGTTAGGAAGTAAAATCCAAAAATGTTAGTTTTTAAATAATTTATATCATTTATCTTTAAAAATCTTTGAATATTGCTTATTCAACATTTTTCTTAAATGTCACTTTCTGAATACTCAAATTTTGCAAAACCATATATCGGACGTAATGAGTATTGAAAGATGTATTCTTAAGACTCGGATGCATTTGTAAAGGAGCTTATAATAAAGAAATAAATACAAAGAAAGTGATTAAAACGAAGTTTTGAGTAAACTTTAACCTTTTTTATTGAATTATAAATTTTTATTGAAATTATAGTTTTATTTTTTCAGACTTTTCCTTTGCTGAAGGTTAAAATAAAAAGTGACTAGATGCTTTTTTTTAATTATGGCACCTTTATTTTTTAAGCGTGTAAAGAATAATTAATTTAAGGTCTTAATTAAATTTTTGAGAGTAGGTTAATTTGGCTTCCTGTTGGTCTAAAATGGATTTTCAGCGAGCCTTATTTCATGGATCTTATAATAAAATGTATTTCTGAAATCGCGAGAAAATTTCCTTTTTATTTTATGCATATAAAAATGTGTACTTTTTTCTCAATTGTACTGCTCTGTTTTCCTCGATGTACTTTTTTGCCGATTTCATATCCGGTAACCCTAAAACCATGTTTGCGTTTGTGTATTTCTTATATTGTGTCATAGACAAATGAAGAACATGTCATTTTAAGAAAATATTTAGAAACATTTTTTTCTTAATTAAAGAAAAAAAATTTAAAATGTTAAACAAAAATTATTTAAAAAATATTTGTATTTTAACAATGAATATATATTGAAAGTTTTGGAAAAATCACTGCTTATTTAAATATTTTTTTTATTATTTCACTATTGTTTTATTTTATATAACGCTTCAGTCGTTGACATTCCAATGTACATACAAAGGATCAAAGGAAACAATAAAAGACAGATATAACTCTTCATTTTATTTACCTTATAAATTTTGAGCTGTCTTTTAGTTGTCTTATTATTACACTGATAACAATCCATGCATAAAAATACAAAAAAATGTCAAAATAACAAAAACTTTCGTAAAATTAACGAACATTTGTTTATTTTACGAAAGTTTTTGCTGTTTTGACATTTTTTTCGTATTTTTAGCATAGATTATTATGAGTGTAATAATAAAAATGTTCACGAATAGATGGCGCTTAGTTTTCATGCAAACAACTACAAATTTAACTAAAATTTAATAGATATTACAGTTTTTATTTTACTAATATTTAGTAAAAAGATTCTGCTAATTTTACTGATTTTTCCTGTAACGAAATTTGTAACTAACTTTAAGTAACTTTTTCTGTTAATTTTACCGACTTATTTCCATGAGTGCATGGAAAGTTCAGATTTTTTTTTAAGAATCCAAGGGTTTTCTATAAGAAGAATTCTGTAAAAAACACTTATATAAAAATACACTCATAGTAACAAGCTACTAAAAATTAGTTAAAAATAATCTAGCTGATTTGTTTTCTAAATATTAATAAAATAAGAACAGCAAAAATAAATCTGTTAACTTTACAAAATTTTAGTAAAAAATTATGGATTACTGATTTCTTAGGGTCGGACTTTTACTCGAATTAAAAAACAAAATTAAAAAAAGTCTTCTAATAATTAGTAAATATTTCTGCTGATTTTAACATATTATATTGCTACTTTTAAGTAGATAAAATCTAGCTAAATATTTTTAAATTTTGTAAATTTAACAGATTTATTTTTGTTATTTATATATTACTAATATTATAAAAAAAAATCTAATCATTTTAGCAGTTTTTTATGCAAGCTCATTTTAACTAATTTTTACTAGGTTTTTTGTTGCTATTTTATGGGTTTATTTCTATCTAGTTAACTTTGCAGATAAATTTAGATTCCAGCCATCAACTGAGATTTCAATGATTTTAATAAAAAATTCAGTTTATTTTTGTAACACATTGTTGAAGTTCACATCATTTGTTCGCTTTATGTTTAGAATTCCTTTGAATGATGAGATTCTTTTTATTTTCTTCCCATTCGAGGTGTACTCATATTTGTTGCTATACTAAAGTAGTTAAATTAAAGAAGATGTGGAACATGCAAGAACATACATATCCATACATATGAAATATACAAATCTACGTACCTAACAAAACACAATAAACGGTCATATAATAATGTCTTTTTAAGCGTCAAAAACATCATAAACATTACAGTTTTATAGCTAAACCAGGCAATAAAAAAATTTCAATTAGTGTCGAAAGAGTTGACACTTTTACACTTGAACCCACCAACAAATTATGCCTAAACTAACCAAACAGAATAGTATAAACGTTTGCTATTTCATTTAGTCGTTGTTTTAACCCTATAACCTACTACAGGTAAAAATTGTTTTACAAATGTATGCATTCTTGAAGAATGCTTTTTTTAGTGCATATATAAGCAGCAGCAGTATATACTGGTTTTCCAATTCCAAAAATTGATTTTCAATTAATTCCAAATTTCTTTACTTTAAAATTAAGCGATTTTATCTTATGCACTCGCAGATACAATTTACACAAAAGTGAGCAAAACTTTTGCTGAATTTACTAATTTTTTTTTTCTGATATTAACAATTTTTCTGCAAGGATCCTCCCGGCAAAAATGTTGCTGACTTTAGTAATTTTTTTCAGTGTACATAAACGGTTCCGAAATGGGAGTCCGTATGAGTATTTAAGCGGGTCAGCGAGGACTAAAACAAATTGTACAATATTTTTGCAATATTGTTAACAACCTGAGTAAAAAATATGATATTGTTGATCAAATTATATCGGATATGATATAAATATATTAAATTATATAAAATTTTATCCAGATTTTGACCAGATATAATCATATGTAATTTGATGTAGAAAGATATAATTTTATAGTATTATTATATAGGCCTTAACACATACACATTTAATCTATGTATATTAAAGTTAAATATTTAATTTTGTCTTTTATTTATTTACACACAATTTTCTTTTATTTACGAAAAACAGATACAAAAATCTTCTTTCATATTTGATTTTTGTATGTCTCTTGCAAGAGTTGTACTTTTTAGAATAATTTTCCTCGTCTCTACAACATCTTAACATGCTGCGACATCTACTTCATTCTATGTATATCTTTCAATCTGGTTGTCGCCCACACTATTAATGTGCTTTTTAGCAAAATAAATTAGTAAAACATTAGTAAAATATTAGTAAAACATTAGTTCAAAACAGTTAAGTGCTGAATAAGTATAACTAAAATTTTAGCTTAAAACATCAATTAAGCAAAAAATTTGCTGAAAAATAGTTTACTTGATTTACAAGACATTTTACTGACATTTCTACTGAGGCTAGCTAGAATTATTAATTTTTATAGCGCCAGTTATAGGTTTAATGCACTTACTATTCTTTATGACATTTTTTTAAAGCAAACTGAATATGTGAACAATATAACAGACAAAAAAATCCGCGCAGTATAACTTTTTAATTGTTTTATTGCCAACCAATATAATAAAACTTCCAAAAAATCATTTCAAAATGCAAACAAGAGGATCTACTTTAAATTTTCCGCTTGAACAGAATTGAGAAAAAGTGAGAGAAAGGGTTGTAATTTTTCAACAATTTTATTATATTGAGTGTGTTGTTACACCAGCCAAAGTGTCTAGACCAAAATTCAATTATAATCAGAGGGAACACCTTGATTTATTATTTCCGATCTTCAAGGAAAAAGTCATAAAATAGAAAATTTTACTGTAGCTCTATAAAAAAGAGGCATGATGAAAATACGTTAAACAACTAAAATAATAATGATTTACGACTTAATGTTTTATTTGGCAAAATGTATGGTGGTTATCATCACAACTCTACCTCTGTATACACACCCAGCAAAATCTCAGCAATGGGCTATCATTGGCAGTATATAAATAAAAAGCAGTAGAATTTGGGCCAACTGTATATAATTCGGAGTCACAACTCATTATTTTTGTTCTAGGAGGTCGTTTTTGTAAGTAGTTTACATATTTGATTCATGAAAAAGCAAAAATTTTTACTTTCGCTTACACGCTGCATTACAAAAGAATAAATTATAAGTGGTTACCAGAATAATTAGATATTCTTTGTAAGTAGTTTTACATATTTGATTCATGGTAAAAGCACACTCGCTTACCCGCTGTATTACAGAAGAATAAATAATAAGTGGTTAGCAAAATAATAATTAGTTATTCGTATGTTTATAAGCATTAAAAAATATGTGGTTACAAGTTTGTAAAGAATAAGGCTTACCCTTATACTTATCAGTAATTAAAAAATAAGTTATTTTGCTTAAATTTTGTCAATTAAAAGTTAAGTAATAAATTTCATATTCAAAACGTTTGTATTAACGAAAATAATGTTATAATTATTTTCGTTAATATTAACTTCAAAGCAATTCATTGCTCAAAACTTAACTTCTTATTAAATTTGTCTCGTTCATGAACGAACTAGATCAATTGAACGACTCACTCAATTGAACGATATGAATCATTCACCAATATTCGATCTTTTCGTTCAATCGTTCATTTCGTAATTTTTATTCATAGAAAAATTGCATCTCAATTCATTTAAATTGCTTGCAAGAGAAATAATTTTTTTTTAGCAAATAGTAATAATATTGTTTCAAATTAGGAAAAATAATTAAAGTCATAGAAAGAAAATGTTTTTTACACAAAATTAATACATTTTTATTACATAGTTTCAATTTTATAACACTTTTTGTCTATGTTCAGTAAAATTTGTGAAAAACTCGTAAAACATGAATAATGTAATAAATTGTCAAACGAACGACACAGTTCACAACCCGCAGCTCAATCACAGATCATAACAATAAAGAACAATTGAAAGATTTGAACGAACTAGTTCACTGATTCGAATAGAACAATAATGACCGAGTCACCAAAATGCACGATTAATTACAACTCTACTTCTTATATTTTTGGAAGTATACACTGACTGTTGTGCAAAAGTGAGGCAATGTTTAACAACTAAATCCAAATGAATCCAATTAGGTATAACACTATGGTAATGTGTTCTCTTCACAATCAAAGAGGCCTAACCTTTTGCCCCCCCCCCCCCCACCCTATATCATCAGCAAACTCAAATTGTATATAAAAGAGTCATTGGCTCAATTTTGCACCAAAATTCATGATATTAATGAAACAGTTTCATGATATTAATGAGACAGTTTCACAAATTTTTTTTCGTAGATTCAATGAAGAATTTCATTATATGAAAGAAATTTTAGCATAAAGTTTTTTTTCATGAAATTTCATAGTTTCATAAAAAAAATTCATTCGATTTCATAAAATATCTCTTCATAAATTTAACTAAAACTTTCTTTAGAGTAATGAAATTATTTTTTTATGTTTTCAAAAATTTCATAATTTTTTTTATACTTTTAAAACTTTAATTTTAAGATTTAATTCTCAAGTGTACGACATATTTTATAAAGTGCTTTGCTATTTCAATGTATTAATTTTGGACTACTATGAAATTGTTTCAAAAAATTATATGAAGCGATTCAGCTTAGTTCCAATTCAGGCTTAGTTCCAATTAGAGATGGGCACGTGAGCCAGTTTTTACTCACACTCATTCACGCTCACGATAGAACACTACCTCTCACGCACACTAACTCACGAGGTTTTTTTACTACTCACACTCCCTTACGATCACGTGTGTAAATTCAGAGTTCACTCACACGTGATGCACGTAATCACGAAAAATTACGAAACAAAATCTTACCGGAAAAAATAGAATGTTAAAATTAAGATAAATTATGAATGTTAAACTCAAAATTTTTCTGAATATATAATTTTTGTCATTATTTTGCATGTTAAAACCCCAAAACATTAAATCGGCGAATAAATTTAAAAAAAAAATTTTTTAAAGAGAAAGAAACAAGAATGGAGAATGGAGTTTTTTGTTAAAGTTCTGCCCATTATGGAGACTCTAACTTTTCTAAAACTTCGGATTCTGATGAGATCTTTAGCCAAATCGAAATACTAGTATCAACCTAGCTAATATGTTTGATTTGCTTTATTTTGTAAATATCGTATACGGAGGGTGGAAGCTCGTTATGAATTAAAAATAACATAAAAATAATCCCGATATACATAAAAACAATAACTAACAAAACTGTAAGAAAATTTTTATTTTAGTCAAATTTTTTTTTCTTCCTACTCACACTCACTCACGCTTACGTGAGTAAAATTAGTTTTCACTCACATTCAAATTCAATGCATTTTTCAAGACATTATTGAAGAGTTCTATTACTTCAAAGAACTTCTCAGTATTAAAAAATTTTATGAGTACATTTTAGTTAAAAAATTAACTAAATTCCGCAATTTAACTGATCAGGATAATTGCTTAAATTTATATCGTTAAAATGCGTTTTTAGACCAAAATGTGACAAAATATACTCAAAAAAAGCCAATTTATTATAAAATTACCCAAAACTATTAAAAAAATAACAGTTTTTTAGTAAAATAGTTAAAACTCATTTATTTAAAATACAACACATAATTCTCCTTTGGAGAGGCTGTTTGCGTTTGGCACTGAAAAATTTGTGAAAAATCAAAAATTATTATTATTATATTGTTTTCAAATTTATTATTAATAAATTTGAAAACAAAAAACTCTATAGATTATTTGTTAGGACAATATCATAATAAAGAAATATATAGTATGGCCTCGAACTTGAATAATTTTCATTTTCATTGCACAATTAAAATTCGAAAAAACATAATTTTTAATAAAAATTATATCAAACTTGAATAAGTTAACATATTCATTTTATTATTTTTATTACCGGAAGTCCGTTTTTTTTTTGGTTTTTTGTGACAGACAGAAAGTAAAAAATATATTTATTTGGTAATTTAATTGTATATTCCATTGAAACAACTTTACCGATGAAATTTTTAAATAACTGTTGAACTTTTATGGAAAAGTTTTTGTGAGTGTATGAATTATTTTCTAGTATTACTGTTCCGGAAATATGATGATATCAATTTTACGTAAACAAAAACAATTACCAAAAAAGCGTATAAATTGTGGTAATTTCTACATTCGTCGATTAACACGAGAAATAAAAAAATCGTGTGTAAGGGAAAACGTGTAAAAAAAGTATTATGTGAATCGAGGGATAGGTGTTTATAGATTTCTAGTTTAAGCAAGTGTTTTTAAATAAAATTAAATCAGCAAAACAAACTACAATTAATACACTCATAAAAAAACAGTCTGTTAAACGGCATCCAATTCGGTTGAACTAAGTTCTTCTGTTGTTATCATTTAAATCAGGGGTGCCCAAGGCCTATGCGCTTGGTGCTCATTTGTTTTTTTAAAAACACTTAGCTATAGGCTGTGTGTTTTAATACACATATAGAGCGCTCAGCACTAGCAATACGAAATACACAAACAACTTTGTCTTATTAGTTTTTTTTGTCGTTCTTCACTGTATACACGCAAGCGCAAAGCAACAATACTTTCTTATGCTCTGCTGGTAAACATTGAAATATTTTTTTCTTTTTTTCCTTGTATGTATTGGTTTTTACAACAAAAAATATTGAATAAAAATTAGTTTTTCTTTAAATGTATTGGTGTTTGCTCTTCCATAAGGAACTTTTGGGCAATACTGATTTAAATCCAAATACCCAGATTTTAATTGAAAGTTCTGTATAAATTTAATCTAAAAATTCTGTATTTTTAGCTAAATACTTAGGTTATTCACCCACAATTGTCTATGTATTCAATGGTCTAGTTACTTAATTTTTTTTTAGCTAGGTTACCTAATTTCCGTAAACTTTGATTGCTAACCTCATTTAAAATCCTGCTGACTTAAATTCAGGTACTATTTTCTGTTGTCGTACCTAAATTTTCAACTATTTGTACCGGATTTTTTGTATGAGTGTACGATACATTGCATCAATATAAATTGATGTCTTGTATATAATATTTATTTTTATTACTACGTCGTTCCGTAAATGCAAACTGCTTCGTATGCAGTGTTGCATTTATTATTACATGCATACTTTGTCATTCGTGTTAACTCATTGTTGCTTTTTATCATGACAATTCGATACGCCTCTTTTATTCCTATTTTTCCTTTCCTTTAAAGTACATTTTAATGAAAAAAAAAAGTGAATAAATTAATTTTAAATAAATACAACAGAAAATGTAACAGTCTGCGAAAGAACCAAAGCATAGTAACTGAATACCTATTTTTTTCTTTGCTAGTATTATTTATAAATTTTCAAATATTGTATATGTACACTCATAGAAACAAACCTGTAAATAGCAGAAAAAGCAACTAAAAATTAGTTAAAAATACTCTTGCAGAAAAAACTGCTAAATTTAGCAGATTTTTTTTGCTGATTTTTAATAATAAACTAAAAAATTTTAGTTCTATTCGATATGAATTTTAGTTAATTGAAAATAGCATTTTACTCTGAAAAATTAGCAAAAACTTTTACTAAATATTTGTACAAAAAAATACGTTAAGTTAGTAAAACATATTGTAAATCAAGTGTACTATTTCTCAGCAAATTTTCTGCTGGAATCGTGTTTTCAGCTAAAATTTTAGGTATACTCATGCAGCAGGTAACTGCTAATGTTTTACTAGTTTTTTTTAATATTTGATAATTTCTTTTGCTAAAAAAATTGTGCTGATAAACACTTTAATAGTGTGGACAACAACCAGATTGAAAGATATACACAGAATGAAGTAAATGTCGCGGCAGTTGTCGTGTCCGTTTCTCGCTGATATTTGCTTATATCTTTTTACTACATTATTGATTATGCACAATGCTTATCCTCAAATTTAGCTTCAATACACTGGGGATATATACCGCATCTTTATATTCCTTTATGTGCTAATTTCGCATCCGTTGCCCAGGAATTGCCCATATATGTTAAATTTTGTACTAACGGTTTTCAAAAACTTATACAAACCAATTTTTATTAAGGAGTATGATTCCAACTGACTTTACTTTGGTTCCCTTTTTTGCTTGTATGCTTTGGTTTTTTCGTTTTGCAGAGAAAATTATTTAAAAATCCTCGGATAACAACTTTACCATTCATCATATACAATTTGTTTATGTTGCCATTGACTCATACATTATTACAGTTTAATCATATAATATTAGCAAAATTCTAATAATAACGAGAAAAGAGAAAAATAAATTTTTATTTTGCATGCTTTGGTTCTTTCGCATACTGTATTTCGTAACAAAAATTTTTTTTGTAATTGTTTTTAGTATTCACACTGTATGCATAACAGTCAGAGCATCGACTTTCATGCACTAAAAAAATCAAAAATATACGCTTAAAAAATGCATTAAAAATATGCTCTTAAAATATGCACTTTTAAGGAAATATGCACTAAAAACCGTGAAATATGAACAAAAAAATTAAAAAAATAAGAACTTAAATTTTTTTGATTTTTAAAATCGATTTATTACTCGAGAATGTTGGTAAAAAAATGAAATCCAATATAAATGTCTAACAAATGAAAAATACACTAAAAAAAAAACTTTTATGGTAATTTAAAATTTTGCTGTTATTACGGGAAAGTCAACTATTTTGAGCGAAATTTAGCAACACATGTACGCTGAAATGTAGTAAAATCAAATTAGTAGCCGCTACTAAATTTTATTCAAATTTCAGTAATTTAAAATTAATTTGCTAAAATCAGCAACAAATTTGCCAAATTTTATTAAATGCAATAGAACTTCACAGAATAAAATAGAACTTCACAAAAAAAAAATAAAATTAACTTTGTTTTTCAATCTTTTACACTTTTTTCCAAATAAATGAACTTTATTTTAATTTTAGCTCTGTAATAAAAATATTATTTGTTTCAGATATATATATTTTTTTTTTATGATTAGCAAAATTTTTGCTAAAGTACGCAACTGGTTTTCTAAAATTAGTTAAATATTTTGCAAAAATCAGGTTTGGTAATATATAAAATGGGAATAGGAAGAAATGTTACTAAAATGAAAAATTGTACTAAAAATCGGTACAAAAAAAGGAAAGTACGATTGAAAAATTTGTTTAATAACTTTTTTTTCTGAGTGTATTTTCTATATGTGGGGCTAAAAATGCATTCTATTGTTTATAATTTTATTTTTTACAAAATATGCAAAAAGTATGCACTTAAATTGAAAGTATGCTAACATGCAACAAAAAATCGCAAAATATTCATTAAAATATGCGTTGATACAGTCAGAAAAAAAGTTGGTAAAACAACGCTCTATACTAATTTTTTACTATTCTCATTTCACAAATTGCTGAATTTTCTACTATTTTTTGTTGCTGATTTTTTAAAAATATTTTACTAATTGTTGAAAAATACTATTTACTTCAAACAAATAAAAATTTTATTACAGGGTGAAAATTAAAATATTGTCCATCTATAAGAAAAAAAGTGTAAAGGATTGGAAAACAAATTCGTTTTATTTTACTTTTTAATTTTTATTCTGTGAAGTTATATTGAATGTACTAAAATTTAGCAATTTATTTTGCTGATTTTAGCAAATTAATTTTAAATGACAGTTAACTGAAATTTTATTAGAACTTAGTAGCGCCTACTAATTTTTTCTAATAATTTCATTTTACTATAGTTCAGCAGCCAAGTGTTGCTAAATTTTGTTAAATAGTTGAATTTCCTGTAATAACAGAAAAATTTGCAGTAGCCATTAGTTTTTTTTCTTAGTGTAGTAAGGAATACCAAAAATATGCATTTATAAAAAAATATGCAAAAACAAATCGATGGCATTTTTCTTTTTTGCAAAATTCTTTGTTTCGGAAAAGTATTTGTTCAAAATCGATTTGAGCTCCTGACTACAAACATGCATTTGCATGAAAGTCGCTGCCCTGCTCATGATTATTAAATTTGATCATTCATCCATCTATTTTACCAACCCACCATACGTTTATCTATTCTTTCGTCGATCATTCTATCAATCATACGTTCATATTTATTGTTTAGGATTTGTATTTCGCTATGCACTTGAGAGTATCTCAGTGGAATATTATATGAAGATATAAACAAAAAAGTGAAAATTAACAAAAATAAAAAAATATATTTAGATTTTGTTGGCGTGAAATTGTGAATTCTGTATGTTCGTTCACTTAATGTTTTATTTGTGTTCAGCTAGAAGAAGCACATGTTTTAAATAAAACTTAAATTTGGAGCAAAATATATTTAAAGAATTTTCATTAAAACAGACGAAGAAATTATTGAAATGTTTAAAATTTGTGTGTAAGTATACTAAAGATAATATGTTTTTTACGTTTAGCAGCAATGTACCGAAAAATTGTACCCCCGTATTCATAAAAATATTAAACAGCATTTCAAAGACATTTTAATTAAAACACAATTTTTAGCCTGAATCAAATTTTACACAAATTTTAAAATAGATATTTTAAGCTACACTCAAAAAAAAAAGTTTGTAAAGTCAGCAAAAAATTTTGCTGAGTCGGCAAAATTTTAGTCAGGAAGATGCTTGCAAAAAAGTTGCTAATGTCAGCAAAATCTTTTGCTGAAAATCAGCGAGCTGATTTTTAGCAACAAAATTTGTAGATTCAGCAAAAGTTTTGCTAACAGAAATAGATTAGAAATACAAAAGCCTTGGTAAAAATTAATAAATTTTTTGCTGAATTTTAGTAGACTGAAAAAAACGCAAAAAATTTGTAGAAAAATTGTAATTTAGTTAATTTATTTGCTGAAAATCATAAAACATATTTTTGTGATTCTTTTAAAAATAACTTACTATAATAACGAAATATAAAAATTTTCATTTTTCCACATTGACGACATGAATTAATTTAATATCTGAAAATATATAGAAATAAATATATTTATTTATTTATTTTATTTATTCATAATCTAAAAGCCAGCGGTGGCCAAACGATTACATAGTAGTCTATATAAATAACATAACAAAAATTGTCTTTCAATTACTTACATCAATGGTTGTCTAAATGATGCTATCGCAACTGCCGAAAATAATTATAGAAACGAAAAAATAAACTAAACAAACGAAACGAAAAAAACAACGCTTTTTGCAATAAGAAAAAGGAACCATACCTAAGATGTGTGTCTTTGTCTTTCACTTTACTCTGTCTACATTTCTGTATATGTTTGTTTGCAATTTGACCACACATATAAACATTTAGTTTAAATAAATAAATATTTATTTTGTCTTTTATTTAATTAATATACAATTATTTTCACAAGCCGGTGACAACGCAAAATTTAAGTTATTTTAATCCTCAATTTTGTTTTATGTATGAAAAAGAGATACAAAAACTTCCATGGTTGATTTTTTTATATGTCTTATTAGAACTGTACTTTTTAGTATCATTTTCCTCTTCTCTACTACATCTTGACATGCCGCGACATCTACTTCATTCTGCGTATATCTTTCAATCTGGTTGTCGTCCACACTGTTAATGTGCTTATCAGCACAATTTTTTTTTAGCAAAATTAATTAGTAAAACATTAGTATATTAGTAAAGCATTAGTATAAAACAGTTAAGTGCTGAATAAGTATAACAAAAATTTTAGCTGAAAACAGGATTTTAGCAAAAAATTTTGGTAAAAAATAGTATACCTGATTTACAAGACGTTTTATTAACTTTTCTACTAACTTATTTTTTTGGGTGTAATATTCATTTATGAATACAGTTTTAAGGCTTAAAATGTGTTCTAAGTAAAATGTATTTGAAATCTGAATTAAGAGTTTTTATGAATGCTGGAGATAAACTATATAAATAGTAATCAGGGAAATTATGACATGGCATAAAAACGTTAAAAACGACAGGCAAAAAGGGCACTAATAGATTGCAAAATTGCCAAAAAAAAAAAAAACTGACATGCCAATTCAAAAAAGTTTTAAAATTAAAAATTGATTTAAGTTATTTTGTATAATATCTTTAATAAAATACAATAATAAAGGAATTCAAGGTAGTAATTGAGTATAAACTTAATAATTTTAAATTTTCCTACCCAGTAAAATAGTAAAATCCAAATAACATGTTGCAGAGCAACTGTATCATAATAGGTTATAATTTATGTTCTGCAAACGCTTCTTTTTGTATGGAGCTTCAAACGTGGTCACACTATAATTGCGCGAAATGATTTAACTATTCCGGGCCTAGCAGTATTTTTTTTGAGTGTACCATTATTTGATGGCACCGGATTTTTACTATTTCATTAATTTTTTTAGATTTAGAAACATATTATATTCTTCGTTTTTTAATCTAATTCACTTAAAAGTTTTTTTTTTTTACTTTGCTATAAATTAAATTGAATATTTTGTTAACACGAATACTCATCCATCTAAGGAAATAATTTGAAAACCTTTTCCCTTCATTCGATTTACTAACTTATTCTTTAGTTTTCTTATAGTTTATCAGTAAATATTGAAAGAGTTTTTGGTTTCTCATTCCACTTTAAGAAGAAACTTAAATTTGAATGTTTTTCCAACATCTTTTCCTTCATTCTTCTCTGCAACATTACCTTCTCAATGTTGTAGTGGAATACTTAAGTTCTTGGTGTGTTTTTAGGGTTTTTGTTTCTTGTTTCGCTTCATAAACACTTGTATTTAACCCCCCTCCCCTCAGACCTTGTATTTCATTTTTGTCATATTCGTTTTTTTACACAATCATGCTAAAAACAATTCGGCTTGCAAATTTTTTTTTCCACTATACATTTTATTGTTCTACACTCAAAAAAAAAAAAAAAAATAAGTTAGTAGGAAAGTCAGTAAAACGTCTTGTAAATCAGGTATACTATTGTTCAGCAAAATTTTTTGCTAAAATTATATTTTAAACTAAAATTTTAGTTATACTTATTCAGTACTTAACTGTTTTGAACTAATGTTTTACTAATATTTTACTAATGTGTTAATAATTTATTTTGCTAAAAACAATTGGGCTGATAAGCACATTAATAGTGTGGAAGACAATCAGCTTGAGAGATATACTCAGATTGAAAAATATACGCGGAATGTCAAGATGTAGTAGTGACAAGGAAAATTATACTAAAAAGAACAACTCTTGTAAGACATATAAAAAAATCAAAAATGGAAGATTTTTGTTTCTGTAATAAAACGAAATTGCGGATTACAACTTAAATTTTGTGTTGGCACCGGCTTGTGGAAGTAATTGTATATTAATTCAATAAAAGACAAAATAAAATATTTAATAAATATTAAATGTGTATTTCAAAACAAAATATTTGTAGAATTAATAATTCAGTGTGGTAAAATTTCAAACAAATTTACATTCAGGTAGACAGACTAAAGCGAAAGACAAGAACACACATCATATGTAGTTTTTTATGTTTCTTTTTACTTATTACCAAAAAAGGCTTGTATATGTCATATTGTTTTTTTTTTTGCTTCGGTTATTGAATTATCTAGGCCTTCCTTTAAAATATGGCATCAGTTAGATAACCATTGATTTAAGTAATTGAATGATTATTTTGTCTATGTTATACATAATTATTTCTATTCTTTTTTTTTTTAGATGTTACATTATTTCATATCGTCAATGTGAAAGAAGGAACATTTTTATATTTTGTAAAGTATTGTAAATTATTTTTAAAAGATTTACAAAAAAATGTTTTATGATTTTCAGCAAATAAATTAACTAAAGTACAATTTTTCTACAAAATATTTTGAGTTTTTTTTTCAGTCTACTAATATTCAGCAAAAATTTTATTGATTTTTAGCAAGGATTTTTTTAGTTTCTAATCCACTAACTTTTGCTGAATCTACTGATTTTGTTGCCAAAATCCAGCTCGCTGATTTTCAGCAAACGTGTTTTGTTGACTTTACTAACTTTTTTTTGAGTGTTCTCTTTAGTTGCAAATTTACTTTGGTGGAACAACTAACTGTAAGTGTGTCCAAAGAGCAGTTTATCCTAGCCATCTTGTTGTTTCCTGTTGTATTCTCATGCTCCATGTCTTTGTATATCGAGCATATAATGCGCTTTATATATTTTTTTCTTTAACATATTTCTAAATTTTCTTGTCTAACTGTAATTTAAAAATTATACAGTGCGCGAAATAATCAAAGCATACAAACTAAAAATCTATTTTTTTCCTTGTTAATATTATTTACAAATTTGCAAATATTTTATACACTGCCTAGCAAACCCATAATTACACATTTATTTTACTAAATTTCGTAAGTTAACTTCTTTTTACCCCTTGACTGTAGCTTTTATCTTCTTGCAATAAAAAAGTAAGGTTTTTTCAAGCTTTTTTCTTTACATATCATTTATATTAAATG
Source organism: Delia radicum (assembly GCA_021234595.1). Classification (NCBI taxonomy): domain Eukaryota; kingdom Metazoa; phylum Arthropoda; class Insecta; order Diptera; family Anthomyiidae; genus Delia; species Delia radicum. The sequence goes on along the minus strand of CM037851.1, from coordinate 146,937,167 downwards.
CAAATATTAACATATATTGTAATAAAAAAATATTAAATTCCAAAAAATGAATAAATTATTATATTGATATACATATGTAATGTACTTGAGCGCCCGAATATGGGACTGTGTATAATAAGATGTAAATATATATACTATTTGTTTATTTATAGTTTAAGTATATTAAGTTTGTTTAAATAAACGTCAAAAAAAAAAAAAAAAAATTCGTAAGTTAAAAAAAAGTAGAAGAACCGGCATAAATGTGAAAGTAATTGAAAATTAATTGTATTTAGCCAAAAAAAACTATTAATTTATTTATTATTTCGCTATTTTAAAAGGAATAACTAAATCAATTAGTTTTTCATAACTACTCGTATAATTACACTTAACTAAATATATCAAAATTTAAGAAAAATATTTTAAAGTAATAATAAATTTTTTAAATCAACTCGAAAATTCCATCACACATACTGTCTACCATCACACATACTGTTTTCCCGTAAGAAACTGCTGTTTTTAGAGGAAAAACACCTTCCTATTGACGGTTTTCCTCGTAAACTCGACGGGTTAATACTCCCGAAATATTCTTAATGGGGGTTTCATCCGTAGAACATTCGGGACATTCCAATACTCTTATATTTTTTGAGGAGAGCCATTCCATGGTCTGACGGCATTGTCTTGTTGGAAAATGAATTCTTCTTCGTTGCTATTTTCAAAAAATTTCACCAATTTCTCTTCTAATGCTGCTATGTAGTCTGAAAAATGCATGCTGGTGCTTTGAAATTCCAAATCAACCATACCGTGGAATCAAAAAGCACCCCAAACCATAAAGGATCAGCCTCCGAAATTTTGTTTTGAGGAATATCGTGGTTCCATACGTAGGTCTCTCCAATAGAAGTTAAAGCCATCTGGACCATCGAAAAAATCACCTCGAAAAGAAATTTATGATTAAATAGCCCTTCCAACAACACCGGTTATTGACTTACCTTTCTCCAGAAGGTTTGTAAATTCCTTTTAGAGAATTCAAGTCGAGCAGATTTGTGGCGAGGTAATAACATTGGCACATAATTCAGCTTTTGGCGAGTATTTCTATGGGAATGCTTTAGGAGCATACTGATGGTTAATTTTAACACATTTACCTTACATTCATCGATTATCTGATTGAGACTTTTCATTATTTTGCTGGCACAGTTGATTATTTTACACCAGTCCCGATCAGAAAGCTTTTTTTTGGGCCGCCCTCTTTTATTTTTACCATACTCACTCCGATTATTTGCCGAATTTGAGACAACTACTTTTTAACGGTTTATTTTTCTAGCAGTTTCCCTAAAACTTACGCCATTTTTTAAATTGAAAATTGATAAAAATTGCATAATAAACAAAAAATAATTCTTTAAATTGTGTTTATTTGCTATTTAAAAATTCAGAAACGGAGAAGAAGGGTAAGAGAAGTGTGTTCAGGTGCCGATACCAGTATTATGAAAAATATATTTCCTGGAAGGTAAAAATCAAAACATTTTGATCAAACATGACACTATTCCCGTTAATATAGCTCGAACTCCTGATTTCGGAGAGTAATTCTGAGACCAGATTTGGATTCAGCATACCTTGTACCTTTAGAAATGTATACTATAGTTCTAGTGTCGAATATTTTTCGTCCTGAATCTTTAGATGTAAAAAGTACTTTAAAAAAATGTTTGTAATATTAGAAAAAATAAAAAAAAAAACATTTGTAATTAAAGTTATGCAACGCAGTGTATGTACACTGTATTGGCTCATGATCCAAATGACATATAAATATATTTTGCATGATAAGTGGAATAATTGTTATTCGTGGATGTATTTTTTCATACAACGAAATTACCAAAGCATACAAATTAAAAGTTTGTTGAAATTATGACAATTAATACAAATATCGTTTAAAGCGGGTAATTTATGTTATGTTATACCTCCTTTCTACTCAACTGAAGATTCTATTTACCGCCATCGTGTAAAAAATTCGCGAGCACAGCTTTTTCCTTCCTAATCCAATACATTTTACTTTTGAAAAATTTCTCTTGTTCAAACTGCATATGACTTTCAAAAAGCTTTTAATAACGAAATATCGTTATAAATTTAAAATTCATATCCCAAAAATGAACTAAGCCTAAATCTGACAAAGGATAAGCACCCTAGCAATTTAATTTATAAGTTCATCTACTAAATTAGTCACTTAGTCCTGCACTTAATTTCAGCATATATAGAAAGAAAAACTTTGAAAAAAGTGATTAAAGACATTTTTGCGATTTATAGGAATTTTAAATTTTTTGCACATAAAACATTTTTGATATTCCAATTTTAAATATAATGCCGATGATATGGTTAGATGATTCTTTAATATGCTAAATGAAATTCTGTAATGATAAAATATATTGGAAGCGTTGTAAACACTCCTGTAGGTCTTAAATATTTATATATTTGTATTTGACTTTGCTAGATAAATTTCTTATCTTAATGGACTTTCTCACAGTTTGATTTTCAACTCTTCGAAATTTATCGTCCTTTATATATCCTTTAGCATTTTTTGTATCAAAGGTGTTATTTTGTAATCCTTGCATAGTTCTTTCTTATACTTAGGACTCAAAAAGTACATTTATAATTAATTTTGCGCTAACGATTTTCAAAAATGTATACAAACCAGGAGTATGATTACAACAGACTCTATTTCGGTTCCTTGTTTTTGCTTGTTTGGCACATAAAGCAAAGTTCTTTGACCTGTATGCTTTGGTTTTTTCGTTATACAGAGAACGGTATTTGAAAAATCCACAGATAACCACCATGCATGATATAAATTTATTTATGTGGTAATTGGATCTTACATAATTACAGTGTAATTTTAAAATATTAGAAAATTTCTAATAATATCGAGAAAGCAGAAAATTAATTTTCATTTTGTATGCTTTGGTTCTTTCGCAAACTGTATTATTTAAAAATATTATAGTTATCCAGATTTGGTTAAAATTTTAAGATTAATTTTATGGAACTAAATTCAAATAGTCCCATCTAATCATTCTCTAATTTGTATTTTTCCGTTAAATGTTATAGTTTACAACGAAAGTTACACTCGTAGAAATAATCCTGTAAAAATAGCAGAAACATTTACTAAAAATTAGTTAAAAATTATCTTGCAAAAAAATTTGATAAATTTAGCAATTTTTTTTTGCTAAATATTAATAAAATAAGAACAGCTAAAATAACTTTACAAAGTTTTAGTTATATCCGATGTGTATTTTAATAGAAATATCATTTTACTCTGTAAAATTAACAAAAACTTTTTCTAAATATTTGTAGACTCAAAATAGCAAACAAAAACTGTAATATTAACAAAATTTGAGTTATATTAACTCAAGTTTAGTATAATGAAAATAAAAGTTTATTTTGCTAAAATCGACAGAAATTTAAAAAAAAAATTGTAGATTTGCTGATTTAATAAGAGTAGACTTTTATTCGCATTAAAACACAAAAAAAAAGCAAAACTTTACAAATTTCACATTATTTAATGATTTTTTGGTCCACTAATGTTTAGTAAATGTTTTCCTGACTTTTGCAGATTATTGGGTTAGATTCAATATAAGAAAATGTTTGTAATTTCAACAGATTCATTTTTTCTATTCTTATATTTAATACTAGTATTTAGTAAAACAAATCTGCTAATTTTAGCAGTTTTTTCAGAAAAGGTACTTTTTAACTAATTTTTAGTAGCCTTTTTTTTGCTATTTTTACTGGTTTATTTCTATGAGTGTATACAATTACCAATCAAATTTTAGTTTTCAGATTTTCTCTAAATAGTTAACGTTTTAACTCATTATTGACACAGCGTTCCTTTTTCGACTCAGTACTTTTAGACGGTTATATTTTTTAATGGATAAAGATAAAGTGGTCTAGAATCCTAAAAAAATACAACATCTTGAATACAATAGTGCATAAAAAAATTATGGAAAATTCGTTATCCAGAGTTGCCAAATTATTATTTGAAAATTAAAGTTTTTGACCTTTTTAGATGGAACTTTTTTTTAGAAATTATTTAAAATATAAAAAGCCTCAATCTTTAATATTTTTGATTGTTTTGTTGATAAAAAAATAAGAAACTTTATTTTTCTGCTAGAAATTAGTTCATCGATTGTATACAATTTTCCACAATCTGACCGATTGGACAATGAACTTTTAAAATACACAAAGTCATAAATATTCCAAAAATATTCACGTAAAACATAAGTAATAGATGGTTTTTATTAAAATACTACTAAACTTTTAACAATTATATTTGTCAGAGTTGTCATATGGCATTTTTAAAAATGGTCAAAACCCACCATCCTTTCCTAAATAATTTTAAAAACCGTATAACTTAAAATATTAATTTTTCCTATATTTGTGAACAAAATTATTCAAAATCTATATTTTAAAATATCTTCAACCGTTTTGAATTGTTATGTTGCAAAGTATCAACTTTGGTTACTAATATTTCTATCAGACTGCGCTTTAAGACAATATTGTCTTTTTGGAGCATTTTTCTATATATCTTCAAAGTTTAGTTGAAAAACGTCCAGCGCATCTATGACTTGCCATTAATGAGTTAAAGCCGCACATTTTAAACTCCAGTGGGGAAGATGAAACTAACAAGAATATATCCAATGGAAATACAGTGGGGAGCAATCGTGAGTACACGGATAGAAAAAAATTTGTAAATTTTTTTGCTAAAACTACTAACAATTAATTAAAAATTACTTTGCAGAAAAAACTACTAATATTAGCAAATTTTTTTTGGTAAACATTAGTAAGATAAGAATATCAAAAATTAATCTGTTGAATCTTCAAATATTAGGCTCTATGTGAGCTAAATTTTAGTTAACTTAAAGTAGCAAATAAGTCTGTTAAAATCAGTAAAAAATTTAATAAATATTATTAGACAAAAAAATTATAGAAATATTAAAAACTTTCAAAGCTTTTTTTAGATTTTTTTTAATGCGAATAAAAATCTGCCCTTCTGAAATCAGAAATTTACAATATTTTAACAAATATTTCTTTTGATTTTAGCCATATACACTGTTATTTACATTCTACACAATTTAAGGTAAATATTGCAAAAATGTTATAGATTTTAAAGTTCCTTTTGTGCGGTTTTTAGTCTATAAATATTTAGTAAAGGTTTTTACTAAATATAGCAAATTAAATTGCTATTTTCAATTAACTAAACTTCAACTCGAATATAACAAAAATTTTGTAAAGCCAACAGAATTACTTTTGCTGTTCCTATTTCATTAATAATTAGCAAAGAAAATCTGTTAATTTTAGCAATTGTTTCTGCAACGCCATTTTTAACAAATTTTTAGTAGCTTTTTCTGCTATTTTTACAGGTTTATTTCTCTGAGTGCGGGAGAAGTGTCGTTTTTGATCAAAATGCACCGATTTTTCATCTTCCTGGAAATACATTTTTGATAATACTTTTAGCGGCACTTTAACACCTTTTTACCAGCGGCACCTTTTTAGATATTAATATTTGTCTTTGAACTTGATAATAAATTCGAATTTTTAAAAATTTTACACTGCGGGACTTTAAAATTGCAGTTACAACAACCTCAATTTCAATTTACAATATTTTTGTAAGGAAATAAGTTATCTTAAAAATACAAAAACTGAAACAAAGTTTAAGAGTAGTGCGTTGAGGTGCGTTACAAGTATTGTGAAAAATATATCTATAGGAAGGAGAAAAATAGGAACATTTTGATCAAAAACTCCGCAATTCCCGTTAATATAGTACGAGCGGCTGATGACGGAGAGTGCACTCAAAAAAAGTCAGCAAAATATATGCTGTGTGGATCCTTACAAATAATTGCTAGTATCAGCAACAAAAGTTGCTAAATTCAGTAAAATTTTTACTGAATTTACTAATTTGTTTGCTAATATTATCAAATTTTTCTACAAGGATCCTCCCAGCAAAAATTTATAGACTTTTTTCTTGAGAGTACCTTTAGAAAATTAGACTTTAGTTATAGTGTCGGCCTGAATCTTTAGGTGTAAAAAGTATACTTACATGTTACTCACGAGTGTTCTCCACTGTAAATATTTTGATTTGAATTCTAAATGTTCATACGAACAAAATATAATCATCAAATGATATTTAATACCCTCGGTCAATGTTTTTCAATTAAGTTCTTTAGTTTTAATACAAAGTCATGTTGATGTTCTTCCCAAGTCAATTATCCAACAAACACATGATGCACTCACTCAAAGCTATAAACATTCAATGTTAAGTAGATGCAACTATTTATTCAATTTAACAAGTTTTGGCTGTTGCTGCAGATGTCGTATCATTGTCATTTCCTTTAAATTCTTGGCTTTTATTGTAAAAAACTAGAAAATTGAAAAATTTAAATGGACATTCGTAGTAGAACTTCATAGAACTGTGCAAAACAAATGAACATAAAAAAGCAAATATCAAAGATAGCCATGTATAAGTATTATTCAACGAACAAACTTATATGCTTCTACTACACTCAAAAAAAAAAGTTAGTAAAGTCAGCAAAAAACTTTTTCTGTGTCAACAAAATTTAAGTCAGGAGGGTGCTTGGAAAAAAATTGCTAATGTCAGGAAAATCTTTTACTGAAAATCAGCGAGCTGATTTTTAGCACCAAAATTAGTTGATTCAGGAACAGTTTTGCTAATACTTAGTGGATTAAAAATTTAAAAACATTTGCTAAAATTAAACAAAATTTTTGCTGAATATTAGTAGACTGAAAAAAATCATACAACTTGTGTATAAATTATAGTTTAGTTAATTTATTTGCTAAAAATCATAAAACATATTCTTGTGATTCACTTAAAAATAATTTACAATACTTTACAAAATATAAAAATGTTCATTTTCTCACATTGACGATGTAAAATAACGTAACATCTTAAAAAAAGAAATAATTATGTGCAACATAAATAAAAATATCTTTCAACTACTTACATCCATGGTTCTCTCAATGATGCCATCTTTTAAAGGAAGACAAATGCCCTAGATAATTCTAGAAACGAAACAATAAAAAAAATATATGGCATATAGTTCAACCCTTATTTTGCAATAAGTAAAAAGAAACTTAAAAAACTGCATATGATGTGTGTTCTTGTCTTTCGCTTTAGTCTGTCTACCTGTACGTACATTTGTTTGCAATTTGGACACACTACATTCACATTATTTAGTTTACAAATACACATTTAATCTTTATTAAATTAAAATATTTTATATTGTTTTTTATTTAATGAAAAGACAATTACTTGCACAAGCCAGTGATGACACAAAATTTAAGTTGTTTTAATCCACAATTGTGTCTTATGTATGTAAAACAGATAAAAAATCTTCCGTGATTGATTTTTGTATATGTCTTACAAGAGTTGAACGTTTTAGTGTCATTTTCATCATCTCTACTACATCTTGACATGCTGCGACATCTACTTCATTCTTGTGCATATCTTTCAATCTAGTTGTCGCCCACACTATTAATGTGCTTTTTAGCAAAATAAATTAATAAAACATTAGTAAAATATTAGTAAAACATTAGTTCAAAACAATTCAATGCTTAATAAGTATAACTAAAATTTTAGCTGAAAATATAATTTTAGCAAAAAATTTGCAGTACGATTTACTAACTTTTCTACTAACTTATTTTTTTGAGTGTACTACTACCACTAAATTCGATGATATCCCAGCAAACATTAAATTTCAAAAATAATTGCTTTTGAAAAACCATTCTTAAAGAAGCCCATTCAAAAAGTTGGTAATTCAGCTACGACAACAGAAATGTATATGAATTTGATCCAGCAGAATGTTCAATGAAGTTGAGAATTACAGTCTGCTAAATTTAGGTGACCTAAAGTTTAGAAGAACTAAATTTGAGTTGAAAGTTGTAGATTAATCAACAGAAAACTTCTGCTAAAATGATGTTTCCTGATTTTACCAGAGGCAGATCCATATTTATAACCAGGAATATAAGTACTTCATAAAGTGTACTTACCCAGTATATAAAATGTGTCGAAATCGTATCGAAAAAGAATAGTAAAGTTAAGTCGACATCGGTTTCGATATAATACCGAAAATGAGAGTGTTTTCTTATAAAATCTGCAAGATGATATAGGGTCGAACCTTTGAACATTCGATTGTTAGTCGAATTATCAAAACTTATTTCGATATAAATAAAAACGAATATAAATGTTGACTTTTCCTTTTATTCGTTTTTATTACATTGTTATTTAATTTTGTTTTTCTTATTATTTAATTTTCTTCATTTAAACTACAAAGCTATTTTTATTTTGTTCCAATACCAGCCACGATTCGAACCAACAACCTTTTGTACACAAGTCCATCGCCTTACCATTTGAGCCTAATCACTCTGATAAAAAACGTATTATAAACTGAATTGAATTAGTTTTTATGTTCAAATTATTTGTATTTTGTTTGAATCTTCCTTTTATGAATTCAAATTACCAAACAACTGTTAAAAATTGTATTTCAGCTTCACATATCCCCACAGAAAATAGTCCAGCGCCGTTAAATCGCACGATCTTGGAGGCTAATTCACGGGTCCGAAATGTGAAACTATGCGGTTACCAAACGTTTCCTTCAATAAATAAATTCTGGCACGAGCTGTGTGACATGTTGCGCCGTCTTGTTGCAACCATAGCTCCTGCACATCATAGTTGTTCAATAGATGAACGAAAAAGTCAGTAAACATGGCTCTATAGCGGTCACCATTGAGTGTAACATTCTGACCAGCATCGTTTTTAAAGAAGTACGGACCAATGATTCCACCAGCCCATAAAGCACACCAAAAATTAATTTTCCTAGCTAAAGTACATTCCTAATATAAAATGAATTACTTATTCTTTCACTATGAGTAACCAATCAGGTAACTCAGGTATTCTCACTGTTTTTGTAAGCGAGAGTAAGTCATTAGTGACCAAAGTAATCAAGCGAGTAAACAGCCTGGTAACTTTCTAATGTCTGTTTTTGCTGGGTAATGTAATGTCCTGAAGCTTTTTCGTAGTTTTTATTTAGGTTTTCTAGTTGTGACAATATTTTATAGATGACTCATTGACGTCTTGTCACAAGTCAATAGAAGACAGAATGACTATTGGGTGCATTTTCGTATTTGCTATGCATGTACCCAAGTCAAATTTGCATATATGTATACCAGGCCCGTAAACAAGGGTGTCCAAATCATTCAGCAAATTCTAAACTATCTATGTCAAAAGCCAAAGAAAAACTCGTGCATAACGTACTTATTACATCTAAACCATAATTTTAAAACTTAGAAAACTATTATCTTTAAAAATGCTTTAGGTTTCTTATTTTATTTTTTATTATGCAATATCCCTGATATGGTGCATTGTTTCTAATTGAAGCTTAGATTTAAAGGCTATTTTTTGAAAAAAAATAAATTTTTGATCATTTTATCCCCCAGAAATTCATAAAATTTTTAAAGAATTTGTCTACCTACAAATTATAATTTCACTTCTATTTTTGTTTTTAATTTTTAGGAAAATAAATGACTAAATTTGTTCTTCATATATTCATAAGGTAATATTCCCTATTGTGGCCTGTTCTCTATTTAATGTTTATTATTGTTCCTGATGTAGCATGAATATGTCAAAACTGTCATCGAGTTTTATTTCAGTGTCGCTATTTTAACCAAGTTTAGACTTGAAAACACACGTTTTTCTTATTTTTATTGTGTCGCTGCAAAGAAACCCAATATAAAGTATAATTTTTAGTATAAAGCGTAATTTTTTGTAAACATGAACACGTGAATAACAAACAAGTTTTCACGAATTTTCCAAGTCGGATTTTTGTAGACGGTAAGAATTTCATTCACAATTTTAATTAAAATAGTAGATTCCATTAAAAATATAATAAATAAAACTTAAATGTAAAAAAAAAAAAAAAATTCTAATGTTCCCAAAAGTAATATCTTTGTTGATATATTTTCTTATTTTTTTCTTTTCTTATTTGATATATTTTCTAAATTTGACCGCAATTAAAAAAGTTTGCAGTACAGATGATAACCCTTAAGCAGCTTTAAACGATACATAAAACGTTTTAATAATTAAAATTAAATTAAAATTTTATTTAATTTTAGTTACCACTTTAGGAAACATTAGACTGGCCAACGTTTGTACGGAAAAATAAATGTATTTTCCGATTATTTCTTGACGAGCTTACTTTTGTTCCTTTTATCAATTGAGCCAAAAATTGGCTCAATCGAACGATATTTAGAGATTGCTATGAAATGCGACTTTTGGTTTTCGTCTATTATATTACGTGCAAATACACTCAAAAAAAATGTCAGTAAAGCAGTTAGTCAGAAGGGCGCCATCAAAAAAATTACTAATGTCTGCAAAATCTGATGAGCAAAGCTGATTTTTAGAATAAAAGTTTTTAAAATCAGCAAAAGTTTTGCTAACATTTAGTTGATTAAAAATTAAAAAATCCTTGCTAAAAATTAATTAAATTTTTGCTTAATATTACTAAACTGAAAAAAAACTCAAAAAACTTGTAGAAAAATTATACTGTAGTTAATTTATTTGCTCAAAATCCTAACAAAAAACATTTGTGATTCTTTAAAAAAAATTGACAATACATTAAAAACTGTAAAAATGTCCATACATTGACGACATGCATTAATTTAATATCTGAAAATATATGGAAATAATTATATATAACAAACAAAAGAATATATTTCAACTACTCACATTCATGGTTATCTAAATGATGACAATTTGGACAGAATATAAATGCCGTAGATAATTCTAGAAAATATGACATACACATAAACAACCTTTATTTTGCAAATAGAAACAAGGAAATATAAAAAAAATTCTCAGAGATGTGTTTTCTTCTCTTTCGCTTTAGTCTGGGTTTGTTTGCGATTTTCCACATTCCACAAATTACCACTATTCAAATTTAGTTTATTTTTATTATATTTACACATTTTATTTTTATTATATTTAAAGATTTTATTTTGTGTTCAATTTAATTTACAAAACACTTTCGTTGACAAGCCGGAATCAAAGTAATAATTGAGTATATTAGTCAGCAAAATATTATTCAGGAGGGTGCTTGAAAAAAAATTGCTACTGCCAGAAAAATCTTTTGCTGAAAGTTAGAGAGTTGATTATTAGCAACAAAATTAGTACATTCAGCAAAAGTTTTGCTAACACTTAGTTGACTCAAAATTAACAAATCCTGGCTAAAAGTTAACAAAATCATTGTTGAATATTAGTAGACTGAAAAAAACTAAAAAAATTGTAGAAAATTTATACTTTAGTTAATTTATTTGCTGAAAATCTAAAAAGTTTTTTTTACTTTTCTTTTTAAAAATAATTCACAATACGTTACAAAATATAAAAATTTTCATACTCCCACAATGACGACACGAATTAATTTAATATCTGAAAATATATATAGAAATAAATATATATTATATATACATAATTATCTTTCAACTACTTACATCAATTGTCGTCTAAATAATGACATTTTTCAGATTTTTGTTCGATTTGATTTTTTTTTCGACCTTTTTCAATAGATTTCTTGACAATTTTTTAGAAATATATTCTAAGCGGGCTTCTAATCCAAATAAAAAATATTTATTTCATTATTTTCACCCGACGTTTCGATGGGATTCTTTCCAACTTCTTCCGAGGTAGATTTGATTACTATTATTTTTAAGTTTTTAAATTTTTTGTAGAATGTTCAGATTTTTAACAGTTTCTGAAAATTTGGCTTTTTGGATTTAATATTTTAAAACTGTATTAAAAAAACGAAAAATCCAAACAAATTAAAATACACAAGTTTGAACTGGAATTAAAAATTTTTTCGATTTACTCGATTTATCAACCAAAATTGTTCGTGTTTGTCGTTACTCGAAATTGGCCATTTTATAAATAAAAAAATATATATAAAAAATTTTTCGAAAATTTGTTTTTAGATTGATTGTTTTTTTTTTAACTCCAGCAAGTACATATTGCACACCTAGTACAAAAGTGACTCAACTCAAAATTATTAATTTTTCAGAAATCGAAAACAAATGTTTGCAACTTTATACCAATTGAAACATAAAGAAAGTTAACAACAGTTAACAACAACAAAATACACTGATATTTTTTTTATAGATAAACAAGTGTATTGTACATAGTTTAAGCATATAAACCCGAAAAATTAAAATTTTGAGTTGAGTCACTTTTGAACTAGGTGTGCGATATATAACTACCAATTTCTAATTTTTTGTAAACCAGAAGGTAATAACGGCTTGTGTAAGCAAGTCATTTATATTTTTATCTATAAAGTATAACAATTCGTTATTGCTCAGATGGTAGAGCGCTTGACTTACAACCTGGAGTCCCATGTTAAAATCCCGTGTGGGCACATTTTATTTAAAACGAAAATTTTCAATAAAAAAAATATTTTTCTATTAACTTTAGTTTTGTTGACTCGTTATTTTTAAGACTCATTATTTATGTCCATACATATAGATAACCACATATCCAATTAGATCTAAATTAATCCCATGGTATATTTTGGGATCTATCAGCATCATTAATTTGATATTATTGCATGCCCCAACTTTGCGATCAATTTTGATAAATTGTGAACGATTTTGTATTTGTGATATAAATTTTTTTTTGGATCGGGTGGTTTTGGTTTGTCATTTCAAAAGTTATTATTTTACTTACAGTGTAATTTGGGGGAAAATTTTCTCGTGTTCTCATAGAAAAACTTCTGAGTCTTGCATATATTTGAACTAGACTTAAGTTGATTTTGTTTTAGTAATCAGCTAAAAAATGATTAATGGGTCGATTATGGATAGCAACCGAACTTCAGTTGCGTTGCCAGTTGCCAAATACATATTACGTATGGCAACTGGCAACTGACAGCTGGCAACTTCAGTTGCCAAATAGTGATTATACTGGCAACCGAAAAGTTCTGGTTGCTGTAGAATTTTAAGCAACAAAAAAGGCGGGAACATTAAAAATTAAGTATATTTTATTGTTAAATTATTTGTAATATAGATATAAATAATATTTTATATATATTTTACATCATATATTTTATATAATAAATGTTTTAAATAATTTTATTTGTACCTCGACAAATACCCATTTACATACAACATTTGTAATTAAATAATTTTTTTATTTGTTTAGATTTTTTCAGTTGCTGAACTGTCAAAATAAGATTATCGATAACTATTTGGCAACTCGCGAAGGTTGCCGTACATAATACCAATTTTCATTTCAGTTGCGTTGCCAGTTGATAACGCAACTGAAGTTCGGATGCTATCCATAATCGACCTATAAGGATTTGAAAATATCTATGTCATTTATGACTACTCGATCAATGTTCTACAACTCACAAACAAAAAGCAAAATGTTGCCCCTCCAAAAAAAAACGTCCTGGCTACGGCCCTGATCTATGTAGATATAAATATTTTAAATACCAAGTGAGTCAAAAAGCTTGAATAAAGTTTTTTTGTGTTGTTTGGTTTTAGTTCAGTCAATTTGCTTTTATGTCATTTTATGGCACTGACATGTTTTGTTCTTCATGGTTTAATATCTACCAAGTACAAGTGCATTGTAGTTCAGTGTAGAGTTGTCTTGGGGTTTGTCGACAAATACTTATGAAGGCTGCAGCAGATACAAAATGGATTTAAAAAAAAAAAAAAAAAACATGAAAAACATTGGTGCCAAGACCAATTGAATGAATATTTTTGCTATAATAGATGTGGCAGGAACTCAAACTTATTTTATTTTTAAAATCTTTTATTTGTTTTCCCTAGTGCATTTAAGTTTTGCTGATTTTAGAATTATGTTATTATTTCAAATTGTAAAATTCAAGTAATCTAATAAAATTAGTTTTGTTTTAAAAGAGCCAAATCATGAAAAAAACTTATTGCATGCTGAAAATGTAAAAGACCGCCACATTTTTTTAGAAGCACTTAAGCTGCATTTACCACCGAAATCTAGTTCAAGCTAGATTTGAAAGCAAATGTTTTTTTTTTTTTTGAAGTTAAGCAGTTTTAAAATTTAAAATATGCTCAAAGAAAATGCCTCAAGATAATATAAGCAAATTTTAATTTTAAAATTTTTATAAAAAAAAAAAATTTACAGATATAATCAAATCGATTTCCATTAAGAGTTTACCAAAATTTTGCTAAATGTTAGATAAGTCTACTAATTTTTATTACTACTTTCAATTTACTAATAATTATAATCACCTTTTGCTAAAAATAGCCAAATAATATGTTTTTAATTGTTTGTACATAGGAATTAATGAATCCAGCCCTCGATATTGGGGGGTGATAATTTTTGAAAATTTTTGTAAACTTTTTGTGTCAAATTATTACAACTTTTGATGGCCTAAAAATATAAAAATTCAGAATTTTCCACTTTAAAACTTCTTTAACTTCAGTAAAAGTATGGGTGTGAAATTCGGAATTGTTTATTTTATGGTCATCAAAGTGACCGTTAAACAAACAATTTTTATATCGAACAAAATCTGAAAAAATTTGTCAAAAAAATTATATAAAATTTAAAAAATTATAAAAATAAAATTCTGAAAATTTGTTCTTTTAAAACCAGAGAAATGTAATTTGCCGCTTTTGCATATTTTACAAATTTTTGGATTTTTAAATCAAATTTTTGTTAAGACTTTTTTGGATTTAAAACATATTGACTTTTTTATTTTTGAAGTGTTTTCCTAACCTCTTTTACACATTTGGTTTCCTCAAGTATTTTGAATAACAATTTTATTGAAGAATTTAAAATTTTGTTTTGTTAAATTTTCTGACGTTTACTTTTTCCCACCGCAACATTTAAACTTTTATAAGTCTGAAATTCCTAGAAGTTTTTACGGATTTTTGTTACACAAAATATCCTTTGTTTCAGCGCAACCGGAAATATGTTGCTTCATGTTTTTTCTGTGTGTCGTATTGAAAAATTAATGAGTTATTTTTATTTTTCAGAACAATTGACGAATTCTGCACTGATAGAATTTTGTTCATTGTATTAATGAAATCCTTCATTAATACAATGAATTTTTCATTAAAAAGTCCCCAAAGAAAGTTTCATTGGCTCAATGAAATATTTTTCATTAATCAAATAATAATTGAAAAAAAAATTTTTTTTCTTGTTTCATATTTATTTTGTGTTAATTTTTTCTTTTTATTATCTTATATTTATTTTTCCGTTTTTTTTATCTCCCTGAACACGACTTGAACCCGCAACCATCACTATACAAACAGCACCGCCTTACCAATTGACCTAAATTACAAAACCAAAAGGATGTGCTTATTTAGACTTTTGTAGGAAAATATTTTTTTTCAATAGTTGAAGCGCCTACAGTGGAAATTTTACGGAACTTATTGTTTGCTGTACAAAAAATATTTATGTAAAAATGATTGCATATTTTAAGGATCAAACAAACACAGTTAATGAAAATTTCATTCAGTCAATGAATTTTTCATTAATTTAATGAAAATGTTTCATTCAACCAATGAATCCAAGTTAATGAAAGACATTCATTAATAGTATGAAGGAACATCCTATTAGTGTGGCATTGATTTGTTATAGCATATTTTGCTCGTGTTTTTGCATATTTCGATAAAAAATCTTATTTTCGAAAAAAAGAAAATCATTTTTTTTTTTGATAAAAAAATCTTATTTTTGAGCATATTTTAGTACTTTTAAGAACAAAAGCATATTTTAATAGAATATTTTAGCGATTTTTTTATTTTTAGAGCAAATTATACGTTTTTAGAGCATTTTTTATGATTTAAAAATGGATTTTTTAGATCATATTGCCGGTTGCTTTGCTTATTATACATTTTGATAAGAAATTGCGAAACTTTTGATGATAAAAGTTTGAAAAAGCGATACTTTTTCGGCAGCCAACAAAAATTTGAATGCGCAATCCTTTTAATTTAACCATGATTTAAAATTGCAAACCATGTTATTTTAAAGTTAATTTGTGTCGTATTATAATTTATATTTTTTCAATCGGTTTGGTTTTCAACTTTTTATTAAAAGAAGTATTTTTTAAATTATTCGATTTAATAATCAAAATTTATTCGAAAATCATGTTCAATTGTTCGTTCAAGTTTTCTTTTTGATCGTTCGATTAATCGAATAATTTTTATTCGAGCGACAACTCTAGTATCGTAATGATTGAATATCGCTGGCAAAAGTGTATCGAGCAAAAAGAAGATTATATTGAGAAATAAAAAACATTTTCCCAAATTTGTTGTGTTTTCTTTGGTAGGTCGACTAATTTTATGACCGCCGCACTGTGGTCAATATTTTGAGATAGCGGCCAAAACTCCTTTTGGTTTTTGTTCTCCGATTTTAAAGTTATTAGACTCATATGAAAGTAGACAGTAGTAAACCTCGGGAGCCAAAAAATTAGAACTCTATTTCAACTATTTCACTGAGAACAGGGTGGTCCAAAATGGGCTTTTTCAGAATTTAGTAAATTTATGATATTTTTAGTTAATTTTTAAAGTTTAAATGATCATAACTTTTTTGTTTTTCAAGATTTTTGGACGAAATAAATTTTGTGTTGTAACTTAACTTATTTCCTATTACTGGTAAAAATTGAAGCTCTACTGTTTTCAGAACAATTTAAATATTTTTTTTAAAAAAGGTCAAATTTATCGGAAATTTCCTACTTCATAGAGCTCAACTCCTGTGAGTCAAGCTGAGTCAAAACACAAATTTACTATTTTGTAGTCCTAACTCTCCCCTACATTCCTATATATACATGTCCATGCATCGGGACTGCACTTTTTGAGCTACAGCAATTTTTGTGACCCAAGGTAAGATATTCGGTACAAATGCACGTCATATTTTTGAGAAGTTATTTGTATGTGAAAGTGGCTATTATGCATATATTTTGATGACATTTTGTACAAGAGTTCTTATTGACCCAAAAAATAATTCTGTTGAAATTAGGAGATGTTGGCCCATATTTGGACCTAGTCCACATAGAAGGGTGTATCAAAATTTTGACAAAAATGACAATAGAACTCTCAAATTATGTGGTATCTGTCAATTCATTTGGAAAAGGTAAAAAATGATTTTATTGCCATCTAATATTACATAACTTAAATACCTGAAAATTGCAAATAAATTTAAAACCAATGGAAATAACTGGTAAAACCAAGTACCTGTTATATTATTGCCAGTACCTGTTAACTCTCAAATTATGTGGTATCTAGCAATTCATTTGGATAAGGTAAAAAAGATTTTATTGCCATCTAATATTACATAACTTAAATACCTGAAAATTGCAAATAAATTTAAAACCAATGGAAATAACTGGTAAAACCAAGCACCTGTTATATTATTGCCAGTACCTGTTAACTCTCAAATTATGTGGTATCTAGCAATTCATTTGGATAAGGTAAAAAAGATTTTATTGCCATCTAATATTACATAACTTAAATACCTGAAAATTGCAAATAAATTTAAAACCAATGGAAATAACTGGTAAAACCAAGTACCTGTTATATTATGTTTCAAAGAGGTAAAAAAAGATCATGTTGAAACTTCTAGCAATAGTATATTAATCCATGCATTCATTTTTTTTCTTCATTATTGTTTAAACAATGGCTAAATTCAGTTATAGTGTTCTATCTGATATATATTTTGAACGGAAAGATGAAAACGACATTATTTTACATATAATGAATAATCCATTCTTCAAAATATGCGACAAACAAGAAATTAAAATTCATAACTTAAAATAAAAAACTTTTTAAATACTTTAAGAAAACGGTACAATCAATGTTCCAGAAACAAGAAATTGTTTTACTCACGCAACCAAGAATGGCTAAGAAATAAACTTATTTTTAAAAAGCCATCAGTAACTACCACGGAAACTGCAAAAGGTGGTCGACCAGCAAAGCCAATTGATAATTGTAGTGAAAGATCACGAAGACGCAAGCTTAAACATATCAATGAAGAAGTTTCTTGTAGCATCATAAAGGATTCATTTCTGCATCAAATTCAACCATCGAAAACTAAAAAGAGTAAAATTGCTATCATTGAAAAAATAGTGGAAGCAGCCCCAGACGCACAAAAAGGATTTTAGAAAGTATGCCGACACCAACTAAGGAAAATAAATTTACTCCAGAAGAAGCATTTGCACTATTTTTGGATTTGAAAATGACTAAAAACCAATATACAGAATTGCGGAAGCGAACCAATGAAAAAAATTGTGGAATTTTTCAATCATATCGAGATATAGTTTCTGCCAAAAAAGATTGCTTACCTTCACCAACTACTTTTAGTGTAACTTCAAGTTCAGCAGAAATAAAATTGCAGGATCTTCTTGAACACACTGCAGAACGATTATTAAAGACATTTGATGCTGACTATTTAAAGAAGTTTAAAAATTGCAGCATGACTTTAATTTCTAAATGGGGATGTGATGGGTCCTCTGGCCAGAAACAATACAAACAATGTAATGCGGAAAATTCATCAGATGCCAATTTATTCATGATTTCTTTCGTTCCATTACGTTTAACAAAAACTTATATTGGTTCAGAGCCGTCAACTAGTAGAGCTGCAGAGATAGATGTATGGAAGAATGAAATTCCCTAGTCAACAAAATTTTGTAGACCAATAAAGTTTGCTTACAAAAAAGAAACTAAAGATGTCATAACTGAAGAAGTTGGCAAAATAAGAGATGAAATTAAAGAACTTCAACCAGTGATATTTGAATTTAATGACCAATGCATCGAAGTTAACTTTAAAATGTAACTTACAGTGATCGATGGAAAAGTTGCACAATCTTTAACCGAAACAAAGTCTTCGTCAAGCTGCACCATATGCCAAAAAACATCAAGTCAATTGAGCCAACCACCAACACAAGACGATAGTTTTAATGAAGCATATGAATTTGGAATGTCACCTCTTCATGCTAGAATTCGTTTTATGGAGCATATTTTTAAATTGGGATACGATTTGGAATTTGGCCCGTTAGGCGAAACAGTAAGAAACAACAAAGAAAATTTGGAAAAAAGAAAGCGCAAAAAAAAGATATTCAAGAAAAATACCGTGAGATTGGCCTTATAATTGACCAGCCAAAGCAAGGAGAAGGAAATTCTAATGATGGAAACACAGCAAGGAGATTTTTTTTACGATCCAGAAACTGCAGCTTCTATAACTGGAGTAGATTATGATAATACGACGATTCCAAATCATATTAGAAGTTATAGCATGTAGCAAAAAGATAGATGCAAAAAAATTTGGTCAGTATGCTAATGAGACAGCAACCCTTTATAACCAAAAATATTCTTGGAGACATATGCCAACCACAGTTCACAAAATTTTGTTCCATGGGGAACAAATAATTCAGCACAATATGCTTCCAATTGGAGATCTCTCAGAAGAAGCGCAAGAAAAAAGGAACAAAGACTTCAGATTCTTTCGCGAGCACAATACAAGAAAAATTTCCAGATATTGTACTAATAAAGATCTTATTAATATTTTGTTGTGCACATCAGACCCATATATGTCCAGTATTCGACAAAAATGGAAATCAACCTCATTAGAGTTAGATGAAGAAGCTAAACAACTACTGCAAAATGAAAATCAAAGCTATTTGGAAGAAATTTTTACTAATATTGTTTAATTAATACTAGTTTAAAGATTATAATTTGTTTCTAATTTTAGTATAAATTTTTATTAATACATTTAAATAAAATATATGTGCACTTTAAATCAATAGTAAAAGTTTACTTAAAATTTTATCGATGTTGTGTTCTGTATATAATATATCCAAATGGTATTGATATTGTTGGGAATTTCAGTGTTATTTTTCAGTTTAATCCTCACAAGAATTAGCTTTCTTCCAAAAAAAACCAACCTTTGGCCCCTGTGAATATTGAGACTAAATAAATGTCAGGGGCCAAATGTTGGCATTTCCTGACCAAAATTAAGTTTAGGAATAATAAATAAGTATTGGTTGTAAAATACGATTGAAGAAAATAAGAAATTATAAAAAAATACCTATTTAAAATGTCAAAATATTCAACTTTTACATGGAAACTCAACAAAAAATTAAAATGCATTTTTAACTCCACATTACTTACGTTCCTATCAGTCGATTTTTACGTTTGAACATGCAAATTGAAGCTTAAAGTCCCTCCTATTGAACAAAACAAATTGCGTAAATACCAATCCGGTCAAAAGTTATACAGTTTTGACCGCTATCTCGCGAAATTGACCACTGTGCGCCGTCGTGCTATTCATTAAAGAAAAACAAAAGATATAAGCGACACTATGCTGTCACGAATTATGTACACAAACTGTAGTTTGACCTATAGGAATTGCCGCTTATGTCTATTTTGTTTTTTCAGAAATTCTTAACGGTACTTCCAAGAGTTTTGAAATTTTGAGAAATAATTTAAATTATCAAAAAATAAAGATTTTCATCAAAAACCCAAAATCGAAAATCCTAACGCTTACACGTCTTTTTGGCGGATACGGCTCTATTTGTTGCCTTTGCTTATGTCAACGGCTTATTTATAAATATTATCTATAATATCTGCATTTTAGAATCGCACTATTTAATCCAATGTACATAATATTTTTATTTCTTCTTGTAACACTTAAAAAACTATAAAAATCAGACAAAATAAGTTAAAACACAAATTTAATTATCTAGTACTAGATTCTGTTTTGTCCGCACAAGTAAAAATTAAAAAATTTCAAATGTACATCGCAATAAACATTTATGACTGCTTCAAAGATGATATGAGTGAATAGTTTTATATTAATGTTAACATCTTCAAAGTAAATCAACCATAATGACATATAAATTGTTTAGGTAGAGTCAATATAATTTATATATGTCAAAATCTGGTAAATTACCAAAACAAACAAAATTCCTGTGCTTCTAATATGGGATATATGGATCAAACTACACTGAGCGAATTATCTTCATAGTTTTAATGAAGATTGTCACTGGAACTCGTCCTATTTCATAGAATCTATGAAACAGGTTTCATTAATGACAGTGTTTAAGAAATGTTTGTAGAATTAATGAAAATCTTCATAAATCTAATGCGTCATTTTGACAATTTATTCACGTATTATTTTTAATCTCACAAATGTACAAATTAAGTATATGAAATAATTTCATAAAGAAAATGTTCTTTGAGTTTATGAAGAGATAATTTATGTAGTGTAATGATTTTTTTTTTATGAAACTGTGAAATACAAGTTTGTTATAATTTTTATTAAAAATTATGTTTTTTTTTCGACCTTTAATTGTGCAATGAAAATGAAAAATTATTCAAGTTCGAGGCCATACTCTATATTTCTTCATTAGGATATTATCCTAACAAATAATCTATAGAGTTTTTTTGTTTTCAAATTTATTATTTGAAATTTTATGAAAAAGAGTTTATGAAAAGTTTCCCAATATTAATAAAATTTTTTGGATATAATGAAATTCTTCATTGAATCTACGAAAAAAAATCAATGAAATTATTTTATTAATATCAAAGAGAATAATTTTTTCAGTGTACTTATTTTATTAATAGTAATTGGAAATTTCACCTATCGAATTAACATTGTGATTAAAAAAGTTTATATATGCAAGATATAAGAATATAAATAATCATATCTCTGTTTATATAATTTCATCCACAAAATGGGTCTATCAGATTATATAATTAGATGCTCTCTCAAGCAATTGTATCCCAAAATTGGGCACATATAATTGTATCATATGTTATTTAAATTGACAACATTAGAAACATTTTATAGAACTTAATACAAGGATATATAAATAAACATTTTTACATAACCGAGAAAATTTTTTTTTAATTTAATTATATATAAACATATATAATTATATATGATTACATATAATTATACATATACTTTTTTACTCGGGTATATACATTTTTTTTATATATCCTTGTATTAAGTTGTATAAAATTCTGATTTATTCTTTCAATTTAGATAACATGTGATACAATTAGATGTGCCCAATTTTGGGATACAATTACATCAGAGAGTATCTAAATAGATAGCGTTAGATTAAATTGTATAATGCCAAATAGAATTTGATACAAACTAATATAATCTGATAGATCCATTTTGCGGATATACCTTTTTTTTGATAGGATTTTTTAAAACTAAATATTTTTCTTCAAATAATATATGTTATAAACCATAATGATCTGATTTATCTTATCTTATGTATCGTAAAATCGTCCAAAATATGACCTTGAGTCTTTCCATATAAATTATATTTTTTACGCTCAAATTCTGTGGAGACACTTACTGATTGCTGATTTTATTTTGTTAAAATTCGAAAAAACATGAGTTTATTCGAGGTTTAGTATTTTGTGAAAATACAAAATAGGCAAAAAGTGTGAAAGTTGTAATATTTGTGGATTCTTTAATATATAGCGGATCATAATAATTTAAAAAGCATTGGAATCATACACTAATCTACATTTTTTCTGCGGATTATTATTTTCAGGCGTCAAAAATAAATGATTATGCAATTTATTTTAAAATGCATTTTTCTTAATTTTGGCCACCCTCGATTTAAAAAATCAATGCTTATTTACAAAATATGAAATTTTTGTCAAAAAGTTAAACTTTCACTTTTTTGGGTCCCTGGTGTAACTACTTTTTAATGATTTTTTGAAAAAAAGCTTATAAGATTTTTGCATAAAAGAAACGATAATTTGTTATTTATTTTTTATTTTCAGATTTATTAGGACTAAATTTTGAAATGTTAGGGCTCCACTTTAAAAGTCTCTGTTTTCCAAATTATACATTTAATTTAAGAGAGTTTTTCTATACGTGAGAGACAAAAGAATTTGTTTAAATATTCTGTGTTAAAAAAAATTAAAATTTTAACCATTTCATGCCCACAATTGCTATTGAATATCGCATTTTCCTCGAAAGAAACATGTGGTTGGAAGGGTTAAAAATTAAATTGTTAAAACACAATATTTTAGAAAATTCCTTTATCTTTCAAGTACAGAAAAAATCTTTAAAATAGTTTCTTAAAGAGAGACATTTAAACGGCTCCTTAACACTATATTTTTAAATGTATTGTTTTCAGTTTTTCAAAATAAAAAACATAAAAAAAATTCAGTGTTTTTATGTAAAGATTCAAGATTTTTTCAATAATTCATTAATAATAGATAAACTTTGGGACCCAAAAAAAAGCGAAGGTGTTGCTTTATAGTGAAAATCACATATTTTACAAATATGCATCGTTTTTTCAAATCGAGGGTGGCCAAATTTGTAAAAAATGCATTTGAAAAACAAATTGCAAGTGTACAATTTCAATGCAATTTAAATGGTGATGAGCCGATGAATATTATAGAAAATGCAAAATATTCTAACTTGCACACTTTTTATATATTTCTCATTTTTCAATAAAACTAAATCGCGCATAAAACCGTTAATTTTTCAAAATTTTAACAATTTAAAACGATAATCTTTTAGTGGTTCCATACGCTCATAATAATCTATGCATATGAAATTATTGCCAAAACTTTAAAAACTTTCGTAAAATGTACAAAATTTTCGTTTATTTTACGAAAATTTTTGTTATTTTGACATTTTTTCATAATTTTACGTATGTATTATGATCAGTGTAGAGTCTCTGAACGCAAAATATAATTGAAATTGGAAGACCCAAGGAAACAAATGTCCTTTTTTGGCCGATCTTAGGTGGAATAGCCGATATATATTTTTTTTTTTTTTAATTTGTAATATTCTTTTACTGGGAAAAAATTTAAATATCAAATTTAATTGCTTACATTTACATACAAAGTTGTTGAGATAAATAAATATATAGATACGTTTTCTATTCCAGCATGTTTGCTAGTGTTGTCTCCTCTTTCTTTCGTCTTACCAATAATTGTTATCTGGCGAACATTTATAAAAATTGCAAACATATGTTCGCAATGAAAATGTCACAACTTGTTTCGATCAAACATTAAATTTTTATATTTAAAGTTATTAGAATTTAAACAACCTGTTCAAAAAAGCTAATCAAATAGAAATTTCACATAGTCTTGTATGCAGACATTTTGTTTACTTCCAGACGTAATAAGTACCCAGGTATAAACTTGCTAACCGTACAAAAAAAAAAAATTGTACTGGCAAACCAATGTTATTGTTGTAAAGCCCACCCACCCTATTACATATTACCAAAGGTCCAACTAATATTTTACTGCACTCATATAAAAACTCTGTAGAAGTTACAGGAAAAACTGTAATTGTTACAGATTTTTTTTTTTAACTTAGACATGCAGATCGTTTTGCTAATTGTAGCAAAATGTGACTTCAATTTTTTAGTTTTGTAAAAGTAGTAAGCAAATTAGTAAAAGTTTATCACATTTTAGTAAACTCTTAATGGAAATCGATTTGCTAAAATCAACCAAATGTTATACAAAATTTTAGTGAAATTAATTTAGTAAAAAAAATAGTAAAAGTTGCTAATTATTAGTAAAATTTTGCAAAATGTAAATGGAAATAAAACAGCTCAAATAAAGCATAAAGTTTACTAAATATTAGTAAAGGTGTTACGATACTTGCTATTTTTTGTATTTTTTCTATATTGGAGAACAGTGCAAATATATTTGCATAGAAAAACTGACTAAGTGTAAAGAGTATGATTATTATACCATAAAAAATCTTGATATGTCAAACACATATACGTGTGTTATCGATAAATAATCTTAGACTGTCAAAAAAAAATATAAAAATTTTTAGCTAAAATTGACATTTCCAGATTAAATGTTAGCAATGCTGCCAACTTTTTTAGTTTTTGATCAAAAGTAGCGGGTTTTAACTTTTTTTTTTTTGCGATTTTTAGCTTTTTTTGACGGTTTTTGTGGGAACAAAACGTGGGCAATATTGTTTGTTTTGTTCTCGCATTTGTTGTTTCTTTCAGACAATCCAAAAAAAAATCCAATACAAAAAATAGCAAGTATCATAACACCTTAATAGTTGCCTTTTTAACAATTAAAAATTTTTTTTCACTTTTTGAATTGTAATTTTCCAATTGTTGTAAAAGTGGTCAATTGTAGTAAGTAAAATAACAAGAACATAACTTAAGCAAGATTATTCTAGCTTAAGATCATTTGTTTTTTGTTAAACAAAGAACCGTGCAATGTTTATGTATTAATTAAAAAATTTCTTCATCCTCTGATTTAAAGCAGACTTTATTTAAATCTTCAGAGGACCAATGTAGAAGTGCTGGAAAATTTACTCAAATTTTGAAGGAAAAAGATTAACGCTTTACCCGTATTGTTTTATTTACCCGATGAGAAATAAAAAATAAAATTGGAAAATTGAACTAATTCAAATCAAAAAATTTTTTTATAAATAAATAAACATTGCACAGTTTTTTGTTTAACCAAAATCAAATGATCTTGAATTTGAAAAATCTTGCTCACATCATAATTTTTTTGAAATGTTATGAAAATGTTTACTACATTTTAATGGCTTTCATTAAATATATAACAAAAACTTTGCGATATGTTTTATTTTTGAATTCAATGTATTTATTATAAAAGAAAATTATTTTGAATATTCATTCATACATTAAAAATGTTATTGGTAAATTTCGTACGAAAAATTTTTGTACGATTTATTTTCTGTGAAAACCCAGCATATATTTTTAATTTCAAATGGAAAATCAAAATTTCAAAATTTAAATATTGTTCAGAATTTCCATTGATATTTAGAGACTTTTGCATTAATGTAGAGTTCGTTTGAATAAATTCAAAACAAATCATCAGCATTTTTGGAAATGCTAAAATAAAAAATATTTTTTATTTATTTTTTTTCTATTTTATTAATTAATAATCATATAATTACAAATTATATACTATTACCCTAACCGAGCACTAGCTACTATGGCCTTCGGCGCGTTTTAGCGAAAACAGACCAGTGCCTCTGGTGGGAATCGAACCCACGACCCACGCACAGATAAGCCAGCACGCTACCAACTAGCCTACCGGGGCGCACAATAAAAAATATATTTTGGTTTAATCTTATCAATTATAATTAAAGTAAATTTACTTTGAAAAAAATTATTTTCACAAAGTTCATGAAACTTTTTTTTTACTAAATAATGAATATACGAAATAATGAATATGAATATGCATTTGTCTTCCATTTTTGTAACTCTTGGTACTATTTGTGAACACTTCGTAAATATGAAACATTTTCATCAAATTTAAAAACTTTTTCCTTGAGTGTAGTTAATAAGAAAGTGTATAAAACAATTTTTTTCCGATGAAATAATTTTTAGATTGAAAAAATTAAGTTATTAGTAAATATTTTTGCTAATTTTAGCAAATCGAGTTTCAGAAGCTAGTAAAATTAAATTAGTTAAGTTAGGAACCGAAATTAATTAAAAACAATTTAGTTATTTTTTAAATAATAATAGCAACAATTTTACTAACAAATAACTTTATACTAAAAATTTGTATAATCATAAAGGGTCCGCCAAATAACTTTTTTTTTTTTTGAACTCCTGAACCAATTGGACTTTGTATGGCGTCATACCGAGGTCTTTATGCAAAATTCGTCTCAATGATGTCACCGAAATGTTCAATTGTTGAGAACGACGGTGAATTGATGTTGATGGCGCTTCACGCACACTTTCTGACACAGCAGCAATATTCTCGGGTGTACGCACTGTTTTTCGCTTTTCACGCCTTGTTTTATCGATGAGGATGCCAGTTTCTTTCACTTTTTTTCACAAGATAACGAACGTACTGACCATATTCGTTCAGCGGAAGGAAGATACAGATTGAAAACTGCTTTACAAATTTTTGTTTTGAGTGTAGGAAAACACTGTTTTGTTTGAAAAGCAAATGTTCTGCCTGGGTTACGCTCAAAATTATTTCCCAGTATTATTATCTTTGATTAGTATTTTACAATAAATTAAACTTTAAATCAGCAAGCATTAATGTAAAAGACTAATTCCGAACTGTATTGCCGCTTTTTTTAATGCCAAATGAACTTTTTTAAATATACGAAATTTTCGCTGTACCAACGGTGGAAAGCAACAACTGGACACTGTTATCAATCAATACTGTCAAGATAGTTAATCCCACGCATAACTGACCGTCACCTAAACTTTGCCAGCACTGGCCGATTGTATTTTTCTGCCTGGGTATGTACATACTACATATGAGGCTTTCCAAGCCAACTGCTACAGAAATGAATGTGTCGGCTTAATATCAAACTTAATGAATTTAATGTGAAAAAAAATTAATTTTTTAAAACTGCAGGTACTGGTAAATTAAGCTAAATCGAAAATGTATTTAAAAAATAATAAATAAATCCATATTGAATTTAGCTTAATTTAATTTCAGCTTCTGCAGTTTTGCAATATTTAAATTTTTTTCCTTCACATTGTATTAGCGAATAAGCGTAAGATTAGATTAAAAGTCAAATTTATCGAATTTTTAACTAAATAAAATAAATCGAGTTATTTATGCTATTGGACGCAATATTTAACGAACATATTATCCAAAACGAAGCTGAGAAATATGCTGAAACTTTCTGACTCGATAGACATAAATCATAAAATTGTTTAGATAGAAACAAGTACATGCATTAAAAAACTGGCTTTACCAATTATTTGTATACCCTCCACCGTGTATAAGTTACAAATAAAACAAAAACATAAAAACGAAGGAAAAAAATTGCAGAGGTGAAAAATTTATTTTGTGAGGTGAAAAACTTTTTTTAATGTAAAAATATATGTTTGTGGTGAAATAACATTTCTGAGGTGAAACACTGTTTTTTGCGGGGAAAATAAATTTTGAGGTGAAAAATTATTTTTAGGTGAAATAAAAATTCGAAGTGAATTGTAAATATTATTCACCTCTTAGCGTCTGGTAGAAAAATATGACGTCATGTTTTATACACCAGACGCTACTTTGAATTTGTACTAATATACAGTGTATCAGACTTGGGCGACGTCAATTACATTTCACACTGTGAAATTTTTCTATATCATTAATAATATCAGATCTACACTCACACTTGTAAAATTTTTAATACCAAACATGGGGATTAGTAGCAACATATATGTATTTAATTACAAGGTAATTACTCAATTACGCCCAATTGCAAATACTGATAGCATGTCTCATGTCTGGTATTGTCAAAATTTAAAATTTTCTAAGGAAGCATTTAAGCCCATCAGTGCGAGCGTTGTTCTGAAATTATTAATGATATAGAAAAAATTTCACAAGTGAATGATTATGTTACTTACGTCTCCCAAGTCTGCAGTGTATAATACACCAATTTGTAAAGAAAATTTAGTGGTACTTTCACATTTTCACTCATAACTTTGAACCACTGGACCGATTTTGCTCATTTTTCAATACCAACATTTTTGTGAAAATTTCTCTATTGCGTTACAGCGCTGTGATCGCCATTTTAAACAGACAGGCAGACGGGCATCGCAAAATCGGCTTAGCATTTCACAAGGATCAAGAATATATGTACTTTTTGGGGCCTTAGACGGATATTTCGACATATTACAAACGACATAACAAACTGATGTATACACTCATCACTACGGCAACCAAAAAACAACTGTAAAAATAATGTTTTAAGCGAAACATTTGACATTAAATTTTCAATTAAAAAAAAAAAAATACTAAAAAATATCGAAATATAGAAATAAGCCAACTTTTTAAAGAAAAGCTTATATTCAAATACCAAAAAAAAATTAAAAAAGCTATAACAAATATAGCTTAAAATGTTCATAATTTCGTGATCAAAACTTGTATTTTGGGGGTTATTTCATATTTTTTGGGGGATATTTCATTTTGCTAAAAGTGAAATTCTTTTTTCAATTGTCAAAAAAATATTTTATTGACATAGTAAAATTCCTTGCATTTCAAAATTCCGCTAAATTAATAAATAATATATTAAAAATTATTTTCTAAATTGGTCAATATTTAAACACGCCTACTCCACCAACTATTTGGAAAAATTGTAAATTTTGTTCCATGTTTTATTTGTAGCATATATAGGAAATGCATCCTGAGATTTTCAGTCCCAGGAAACTAAGCATTTTGCTGTTCCCGCAATCCTGGGAATTTTGTTCGGGAATTATGGGATTTTTAAGAATACATTTTCCACATAAAATATGTAAATATTTTACATTTTTAATGCAGCATTTAGCAATTTAAACAACTTTTTAAAAGAAAAGACTATAATAACATCAGTTAACTTCCCCGTTATTCACAGACTTCGACCGTACTTTAGACATTCTAGATATCTTCTAAAAAAATGTTGCTATTATAAAAATGTATCCAAAACACTTGTAATTAACAAATATTGTCCAAATGCAGTTTTTGGGGCGAAGTCTTAAATCAGACTCAATTGACAGTTATATTAGTTTTTTGTTTTTATATACATCGAGATTATTTTTATGTTATTTTCAATTTATAACGAGCTTTCAACCTCCGTATATTTACAAAAATAAAGCAAATCAAACATATTAGCTAGGTTGACACTAGTATTTCGATCTGGCTAAAGATCTCATCAGAACCCGAAGTTTTAGAAAAGTTAGAGCCTCCATAATAGGCAGAACTTTAACAAAAAACCTATTAATAATCAATTTTGCTCCATTCTTGTCTTCTTAGTAATCAAGCACGTGGTTAGGTCTTTTCCTAACAAGCATCATGACGTTACTAAACTTTGAAGACCAAAAATGTTCTATTTATATAAAAAAATTTAGTTTGTACTCTGGCTCAAGTAATATTTTTTTACAGTTATATTGATTTTATAACTTTTCTGATTTCACATTTTTCTTGAATTTTTTTCATTATTTTAAGCTTTTTATACTGAACGTTTTTTAATCGAACTCTAAGATTTAAAGGAATTGATGTATAAAATTAAACGCTCTCAGACTTACGAAAAATTGAAAATTCTGAGAAAACCCAAAATTTTATGATGGAGACTTATTACTTTTCAGTGTCTGGTCGTGTAACACATTTTGCTTACAAACAAAATGATTTGATATGAATAATTTTATAATTTATTTTTCAAGCGGGATTCCGGGAATTCTATAAAAATTGTCAGCTTTTGCATTTCATAATCATATAAGGTAATAAGAGCCACAAAAACATGCTGTATCATGTTTTTTTTTACCGTGCATCGTCTTGAGAAATTGATGAAATATTTATTCCTTCCAAAATAATTGACGACAAATTTTGCATATTTTGATCATAGGAGCATATTTTTGTTAAAAAAAAAAAACAAATTTTAAGCACATTTTTGTACTTTTTATAACAAAAGCCTATCATTAGAACACATTTTTGCGTTTTTTTATTAGCAAATATGAATTTCCGTTTTAAGACTGTACCGACTTCGGTATAATTAATCTGTTATCTCCTTTTTTGTTAGAAATTAAAATAAATATTACACAAGTAAGTCCAACTGTAGTGAAATATAAGCTTTAAAATACTGATTTTTAAGAGCATATTTTTCAAAGTTTAGCCATACCATCCATTTTTTAGGGTATTTTTGTATGATCATAAAGCCGACTTTTAGAGCACATTTTGTATGCCCTTATTATAATAAATACTGCAGGTATAATATAAATACGATATATCACTTTTTAAGCTGTAAGTCTGATATTAACACGATATACCATTTTTTTAAGCTGGACAGTTGGCTTGGAAAGTCACATATGTATATATAAACACACATGTGTATAAGGGTGATATTTATATATTAAATCTGGGAAAGTAATAACTTAACTGTAAAATATTTGGCAGTACTTCAAATGATAATAACCGAAAGATTTTACAAATGATGGTGATTTTTTGAAATTATTACGCTTGC
Organism: Delia radicum; assembly: GCA_021234595.1. Taxonomy (NCBI): domain Eukaryota; kingdom Metazoa; phylum Arthropoda; class Insecta; order Diptera; family Anthomyiidae; genus Delia; species Delia radicum. The sequence goes on along the minus strand of CM037851.1, from coordinate 146,906,239 downwards.
ATAAGGGAATCATGATAGATACAAATTTATTTCTAACCCTTCAGGAGGAGAATTTTAAATTGGCCATAAATGCGCCAAATGAGTATTTTGTATTAAAAAACAAGGATAAAATTGCATTGCAATTGCACTTTTTGCCTTTTTCTAAGGCAACAATTTTAGAAAGAAATACGGGTACCGTGTTATTTTAGAAATTAACATAAAAAAGGATATTTAAGGGTAAAGTGCAAAAAACGCTACATTTTTGGCAGAAAAGAAAACACGGTTACATGTGAACCAAGCGGCATTTTATTGCAAGTTTATTAAAATTGCAAATCCGGTTTAAAATCACCATATATGTATCCATTTATGGACACGTATGAACTCATTCATGTTTACATATGAAGACATTCGAGTTCATACATGTCGATATGCCTTCATAAGTGATTCAAATAAGCTCATAGATGTTCATATGCGGTCATACATGTAAATATTACCTCAATCTTCATTAATGTACACATATGACCATGTATGGACATGTATGATCATACATGTAAATATTACCTAAATTTTCATTAATGCACACACATGTAAATATATGATTCTTCATATGAACATGTATGAACCATTTATGTATGAGACATATGAATCATGTATGGATGCATGAGGACATGAGAAGGGTGATTTTTTAGCTAACTTTCTATTTGGGAACACTGTTTTTGGCAGTTCAGCTATTTTTGTGTAACATGTTACTGTTAAACATGTTCAGTTTGGTCTATAATTTTAAATTCATCAATTCAATTTATTTCCATCAATCAATTTAAAATGTATCAATTTTACACAAATTTTACTTGACTCAAAATATTACGTTGTTAATAACTAAAATCCAGTTACTTAACAAAATCAAAAATGAGTTGAAATTTAGAGGCAGCCATTTTCAGAACAAAGGCTAAAACATAATCGTCGTTATTACGATGGTCGATGGTAAAATTTGGCAAAATAATCAAACATGTTAGCTAGGCTGATACTCGTAAAGATCTCATGAGAACCCGCAGTTTTAGAAAAGGTAGAGCCCCCAGAATTGGTGGAGATTTAACAAAAATCCTATTAACCATCAATTTTTCTGCATTCTTGTCATCTTAGTAATTTACCATATGGCTAGGCTCTTTTCCTAACAAGCTTCATGACGTTACTAAACTTTGAAGACCAAAAATGTTCTATTTATATAAGAAAAAATTAGTTTTCACTCTGGCTCAAATAATATTTTTTTTTACAGATTTATTAGTTTTTTTTTTAACACTTCCAAAGGTAAAAAATTAAATCAATAATTGCTTATTTATCTCTTACAGTAACTACTAGGGCTACCGGCATTTGGAAGATTCAGATGTACATAAACATTAAAAAACTTGTCAAAAATGTTTCTATTAATTGAAGGGCTTATTGTAAAAACTTGATAAGCCACATTTATTTTTTATATATTTTCGCTATTTTCTATATACCCATTGATTAATATTTAACAGAAGTCCTGCTTTAATTATATTTTAGTGATTTATATATCAACTTATTGAGAAATTTACAATTAATAATTTTGGAGATTTTTTGTTCCAAGGTTAATTTCATATAAAACTTTTTGTATTTTATTAACTTTTTCAGATAAATAAAACACACACGCAGAGAAAAAATATGGTTGCAATATGATTGCAACCACAAAACTCTGTTTCCTACATATTTCACCAATAAAATGGTTGCTTTCATGATGTTTATTTTTTTCAGTTATTGTATCGTCTACAATCATAATATAGTATTTATTATCATATTCCTCTATCTAACTACGACCATGTTATAGTTAAACCAACTATAAGATGATCAGTCGGGGTTTAGCTCTTTTAGTTTCATTGTTGTTTGGAATTTCGTGAAAAAAGTTTGTGAGAAACTGGCAGCCCCAACAAATTAAATAATATTAAACACAAATACATTAAAAAGAGACAAACAACGTAGTGGTGTTAATTGTAATGGCGATTTGTTTTGTGAAAGAATGAATACGTTTTTAGTATCAACCCAGTCTACCCTGGAAGTCTAGGCAAAAGCTTATTTGTTATAGTTTATTATATGGACATAGAAGTGTTACAAATAAAGTATAAAGTGATAAAAAGGTGCTTTATTTTTTAATTGTTTGTAATTACGCAAAAAAATATTGTTAAAAAAATAAAATATGAAAGAAAAATTTAAATGAAATACACGTGTTTTAAGTCTGTAGTACGAACAAATCATAATATGTTTATAATAATCATAATATGGCAATAAATGATGACGAAACTCTTGTCCATGATCATACTATGATAACTAGGATATAATATGGTTATAATGCAATTATTTTGATTTCTGCAAACATGGTTTGATAGTTATAAATGTATTGTGAAATTGTATTCCTAATAATATTTTTATGCGTGATTTACGCTGTAATCGCATATATTTATATTTCATAAAGCTTATTCTTCAGCGCAAAGACAATTTGATTACTTAAATTATTTTAAACCTAAGTTTATTTAAATGTGTGAATTATTAAATAAATATACTAGTACTTTTAAAAAAACATGCATATCTTTTTAATCCAGCTTCAACAGAATGCTGGGAGAGTACCGTAGGGCTCATATTATGATAATTCATATAAATTTCCAGAACCATAATATGATAATATTGGGATCTATTGGAAACCATTATATGGTAATCTAATTGCCATATTATGAAACAGATGCTGATAAGAGTATGGTTGTCACAACCTTAGTAACATCGTTGTAGCAATCATTAGCCCAAAAATGTATGATACTCTTCGAATAAGGCTTCCTCAGCCATGTTTTGACCTTGGAATGCTAGAATTAGAATATACAAATTATAATTAAAAATCGTGCGATTTCAGAACAAATTTCACTAAAAAAAACGAATTAAAAACTTATGTTCCAAATATCGCTGAAACAGCAAAACATCTCGAAACATTCTGTTGCAATCGTAAAAAACATTCTGTTGCAATCGTAATGGTCGGATGAAAAATGTATTTTTGGCGAATTTTTAAAACACCAGTCATTATGACAGGTTTTGGGCCGGGTACCCGATGAAAAAAGTATATATATAGCGTGATATAATTTAATGTAATTATATATAACTTTATGTGTGGCCATGTGTAACGATATATATTCACATCTCATAGATATTTTTACAAAAATTTCTAATATAGCGCTATACATCATTATATGTCATATAAGTTGATTTTTTATCTCTGCATATATACTTGATATAGCTAAATATGATATCATATATACTTCAATGTATAATTATATATAGGTACCCGACGAAAAATTTCTGACATAATCATATATGATTATATATAGTATCACATATATCTAAACATCACATCACGTCTAATCTGATACGAAAATGGCATACATAAGCTGATCTCATGGGATCTAATCTCATATAATTTGATTGAAAATTATGTATATCAAATATGATCAAAATATATACTTTTATACAATTTTATCTAATGTTTTATAATTAAGAAATATATAATGTTTTAGAGAACAGTACTTTCTGGTTTTATCAAATTAAGTACTGTTTGTAGTTAATTTATAAATGATAAATATTAATTTTAGAAACTACTGTTAAATCTAGAAATTTATACTTGTCATTAACCTGAACATATACTAAATTAAAAACGCTAGGTAAAACAAAAAAAAACGTCTAAGGAGGACGAAGATCAAAATTTTTGTCATATAATTTTCACGTAAAAGACGTACAGATTTTTTCCAGAGCAGAAATAAACAGCAAACTTTAAACGCAGTTGTTATACAAAATAATTATGGATCAACACGACATTTTGTTTGTCCCGGTTCACACACGGCAATTTTACTTGCGCAATTTTTCTTCAATTGTCCTTTGAAATTGCTTTTGTGTTCACACAGGAAAATTTTGTTTCAGCAATTTTCGTATATCAACCTGCAGGTTTGAAAATTACGGATGACAAAACAAAACGGAATTGGAGCACGGGCAAGTCTGTACCTCTTAAAATCTCTTTTCCTCCCTCTTCTATAAACTCAAGAATTGCGCAAGTAAAATTGCCGTGTGTGCGCCAGGACTTTATGAAGGATTAATCTACCTATTTGGTACTTCAGCAATTTCAGATTGTTCAAAACAAATACTTTGTTAACCACAAAACAGGATCAGTGGTAGAAAGTATATTGCCTATAGTGCAACTAAGCAACTATTGGAATTTTAAATTTGAAGATTTAGAATCCATTACGTATATTTTAAGGGTTGGGTGTTTCATTTGTTTAAACAAGCCGTTTCCAACGCTCTCTTTTAAAAACCCGAAATGGTATTAAGAGAGTTCCGAAAAAATGTGTTAACAGTGAAACCTTTACTTAATTAATTTTCATGCTTCTAAGCAATTTTAATTAAATTTTTAAAGTCAATTTGTGTTGTATAATGTATTCTCTGCATACGTTTTACATACAGAAAATTTATATAATAAAAAATATGCATTAAAATACTCTAAAAACCTGTTTCTCTTAAAACCAGTTGGCATATAAAATTTAACTTGTGTACCTTGATTATTTTTTATTCTGTACGTTCGTTGGTTTCAAACCTAATAATTATAACGTTGTTTTTTAGTACTTTAATAAAAAATATTAATAATCATTACAAAACAAAAAACCTTGGTATTCATATTTTTGCAATAAATTTAAGTGAATTTCAATTTAATTTAAGCAATTTTAATTAAATTTTAAATTAAATTTGAGTTGTTTACTGTACTCTCTGCATAAGTTTTGTAAAATTACCACAAATTTTTGTTTCTATATACTTAAAAATATGCATTAAGAAACCTCGAAAAACTGTTTCTCTTAAAACCAGTTGGCATATAAAATTTAACAGATGTTCAGTACCTTTGTTCTTCTTTAGTCTATATGTTCGTTGGCTTTAATGGCAAATACTCCCTTTTATTATAATGGCCATTGCCTGCCTGCAAATGATATGAATATGAAATTGTTTAAACTACAATTCCAATAGTGGCATGTGTCTTCTAATATCTAATTGTTTATTTCAAAATTTTACAAATTAGATTTTGTTATATCTACAAAATACCGTTATAAATTGATGCTTCGATATTTTACCGTTATTTTAACCTTATTTCAAGATAAGTACTCTATTAAATAATTGAGCTCTAGATCACGTTGTTTTTAAAAAATATCCATTATTATTTTATATATCTCCAATATTTCGTCATTCTTTGAATGACATCCTCAGGGGGTATGAACAACAACAAATAATATTAAAAACACAATTTTGTTTTAAATGTTGTGTTGACCAGAGTGGAGGGCAGTTGCAGTAAATTTTGTTTTTTATACAAGATATGCTTATATATTACATACGATACAATGAGATCAACTTGCATATGAGTATATACAAGTATATATATACGGATTTGGGAGTTTTTTAATTTTTTTTTATTTTATTTATATATTTTTATATTATTTGAGTTAAAATAAAATCATTTATTTTAGAAATGTTGAGGTTAAGAAGAAGAATAAACGATTTTCTATAAAAATTATAAACACTATTAATTTTCAAATCAGACTAGACTAGTTTGTGCCTCTTTTTTATGAACAGGCGTCATCAGTGATTTTCCATTAAATTGTATTATTTATTATTTGTGTCTTATAATTGTCAGATTGTCTCTATATGATACATTTTTCAACAATCTGCGGCTGTAAGAATCAAACCTGCGCTCTTCTTACATTACAAACGTAACAATACCAAGTTATGACCGTTTTAGCGATCACACCCAAGTATGGTGTCGAATGTAATGCAGCTTAATTACAGCTTTCTTTCCTATTAGCTTTTCTGTTATTGTATATTATACTCAGAAGTGACAACACTAACAACACAAATATTCTATTTTTAGATTTTTGTTTATTTTTCTAATCTCATCCGTCTCTATTTCACAATGTTACCAGATGGACTTATTGTTTTTAAGTTCAGTGTTGACAACTTTTGCGTTTTGAGTTGAGACATCGCCACCTGTGGCACTGAACGTAAAAACCATACGTCAATCTGGTAACATTGTGAAATAGAGAAGTGTTCCTAGTTACCCTAGCATTTATGAAAAGGTACATAAAATTCCCTGTACAGATTGCATGTTATGCAAGTTTTCTTAAATACAAGGATTTTGTACATTGTACATTTTTTAAGTACTTTTTCATAAATATTAAGTATTTCTACATATATTTTAAGAACCTTGCCATAATTTACGAGACACAAACTTTCCCAGTATTTTTTATGAACTGTTCATAAATGTTATGAAAAAGTTCCTAAATTAATACATTGACAAATTATTCATAAAATATTCAAAAATAGTATGAATTTTCTTTTTGTGTGTAAGTTGTCAGAGTTATTGCATTGATTGTAATGGTTATGCATGCTCTGCTCACCCACTTAATTAAGTACAACCCTAATATGGACAATAGCAAAGAGTTTGCAATTTAAATAGTATTAGCAAATGTATTGGAAAAAAAGCTGCAAAGGCAAATGAAAAGAAAAAAAACTTATCTTCATTTATGGCATTATTTGGCCAAAGTAAACTTACTTCTTAATCAACCATAAGCCGCACAAGTTTTCTGCACTGAATTACAAATTGCATTTAGATGAACAACGAACAACGAACTGTGGTAAATGAACAGAATAACAAAATAAACTTACAAATGTTATTAAAGTTTAATGTAACAAGAAACAAAAAAAAAGCCTCTTATTTCTCCATCGACGATGATGATGGCAATGCTTATGATGAAGTCGTTGAGACGTTGGTTGTTGCAAAGGAAATGATAATGGCTGCGCGCCAAAAAAAAGCAGACAAACGAAACAAGTGAATAGAATAATAATATTATATTAAATGTACAACTGCAACACAGTGCAATAGCACCATGTCTGTCGTAAGTAGTAGTATACCAAATAGCAACAGGGCATTACAGGCACTCAGCACGTTATATCCAAATAAACATCAGACACTGTGCAACTTTAATTCCCTAACTACTCAAAAACAAATTAAATGAATTTGGAATTAGACTTTTTCGGAGGGATATTTCTTTTTTTTCTTCAATGAAACAAAATTGAATAACTCTTAATGCTACATTTTATCATGCCTTCTCATTTACTCTCTTTCTCTACCTATCATTAAGTAATCCCTTTGCAATAATATCATATGTAGGGGGCGCTATACAACTGTGAGACATTTAGCTACCGCCATAGTTGTTCGTACTTATTGACTGAATGTCTTGCCTGCTTAAACTCCCTGCAGTTAGTTTGCACAATGTCTGCTCACTTGTGTTGTTTAGTTGTTGTATTACGTTGTGTGTTTCTGTTTGTGTTTATACAAATGATGTCTTGCAGCCATATTGCTTGTGTGTGTGTAAGAACTTTTAAATAAACTACCCGTATCGGTCTCATTCTGCATTCAATGGCCATCAACTCCATTAAATCAGAGGGACTTACGTATTTAATATATTGAATTATTTACAACAGTTTTTGTTTTCGAGATGTACGGATATTTTTCATATTATATTAACCCATTCACTACTGAATTTTAATTTATAGATACGTATATTTATATTTCGACTAGGATTTGCCGTACGGTTTTAAACTAAAGCGAGGTTTTTCAGACCTCAAACCGACAAAAATAAGTCGGTATTTAATAAATACTTTAACCAATTAAATAAATTGTTCACTGACACAAAATGAGGTTATTAATAGTGTTTCGGCAAAACTGCACTTTATGGGGGTGTTCAAAAAAAATAAAAAAATGACCCCCTCAGGAATTATTTTTTTATCTGGGGAGCCCCAGTGGCCTCAGCACCAAACTCGGTATGTGTAGAAACATAGAAGTGTGGGTACTTAAATGAAAGGAAATTTCCTCAAGATTTCAAAAATTATATTATTTTAATGATCTATGATACGTAGCGCCCTCTAGATGGGGAGTAAGTTTTTAGTGCTTTTTTTGGTTATTTTTGTAAAATTTACTGTTCAAATAATGAATTTATATGAACATATGACTTTACAGTTGCTATCGTTGGCGTTGCCCAGGGATAACCGCGTGGAGGCCTTCGGCGGGGCTAATGTGATAGTGGCTTCGCTGAGTAAAGTTTTTCTGCGTGACCTTGGGGGGTTTCTGCTATGTGATGAGTAAAGTTTTTCTGTGTGAACGGTCTTCGGCCGGGTTTCTGCTTTGTGAAAAGCAGTTTAGCGGCTTCGCTGAGTAAAGTTTTTCCATTTTGGGGTTTTATAAAAGAAATTATTTTGTTGTAATTTCGATGTATTTGTAAGTGTTTTCAAAAATAGCGCTGGTGACAAAATTTGTAAACGAGTGTAGAGGCAGCCGCATAGATCCTAAAACTAATATCATTTTTTTAATCATGAGGAAATTTCCTTTCATTAAAGTACCCACACTTGTATGTTACTACGCGTACCGGTTTTTAGACCACGGCCCCCTTAACCGAAAATAGAAAAAAAAAATATTTTTAATTCTGGAGGGGACGACCTACATTTTTTTTTTGAGAACTCTTAATAAAGTGCATTTTAGACTAGTGTTTCCAATAATTCGACCTATGCGGGTAAGCGGATAAGGAATTATTCGAAAAATCGCCAAAGTGTCATTTACCGGTTATTGATCACATTAACCCATTATTCGGGACGGATAATCGACACAATTAGCGATTGAAGAATTAATCGTTTAAAATGTATTTCTTTGTTCTTCTGCATGAATGGTAACCCATTCGAAGCGATTATTGGTTACGCTTTTTTTATTATTTCGGTGAAGGTATTTTATGGGTAATATTATTTCAGTCATTGCCGTAACGGTTTTATAGACTTAACGGAATTTTACTTATTTCGGTGGCGGTAGTTTAGCGGTAACGGTATTTTAGTTATTTCAGAAAAGTTATTTTAAGGATAACGGTTTTTTACTTATTACGGTAACGGTATTTAAATGGTAACGTGATTTTAGCTTTTCAGGTAATGTCAATGCACGCCGATATTTGTTTGCCTCATTATGCCCATGTTCCAATGACTGGCTAGTTTATGATAAAATATTGGGAAAATCAATCTATTTTCTGCAATTATGATTTTCTGAGCTTGTCGGATTACTTCGGTAATGGTATTTTAAGAATAACGCTATTTAAATTATTGCGATAACGGTATTTTAGCGATAATGGTATTTAAGGTATTTCGGTAACAGTGTTTTAAAGATAACAGTGTTTTAACGGTATTTTACGGATAACAATAATTCAATTATTTCGGTAACGGATTTTTAGGTATAATGATAGCCAGTTGAAAAGGTATTGAATCGGTAACGGTATTTGAGCGGTATTGCCTGATTTTTTATTTATTTATTGCATTTCATCTACAGAATTTAATTCTTACAGATTACTAAACTAGAAGAAAACTTAAAAACTAAATATAATGTTTAAACAAAAGCAACTTAAAATTATCTTTATTTACATTAAAGTTTAAAATTGGAGCAAAACTATTACATAAGCATAAACATCTTGCAATCGGCTAATTTTCGGTGTAGTTTGTTCTATGAACAGATTCTTCGCAAACCAGATTTACTCTTTAATAGCTTGGAGGGCTATGTAATATAAAATGATGCCATATTTCGGAACAATTTATTTCACCAGTTATAACATTATAGGTTTGGGTGAAAATCCATATTTTAACCGATTATTCGGGTCGAATAATTCTTTGAGTTTTGCATTATATGTTTCGACAGTAACCGAAATAAAGGCGATTAATAGAGGAATCAAACATAAAAATTTGTATTTCATTCCTGTGTTTTGTTTTTACAAAGCCGGCTAAATCAAGAGTTCGAGGCAACAAAATTGTTCGCGGCTCACACTAAGAGTCATTTTAATGACATTAAACGCAAAAATTTAATATTTTTCAAATTCAAACCTTCATAACTGCAGTCAATACATGGGTGCAAAATTAAATTTGTTAGACAGATTTAAAAAAAAAACTTTAATATTTCAAAAAATATGAGCTATCTATTTTAGTTTAACCATTATTTAAGATTAGAAACCGGGTTATTTTAAGTTTAGTTTGTGCTTTATTTTCTTTTTATCGGTTTGCTCATTGAAATCAGCAATCTACAATTTTTTAGCTAACACTTAAACTGTTGTTTGAATTCTACTAAAATTGGGATAAATGCAGCAAACATTTTGTTAATATTACAGTTTTTGTTTGCTATTTTGAGTCTACATACATTCAGTAAAAGTTTTTGCTAATTATACAGAGTAAAATACTATTTTCAATTAACTAAAATTCACATCGAATATAACTAAAATTTTATAAAGTTAAGAGTTTTATTTTATCTATTCTTATTTTCTTTATATTTAGCAAAAAAAATCTGCCAAATATAACAGTTTTTTCTTTAAGGTAATTTTTAACTAACTGTTAATAGATTTTTCTGCTATTGTTACAGGTTTATTTCTATGAGTGTACATACAAGCAAATACAAACATTGGCTTGTGTAATCCCCAAAAAAAACACACTTTTAAATTTCAAAAACAGAACAAAAAATCGTTTTTTTTGTTTTTGTTTTGTCCGTTAAATATTAAATGTTGTTTTTAAATGACTTTCTGTTTTTTTACTACTTTGATCGCTTATTTAACAAAGTTTAAAAATAAATATCAATATCGGCTGAATAGAATGGAAAGCAGTAAGTAGTCTTTTTTTAATTATGTTTTTGGTTAATTTAATTGGTATTTTAGCTAGTTTTTAACGTACTAATATTGTGAGTGTACTACTATATTTTTTATTGGTTGCATAAACTCATGACAATATATTTTGCTAAATAAAAAAAAATAAACTTTAAATATGTTTTTTTCTTGTTCCTTAAAAGCTTTAAAGAATTTTGATATTTTTGATGTTTTCTCTTACGAACTAAGGCCAACATGCAGTCTGTTATAAATACAATGAATGGACAATGCTAAATAGAAATTCACAAATGTATCCAATGGTGCCACATTGGATGGCTTGAGTGTTTTTCTTGGATGCAGCTGCTGTCAATAAACAGATAAAAAAGATGACGGTCATGATGACAACGAAAAAAAAGTAATTTTTTCCTCTTTTTTTGGTAAAACTTACCATGTAGATTCGTGTATATTTTTTTTTATAAATTTTATCAATTTATATGCAACGAAATATAATAGACTATAAGTAGACTAATTGATAATTAATCAAAAATAAAAAACAGTTATTTAGCTAAAGTACTAAGTTGTCTATCTTTAACACAACTACAAATTTCATCCGTACACACAAAAATATAAAACCCATTTCAATTACGAAAATACCGATTCAATAAAGTTAATTGCTGAAATTCAGCGAACAACTAAAATTGCAAATTCAATTAGAAATAGATGGCTCTTTATGTGAATTATTTTTCAATAAATAATATCTCTTTTGATTAAAAAGTGATCAATACTGTATACCTTCTCAAAAAGCAAATAACAATTAGATAAAGTGTTGTTGCCATACCAAATGATATTTTATAGCGTGGATTTAAACCGGCATGTAATTCTCATTTAGTTAACAGATTTATTTATATTTATGTAAACAAATTCACACAGAATTTATTTTTTTTTTTCTATTAAAACGTAGGGAGCATGGGATTTTTTTTTTTGCAAAAATAAGCCTTTTTATTAAAACCAGAGTATTTTTTTTTTTAAATAATTTTTAATTTATTTTTAGCATTTTTTTGTTTAAAAAAATGGCTACATTTTTCTTAAACAAAATTTAACTTCACAAATTACATTATAGATTTTATAACAATATTTTAGAATAAATTAATATTCATGTTTAAACCACTAAAATAAAATTATTTAACTTAATAATGTAATAAACTTAATGAGAATTAATAAAATAATTAAAATCTTTATTACTAATACATAAACATTTTAAAAAAACAACAACAATATGTGTTGAGCGATTGTGTTTTAAAAAAAACGCCAAGCAAGTTCCGAATTTGAGTAAATATTTATTTGATTCAATGAATTTTAAATTGACAGCTTTTAAAACTTTCAAAAAATCAATTTATTTGAAAAAAGTAGGTAACCATTTTTGTCTGTGTATTTGAACTAACTTTTCAAGCCAATATTTCCGCTATCAGTCTCACTTGCAGATTATGCTTATAACCAAATTTTTTGCATAGTAGCACGAGGTACGAAAAACATTTTTTTGGGTCATATTGTAAACAAAAAACTTCACCAAACAAATTCATTTTCTAAATCAATACAAACAATTTATTTTTTAACAAGTTTTTTTTTTACTAATTAATAATCATATAATTACAAATTATATACTATTACCCTAACCGAGCACTAGCTACTATGGCCTTCGGCGCGTTGTAGCGAAAACAGACTAGTGTCTCTGGTGGGAGTCGAACCCACGACCCCCGCACTGATAAGCCAGCACGCTACCAACTAGCCTACCGGGTGCACTTTTTAACAAGTTATTCAATTTCATTAAATCAAAATTATATAAATTAAACATTTATTCATTTTTTTAATTGAAATTAGAAAAAAATAGTTACGGTTTGCGGAAATCTTTCCCTGCACTACTAATTTTTAACTACGGTTTTATTTTTTTTTTTTTTGATACTTGTGAAACTAAATGAAAACATGATATTTTTTATTAAAAATTTAAAACTTTATCGATGTTGGTGGGGTGAACTTTTGTCACGCCAGTGAAAAAGTAAAAACGTATTTCTTGACGGTTTTTTATGGTTTTTTTCGACTATACTAAGCCTATTTTCATATTTTCAAAAAAAATGTTAAAAAGTTGTAGCCCTATTTATCTTCATTTTCTCATATTTTTATTATATACAGAGTGGAAATCTTCTGAGAACATGTAAGTACTTTTTGGACATAAAGATACAGGCCGGGAAATATACTTTTCTAAAGGTATAAGATACGCTGAATTTAAATCTGGTTTCATAATCACACTCCGACATGAGGCGTTCGAGCAATATTAACAGGAAAAGACTCGATTTTATTAACATGTTTAGATTTTTCACCTTCCGGAAAATATATTTTTTATACACTAATTATATTACGTAGGAAAAGACTATAGCCATTTTAGTCAAAAACAAACCAAACTTCACTTGCAGAAAGGATGACTAACATTTTACTAAATTCTACTAAAATTTTTCATTTTTTTCACTTTTCAAAAAATTACTAACAATTCTAGTAAAAATGAACCATATATGTTAGTAAAAAATAAACAAACATTTATTTTTTCTTATTTTTTTAAATAACAAAAAACGCCTGTGAAACATGAATGTAAGATCATAAAACAGTCATTTGATGTGGTTTGTTTTTTAATAAACTGCCAGGTTAGTCAAAAATTAAATTTGTTTTTAAAATGACTGACATTTACAGTACAAATAAAAAAACTTTATTACAATCTGAATACGCTACTCTCACCCTTTTATCAATTTTTGAACTTTATATGTAACTTGTTTTTTCTTGGAATTATCCTCAACTGAACTTGCTTATAATTTAGATTTTTTTAAAATTTTACTCATCGGGACTTTAAAATTGCTCTTACAACCTTAATTTCAATTTACGATATTTTCGTAAGGAAACAAGATATCTAAAAAATTCAACAATCTAAAAAATGGTAAGAGTAGCGTATTCCGGTACATGTATTATGAAAAATATATTTTATGGAAGGTGAAAAATTGTAGAATTTTTATCAAAATCGAGTCCTTTCCTGTTGATATAGCTCGAAATGATTAAAAAGGTTTTAATCGCTATTGAATCGATATTAAAACTTTTTAAATTTAAAAATATACAAAAAATTCGGGATTTGAATTTTAAAAACAATCGTTTTTTATCATACGCCAGTATGTTCTATTTGACTATGCTATGCGATATTTGGAAAAATGCTAACAGTCATATCATTACAAGGCTTGGAACCAATTGGTTTATTTTAACAAAATTTTTGTTAAATTTAATAGCAATATAAGTAAAACTACAGTTTTATTTGTACTTTTACAAACTTGTTAAATTTATTGAAATTATTTAAGTCTTAATGTCTCTGGACCTTCCTTGGAGCTTATACAAACACTGATAAAAATTTGTTATAAAAATTTAAGGTTTTTTTTTTGCAAAAACACTATTTTTTTGCCCTCACTTTTTGTTCAAAGTCCATTTGTAAACAAACTAATACTCCGATTTCGCTAATATTTTGTACATATAATCTGACGACTTTTTAAAAGATAATTTGATACAAAAAAAATTCACTTTTAAACATAAAAAAAAGTTATAAGTGATAATCTTTGTCGTGAATTATTTGATATCACTATTTAGAGCCAAAAACGAGTAGCTTACAGAAACTACTTGTATAGTTGTCAAATTTTAGACAAATTTTAAACTAAACCCTAAAGTTTTTAAGAACTACTAGTTTTTGTTTGCAGTATAAATGTAGTATTACAGTACGTTACAAAATATAAAAATGATTATAAACCCAACATCTGAAAATATATAGAAGTAATTATACATAATATATACAGAATTATCTTTCAACTAGTTATATCAACGGTTGTCTTAATAAGGGCAGCTTTTAAAGGAAGACAAATGCAGTAATTCTAGATACGAAACTTAAAAATAACAAAATATGACATATACAACCCTTTTCTGCAATAAGAAAAAGCTGACATAAAAAGATACCTATGATGTGTGTCCTTGTCTTTCGCTTAAGTCTGTCTACCTGAGCGTATATATGTTTGACCGCACTATATGAATATCACTATACATGAATATCACTGAAAATCACTATAAACATTATTTTAAAAATACACATTTAATCTTTACTAAATTAAAATATTTTATTTTGTCTTAAATTTAATTAATAGACAATTAGTTTGACAAGCTGGTGACAACACCAAATTTAAGCTTTTTAAATTCACAATGTATGTATACACATTGTTGTCGTCCTTTTGTCTCATATATGGAAAACATATACAAAAATATTCTAAGGTTGATTTTTTAAATGTCTTAAAAGAGTTGTACTTTTTAGTATAATTTTCTTGTCCCTACTACATATTGACATGGCGCGACATCTACTTCATTCTGCGTATATCTTTCAATCTAGTTGCAGCACAAACTAGTAATGTGCTTATCAGCAACATTTTTTTAGCAAAATAAATTAGTAAAACAATAGTTAAATATTAGTACAACATGGGATACTTGATTTACAAGACGTTTTACTAAATTTTTTACTAACTTATTTGTTTGAGTATACAAAACTCTTGTAAAATTAAAAATATATATAAATTTTACGAAAGTTTTGGTTTGACCAAATTTTTTCTTTATACCCTGCACAATGAACGTTTACAAATGAAACAAAAAAAAAATGATGTGAGCAAGATTATTCAAGTTCAAAATCATTTGTTTTTCGTTAAACAAAAAATCATGCGATGTTTATTTATTAATTAAAAAAATTCTTCAATTTTAAATTAAAACATTGCACGGTTTTGAACTTGAATTATCTTGCTCACATCATAATTTATGATAAAAGATCTAAAAATAAAAAAAATATGTTGGAAGTGAAAAGCTTTTTCGGATGTAAAAAGATACAGTGTGGTAAAAAAATAATTTTGAGGTGAAAAACTCTTTTTGTGTTGAAAAAAAAATTGAGGTGAAATTAAAATTTGAGATGAATTTAAAATATGAATCACCTCGGGTGAAAAATAATGACGTTATATCATATACATCAAACGCTATTATACAATTGCACTAATATTTGTATTGCAAATTTATAGATACCTTCATATTTGCACTCATAACTGTGAACCGCTGGACTGAATTTGATCATTTTCAATAAAAAATTTTAGAAGTAAATCTAGATCAATCTAGGTAAAATTGAGCAGTCGGTGTTGCGTTTTCGCTCCTTGATCGCCATATCAACGAACGGACAGACAAATATAGCTAAATCTTCTTGAAATAGAATAACGATCAATAATATACATACTTTATGGGGTCCTACCTACATTTCGATACGTTACAAAGGAATGACAAACTGATATACACCATTATCACGGTATGTTGAGGGTATAAAAAGTGAGATTTGGGGACATGAACAACGAATTCTTTAGTTTTATATAACACACATTGAGACTGTGGTTAAATCTAATCCTTTGCACATGGATACCAGTATTCGGTGCGTGCCAAAGACAAACAAAATTTTTTGGAAAAATATATCGCGTGCCACCTTAAGCTTAATTTTTTTTATGATCCTTATGCCTAAGCCAATTTTGTTATGTCCGCCCGTCTGTTAAAATCGCGATATTCGATCACGACGCTAAAACGCACTAGAGACGGCAAGAGCAAGATGGAATAAAATCAGTCCAGCGGTTCAAAAGTTATTAGGGAAAATGTGAAGGTACCTCAAAATTTTTTCATACAAACTGGTGTATATTGCTACAATTTCATATTAGCGTCTGGTGTATGAAATATAGTCATATTTTTCGACCAGACGCTATGAGGTGACTAATATTTCAAATATTTATTTCGCTTCAAACATTTATTTTCACTTTTTTATTTTTGTTAACACAAAAACTGTTACTTCACCTCAAAAATATTTTTTTGCTTCTAAAAAGTTTTTCACCACTCCATCTTATTTACTTCTGATCTTATATCATTTTTGTATCTAAAATTGATTTTATCGTTTAACTTATCAATTAAACCACTTGTTTGTATATGTTGGAATATAATAAACCAGACTAATTTAGTGGATGAGAAACTCAAATATTATACAAAATTCAGTTCTTTTTTTTTCAATGCTTAAGAAAAATGCAAACAGAAACGTGTGGGGAATTGGAAAATATGTTTTAGCAAAAATTGGTTTTTTTTTTTGTCGTTTATATAATACATACATTATGTATGTATTGCATACATTATTTTAAGTTCTTGGCCCGTCCCTAGTAGTACTTTTCATACTTATATAAATACAGTGGACGAAATAATTATAAGTTCACCTATGAAATTGTGATTTTTTTCAAAAATATTTGAAATTTTTTGAAGTTTTGGATGCTACAATCAAATAACAATTATGACCCCTTTCGATCCATTTCATTAAAAGACCGAAATTAAAATTTCGGACTTTTTACTCATTGGCGAGTTCTGTAATGGAATACATTCAAAGTTAATTTTTATTGTGCAACACCCTTTTCTAAAAACATATGCATTTTATAAACAGTCCAAGTCCAAGAAAAAATTGTGAATTTCAATGCAAAAATGTTTTTAAATGTAGACCATTGACCCAATTAATATATGTTTAAATGATGAAAAAAGCAATGTGCTTTGGTGCGACTTGTAACCTACTCTTTGACCTTTGACGCAAATTTTACGACGAAAATCGATTTTGAGCTGAACTGTATCGTCTGAATAATATATTTTTGTTAAGTTAAGAGTTCAAGAGCTGCTCAAATAAATGCATGTACCAAGATGATAATTTTTTTAAGTAAGAATAATTATGCAATTTGCTTTATCCGGGTAGCTTAATTTTAAAGTCAACAAGCCTTAAAAATATGACCGATTCGAAAAATTTGATTCTCTGGTTTACACTTTTCGCAATTACACTCAAAACAGTTTGACTGTAGAATCCACTGCAAATGACAGTTAAAAAAAACTGTAATTTCAGTTAAAATGGCGACAAATGTAATTATAATTACCAATAAAAACTAAAAACGGCTTTCAATTTAAAAATTTATTGAATCAATTAATATTTTAATTGATTTTGCACCTATCACGGCAGTGATACTATCAATTAAACATTTTATTAAAATAAAATTTAGAAGGAAAAAAAAGTTATAAATAACTTCTACAAAAAAAAAAAATATGATACTCACAAAAAAAGTGTGTGATCTATACGTTGGTATGTGTGTTTTTTGCAATGCTGAGTCTGTTTGTGTGTGTGCTTGTTTGTTTGTTAACTTCAAATGTATTTGGTATTTAGTACTGAAAATTTTCTATTTATGCACACAGTGTATGAAAAAATAATATGATAATTACGTCTAAAATAAAATATGTATTTATATATTTAAAAGTCAATTAACATATTAATAGATTCAATTAAATATTTGTTTAGAAACAAATTAAATTCAAATCAAATCTTTTATTAGATATTTTAGGTTGATAATTTTTTTTGTGTACTTTTAAAATAACTAAAAAATTATTTGTTTTTAACTGTTGAAAAATAAATAACAAAAGCAGTAAAAACAACTAACAATGTCGTAAAATTATCCTATTTACCACAAAAATTTTCAAACAACTGTAAATTTGTTAAAAAAAATATACTGTTTTTAGCAGTTATTTTTTCGGTATTTTAATTTCAATACAATAAAATTTGTATTTCCTACATGCTAACTACAATGCAAAGTCAAAATTCTAAACGGTACTCCGGTTTTTTTTTCATTGGAGATACAAGGAAATTATATAATTATTATTTGCAAACTATATTAATAATAACAAATATAAAATAAACGAGAATTTTTGAAAACTCGACACAATCCTTCTTTAAATGACTTTCTGTTAGTTATTTAAAGGAAGATTATGTCGAGTTTTCAAAAATTCTCGTTTACTTCTTACTGAAAAATTACTGTTTTGGTAGTAGTTTACTTAAATACGAAAATAACTGCTTCAAACAACTATTAAAACTACTGTAATTTTCTTAATTGTTTTTTTTTTTGTAATAACAGTCTAAATAGTTGCAGTTAAAACTGATTACTACACAAAAATCCGTTTTGTAGTAGGTATAAAATTTTTTTGATTGCAGCAATGTCAATTTTGGTCAAACTAAGATTTTACGTGCATTGGTTCTTCAAAAGAAAAATTTAAAAATTGTCCATATCTAAAGCATTGTCACCTGAGCCAATACAATTTTGCGCACACACCTTAAAGGCACTTGGAGATAAATCTGGACTAAAATTTAAATAAAAAATAATTACCCAAACGATACATTTCAGATTATAATGGATTTTCGACAAAGAGATAGCGTTGGAGTCTTAAGTTATGTAAAGTACCCAGAATACCACATACCAGAGAAAAATTTGTTTTGCATTATTTGCTTATAATTTGAAAACAAATATTTGTTACTTATATGGATCTAATCATAAAAACACTTTTAGTGTTGAATTTTCTACAAATTTCTTGTTTTTTGTATTGAAACATCCATTTACGACTATATTTTAATAAAGTCCATAATTTTTTAGAAAATAGTGCTGCACAACAAAATTGTATTTAGAACCTGGTTGGTAAACAGTACTTTTTCATTATAACGGTAGTCAATAAAACCCATTAAAATCAATAAAACCAATGTAGCGCCACAGGGTTTCTTTCAAAATTGTATCCATTAAATTATTTTTATAAAGGGTGTATTTTATAGAGGTATATAACCTTGAAGTGGAATAAAACAAAGATGAATTTTTTAAATTGACATGAAATTTACTTTATTCTAAAGATAGTCTTCTGGCATTATAATTTAAATATGACTTTTGGCATATGACCATCACGGATGGCTCGGACGCAGTCTAATCTGGATGTACTATTTTCGATGACATTTTCCATTCTACGAATTCTTCTGTACTCACTGTACGACGTCTCTGTGGATGCACATTATATTGTGGTGTTTGGGGGAAAAAGCTGATTATGAATGACACACTCAATTAGGACCTGATTACAATATCCGAGTGGGGTCGTGCGAATATTTTCGAATTTAATGCATTCAAAACCCAATGTTGTTGGTTGACCCGTAGGGACGTCGGTTCATCAATCTCATCTGTGTGCATGGGTGATATCAATATTGAGGAATTCAATGCTCTTGATGTTCTGGACATAAATATCCAATGTGATGTCCGCTGGACAAATCACTTTATTCAAGTGTCGAAAGAAGTATTAAAATGTATTGGCTTACCTAATCGGCACAAGAATTACTTCACTAAATTTATTTATTTATTAAACATATATCCGGCCGAAGATCGAGTAGAACTCCCATTCATTGGCAGGGGCTTCTGGGTCGTGTGCAAATGAGGACGTTGGCGCTCATTAATGTCAGTAGGGTATTCGTTGAAGCATTGTTGAAATGCTGGTCGTGGGTCGTGTGTCATTGTTGTATCGATACTACCGTGGCAACTGTTCTACTGAGATAAGTGAACTTATTCCAAGAGCCCGTGTTTTTTTTTTGTAACACACGTCTATCCAGCAGATCTCATTCGTCTGTGGTCGATAGTCCAGTGTATCGCACAACAACCACCCGTATGTGGAATAAACTCCCCGCAGACGCTCCAGTCATATCCGATTAGATTCTCAAATATATTCCTAAAAATATCTACTTTTAGATCCGGATGGATTCCAAAATATCCCGTGGTATTAATTTAGATTTACTTGGATACAAAAAGATAAGTAATTTTTGGTGGATAGAATGAGAGATTTTAAGAATAAATTGGACATAAAAATAATTTTGACATCTGGGCATATATAAGTACATATATATGATACAATATATAATTATGTCTTATACGCATGGAAAATATTAGTGATGTTGGACCATATATAATCATATCTCAAAATAAATTATTATTCTTAATTTCATATCACGGGTAAACATTTTAATATGGAGTCTAATATAATAATATCTCATTTGATAAGTTCCCATATATAAGCACATAAAAGTACATATCAAGTATCATATACAATAAAAAATTCTCCCATTAAAAATTATCGGATATGTTTTAATATAATGATATAAGCCGTAATGTGACTCCATTCAAAATCAGATATGACTTTATTATATTATATATGACTAGATATAACAATTTTTGCTCATGATATCCCTATATCTTGAATTGCATTATTCATATTGCACCATATATAAGCATTTCGTTTATAACACACATACAAAGATTTTTTAAGACAGCATATATTATTATTATTATCTTAAATTATTGAACTTATTTGTCACCATATATGACAACATTTTGTATTATATATGAGAATGTATTATTATATATGACAATATACATATCTATCATATCTTCTTATGTACAGCATATATGCATAATTTCATGCTTTATAAAGGTTAATATTTAACAATGTATAATATGTATATTACCACATAAGAAATATATAATAACATGACACAATATATTATAATATATTTTAAGATGAAAAAAATATAAGACCAAATATAACTTGTTTCACTCCGGTAGACACTATTTCCTCCTCAACACAATGCACTGCATTAGTAGGGGGCATACCCTGAGTGCTGGTCTATAGAAAACCAAAAACAAAGCTGGTAAAAACCAAAAATTATTAAAAATGCATCAAAAACAGCAGCAAATGAATCGAAGGGGGTTTTATATTAAATCGTATTATTGTGGTAGCAAACACTTTAAAATGTCACAAACATTAAAAAAAAAAAATAACATTTTCATGGGTGGACTTATAATTCTTTCGGCCACTGTATTATAATGTTGTTGTTGTTGTCTGCTATTAAGTATAGAGTTTATTTTTTAATCAAATATTGTCATTTGTCTGTTAGTTAGTTGTTTTTGTATAATATAATCACCACTAATAGTGGCTTCTAATAAAGTTTTTAAAATATTGCATTAAACTGGTTTTGCAATGCCGCACCTCTGCAATTTCATTTAAAACTTTAGCATGTGAACAGTGCAGTTGCTGTCTCTTAGCCATTTTGTAACCAGCCAGTCTGTCAGTCCATACACTCCAATATTGACGATGATGATAATAATACTGATAATTGTAGACATTCGTACAATACAATTTTGTTTGGCAATACAAATTTAACTGATCGAACCGGGCATTTCAATCGATCGCTGTTGGTTCATTCGTTCATTGAGCCGGCTTAGTGTAAATTGTAATTTATGCTTTTTATATGCAAAAATGTATTTCTGTTCCCAGAGACACAGCAGCAGCAGCAGAATGAGCAGCTGTAACATTTTGTAAGCAGGTTGCACCAGAGACCACAATAGTCGGGTTATGAATGTCAAATTGCCATTTAGTTTAAAGATTTCATTTTAATCTTTGTTCATTGATATCAATTTAAAATTTTAATTAACCCTTAAATGGAACATAAGTATTTTTATTATAAAAAGTCCACTTATATGAACTGAAAACTTTTTGAAGCAAACTTGTTACTCCCAAACTTTTATTGTAGTTTGCTTAAAGAACCTAAACTTTTACAGATTAAAAAATGTTTACTTCTTGTTTAACATCTCTGCTGCGTAAGACGTATATATACGTTTTATCAAAATTCTGTCCTGTTGCGTAAGACGTATATATACGTCCACCTTACATAAGTGCAGAATGGGTTTTTTTATTTCGACTACGCAATTAAGTAGTTATATAATTTTGTTTTAAAGACTATAATTTCAACAGATTTAGGAACGCTGTGCATGACATGAGAAATATATCAAAATGAGAGTCCATTTGAAGAAGATATTAGAGTGTTTTCCTTTAGATACAAACTATCATTACAACTAAAGCTTTTAGTTGTTGCAATGAAATATTTTTGTTTTAATTTTATTTTTGTATTAAAAACCATACACTTTACGATGAAAAGAGTTCCGACATGGGTATTTATTAGGGCAAGCGTATTTTAGATTAACTTTTTTAATAGTTTTACATTTTTGTATTGACAAATTTGGACATGTCCCATTTTCGTTCCCCTTTGATCCGCGCCTGTATTAGGGAATCCAATCGGTTAACCGTTACTCGATTTAACGATGAATTTTGATCAAACAATTGTATGAGTAAATTTAAATTGACAATTTCGAGTAACGAATAACTCGAACAGTTTTGGTCGATTAATCGAGTAATTAAAAATATGTTATATTTCAGTTTATAATTTATAAAAAAAATTTAAACTGTTTCGTATTTTTTAAAAAGAATTTGTTTTTTAAATTCGATAAAAATTTTAATTCGAAAACTTGAAAAGTGCAATGTGTCAGTTATCGCTTCAATTTACATATTATATCAGTGTAGAAATGCTACAACTTTTTTGCGTGGCACCACGATTTGGGCACTACTGTACTGAGAAAATATATTTTTCTTTGGTTATTTTGGAGAAAAAGTTTCGACACCGAGAAAAAAAAATATAACATTTTTAGAAATTGCAAAAGATATTTTCAAAATATCTCAAACACTTAGAATACTATGTAGGTAAACACGACTGCAATTGTAGTTCACAACAAATGAAAATTCACTTAAAGAAAGGACGACTTACATTTCATTAAATTCAACTAACATTGTCATTTGTTTTTTAATGTTCAAAAAATGACTAACAATTGTAGTAAAAATGAACCACATGGTAGTAAAAAATAAACAAACATTTATTTTTTTTATTTTTTTAAATAACGAAAAACAACTGTAAAAAATGAATGTAAAATCATAAAACAGTCACTTGATGTTTGTTGTTTTTTTTAAAAGAACTACAAGGTTAGTAAATATTTTAATTTACATTACATTACATTACATTTACATTAAAAATAAAGAAACTGTATTACAACCCAAACAACTACATATTTTTAAAGCAGAAGTTCCCTGAGTGAACAATTAAAGACATTGTTATACACAAATGAAGTTTAGAAACTATAAATAAAATTGAGTACCAAAAGTTTCGACTTTCTCAAATCAAGCAACTTTCTGACTTTCTTAAATATTTAACAAAAAATCAAAAACCGCAACAATCGCAAAACTATTGGATTGATTAAGTTTTTTTTTTCAAGATTCGATTTGTACTTAATTCATCATATTTTTATGGTTTTAGATGGGATTGGGCCGTTCACTCTTTTCTTTCATTCAGATCTATATTCAACTTAAAGTTATGTATAATTTGATACAATTTGATATAACTTCATAAAATCGTATTCATAAAAATATCAAACAGCATTTCAAATGCATTTTAGCTAAAACGCATTTTAAGCCTTAAAACTGTATTCATAAACAAATACTAACTTAACATGCCTATTATGAACCTTGCGAAAAAGTTAATACTCTTTTATGAATACAGTTTTAAGGTGTTTGAACAAAAATGTATTTGAAATGCTGTTTAATATTTTTATGAATGCGAGGGTTAATATTTAAAAATTTTGTATAGCTTATGTCATAGAGGTTAGATCAATACATTGACTAAAAGGCACTTAAAATTTTGTTCGCGTTAATTGATTCCAAAACGGTTTCCGTAAATTTTTTTCTCGACTTTGTTTCTTTAAAAATACCGTGTCTACGCATTGTACAAATTCGAATTAAAAGAGAAAAACGGAGCGAAAAAAATTATTTTTGTGAAAAAAATTTGCGATATAATGTAATGATGTGAATATTTAATAGATTTAAATTCAATAAGTTTCCCAAATTACAAAAAAAAAAATATGTAGTGTTTGTTACTATTTAAATTGAATTTTATATCGCGGAAATCGGTAATACAAGCGCTTACTTTTGGAAATGGCTAGTACATCGCATTTAGCATACTTGACTTAGCAATCATTTCGTTTATTAACTCCTGTTTAGCCATTTTAGGTTGCTAAGAAAAACATTAAAAATTATATGTAAGGCATAACGGGAAGTTTATGCATTCAAATGAAAGCCAAAATGTTTATTGGTTTGGAAAAGACAGCGTTTCAAACAAAAATAGTACCGAATGGTCCCCAGTCTATCCTACTTATTGCAATTGAAAAAATAATGAGTCTAAAAATAGATTTAAAAAAATTGTAGATCATTACTTTATATTTAAAATAATGATAAAAAATGGTTCTTGTTAGTAGTACATTATTTTTTGTATTAAAATAATGGTAAAATAAACTAGTTATTAGTAAGTACTTATTATTTGTGTTAAAGTAATGGAGGGAGTAAATGTCATTACTGGGATGAGATAAAAAAGATAAATTTATATATAACATGAGACATAACAATATATGACATATTAAAATTTTTTGTAAAAGTAAGCATGAGATGTAAATATATATCGTTACATATGGTCACATATGTAATTATAGTTACACTATGGGCACTAAACTTTTATTTTATACCACTGATCCTGTTTTTTTGGTTAAAAGATAGTTGTTTTGAACAATCTGAAATTGCTAAAGTACTAAATATGGAGATTTATCCATAATAAACAAAATAAAGTGGATTCTCCCCACATTACTCCCCTTCGAGTGATGACGGTAGGCATAGCGATAAGTAAGGCTGTCGATGAAAATGCTAAGCGAATTCAAAATTTTTTGAAAAATAATGGAGAGAATCTGCGAAAAATCGTTAAGGTCCAAGTGGAGATATAAAATCCAAAATTGCGGATTCATCTTTCATTCATAGGACATTAGTTTGATTGTATTGAGATTTGCTGATCCGTACATAGTAGTAATGGCAGCAAATTTTTCAAGTTGAACTAATTTGGTGAGACGTGTAATTGCTCCTGATGTGCGTATGATAATGAGATGCAATTATTTATCCGTCTTGAGGCAAGTTTTTGATGTTGCTGTGTCATTTTCTGCTTAAATGCAATTTGTTCTAATAGACTCGCGAAAATTTACAAAGAAAATTGTACATCGACCGCGTCGCGAACATAAATAAGGGTCCTACAGGTATGCTTACATTATACATCCTGAGGTTTTTGGTGTCACCAATTATAGACACAATAAATGCTTTTCTATATTTTTGTATTTTTATAAACAAATGAAAATTTGTTTTAAATTTTGAAACTTAAAATCGAAAACAAAATCTATGACAATTTCAGTTTTTGTTTTTACATTTTATAAAGTCATACACTCACAAGAACTTTTCCATAAAACTCCAACAGTTATTTAGAAATTTAATCGGTAAAGTTGTTTCAATCTAATATACAGTTAAATTACCAAAGAATTATATTTTTTAACTTTCTGTCTGTTATTCAACAAACAAAATAAACAAAAAAAAAAACGGACTTTCGGTAATAGTTAAAATATTCAATTAAATTATTCTATTTAAAACAAAAAGTTGTTTTATTCCATTGACTATTCAAATAAACGAAAACAATCTATTGTTTTTATCGATTTTGTCACTTAATTTTTCAACAGTTGAAAATAAACGAAAAAATACAATTGTTTTAAACGAAAAGTAAATAGTCATTTTTTTAACTGATTTGCAGTTAATTTAATGTGTATATTTAGTAGCTTTTCGGAATAAATATTGTAAGTGTATATTTTCCATTTCAAGTTTACCTTTGTCAGTGATTAATTTTCCATTTGCACTTTAAAGGGTTAACAGCATCGATACGTGCCATTAAGGAGAGACCAGCATTAAATGACTCCATTTCGAACAAAACTGCAAAGCGGCTTAAAAAAATACCTTTTAATATCTAGATCTATAGAATTAAAAAATAATATAATTTGCATTAATACAAATTACACTAAAAACTGCATATTAAACGCATACTGCAGATAAAAAAAAAACTTTCACTTTCAACAGAAAAATGCTGAATTTAATTTTTAATGTTTTGATATTTCTAATCACAAAAAAAATGTGCAACGCAATTTTAAAATAAACGAAACGAGTGTTTATGTTTTCCTTGTCAACCACCTGCTGTGGAACTAGATTGCAACACTGCTTCTTTCTGCTTCATCTATTATAAACGGTAAAACATCAACAAGCATATTTTACACGAGAATCATGCTGTGTCAAAGGGTTCCATATTCCATCCATAGCTTAGGTAGTTTTTCTGTTTATTTTTTACGCTCTGAATTTAATTAAAAATTCACAAAAAAGAAAAATGAAACGACAAAATTCCAGTTTTGGTTAAAAAAAATAAAGCGAAACCAATTTCTATGAAATATGAACCCAAAACTCTTTTTTCAATACTAACAATGAAAACAATACGGTATTGACAGAAAAGAAAAAAAAATCAAAAAAAACATAATAAATTTCAACGAAAGTGAAATGATTTTTTTACACAACAAAAAAAAACATCCATAAACGTGAAATACAAACCCCTCCATCTACTCGTTCTACTACTAAATATATAGTTTAACGTTTTTCTTCTCATTTACAACAACTAAAAGTATGATAATTTATGACCAGCGTACAAATCGCAATTTGATGAATTTGACCTGCTTTTTTCCAATGTTTTATGTTTTTAACGAAATACATGCACTTTTGTTGCAGTGGCTGACTGACAGACAGACAGACAACCTTATCTCATAGTCTGAACAGGCTAGTTTGAAGAAAGAAAAAAGAACAAAACTCATAAAAATATAAAAACATTTTGAATTGTGACGAAGGAGTTAAAAGTTCCGTTTTTTATGACCCTGTTTCGCAGAAGATACGATTTCTATTTGTTTGTTTGGGACATACTGGTGTAGTTGTTGTATTTTTTTTTACTATACACCGATAACTCGATGAACATAGTTTTTGATTTAAAAACTATGCATTTTGTAAATGAAAAAATATTTTAGTTTAATATGAAAAAACAAATGCTCATGAAACTACAGTTGTACTGAACCCCAAAATATGTGCAGTAGGACCGATTCACCTTGTATGGAGAAAAAAAAGTGTTTGTTATCCATCCCTCAAAGTGTACCTTGGTATGTTTTTTGATGGTTGCCGAATTATTTCGTGTCCAGCATTAAGATTCCGTGAAAAATTTTATTTAGTTTTTCAAAAAATTTTGTACTTTACCTAAAGACATATGAAATGTTTTTTTAAGGCGCGTTCAACGATGTACAAAACATCCAAATCATTTCCTTTTTTCAAGGATGTTCTGTAAAAAAAAGGGGTTTTTTGTACGTAGATTTTTGTGATATAAATGCCAAATTGACGTATCTTAATCTTTAGTTATTATTCGAATTTCGCACTAGTACGCGTTTGAGATAAAATGCAAACGGGTACACTATGGATATTATGAAAGGACGACTAACATTTCATTAAATTCAACCAACATTTGTCATTTGATTTTACTGTTCAAAATATTACTATCTATTGTAGTAAAAATGAAACATATATGTTAGTAAAACATATATATATATATATATATATTTTTTATTTGTTTAAATAACAAAACCACTGTAAGAAATCAATGTAAAGCCATAAAACAGTCATATGATGTGGTTTATTTTTTCAAGGTTAGTAAAAATTAAATTTGTTCTACAAATGACTGGCATTTACATTAAAAATAAAGAAACAGTATTAAAACCCAAACAACTACAAATTTTTAAAGCAGACGCTCCCTGCGTGTAGGAAGTGTATGTTCTAATCAGTTCAATTTCGGTATTCAATTTTTCTTTAGCCAAGTGCATACATTACCATGCATGTGTGGAATTAATTTAAAATTTTGCAAATTTAATGCATTTTCAACTGTTTTCTAGTTGTTGTAAGGATGAAAATTGGGCTTAAAGAAAAAAAAAATTCCACCAAGTGCTTTATATGGCTGCATTATTTTTTCACGAATTTCAAATTTTATAGTTTTTTGTTTTAAAAATGCAACCATTTATGTTCGATATTTTTTTTTTTTTATTCGCAAAAAATGTTACGGCGAGAAAAATCGTGTTTTTTTAATTTTTCTTCAAAGCTACATTATCATCTTTACATCAATTAGAAACCGAATACATTTGCAGATTGGAGAGAATTAAAATTTGTTTCAAAGAAAACAAAGGCTTAATAATATGTAAATTTTAACAAGGGAATACCGCTGATGGTTTCCCTCCAATTGCCATACAATTTGTATATGTAATAGAGGGGACAAAATAAGAATAATATTCACGTTTTAGCGTGAAATTGTCGGTAAAACAACCCAATTTTTTATTATTTTCATTTTTGAATGCTTCTTTCATAAAAGCAATACACAACTTTGGTATTCAAATAAAAGGCATTTGGATAATAAAAACTGCCAAAATGTTTCGAACAACTTTGAAATCCATTTTTATTCGCTAAATATGTGAAATGGCCGATATGTTTATTACTTTTGTCCCCTCTATATTACATCTGAGTTTCATTGAAATCTGGATGAACCACCAAACGGAGTTTTCTTGCAAGTGGTTTTATTATAAAATTTTATTGAGAGTTTTTTTATGATAAAAATATTAAAAAACTAAAAATTTTTACAAAACAAAAAAATTAAAAAAGGAAATTTTTGTATTTTCCAGATTTTAAAAGACAACTGGTTTTTTACGAGAACTTCACAAACTTTTCCACTAAGATAGAAAACTTATCTCATAATTTCGAATTTTTTAGTAACACACATTTATCAAGCGATTTTAACTAAAAATAGATAATTTGGCATGATTCGTATTTCAAAATCCCGCTTTTTTCGATGCCCGAGTCCCGTTATTTGATCACGTTAGTCACAATAGAATTGTTTGCCATAATTATTCTAGTTTATAAGGCAAAGAGGACTTTATAGCCTATAACCGTTAATCGAGTGGCCGTTAAGTGAGGAAATGGTGTTTAACTTTTTTACGTGCTCTATCTGATATTGGTATTCTATTTAAAATATTTTTTACGAGTTCACGCACTTTAAGATTTTTTTGTATTTTAAAAAATACCACATGTCAATCGCGGACATAAATATTGATATATATTATTATATTCTTTGTGACCAAAATATGATTCGGTAAATTTGAACAGGTAAAGAGTTGTGATATAAATATTTGTTTAATGCAATTTGACATAACAGAAAATACAATTAGTCACAAAGAAAATCTTAACGGTGAATGCCGACCATATGATTAACAAACTTTACTCATTAGCCGAAAAACTGAAAAATACATAATTCACAGTAATAAAGTAGGGAAAGCGGACCCAAGATCTCCTTTTTTTTTTTTTAAATAATGCTCTAGCGCCCAAACGGAATAAGATATATATATACCATATGAAAGCACAATATGTTGGGTATCTTTTATCCAAAGAAATAAATTTTTATTTTGCACACAAACAATTATTTAACCATATATTAAAAATTCTCTAAAAATGAGAAAAATCAAACAACTTAAAGATTTAAAATCCAATTCTCTATTATTATTAAATTCATGCAGAGAAATATCATGAAAATTGCATGCAGAATCATCTTAATCACATTTGGGGCACATCCCTATGGGGAATGACCTAAAAGGGACTGGTTAAAGAATGACTTATCACAGGATTGGTATAATTTAATACTGAAGTGGGTAAGCAGTGTCAATTGCCCTAAAATGACCAATCATGTGACTGGTAAATGGAGGATATACCACTTAACCAGAATGCTTATTAAGAAGAAAAATCCAGTTGGCCAGAATTTTACCCATTGTAAGCTGTTTAGTTTTCGTTTATTTTATACGACATGACCCATTTGCGACAGTCTTGTGGTATGCCCATCTTTGGTTAGTCCTGTGGCATGCCACTATGTGGTTTAAAGCAGGACAAATGACCCCCTCCTATGACAAACCAATGTTAAAGTTTCCAGTTGTTTACATAGGGTAGGGTTTAGCAGAGGACCGGTCTCTGGCACGAAGGGACCGATCCTGTGGCACACGCAGAACCGGTCCTATTCCCCATAGGGATATAACAGGGACCGATGAATTCGTCTCATTACACCCAAAAAACTGACTCTGTAGTAGCAACAGTATTTTTTGCCAATCGAATGCTTCGGATGTTGCGACCGAACTTTTCAGTTGTAGTAACAGTCATAAAATTGAAACAACAGAAATTCTGTTACGATATTAGAATTTCGATGGGCTAACCAGAAATTCGGTGACAACTGCCAAAATATTCGATTGCTACAACCTCACCCTTATATTGGGTACAAATACGGTTGCTACTACCGCGTCTGTTATTTGGGTGTATACGTGTTCTTTTCTCTTACAATAGAGGCACGCAATCATGCGCTCTCTTTTAAATAAATTTTTAATGTATTTTTTTCTCACTGGAACTTGTTCACAGCTGCCACAAATTATACTCATACCCCAGTCAAGATCGCCACACACATTTCATTGGCCACGCCCACTTTTTTTGCAAGTTGTTTGTTTATATGTATCTCCAAATTTTTTTGTTTTTCAATTAATCCCAGGCAATGTCGCCATATATTTTTCTCGACTGAGACCATTTTTACGCCCACTCATTAAAAAAATGTGTATGTGCTTTATGTGTTTGTTTCAACAGATTCTTCTAATTTTTCAACGGATTTCTCTAAATTTTTGTATACCCTTTACCAGGGGTGCATTTGCCTCCCGAGTAAAAACGATTGCATATAATCATGCATTATTTTACATAAATATATATGTTATTCATGCTATTATTATATGTAAATGCAAATGCAAATGTTTATGTTTATTTTTAATACGATGCCACATATAATTCCATTTTATTACGTATCGATCGTATATGATAGAGTTGGGATTAATTGTTCATTTTGGTGACTCGGTCAGTATCGTTCAATTCGCGTCAGTGAACTAGTTCGTTTTAATCGTTCAATCGTTCTTTTTTCCTTTGACTTGTGACTGATCTGCATGTTGTGAACTGTGTCGTTCGTTTGACAATTATTACGCACTATTCATGTTTTACGAGTTTTTTCACAAATTTTACTGTACATAGACAAAAAGTTATAAAATTGCAACTTTTCTAACAAAAATTTATTTATTTTGTGTAAAAAACATTTTATTTGTATGACTATAATTGCTTTTCCTAATTTGAAACAATATTACTACTATTTCATAAAAAAAAATTGCTCTTACAAGCAGTTTTAATTGAATAGAGATGCAATTGTTCTGTGAATAAAAAGAACGAAATGAACGATTGAACGAAATGAACGACAAGATCGAATATTGGTGGACGAGTCACATCGTTCAATTGAGTGAGTCGTTCATGAACGACACAACTCTAGTATATGACATATATAAATATATATGGTTAATCTAATTATGTACGAACACATGTATAATTAGATATAAAACAAATCAAAATTATGTCTAATAACATATAGTGCAATATTCAATTAAATTTATTTAATTTTGGATAAAACTATATCTAGACCTATTAACAGTTATATATCGTTCCTTACCAGAAAAATGTAGATCTTTTTTGATATAACTATATATTACCGCATTAAAAGTCTGATGGCTGTATATTATTAGCATGTCCCGAATTTACAAAATTTTATAATTTCGTCACGTAGTCAAACGACAATTATTATTGATCTGTTTATGTATAAAAACCAAAAAGGCAATTCGTTGTGTATTTTAAAATTTTTGGACACAGAAGAGCTAAAATTTTTCGCTGAAAAATATTTATAAAAATTACATAGATGAATTTTGTGGGAAACAAGTAATTTTATTTATTACTTATTTTAAATTTAAAGATGTAGTGGACCAAAATAACTCTGCATTACCAAACCTAAGCCCAATTTTGCACAAATATCTAAAAAACATGAGTGGCGAACTATAAGTATTCTCGATTTTGAACTGAACCACGTTAACCCAAGCTATGACTACTTGATATCTTGTAACGTAAGTTAATTCTAACTGTTAGGAAACAGTTGCTCAAATATGTCATCACTGTGATAAGGTTTGCTGAAAACAATTTGCCAACGTTGGGAAAACAAAAAAAGTTGGTTATGAAAGAGCTTTTCCAGAAACAAAAAAGTCTGCTTCATATAAAAACAAATATTAAAAAATATAAAAAAAATCACAAAAAAATGTATGCCTGGAACTGGAATCGAACTCGGAATCTTCTGACTGCAAAACTTTTTTAAACATCATCTTTTTTATAAAATAAAGGAGATTTTTGAGCCGTTGGAAATTTCTGGCTTGATAGCACTGCGAAAACACTTTTTGCCAAAGTTCGCATATTGATTACAGCCATTCTTTGCCAATGTTTTTTTGTAGACCACTGAGATTAGTGTAATACTAGTAATACAAATACTGGCAAATCCCTTTTTGGAAACGCTGGTAAAGCGTCTAGAACAAGTGGTCTGCCAGTAATTTATTTACAATTCTATGGTTAACCAATGGTATGCCAGTGACACATTTTTTGTAAAACTGGCAGTTTCTGACTGGGTTATTAAGGAATTTCATTAACTTAAAAATCGAAAATATGAAATAACAAATTTTTTTTTCAAAAATTCCTACATTTAGAAAAAAAACTAGGCTGTAATTTTACCAATAGCAACACAATACAACGCTTTTCATCGGGTCAGCAAGATAAAAAATATTTCCCTAAACCCTCTAACCGGCAAGCCCGCCTCCAGGCGGGATATTTTAAATTAGCCATAAATGCTCCCAATTAGTGTTTTGTAAAAAAAAATTAGGCTATTTATTAAATATTTATTAGATATTTCTTAATAGAAAATAACAATAAGTAATAAATCTTAAAAACTAGTGTTGATTTATGATTCTATTGCCAGTACAATAGAAGACCATATTATGAACATTGAACATATTTTAGCTTTGTGATATAGCCAAGGTATTTACCCTCTTCAGCAGTGAGTGGCCTCTAAACGAGAGTAGGTTCTGAGCGAGAGGATTAGGGTGAGATGCTAGTTTAGCTACACATTTAGAACAATATTTTTCTATTTCATCGCGAACTAACGGGATATCCTGGGATCGCCTGTTATGTATCTTAATATTTTTGACTGTCTTCTTTGTAACTTTGCAATAATGGAAGCGGATGCTGTTCCCCAAAGTTGTATGGAATCCATTTTGTATGGATTCCATATTGGCTTGAGAATGGTTTTTTAGAGTAGAGCTTTGCATTCTAAACTAAGTGAAGATGAAGAATTTAGAAGCCATCCAAGTTGGGCAGTTTTGAGTTTTGTTTGATGTGTTTTCGAGTCGATATGTTTGATGTGTTATTGTTTGGCAGAGACATGTGGACCAATCAATCCTGGGAACCGGAAGATGGTTCTCAGGTGTGGTTCACTGATGGCTCTAAGCAGTCGAATGGGAACACTGGTGCGGGCGTCTTTGGACCAGGCTTCCAGCGTGTTTTACCTATGGGAAAATATCCGTCCATTTTTCAGGCGTAGATTTGGGCCATCTGTGTCTGTGCAGGGATATGCCTGCGAAGGGGAACTCGCAGATCTCGCATCTACATTCTTTCTGACAGTCAGGCTGCACTGAGGGCCTTAATGGCTTATAAGGTGTCGTCCGGGTTGGTCAGACTCTCAATAGGCTCAGTAGGGGCAACTCTCTAACCTTGGGGTGGATTCCTGGTCATGAGGGGCATGAGAGAGTCTGAATTCTCTGGTTACTTTGAAAACTCTCCTGGTCAGCGCCAGGCTAAAAGATTGATCTATTTTTCCAGTAGGGGGTCGAGGGCGACTCTATTCGCTTGAAAGGGGGGGGGGGGGTTGAGGACCCTGGCGTCGTACTTAACTGGACACTGTAATCTCAGATACCATCTACACAAGAAGGGTCAATCGGACACGGATATGTGTAGGTTTTGTGAGATGGTGTATGAGACCTCGGAGCATGTTCTCTGCGAATGTCCCAGGCTTTGTGATAGGAGACTTAGGTTTCTAGGTGATCGCTTCATTTCGCCTTCCGACGTCGCGAACATTTTGCCTAATAGGATAGTTGGCTTTATAGGTAGCTTGCATCTGTAGGTAACTTTAGGCAGCACAAAAGACCTACATTGGTCGCGGTGCATAGTGCCTTCTGATATAATCTAGTCTAGTCGATATGTTTGGAGCATGGGAGGCGGCGATCTATGTGAATTCCTAAGTATTTAATGTGGAGTTTTTCAGGTATTCTGGTGTTATTTATTGTAACAGTGGGACTGTTTTCTCTTCGCAATGTAAAAGTCACATGTTCACACTTAACTAGATTAACTTTTATCTTCCATTTGTTAACCCATGATTCCAGCTCATGTAAAAGCCCTACAAAATATAATGTGAATTAAGTGTTAAAGTTAAAATTTCGCTAAATTTCAAAAAATAAAGATTGTAAAATGAACATATTTTTTCAAAAATAATAAAAACATATTTATTTTGACTAGAAACCGTTGATATTAAACACAAAGTGAGATTTAAGCTTAAGTGTTTAAAGAATGCTCTTATTTTGGTTCAAGAACGTATAGAATTCCAATAGAATTCCTCTAACTTGAGAACGTATGGACAGATGCGTTCACAGTAAGGTGCTTTTTAAGTGCAGAAGGTGTAATTTTTGGACTGTAATTATAAATAAAAGCGCAAAATATGCAATAAAAGTCAAAATGTACTAATATATGTATTTTTGTCAACATATGCTACAAATCGATGAAATTTTGCTCCAAATTTGATGATTCGGATAAATGTTAATTTTTAGACTGCCAAGAAAATCATGCATTTGCATGAAATACGTTGCCTTTCATGGTTGCAATCAGTATGCCAAAATGGATTTTGACAAAATACTTTTCCAAATCAAAGAATTTACAACAAATTGCCATCTATTTGTTGTTGCATATTTTTGCATACAATGTTATAAATGCATATTTTGCTATAATTGAATATTTTGTGACTTTTTGTTGCATATCTTAAATTGCATATTTTATAAAAATTCATATTCAGATTTATTTCAAAATAAACAAAAGAAAGCATTTGTAAACCTTAGCATATCATTTATTTATCATATTTTAGACATTTATATTGAATTTAAATTTGAAACAATCGCTCTCGAGTTTTACATAGATTTTTAAAAATCCAAAAACATTAAGTGCAAATTTTTTTTTTTTTTTTTTTGTATATATTTTTAAATTTGTAGTGCATATTTTTTGGTTTTCAGTGCATATTTCAATTTAAGTGCAGATTTTATATTTTTTACTGCATATTTTAAGCGCATATTTTTAATTTTTTTAACCAGGGCAGCGACCCTGGTATTCACATAAAATGCTCCTAACTTGATTTTTGTTAACGGATTTGGCAGATAGTTAGGCTGACCATTCGTACTGATTTGATCAGTAAATGCACTGATTTTTCGTCACGTGTACTGATGAAAAATCGTGTACTGATTTTTTAAAATTTGTACTGATTGTACTGATTTTTAAACTTTTTGGAAAATTTAATTTTTTTTCATAGAAAACTAATGTTTTGATCCATTTGGAATTAGCTTTTCAGAATTTACAATTTTCCAAAACAGAAAGCATTCAGACCCAGAGGTGTTTTCTTCATTAAGTAACTTCTGATGGAAACTGGAAAAAACATCAAGTTTGATATAATTTTTATTAAAAATAAAAATTATGTTTTTTCGACCTTTAATTGAGCAATGAAAATGAAAATTATTCAAGTTCAAGGCCATACTCTATATTTCTTTATTGGGATAATGTCCTAACAAATAATCTATAGAGTTTTTGTTTTCAAATTTATTAATTGACCATGGCCTTGAAATTGAATAATTCTCATTTTCACTGTAAAAAACATCTTTAAAGCTGAAAGTATTTATGTGGGAAACCCGTTTTAAATCTAAGATTAGTTAGAAAAGAAGTGATTAGAATCCGTGAGATTCAATATTTTAAAATCTTTGGTCACAAGTCATAACAGCCTAAGTCGGTTTTTTAAATTTTTCAGAAAAGTAGTTTAAAGTTTCAAATCCTCACTGAAAAAGTATAATTTAATTACTTACTTCTAATGTAGTCAAAAGATAAAACGGAAAAAGACACTTACGATCTTATTACTTGTTGCAAAAATCGACAAACAGTTAAACTTGAGTTAGGCTATTATTCCACATAAATATACACTTAACTCAATTTATGTTAATCAAAAATCGATATTGTAATTCGGATTAGTAGCTTAATGCAATTTAGACAAAAAAATATTTTCTTTATTTTGCGGAATAACGACTTAAGTTGATTTAGGCAATAATGAAAAAATTAAGTTTCTATTTATTGTAATCTTAAATTGAGTTAGGCGGCTATCCCAAACTAAAAAAAATAGAATACAATAACACTTAACTTGAAAAATTATGAGTTAGGCTGTTATCCCAAAACAATCATTTAGAAAAATAAATTAAGCTATTAGGTTTTTGTGTGTTAATTGCCGTCCTAGAAACATACATGAAAAATTGACAGCAAATTGATTTCGACACGCTGAACACGATGGTACTAAAAAGTCAATTTGGTCCTAGCTCGAGTTAGGCCGTGATAGTTTGTGACCACTGAAAAGTTTACGATTTCCAACTGAAATTCAGTTACTACGACTGAAATCAATTGGTACTCTGAGATAATTATCTGCGCACTATTAATCGATTTTTGCATTAGATCATTGTTAATGCAAGTATTCATAAAATTGTATGAAAAATATTATTTTATTAATTAAAAGTTTCGAGTGCATGAAATGATGAAGATTCGTTAAAAACCTGGATCCATAAAAAGGATGAAGCTTTTCATAATTTAAGAAAATGTTCGTTTGTATTATGAAAAAAAATTAATTGATATACTGAAAAATTTCATTGTTTTTAGTTTAACAAAATTCTAACTCTGTACCACTACACTCAAAAAAATATGTTAGTAGAAAAGTTATTAAAACATCTTGTAAACCAAGTAAACTTTTCCACAGCAAATTTTTTTTGCTGAAATTGTATTTTCACCTAAAATTTTAGTTATTCTTAACTGTTTTGAACTAATGTTTTACTAATATTTTACTAATTTATTTTGATAAAAAAAAATTGTGCTGTGGAAGACAACCAGATTGAAAGACATACGAAGAATCAAGTAAATGGCGCGGCATGTCAATATGTATTAGAGACGATGAGAATTATACTAAAAAGTACAACTCTTGTCAGACATATACAAAAATCAGCCATGGTAGATTTTTGTATCGTTTTTTCATACAAAAGGACGCTAGCGATGGTAATACATAGTATATGGTCTAAAAAAATTAAATTTTATGTTGCAAGGGCTTGTCAAAGTAATTGTCTATTAATTAAATTAAATTAAAGATAAAATAAAATATTTAAATTAGGTAAACATTAAATTTGTATTTGGAACTAAATCTTTAAAGTGATTATTAATGTAGTGTGGTTATATTGCAAACAAATATACGTTCAGGTAAACAGACTATAGTGAAAGACAAGGATACACATCTTAAGTAATTTTGTATGTTTCCTTTTTCTTATTGCAAAAAAGGGTTGTATATTTAGACAACCATTGATTTAAGTAGTTGAAAGATCATTTTGTTTATATTATATATAAATATTTCTATATATTTTCAGATATTAAACTAAAACATGTCTTCAATGTGGGAGTATGAGCATTTTTATATTTTGTAACGTATTGTAAATTATTTTTAAAAGAATCACAAAAAAATGTTTCAGATTTTCAGCACTTAAATTAACTAAAATATAATTTTTCTACAAAATTTTTTAGTATTATTCAGCTTACTAATAATTCAGCAAACATTTTATAAACTTTTAACAGGGATTTTTTAATTTTTATTCAACTAAGTGATAGGAAAACTTTTGCAGAATGCTAACTGATAACAAATCTTTCGCACTGATCTTCAGCAAAAAAATTTTGCTATCTATTAGCAATTTTTTGCAAGCACCCTCATGAGTAAAATTTTACTGGCTCAGCAAAAGTTTTTGCTGACTTTACTAACTTTTGTCTTTTTCTATAAAATTCCGTTAATCAACTAAAATTGAATGTAGGACGAGACTTAGTGAAACTTTTCTTCAGACTAATGAAGTTTTTTCACAAACTATTTTCAATGAAAATAAAAAAAAAATTCATGAGAAACTGTTTTAATCTAATAAAAAGTTTTAAAGTACGAACTCCAGCTAAACTTCGTTAATTGAATGCAAATGTTTATTAATACCATGTGTATAATTCTCTCAGTGTATAATGTATTTAAAAAAAACAGCTTATCAACGACAGTAGGGTTTCGAACGCTATTGACTCGTTGGAGCATCGTCTGCTGAGATAAGCCGACTCATCCCGAGGGACCGGGTCTCTGTTCGTACTACCCGCTTATCAAGTATATCTTATCCGTTTGTTGTCTATAGCCCGGTAAATCGCACAACGCATTACAGAGAAAATTCGTTTTTCATTCGCACAAGCCGTATGTGGAATTGTCTCCCTGCGGAAGTCTTCCCTGCAAATTACAATTTAGAAAAATTCAAGTCAAATGTCCACAAACACTACTCCCTCTTTCCTCCTCCCCATAACCTATTTTCCTGATATCAACACAATGCAATGCATTAGTAGCGGCATCCCCTGAGTGTTGGTTCAACGTAAAAAAAAAAATGAAAATTTTTTGAAGGCCCGATCACTGGTGTACAAATTATTCCCAAATAATTTCAAGTATTTTTTATATTAAAAAAGTGTGTTTTGAGTAACATTAAATCTGGATTTGTATTAAGGAATTGTAGTTGTATTAAGCTAAAAATAATGTATGGGTGCGTGTAGGAGCTTTTTCTGATATTTGAAACCGTTCGGTTTTTATGCGACTTTCCCCCAAGAGCTTTTTCCCCCTATATAAAAATGTGGAAATTCTGGGTCTACTATACAGGCAATATGGGTATCAAAATTTTAGTTTTCTTGAGTACTTTCGCCCTTTGTTCAAATAAATCAATTTTTTGTAAATTAAAGAGAAGTCTTCATACAAAAGTAAAAACAAATGAATTTTTAATTTTTGTTCCTTTACAGCATATCCAAAGTTTATTTAAATGTACTAGATTGGACCGGGATACCTCCCTTGTGAGTCTTAAATTTTTTATATAAATTTTAGTAAAAGTAATTTTC
Source organism: Delia radicum (assembly GCA_021234595.1). NCBI lineage: Eukaryota > Metazoa > Arthropoda > Insecta > Diptera > Anthomyiidae > Delia > Delia radicum. The sequence goes on along the minus strand of CM037851.1, from coordinate 146,866,493 downwards.
ATAAATTAGTAGGCAAATTTCAACTTACTCGGAACCTTTATATAGGGAAAGTAAATTGGCTGTGTTTTTTTTTTTAGAATTCGTCACAAGGTTTAAATTTTTTAAAAATTTTGTACTGATTTCATATCAGAGAAAAATGGTCACCCCACAGATAGTATTATTATAGCAATCTTATGGTTTAAACAAATATTGTCCAACATGTTGCTTGAATAATGCATTAAATTAAAGGGTGTCAAATAAAAAACAAGTGATACAATGGAGCACGGTTATAACGAACTCGTAGGAACCTGACAATTTAGTTCGTTATAAGCGAAGTTCGCTATAAGCCTGGTAAATGGTTACCAAAAATCAATAAAATTATAGAATTTGTTTCTTTGCAACATTGAAACAATTCTTCCATTGAATTACGTTTCATACAAATTCTAATTGTTTTCAGTGAAATTTTAAGAAAAAAGGGAACGTTTTTTAAATTTGAAGTTCATTTTTCACTTAAAAATCTCAATTTTTTAGTGTGTTCATTATAATCGTCAAGATTTTTATGAAAATTCGTAAAAGGGTCCAACAAAATAGTTCGTTATCTAATAAGTTCGCTATAAACGATGTTCGTTATAACCGTATAATTTTGTATGACATATTTTAGTAAATGCGTTGGGACCAGAAAAATCGTTCCGTATAACAAAAAGTTCGCTATAACAGGTGTGCGTTATAACCATGCTCCACTGTATTTAAATAACAAAGTATGTAGCCACATTTGAAAACATTTGCATATTTTTTTTTTTTTACGAATCATGTAATTTGTTAGCGTTATTTCATCGAGGCGTTGGACAACAACAACAACATCAACAAATATATGATTATTAACGTTAAATTATCTACAAGTGATCAATTTTTATTTTATATCTATGCAAAAAACTTGTTTTTATACAAGTTGTAGAATGGTATTTGATACTTTCGAAAACGAAAGATAGAAAAAATGGTAAAAAAAACAAATATAAACGATTTATGCTGAAACATGTACAACATTATCATTTTCAAATTATTTCAGCAAAATTACATTTTGTTTTTATTTATTTTTATTCTTGGGTTGGGTTAATTTTTCACTGGGTGTGAGATTTTTTTTCTTAACATCCTTTGTAGATTTTCGGTCCTCAGTTGTATTTGGGAGAAGTAGATTTTCATGTTGCAAAAATATGAAAAAGACAACATCAAAACAATAAATATAGTTTGGGTTAACAATCCGTGCAATACATTTGTATGGATGTTTGCCTTAGAATAATAACAACATGGGATATCATGCTTTTAAACAAATATGTATCTATGTACTTATTTTTGTATATTTTTATGTACATAAAGGAGGTTCAGCAAAATGCTTTTACATAAATAGAGTGAACGAAATAATTAAAAGTTCATCTAGGAAATTTTTAATATTTTCCAGAAAATTTGCAGTATTTAAAAGTTTTCGCTACCACATAAAATTAACAATAATACCAGCAAATGCCAACCCCTTTTGATCTACGAGCTGCAGTTTTTGCTGCATTTTTAATAGTTTTTAGAAATTATTAATGCCCGATGAAAAAAGTTTCTAAATACTCATATACAACTTGATATTGATATATTATGATATATCTTTATATAAGATATAAAGATATATCGTAATATATTGCCACATATATTAGCAAATATTAGTTTAGCTTATGAACAAGTTTTAATATGGCGTAATATATCATCATATATCATTGTATCGTATGTTATATATTAGCATATCTTGTATATCTAATCATATTAAATATAGATCTATATATGACCATATATTACGCCATAAACGTTAGCAACAGAAAAAATTAGTTGAACTAAATTAGAACGCGTCTAACAGACTTTTGTATTAACCTTTTTATGAGTGAAGTGGTAACTTTTTTGTTTAGTTTTTGGCTTTTAAATTCCAAGCAAATATTAGGTCGAAAATTTAATAAACAAAACTTCTATTTTGGGATTCCATACACTGAAAAAAAATTTCAAAGTTCCTTCATGACAGTTGTTTGTACAGTAAGCAGTATCAGTTTTCCATAGTTAAAAAAAATGCAGCAAATTTTAGCAAATTTTTCGCTGATATTGGCATTTTTCTGACTTTTTTGTTTTTTTGAGTGTATGCAATTATACAAAACAAGTATTATGATATTTATTTACAAAAAAAAAAAACAATTGAAGAGAACTACTGTATTTTTTTTTAAGTTATTTGAAGCAGTTATTTTAGTATTATATATTGTTATATATACACTCACAAGAACTTTTCCATAAAAGTTCAACAGTTATTTTAGGAAATAATCCTTTAAGTTGTTTTAATTGAATATGCAGTTAAATTACCAAAGAAAAATATTTTTAGCTTTTCTGTCTGTTATTCAATAAAAAAATAAACAAAAAACGGAGTTTCGGTATTAGTTAAAGTTTTGATTTAAAACTTTCTAGTCAAAACAAAAATTTGTATATTATATTAAGTTTTGTAATAAAGGAAAAAATCTATTGTTTTTACAGATTTTGTTAATTAATTTTTTAACAGTTGAAAATAAATTAAAATATACAATTGTTTTTAAACGAAAAGTAAGTATTCTTGTTTTTCAACTGATTTTCAGTTAATTTAATGTGTCTTTACGGAAAAAATATTGTGAGTGTATATATTGTAACATACAACTAAACATCACATCTCATCTGATTCGAAAAATGGCATAAATTAGCTAACCTCATAATATATCATGAGGAAGAATCATATATAATGATATCAATTTGTATATGAGTATATAAATAGAAACCGTTTTCATCGGTCAACAACCAAAACAGTATTTCGGCAGTAAAAAGTTAATTTTTGTGAGTTAAGTAGAAATAGAAGATTATGTAGAGTTTTTAAAAACTATAGTTTAGTTTATATTTGTTATTATTTAGTTTGCCAATAATAATAAGAAAATTTCATTGTATCTCCAATGAATAAAAACCGTTTGGAGATTTAACTTTGCATTTTAAGTATGGCGTGGAAAAATAAATTTTTATTGTAATTGAGAAAAATTATTTTTTTAAAAAATATTTTTAAAACACCGAAAAATAACTGTTAAAACAGTAGTTTTTACCAATACTTATAGTTGTTTTAAAAAATAGTTGTAGTAAAAAATTGTCAGTTGTTTTTACCAACATTTATAGTTGTTTCAAAATGTTTGCAGTAAAAAATTGTCACTTGTTCTTACGACATAGTTTGTTGTTTTTTACTGCATTTGTTAGTTGTTTTTTAATAATTAAAAACAACTAAGTCTTTAGTTATTTCAACGGTAATAACCTTAAAAACAACTAAGTCTTTAGTTATTTCAACGGTAATAACCTTAAAACAACTAAGTCTTTAGTTATTTCAACGGTAATAACCTTAAAAACAACTAAGTCTTTAGTTATTTCAACGGTAATTTACCTTTGTCGCATTTTAAATGAATTTACAGTTGCTTTAACTAAACTTTTCAGTAGATTCTACTGTAAAACTTTTATGATTGTCCGAACATAATATTAATCGTAAATTGTTGGAGTTAGTGATTATAAATTTAACATTAGACTTTAAAGATTTCAAATGAATTAATTAAATTTCGTTATTACTTTTCCATACACAGTCTTTAAATTTCCATGCATACATTCATTTATCTATAAATTTTTTGCAACTAGTAATCACTGTTGTTCTAAAGGATGGTCAAAAGGGACGGTGACACATTCCATCTTGATGAACAAATGCTATATCATAAATAAATATACAGACAAAAAAAAATAATACATATTGATGGGTACGTCGGACAAAAAAAAAAAAAAAATATATGAAAATGGAAAATAACAAGAAACTACCAGTGGAAGAAAGAAGTATTTGTAAGTTCATACTGGTATAATGTGAATTCCATTGGGTCCAGTTGTAAGATAGCATACATGTTCGACAACGTCGTCAATGATGATAATGATGTTGATGGAAAAACAAAATAAAATATTTTTGATGTTACTCAAACCATAGCAATCATACATAGTTTAGTTGCCATTTTTTTTTTTTTTAGTTTGTTAAAAGAAAAAGTTTAGAAAATTTACAGTGGAATAAAACGAATAAAAAAACTAATAAAAATTCAAAAAATTAACCTTAATCAAGTAATGACATTATAGTCGATTAGGACTTATTAGCAGAGGCACTTAAACTCGTTTCAATTTTGAAGTTTTGTGGATTTTTTTTAATTAGTAGCGAATTTTTTTAATTAATTATTTTTTTTTTTAAATTTTGGTGATTTTTTTTAAAATTTTGGGATTATTTTTTCTTTGTTGTCATTATGGATTATAACAATTGGAAATTTTGTGAAAACCAAATTTATTTTCATTTAAACATTTAATATCTATTATTAAACTTTTACTTGAAAGTGAGTTTGAAATGAAATAACAGTTTAAATGAAATTTTTTTCACAATAATTTTTATGTGTAGTTTATAATACAACTTTTGGAAAATATAACTATTAAATGCGATTTTTTTTTCTTGTCAAACTATTTCGGTAACGGTATTTTTAGAATAGGTCTATTTCAATTATTTCGGTAACGGTATTTTAGAGATAAATTTTTTTTAATTATTTCATTAACGGTATTTTAATTATATCGCTAACGGTATTTTACGGATAACGATATTTCAATCATTTCGGTAACGGTATATGAATCGATAACGGTATTTTAGTGGTAGTGCCTGCCATCCCTGAATAATATACACTTTTTAAGTTTTTTGTGCGAAACTATTTGTTATCCAGTAAAACTAATAGCATTTTGGTACTCCTCATAGCCAAATTAATTAAGATCCGATCAGTGCTGCCAACCAAATTTTCTTCAAAAATCGTCAAGTTTTGTTGAAAAAATCTTCAAAATCGTCATTTTGAGAATAAGAAATCGTCAAAAAATCGTCATTCCGAAAACTATTTATATTTCAATAAAAAAATTGAAATTTTACGTTTTAATCACTTTAATTGTAATTATTTCACAATTTTAATGTTCTTTTTTATTTGTTCCTTTACAAACGACTCTGAGTTTTAACAACCCAATACCTCCCAACACTCATTTCGGGAAATATAATTTTAAAATCACTGACCTATTTTAATATCTGCAAAATTGCTTTAGTTTTTAATATTTTTTCCGATATTTGGTTTCACAAAATTGGGCATACATACAATAAAAAGGGAATTAAAGAAAAATATTGTTTTACCAAGAATCAAAAATGTAGAAAATCACTCTTTTATCAGTGATTTTGAAGCTAAATGATTTAAATTATTAAAAATAAAGATTTTGGATTTGCCTTTGTAAAATATATAAAAAATCCATTCGAATTTCATTATTTTTTAATAAAAAATAAAATAAACCTTTCAAAATGATGGGTAAATGAAGAATTTTTATTCGATTTGAGATAATTTTATCACATTTTCCTTAGATGTTTTAAACAAAAAGAAACTTGATCAAATCTCGTCAGTAAATTTTAGAGAAATAAAATAAAAAATTTAATAATTCTATAAAAATTGCAAATTTTTATAAATCTTCATTTTCCATACAATAAATTATGTGAAATCGTCAATCGTCATTTTATCATATTTCACTTCAAAAATCGTCAAAATGGAGACAAATCGTCAAAGTTGGCAGCGCTGGATCCGATATAAAATTTTAGGCACAAAAGCCAATGTTCCGCATATGTATATGTACACCTGCAATGAGCTTGGAAAACCTTTTTCAAAACTGAATTCTGTTTTGTTTTCTTTTCACAGAATATTTAAAAAAATATATATTTTTGAGCATTGCTATGGTCATACTATAAAACCCAGTACGTTCGAAGTTTCTGTCCATTTTTTCAAGCGATCGTGAATAAATTTGGTACCACCAGGAGCCGACAAATATATTCCAATTTTATTTTCCTTTAAACTACTGTAACGTCATTGTCGTCATAATATTAAATTTTTCAACTTGAACAACACAAGATATACTTATGGGACTTTTGCTGCTATCGGTTGCTTTGGCCATTATTTACGCTACTTTTACCACTTCTCACCCGTTCGTATCGTTTTCATTATATAAAATAAAAAGCAGCAGCTTTAGTTATTGAAACTTATAATGATGACGCCCGGATTGTATGTACGTTAGGTTGGATCGATATCGAACTTTATATGAATGTTGTCTGTGTAGTAAAACGAAAGTGAAAATTTTCTTTCAAAATTTTTGATTATGATTTGGATTTTTTTTTTGAGCTCTGCATATCAAAGAAAAAATTTCTGCTCTCCCTTTTAAATTTTTTTTTTTCATAAATTTTGTATGAGATTTCTTTTCTTGAAAAACAGTTTTTTGTTATAATTAATTCACATATTTTTTTTATTTTATTTCGTCATACAACACCAGGCTCGGATCCAGGGGAGGGAAAATGAGACATTTCCTTCCCGAAAATAAAAATTTTCAATTCAAAAATTAAATTAAAAGTAGAAAATTGAGCAAAATATACTCTAACCCTCCCAAAAACATTTTCCTGGATCCGTGCCTGTACAACACAAATGCGTTAAATTCATGAAAAGTTTCAATGGACGAGTTCCAGTAACACTTCATAGATTTAATGCAAAAATTCTTTGATATCATGCAGACAATTCTCGCAGTGCATTAAATGCTATTTTTTATAATTTTTCTTGAAAACTCTCAAAAGCAGAGCTCCGTTGACACCAAAACATTTCGCTGAAATTTTGATATGTTATATTTAGTTAACTCAAAATAGTTTGTAGTTTAAATTACCTTAAATTTGGTCTAATTATTTTTCATGAAATCAAATGTTTCTTGTTATTTTTTTTTTTAAATCGTTTAAACAACTGACAAATGTTAGAATTTCAACTACAGATTCGTTGGAAAAAACGGTTTTATTCAGTTATTCAAATTATTTCAGTTTTTTCTGTTTTCGTGCAAAACTCTGCAAATTTTTTTATTGATTTTAGCAGATTAATTTGTTACTTTCTATTAACAAAAATTTAGCTCACATAGAAAACAGTTTTGTAGTTGTAACCGAATTTTTTACCAACCGAATTATGGCAGTTCCACGTACTATTAGTATTATTTAGTTCTAATACTATTGTAACAACCGACATTTACTTACAAATTTCGAAGTTTTTATGGATTGTAATATTCTATAAAAAGAAACACATGCGTTCCACAAAATTTAGTTTTTTGGATCGAACCTGCAACCTCTGGGTTGCCAGGTAATTAGTTTACTTAGAGGCGAAACCTAATTTAAATATGCTGTTTCAAATTACAACCTTGAATATTTTTTAGTGTCATACATAAGATAACATAAGATACATGTGTCTAAAAATAGATTTGTTTTTACACCAGAAATTCGGTTGCAAATCTCAATAGTTTATTAGATTTATCAAAACACTGAAAAAATGTTATATTATATTAAAGTTGATTAGGAAATCTATTATTTTCGATAGAGTGACTGTGGTTTGAAGGTTTTTTGAAACTAATAGTCGATGTTAACTGCATATATTTACTTCAATTGACAAAATCTCCGATTAGTTATTGGTATTAAAAGCATATTTTTTCAATATTGATTAGAAAAACCAATATCTAGAATGATGACTTGTGTTTTGGTTAATTTTATATATTTTCTGTTCACAATAAAATTTAATGATTCTGATGATAAATTTGAAGTGCCTTCAATTAATATTATTGAATTATGATTAAATTTTGTTGGTTGCAATGGAATTCTAATCAATTTATTTTCTGTGTGTAAAAATTCGTAGATTCAACAAAATTATTTTTGCTATTCTTACCTTAATAATATTTAGCAAATCTCTTCATTTTAGTAGTTTCTTCTGCAACGTAATTATTAACAAATTTTATTACAAATTCTTCTCTGTGTACTAAATGTAATAAATATTTATTTTGTTATAGTAAGTTCTAAAAATTAATAAAATCTTTTTTAACTTGACCAGATCTACACTCAATGGAAAAGCTTCATATACAATATTGATGATATTTTTCTATGAAATGATGACAATGTTATGAATCATGTTCCATAAATATTAATGAAATGTTCCATAAATATTAATGAAAAGTTTCATCATAATTACGACTTCATAAATATGACAATGTCTCAACCATTTTCACCCAATGAAACTGTTTCATAAATATAACAAAAGTTTTTGCCTCAGTATAGAATAACTTGAAAAACAAGCCGATTTCAGGACATGTTGCAACCCTATCGAATTTCCAATGATACTTAAAAATTGTTGACTATTTTGTTGTTTTGCTAACAATATTCCGGAGCGGTTTGACATTTTAAATCAGACAAAAATACCAAATACTAAACTATTTTTTTTTTATATAAATAGAACATTTTTGGTCTTCCAAGTTTAATGTTCAAAGTCATGATGCTGGTTAGGAAAATACCGTAGCCACGTGTTTTATTACTAATTTTGACAAGAATGGAGCAAACGAAATTGCTGATTAATAGGTTTGTTTCTGCCTATTCTGCAGGCTCTAGCTTTTCTAAGACTTCGGATTCTGAAGAGATCTTTAGCCAAATCGAATTACTAGAATCAAGCTAGCTAATATTTTTGATTAGCTTTATTTTTGTATATATGCGGAGGTTCAAAGCTCGTTATAAATTGAAAATAACATAAAAATAATCTCTAAAACAAAAAACTAATAATACTGAGCTATCATTTAGATTTTTTTTTTATAAAACAGGAGAACCTAAAGATGAACAAATTTTAATATATAGAAAAAATACATTTTTTCGAAAACTTCAGATTTTTAGATAAAAAAAACGCAACTTTAATTTGAATAAAAATTTGGCTTAAACTTTCCGAAAATTGTTTTAGTATTTATCCTCAACTTTTCTACCACACCTCAGACATAGTCTGGGAGTGATCAGCCCTAATATACGATTGCATGTATTTACTTGTTTCCACACATAAGTACGTATGTATGTATATTGTATCAAAGAGTATATACTAGGGCGGGTCGATTTAAAACTCGCTCAACGTTCAAGGAAAATCGTATTCTAGGGATCAAAATAAGAAACTTTGCCGAAGGAACCATACCTCTAAAACGAATTCTGATGTCCCGACTTTTGACCCGTAGGGTCATATTTGGAAAAAGCCCACTTTGATATTTCAGAAAGTAGGAGGAATATCTCCAAGATTATGGGAGATACTTCTTCTCCGGGAGACTCGCTAGCAGATTAATGCATAAATCATCATTCTAGGGGTTAGAATTTAAGTTAAAAGAGGGCCTTTTTAGCCGTGTTTTTTTAGCAAAATGTACAAATCTCGGGATAGAGATATTTCAGAAAGTAGGAGGAGTCTTTCCAAGATTAGGGTCTAAATTTCTTCTCCGGAAAAAATAGATTATAAATATATTCGATTGGGTTGGATTCGATTGGGGCACTCTAAATGGGTCAAAGTGGGATTTTTCAAAATTTCAACTACGGGTCAAAAGTCGGGACATCAGAATTCGTTTTAGAGGTATGGTTCCTTCGGCAAAGTTTCTTATTTTGATACGATTTTCCTTGAACGTTGAGCGATTTTTTTTGCCTCCATCCAAATCGACCCGGCCTAGTATATACAATAGAAAGACTACACTTTCCACGCCTCTCAGCAACAAAATGCCAAACTCGGGCAAGCAAATGAAAACATATTCTTTACACTGAAAAATAATTGCAACATGTTGATAAAAAATTGTTGCTTAAAACACTAACTTTAATTTTGCTTATATTTTGTTATTATCTATTAAAATTTAATATATTTTAATTTTATCTTGCTGATTTTATCGTTAATTTTTGAAATAAATAAAAAAAATATTTAATTATTATTCAAAAACATGCTAAAAATTAGTTTAGACTATTAAATTTCTGCAACATTTCTTCATTTGTCCGCTGCGAGTTTACGAACAAATAAAAGAGGGATGATTGAGAGAGACTGAGTTGGATGGAAACCCAATGATTGTATGATATAAAAACAATTTTCTAGTTTTTCTCAGGGTTTGTTAGTTTTTGTTTGATTCGTGGTTCATTTGATGCTCATGTTGGTTTTGTTCTTGTTTTTGTTACATTTCCTGCTGTTAAAAAAATGGGTGGCGTGTTAGTCGGAGATGTAGTTAAAGCAACAATGTTTGCAACATATTTTCCTATGCTGGTTTTTTGAATTATATTCAACATATTTTGTTAGTATATTTTCTTACTTTTTTTCCGCAAAATAGCATGAAAACTTTTATCAATTTTCATGTGAGTACTAAGGATTGAGATCGAAATAACCTCATCACCTCTAATTATTGCAATTAAAAAATGAGCTTGATTTTCTATTGACGAAAAAGGGTTGATATTTATTCCAGTTATACTAGTTTAGAGATGTACTCTCTTTATGAATCCATATAAACAACAATTACACAGTGCAACAATGAAAAAATACAGGGACATGGTAGTACACCTTAGATTCTACTATCAAAGAGTAATAAAGCCATATACTCAATTTGCCAAGTTTGGCATCAATACATTTTTATGCGCCTCCAAATATTCTGAAATTCAGTTAGGAACTCGAAAAAAGGCGTCATTAGGTTTTGTCCAATTCAGACTCGGTGATACCGCTGAACTATATTTGTCAATAATATAGCTAAGAATCCGTTGAACAATTTTATTAACATCTTATGCAAAAAAAATATATTTTATTATGCAAAAAAAAAAATATACTTTTGTTGTGTGAAGGATATTGAAAACATTCTTTGTGCATAAGAATAACGAACTGCGCTCGAAAATTAAAAAAAAATATTTTTTTTTAGAAAAAAAAATTCTAAATTATTTTTTTGAAAAACATCTAATTTTAATTTTTTTTTACATATTTTACACAAATAGCAAAACACGTATTCTGAACCCCAAAATTTTCACTATTCTTATACAAAACTAATTTTTTCAATAACTTTCTCATAACAAAAGTTATGGCCTTTGGAATGATGTTCCCCTCATTTTTCGATATTTCAAAGCTTCAGGGTTGCCACCATTTTTAAAACAAAAAAAAATTGTTTTAAAATATGCTTTCACTGGCAACCAAATTTTATAAAAATCGGAGAAATGGATATCGAAAACGACTATTTTTTAGGTACAGGGTGGTGTTTAGAGCTACACTTAGGGAACTTTTGCTTTAAAAATATGTAGTTGTTTGGGTTGTACTACAGTTTCTTTATTTTTAAAGTAAATGTCGGTCATTTGTAGAACAAATTTAATTTTTTACTAATCTTGTAGTTCATTTATGATTTTACATTAATTTCTTACAGTAGTTTTTGTTATTTAAGAATAAAAAAAAATAAATATTTATATATTTTTAACTAATATATGTGGTTAATTTTTACTACATTTGTTAGTAATTTTTTGAACAGTAAAAACAAATGACAAATGTTAGTTGAATTTAATGAACTGTTAGTCGTCCTTTCTACAAGGGAAATTTCATTTGTTTTTGACTACATTTGATGTCGTCCTTAGGGTGCCTAGACACATTCAGTTTTCTATTGATATGTTCACAAAAGTTGTTCAGCTTTACCGGGGCGACAATTTTGGCAAATATTTTTATTGTAAAATTAGGAGTCCCTGTAAGTTATGGTAAAAAAGATTTTAAAACAATAATTTTTTTTCTATATTTTTTTCAAAAAAGTGCAAGAAAAAATTATTTTTTTCTGATAAAATGTTAACAAAATTTTGTTAACTTAATTTTGGCCATATTCTTGCCAAATGTAGTTAGGTGGGTCTGAATTAGCTGTAGAACAAAAACTGATGACACCCTCTTTCAAGGGGCCCACTGATTTTCAGCATCTTTGCAGGCCAATAAGAAAAAATTTAGTCACCAAACTCGGTAAACCGAGTATAGGGGGTTATTTTTGGTAGTAGAATCGAACCTATACAAGTATGTATGCCAAGTGCGTGTATTTTTCAAAAGGTTTTTATTTATTGCATAGTGTTATCAAGAAATTATAAAGTCTTTATTTTTCAAATACAAAAACAAATTAAAAAAAACCCTAATTTTTAGTAATTTACAATTAAAAACCGATTGAAAATCGGTCCATCCGTTAAAGCTGTTCAGTGGTATCCGATTTGCACTCAGAATATTATGTATTATACTGTTTGTAGTTTAATAAGAAAGTTAACCGCACTCATGGCAGTGTCGACCGTGGCTAAACTAGCTAAGAGGTGATACTACGAGTCATAGCCTGATGTTTGGCTGTGGGTTTGAAACTCACTACGTCACAAAGTAAAAAGTTTTTTCATATGGAGCAATATAAAATACTTTGTTCAACTGGCACATAAATTAACCACTGGCGAGTCCTTGGAGGAGACGAAACTGAGGGAATCTGGCTTTTCCATTGTGTCCGTAAAATTTTTCAATAAAAATGTTATCTTCTTCTTTCTGTAAACAATTATCTAAAAAAAGTTTTCGGTTGAGTTAAAAATATATTAACATGGATTTATTTATTAAATAAATATCTATTTCAACATTTTTAAACATTTGTTCAAAATAAAATAAATATTCTTTACCGATTTTTTTCAGTTTCATTTATTTAAAGTTTCATACGAATTTAACTACTAAAACGGCTTCAATAACTGTTATTATAAATTTATATTTTGCCTGCTTCAAAAAAAAAAAAAATATTCAAAAAATGTCAGTCTGTTTTTGTTTTTTTTTTTTTTGTTAAAATGGGTTGTTTATAAACAAAATTAATTCAATTTAAATTACCAGAAATTGAAAAAGTTCCCACAAATACTGAGTGTCAACATTTTATAGAAAAAGACAAACAAAAACAAAAAAACTGAAATAATTTCAAATAACTGAATATAACATTTATTTTTACTGATCTGTAGTTAAAATTCGAACATTTATTTTTACTTACTATTCATTTGTTCTAACGGATTTGTTAGTTATTTAAACAATATTTAAAAATAAATAAAAAGAAACATTTGATTTAAGTGAAGAGTAAGTAGACCAGATTTTAAGTGATTTATAATTTATTTCAAATTACTTTTTCCTTTAATTTAAACTACAAACTATTTTAAGTTTGTGTTTTGAGAAAAAGTTAATTAAAGTAAATATCGAACGTTTAAAATAAATGGCAAGTGGTAATTTTTTTATTCCACTATAAACAAAATCTGTACAGGGTAAACCCCCTTAGAGAAGCTTTCAGAACGATTTTAATTAAACCTGTTGTGGTCGCCACTAGAAAGATTTAGCTTTTCAGGGATTCCTAATAGGGTGCGTTATAGTCGAAGAGCCTTTTATGATTTATTTTAAATATTTAAATTAAATTGTAGCAAAGGTCCAAGTCTTAAACAAACTGTTAAATTTTCTTGTAAAAACCGGTTGTAGTATTCGAACAAATTAATTTAAAAAATCCCTATTTTGTACATAAAAAATGACTTATTTTTAAAAGTTAACATTGAAAGCATTTTTTTTTGTATATGCAGGAATGGAGGTATAGGCAAATATGTTTATTCAAAGTTTTTCGACCTCATTCCTTATGGAATATATTTTTGTAGTTTGATAGGTAGAAAGATTATTCCCAGCTGAATTGTAATAATGTATGGATGGATTGGGCGTAAGTACATACATATACAGTAGACGTTGTTTTATTACAACATGTGGGAAATATTACATACTTGTTTTTGCATCAAAATAATGAAATACTTATGCAGATTTTCAATATTTAGAAATATATATGTACAATCTTTAAACAAAACCATATCTGATGTAAGTTTAACCTCGAAGTTTCCTCAACTTTTTAGGATAATGCTTTAAATTCGTGTCTGCATCAATATGCAAAAATGGCTATTCTGGCATTTAAAGTTTTTCTTTCATAAATTCAAATATTGCAACTTTTCATGTTATTCAGCGATATTCAATAGCTTCAATACCCTATGTGTAGTAAGAACTGTCTAGCTCTTTTAAATAACCATCAACCGTAGACTCCACCTCTTCATTGTTGGCAAATCTTTTACCACCGAGCCATTTTTTCAAGTTTCGAAATAATGCGAGGGTGCTAAATCTGGCGAATGAGGGGCGTGATGAAGCAATTCGAACTTTAATTCATTGATTCTGGCCATCGCTATAGTGCAGTTGTGCAATAGTGGATGTTGTTATATTGTGATCAAACCCGGCACCCATCTTGCGCACAGCTTTCTCATCTCCAAATTTTCGGTCAAAATTCGATGTAGTAGCACTTTTTAAAATGTCTTTCAATCCCACGCATCTTCAGCCGACTATTATCCAATACCATTTTCTGGATTTTCTTAACCGTTTCTGGCGTGGACACCTAAATTTGTCGACCACTACAGTAGTGTTTGTCGTGTCAGCTCGTACGGCCCCGTTTAAACTCTTCCACCCAATATTTTTTAGTTGGAAACGAAATTGCAGACTCCCGCAGAGTATAGTCCAGCTCGGCTTTAATATTAGTTGGACTGAGACCTTTCAAATGAAAGTAAGGAATTAATAACGGTTTCCAATTTTTCCATGTTTACCAATTCACTGAGATCGTTTAATTCTGATGGCTCCAAAAAAAAAAATACTAAAAAACGTGGCGCTTTGAAACTTAAAATATATGTTTTATAAGGTAGCCACTTTCCACCAAAGTAATTTTTTTTTTTCAAAATACTGCAGCCATCTATACATCAGGTCGGCTAATTTTGGGACGGCCCTTGTAATTTTATTAAAATTTTGTAATTTTTTTTTTTCTGATTTTAGCAAATCGGGTTTGAATTGAATTTTATAACAATCTTACTAAAACTTAGTTGGGGCTACTAATTATTTCTACCAAATTTAATATACTACAGTGCAGCAAACATGCTAAATTCGGCAAAAAATACCTCAAGGCTCAAAATAGTTAATTTTCCTTAAAGCAATAATATTATTAGCCATCGGATTTGCTTTAAACTTTGAATTTTGTGATTTTTCATTTTTGATATTTGTTGTCTTGAGTGCAAAAATAAAAACTAAATGCAAAAAATTTCAAAATTATTAGAATTTTTACGTTTAGTGGACTCGCCATTTTTGATATTTGATGCCTTGAGTGAAAAATTAGTACTAAACTTAAAAAATCTCATAATCCAAAGTAGAAATGGGCACTTGAGTAAATATCGATTCTCCGTTACTCAAGTTCACGAGAGAAAGATTCCACTCACACACAATCGCTCACTAGAATTTTTTTTACTCACACTCACTGAAGATCACGGTTGTAAATTTAGTTTTTTTTGCTAAAATTCTATTCACGCACAATCATTTACGCTAAAATTTCACTCTCACACACCCTCTCATGAAGAATTTTTTTCTCTTGTAAGTAAAATTGGGGTTGACTTACACTCACTCGTAATTCACGTGAATAAACCAAAATGCTGCCATCTCTTATTCAAAATTTAAAGCAAAACTGATGCAAACAGCTTATAAAATTTTTAGTTTTATAATAGGTACAAAGCTTTTATTGGGTATAACTCTGGAAAATTATTTAGAATTTAACTATTTCTTAAACTACATCATTAGTTTTTTAGTTTTAGTAGACATTTTAAAAGATATTAAGCGTTATTTACAAAATTTATTCAAAAATTACGAAAAAATGAAATATATGGTACGCAAATGTACAAAAGCATTGCCGAAACTTGTGGTTTATGCACATAAAAGTTTTTCTTTTAATGTATTAACTTAGAAGCTAAGAAAATTTTTTTTTATTGACGAAGTTATAAATAAAATTTAAAAGAAGCCGAAAACCTCCGATTTTTGGGAAAAATTGATTTGCGCGACCTTTAAACTACTTCCGAAAAATATGAAAACAATTTCAAAAATACTTTACCCCATAAGCTGGAGCACCCATGAAAATGGAAAAGAAAAAATTTTGGTACACACTAGTCTACAGTTTGGTTTAGAAACTTCTAGCTGATCTATGACGTGCACTTAAATAAATTGACAAATCGTACGAAAGCTTAAAAATCTACTATTAATCCAAAATAAATGCTAAATTTAGTTTTTTTGGAAATAATTTGGAATAATATTTTTTTAGTTAAATAAAAAAAAAAAATAACACGATTAATCGATAATCGCTATTAACGGCATATTTTTTAATCGTAATCGCGATTAAGGAAAACTTTGATTATTTGCAAACTTTAGTTAGAACGCTTGTGTAGTGATTTGTCCGGTATTGTGAAAATATAACACTACACTCAGGTAACTTCTGCTTTAAAAATATGCAGTTGTTTGGGTTTTAATACAGTTTCTTTATTTTTAATGTAAATGTCAGTCATTTGAAGAACAAATTAAACTGTTTACTAACCTTATAGTTCATTTAAAAAAACAAACCACATCACATGAATGTTTTATGATTTTACATTAATATTTTGCAGTAGTTTTTTCTTATTTAAAAAAGTAAAAAAAAAAAACTGTGTGTTTATTTTTTACTAGCATGTGGTTTATTTTGACCACTATTGCTAGTCGTTTTTTGAACATTAAAAAACAAATGACAATGTTAGTTGATTCTACTGAAATGTAAGTCGTCCTTTCTTTAAGCGAAAGTAGTTTTTACCTACATAGTATTCTAATAGGATTATTGGCTTTATAGGTAGCTTGAATCTTTAGGGTAACTTTAGGCAGCACAAAAGACCTAAGTTGGTCGCGGTGAATAGTGCCATATAATCTAATCTAATCTAAGTGTACACTCAAAAAAAAAAAGTTTGTAAAGTCAGCAAAAAATTTTGCTGAGTCAGCAAAATTTTAGTCTGGAGGGTGCTAGCAAAAAAATTGCTAATGTCAGCAAAATCTTTTGCTGAAAATCAGCGAGCTGATTTTTAGTAACAAAATTAGTAGATTCAGCAAAAGTTTTGCTAACACTTAGTAGATTAGAAATAAAAAAGCGTTGGTAAAAATTAATAAATTTTTTGCTGAATTTTAGTAGACTGAAAAAAACGCAAAAAATTGTTATTTAGTTAATATATTTGCTGAAAATCATAAAACATATTTTTGTGATTCTATTAAACATAATTTACAATAATTACGAAATATAAAAATTTTCATTTTCCCACATTGACGACATGAATTAATTTAATATCTGAAAATATATAGAAATAAATATATATAACATAACAAAAATTTTCTTTCAACTACTTACATCAATGGTAGTCCAAATGATGCTTTCTTTTAAAGAACGCAACTGCCGAAGATAATTATAGAAACGAAACGAAAAAATAAACAAAAACAAACGAAATGAAACGAAACGAAAAAAACAACCTTTTTTTTGCAATAAGAAAAAGGAACCATACAAATCTACCAAAGATGTGTGTCTTTGTCTTTCGCTTTACTCTGTCTACATGTCTGTATATGTTTGTTTGCAATTTGACCACACCAGATTATTAATCTATTAACATTTATTATAGAAATACATATTAAATTTAAATATTTTCTTTTGTCTTTTATTTTATTAATAGACAATTATTTTCACAAGCCGGTGACAACGCAAAATTTAAGTTGTTTTAATCCTCAATTTTGTTTTATGTATGAAAAAGAGATACAAAAGTCTTCCATGGTTGATTTTTTATATGTCTTAGTAGAGTTGTACTTTTTAGTCTCATTTTCCACTTTTCTACTACATCTTGACATGCCGCGACATCTGCTTCATTCTGCGTATATCTTTCAATCTGGTTGTAGTCCACACTATTAATGTGCTTATCAGTACAAATTTTTTTAGTAAAATTAATTAGTAAAACATTAGTATATTAGTAAAGCATTAGTACAAAACAGTTAAGTGCTGAATAAGTATAACAAAAATTTTAGCTGAAAACACGATTGTAGAAAAAAAATTTGCTAAAAAATAGTATACCTGATTTACAAGACGTTTTACTAACTTTTGTACTAACTTACTTTTTTGAGTGTAGAGAAAGCAAAAAAAAGTTTAAGTTCATAACTGCATATTTTGAATAAAATTCATTACAGCGAACCAGTACCCATTCCAAAAATCTGAAAAAATCGCTTATGTCATAAACATCCATATTCCCCTTTAAGATGCGCAAGATGCCTAAATTGCTAAAATTAAAAAAGGTTTTGTTGAACGGGCCTAATATAACCATAGAACAACAGCAGGAACTTAACGTTAGTTTAGAAAACTAATAAGCTATAGTGCCAGGGAAAAAAAGTTCTTTTACTTAAAAAAGTTTATATTCTAAGTATATGAGTTTTTGTCTAGTTAATGTTAATGATTATATTTGTTTTTGCTCCAATTATATTCTATTGTAGTTTTTTTTGTTCATGAATATTCAGACTTTTTGTTTATCCAATGAAAACTTGGTTTGTTTGATAATATTTTCCATAATCAAAAACAACAAACAAAAAAACTGAAACTAATAAAATAAAAGATGAAAGTTTGCCAATTGTAGTTTTTTTCATTTCGGATAGATTTTTGTTTTGTTTGAGTTGTAGTAAAGGATTAGTGTGCCCATACACCTCTTCTTATACTCGCATCTTCGAAAATTTATTTAAAAAATCCAAAATAAAAAACTTTAATAGAAATAGCTAAAACACATATAGAAAATAAATTTGATTGTGAGTTCGAGATTGATTTTAAAAAAACGGCGAAACCGTGGTATGCTAATAAAATTTATTTCAACACCGTTATCCTTTGGGCTATCCTTACAATATAGCTTAAAATACCGTTATCCTTAAAATATCCAAACATAATACTTCCGAAATAGCCAGGCAGAAACTACCGACGCAAAATCTAGTATTGGCAAAGTACAGATATTTAGTAAAGCAATGCTTTGCCAGTATACTGGTTAGTATACTAATCATACACTCAAAAAGAAGTGAGTAAAGTCGGAAACATTTTTGCAAAGTTTTAGGTGATCTTAGCAATTTTTCTGCAAGGATCCTCCCAGCAAAAATGTTGCTGACTTTAGAGACTGTTTTTTGAGTGTAGTAATGCTTCGCTAGTACTTTGTTTACTAAATTTATAACTGTTATTTTAATTTTTTTTAAGAAATTAACCCTAGAGGGAGCAATAGAGATATCTGATGATTAGATTGGTATCTAGGAAAATGCATCAGTGACAACTATTGGTTCCTAGTGTTTTTTTTAAGGTTTTCTCTATATGTCGTAAAAGTACACTCAAAGCAAAAACATGATTGGGGCAACCATATTCGAAGAACATCATACATTTTTGGATTTATGATTGTGACAAAAATGTTACTACCGTCGTTGAGACAACTATACTCTTATCTTTTTCTTAACCATAACCATATGATAATTATACTAATATATTATGATTCCCAATTGATCTCAATATTATCATGTTATGGTTATGGAAATGTATATAAATTATCATAGTATTATTCCTACATTATCTTCCCTGCATTCTGTTGAAGCTGGATTAAAAGTTTTGAATGCTTTTATTAAATAGTACAAACGTATATTTGTTTATTTATTTAATAATTCACACATTTCCACAAACTTATTATAAAACAATTTAAGTAATCCAATTGCCTTTGCGCTGACAAATAAGATTTGTGTTATTAAGGAGTTACATAAATCATTATTTTGTCGCTCTGCGATATTTACATACATTTTTTATTTTCGTATCGAAAAAAGCAAAAGTAAACTTTCTCTTTTCGCCACAAATCTTATTTTGTAATTAAACATAATATAATGGAAACTTCAGCATAAATACACATTAAAATATCGTTAAGAATACAATTTCACAATACATTTATAATAATCATAACCTTTTTGTAGCAATCACAATATTTGCTGTATAAAAATATTATAGTCCTTGTTATCATATTATGATTATGGAAAAAATATTATGATTATATCGTACTACAGACTAAAAAGTACGTGTGTTTCGTTAAAAATTTTCTTTGTTTACAATTTATTTTGCGTGAGTACAACAAATTTAAAAATAAATCAATTTGTTTTTCGCTTTTTATTTAATTTATAATACTTTTATGTATACAAAATTATAACTTCATTTAAGGGATGCGTGTCAATTTAACTTTTTCCTAGGCTCAAATGGTAGACCGGGTTGAGAGTACCAAATTTTTTTCTACTTCCTCTAAAATTATTGCCATTACAATTAACACAACTGCGTTGTTAACCTATTTTTATGTCTTTTTGTTTAATATAATTTAATGACTGACTGCTTCTCACAACTTCTTTTCACAAAATCTTAAACAATAATGATACTAAAAGAGCGAAGACGCTCATAAAAAAATACGGATCGTCTTATAGTTGGCGCAACTGTAATATGGCTGTAGTTAGAGAGAATAATATGATAATAAATGCCTTTACTAATATTAGGATTGCAGATGATGTGTAACCGAAAAAGATAGTTTTTTACTATAACATGATTAAAGCAACCATATTATTGGTGAAATATGTTTGATACAATAATAATTTAATTAAAACAACCATTCATAGCTGTAGGAAACATAGTTTTGTAGTCTCAATCATATTGCAACCATATTTTTTCTTTGTGTGTAATTATCCATTTCTATTTGAGGTTCGATAATATGATCTTAAACCAAATAAAACTAGCATTCGTTTAATAATATTTAGATCAAGTAACATGAAAAATCAAATGATTTTACATATTTTAATACAGAATTTTAAATGCGCATAAAAAATGACAGAGCGTAAAGTACCTTAAAGTTCCTGTATTTGAGATTGCTCTGAGATTTTACAAAAGATTTTATTTAAACTGATGCTATAAACACATAGACGACTGCAGCTACACGACTACAGCCTGTCAAAAATAAAATACACACGTTTATATGAAAACGATTATTTTGGCACCAACACAACTACACGGCTACCCGACTACTTTTGCCGCTGTAGTCAACTTAGGTTAATTTCTATTTTTGTTGGCTGCAAAACAAAAATAGTGTTGACAATAAAACAAAATATGTAACAAATTAGTGCTTAAAAATATTTTATTTTGTTAAACACAAAAAACGTCGCAACATCAAATGGTATAATTGCATTAATATTCAAGAGGGGTTATATAAATTTATTTTCACGTTATAATAATGTATTATAAATAAGTAATTGTATTTTTAAGTGAACTTTATATACGTGTCTACAACCAAGCATGTTGTTCTATTTTAATAAAGAAAAAAAGATGTAATTGGCACTACTGAAACAAAAATGCATTTGTATCAGGGATGTTAAATGGAGTTTTCAATTTTGTACCAACATCCAAAAAAATTGTACTTTTTGGACGTTGACGGTACCATTTTTTTTAAATTTATTAACACAACAAAAAAAAAATACATAAAAATTCTCTTGTACAGAAAAAAAACAAAACCTTCCAATAACATACATTATATGTATGAATAAAATAAGGCATAAAAAAGTCTTATGAATATATGAGACCAAATCATGGAATTATTTGTTTAGTTAATAAACTATTTGGAATTTCTACATCATAGCAGCATAAATTTGTCGCTCTTAACCAATCCTTAGTCTGTATGAGACTTGATAATGTTGGCTAATGTAGTCTGTTTCTTTCCTTAGTTTTTATTATAATTTGAAAAGAAAAAAACTTTCCACATTTGCAGACCAGTGTGGAATGGATAAAATTCCAGCAACGACTAGAAATGTCTGGAAACATATTGACATTCAGTTCATTTTGAAAATTAGCTACTACCGACCAAAAACTACAAACGTTTTAATTTTTTAACGACTTCAGTTAAAAAAATTTTAGTTTTTACTCTGGCTCAAGTAATATTTTTACTAAGAAGACAAGAATGGAGCAAAATTAATGATTAATCGGTTTTTTGTTAAAGTTCTGCCTATTATGGAGGCTATAACTTTTCTAAAACATTGGGTTCTGATGAGATCTTTAACCAGATCGAAATACTAGTATTAACCTAGCTAATATGTTTGATTTGCTTTATTTTTGTAAATATACGGAGGTTGAGAGCTCGTTCTAAATTAAACATATATAAGATTGTTTGGAATTTTCTTTCATTTCTTTAACAATAATTTAATTTTCGTTTGAGTTTGAATTTTAACGTCTTTTTCAGACAATTGCAGTTAATACTATAATTAATATGCAATTTTATTTAATTTAATTGTGAAAGGCGTGGTATAGAAGAATGAGTGTATTTTCTAAAAATCATAACTACATTGCAAATATTCAATTTTTTCTGAATCAGACTGCGCAGTTTCTGGTATTGAACGTTCGTCAGTGACCCTGTTTTTTTTGAATTTTTGAATAATGTAATATTTGTTATGTTTTTATTTGTTCGATTGCGTCTATATGAAATTTTTCTGTGCAATCACTGACCGTGGTATAGATAAACTGATTTCTAATGCCACATGCACTCGAACTACACGTTAGACAGAGCGCTTTAGCCCTCTGAGCTATAGTTAGGTCGAGTTTTGTTGTGATTAAAACTAGTTTTATTCAATACACGGTGTTTTTGTTCTTGCATACATAATCTCAGAAGTACAACTCCAACAACACAACAGTTCTATTTTTAGAAACTCACCTCACTCTAATGTCCACTGTTTTCCCATATGTTATAAGTGATGCCATATTTATATATCAATTTTCACTTCTTCAGAATTTTAATAAATTCAAAATAAAAGTGAAGTTGGCTTCAACAAGTGTCAATATATGTAAGAGCTGCCAGATAAATTTTGTAAAAAATCGTAAATTTTTAATCGATATTAAAAAAAAAAAATTGTCAACTTTATTCTTCAAAATCCTTAAAATGATGATAAATCGTAAAATCTGGCGGATATAGTCGCATATATTTTAAGAGCTCATTACATAAAACGAATAAATGCAATGAAAAAGGACACAATAACAATTTGTTTGCTATACTAAAAATTCAAAAAGGGGAAAAATTAAAAATTTTTAAATTGTACCAAATGAGTCGCGGTAGTACCACGGTACTTTAGAAGGTCAAAATGTACAAAAAAAAGTACAATTGTACCAACTTTAACATCCCTGATTTGTATAAAAATATATTTTTAAATTGAATCGAGATCAGCTGTTTACTATGCTGCTGTCGTTTCCAAAATAATAAGTAGCTGACCACACGGCGACGATTGCAGTCAACGGCATTTGCAGTCGTGTAGCTCTGCAGTCTGCTGTGGTCTATGTGTTAATAGCATGATAATTGGAATATATTACACTGTGCTACACAGAAAAGTCACCCGTTAAATGACCTAGTGTAGGTTGTAAGTCTAGCTGATCACAAATGAAACTCGTTTCAGAAGTTGCAATATAATCAACAATTTTAGGGACAACGGTGAAAGGGTATTTTTTGCGGCTGGCGCCTGTTAACATTTGTTACTCAATAATTTTTATCCGATTTTAAATTTGAAACGGTATTTAAAAGAAAATTATCTGGTCCTTCGATATATTGTTAATATAAATATGTGGATATGTTTTTAATAACACTTAACATTTTAAATTGTTTTCAAACTTTTTCTATATATACAAAATTTAGTTTCTTCCTCCTTCGCATTAATGCATTAGAAAAAAAAAAGATTCACTCTGTATGTATAGAAAAAGTACCATAACTTTTTCAATTTTCAACCGATTTTTATCAAATGAAGCCTTAATTTACTCAGAAAAACAATAACTTAAAGAATATTGTTGTTTTAAAATAAGATTCAAAAAATCCTAGTAAAAGTTGAAAAATTTGTAACTAAATATCATCGTAGTGTATTTGTAAATTTTTTTGCACAAATAAGAGCTTAAAAGTTTGGCAAGGCTGAGCTTATTATGGAAAAAGCATTTATAAAATTTACATAGATTAATTTTAGTCCACCATTGCATCATTTAGTTTAGCTTTATTTATTACTTGTTTTAAATTGAAAGATATAGTGGACCAAAATTATATAAATATATTTTTTCCAAAAATCTAAAAACTAAGAGTATCGAACTACAAGGGCGGATTTTTTTCAAAAATCAGAAAGCTACGAGTAGCGAACTACAAGGGCCGATCAATAAGTCCGTGACTTTTCGAACTTCCCTCGTAGTTATATGAAATGCAACACTGCTCGCATCAAGTACCACCTGTTAATAGACTACTGTTAAATTTTGAGCAAGTTCCGTCATTTACTTTGTGTTTAACAGCTGTTCAAAACATACAACCTAGTGAATTTTTTTAAAAATAGAAAAAAGTGCATTTCGAGTACTCATTAAATATTATTTTTTGCGAAAAAAACCCGTTAATCAAACCAAGGAAAAGCTTGATAAATACTATGGGGCTCTGCACAATCGATTTAAATGGTAAAAAGTGGTTTACTGACTTTCCTTGTGGTCGCACAAGTACAAATGACGCTGAACATTGTGGACGGCCAATTGAGGTCAATACACCCGAAAATGTCGAAAAATCCACGATATGGTGTTGGCCTATCGAAGAGTAAAAGTGTGTGAGAAAATTATGCCAACATATTGGACCGATTTAACGAGGATTTAAAAAATAAGCGACCCCATATGGCCAAGAAAAATGTTCTTTTTCATCAAGATAACGCACGGGTACACACATCTGCAGTCTCAATGGGAAAATTCCATGAAGTTGGCTACGAATTGGTACCTCACCCGCAATATTCTCCGGACTTAGCCCCCAGCGACTATTTTCTTTTTCCAAAAATAAAGAAATGGCTCGGTGGAAAGAGATTTAGCTCCAACGATGAAATTATTGATCAAACAAATGCCTATTTTATGGACCTCGAAAAATCCTGTTTTTTTGGAAGGGATACAAAAATTGGCAAAACGTTGGACTAAGTGTATTGAGCTAAAAGGAGATTATGTTGAAAAATATATTTTTTTTTTTTTGTAAAAAAACTGTGTTTCATTCAAAAAGTCACTGATTTATTGATCCTCGAATTTTTTTTATAACCACCTGGATAATACTCATCGTTTGAGCACTATTATGTAAAATTCTAAATTTCTGGGACACCCTAATGTGCATTAAAAGTCAAAAAAGATATATGGGGTAACTTTTTTGAAAATCGCAGGAAAGTTATGTGTATTTTACTATGATATACACAAATGTAACATTTAGTGCAATTTTGCTCGACTGAAACTTGGATCTAATTATATTTAGATTTATCATAAAGTCATATACAATTATATCAGGTCCTAATCCGGAATAATATCTGGTTTTTATATATTTTTTTCTATTTGTATCAGTTTAGGTATTTACTGATACAATTAGAAACAAAACTGATACAATCTAATACAACTCTATAAGGACATAATTCGGATCATATTAGATCTAAACCCATACACACAAATACAATTATATGGGCCCATATTTCGGATAAAATTTAATAAGATTACATATAGCATCACATAGAAATTGTATGACTACATAATAATATTTGATGTCTTATAAAAAATATTTTTGTGTGTTATAAAAGATATGCTTATATATGGTGCCATATTAGTAATGCAATTCAAGATATAATTATATTAAGGTTAACAATTTAGTTTGAGACATGATTATATATGGTCCAACAATATTAATATTTTCCATGCGTATAACACATAATTATATATTGAAATATACAACCCCATATATAATTATATATGCGCAGATGTTTAAATTATTTTTCTTTAAATTTTTTATATTTTTATTTAAAATAATATATGTCATGGGCTATAAGTAAATTCAATTTAATCTCAAAATATTTTATTCTATCCTCCAAAAATTACATTTCTTTTGGAATCTCATTAGATCCAAATATATCTAAATTCATCCCACGGCATATCTTAAATTAGATGTTTTTGAATACGCCAATTTTGAGATCAATTTTGATCTAACTTAATACTGTAATATATTTGAGGGATCTAATCGGATATTACTGGATACCCCGATTTTGAGATAAACTTGGATAAGAATAAATATTGATGTATATCAAATGAGATCTGATTTTGTATTGATCGGATAGTGATTTTTTATGGGGTGTGCTCTTCCTGTACTAAATGTTTTGTTTGAGAAGTGTTTTTAGTTCCAGCAAAAACATTTAGTTTTTTATGTTTATAGTATCGGCAAAATACTGATTTTTTTAAGTACTGCATTTTTTTAATTTTCGATGAAGTAGAGTCGTATTACCGTTTAATGCTTTTATCATTTCGACGTTAAAAGACCATCGTAAACGCAGAAATTCAGTCGTTTCACCAACTTACGTACACTATACAGATAGAATTTTAGTGGACGAAAAATAATGAAAATGTTCACTAAACTAATGAAACTTTTCTTCACAAAGTGAAGTGCTTGACTCAGTGTACCAATTACAACGCTTTACCTACGTTCTGCCGTTTGTAGTTTTCTGACTGGGTAGTCAAAGTTCAAAATATTATGTAAGTTGTATTTATATGTATCTTCTAATTGCCTTTGTTTTTCATTTAAATTATTTCAAAATTTAACTTACATGGCCATTTGTGTTTTTTAATTCTTAAAACAGCATTTATTTTTATATATTTAAAGAAGATAAACCAATAGATAAACGCCTTTTTTTTTAAAAAAAATTCTTTGTTTATTTATATAAAAATGTATACAAATATGTCTGACGTATTTAAGGAGATGTTTATGTAAATTTCATTTCTTGTTTTGTTTGACACATTTTTGTTATCAGCATGTTGTACAGTTAGTTGTTGTTGCTTATTATACTTAAACAATATGAAAATATTTGAAACATCTAAAAAGTATACAGTTAATTTAACAATTGAACATACAGTGTTAATTACCTTATATGATAGGGGTGGACACTTAAATGGCTTCGAGGGCCAAATTTAAAAAGTTGTGAAATTTAAAGAAATTTGAAGAATTTTAATTGATTTGAAGTCTAAAATGTTTTAACGTATTTAATTTTTCAATTGGGAGTCTTAAGTTTTTTAGCCCCTCTAAGGAAAATATTTTATTGACCATTTTTTTTTTTTGGTTTTTGAAGAACATCTTTTATATTTTTATGGATAATTGTGAAATTAGCGAGAAATTAGAATTTGGATTCGAGTAGAAGAAGGAGTTGCTTTTACATGCAATGACTTCATCGGAAACTTAGAGTTTCTCCTTTTTAAATAGTTCGTACATAAACGTTATATAAAGAAAAAAAATTAGATCAGAACATTCCAGTAAAATCCTCAAATTCTAGGAGCTTTTCTAGAAAAAAGCACGCAGCATCGTGTTTTTTCTTGAGATCTGTTTACTATAGAAGAAGGGTTTGGGTTACGTTTAGGGTTTGGGATTTCCCGGACTTTTTTATTTCCCGGAAAACGGGAATAAAAACATGTGTTTCCCGGGAATGCCGGGAAATTTTTTTATGATTTTTTTTTTTTTTAACTACTTACAAGGTACATTTTTGGTAAAAATTTTATGGTTTATTAAACAAAAACAAATTAAAAATACACAAATTCAGTCTGTTGAGCAATAAAATTAAAAAAAAAAAAAAATAAAAAATTAAATTTCATAAATTTGAGATCACTTAGTATTAAAGATATATACAGTGATGTAAAAACATTAGGTTTTCGAAAAACCAGCTTTTAAAATTATCAATGCATTTAACAAATCATTTGACATTCTGTTTTGAATCTTTGTTACAAGATTTCCATCAACTGAGAAAACACGTTCGCTTTCCATTGATGTTGGCTTTATTGTTATTAGAGCATTATACAGTTTATCCAAATTTTTGGTACGGTGGTTAGAAGTTTCAAAAAGAGCCAACTCCTTTTTGAAAATATTTTTATTTTTTCCTGCTGATATTTTGGGTAAAGCTTTCGTATTGTTAATTGCATTATTTAATTTATTTTTAGAAGTTTTATCAGCTTGTACTTCGGAAACGTCGTCATCAATACTAGATGATACTCCCTCATCACATTGCCCAAGCAGGCGTTTATACATTTGTTCGGCGAATATTTTTAAACTATTTTTATTTGAACATTTTTTAATATATTCACAGTCTTTTAAATAATTAATAAATGATACCATATTATTGTCACGACGATCATTAATTTTGGTTTTAATTGTGTCAACCAGCTTTCGGGAAAGTGAAGAATTGGTAGATAAAAGCTGCTCGTATAGCGTATTCATTATGACATCTGCAATTAAAAGATTAGAGTCACGTCGACTTAGGGCCTCTACAGCATCCTTAATTGGATTTAAAACTTCAACCAAAACTTCTAAAAGTCTGTGGAACTAAAATCTATTAACGTTTTTTTTATGGAATTTTTTGTTTTCAAAAAAGATTCTATCATTCCAACCATGCTATTCCATCTAGTTCTGACGTCGAGAATTAATTGAACTTCTTTATGATATGGTGGCCACAATATAAATAAAAAACTGCCGTTTTTATGAAACAATTTTGTTTTATTTTAAGAGTTTTTAACAAAAAAGTTTTAGTTTTGGTATTCAAAATATTTTTTATGACTAAAAATAAAAAAAATATGTTGTATAAACACACAACTTCAAAAAAAAAATTGTTTTTTTAAAACTCCCGTTTTCCCGGGAAAAATATTTTTTCCCGGGAATTCCCGCCAAACTTTTCCCGGGAAATCCCGGGAATTCCCGAACCCCAAACCCTAGTTACGTTAAATCCCGGGAGAGAATACCCGTTGAATTTCGAATTTCCCAGGAAAACGGGAAAAATTTAATTAATCAAATTATGCAGTAATATTTTATTTCTTGGCATATTTATTTTTAATTGACTACGATTTATACAAGTTTAAAGGAAAAAAACGATATAAAACAGTAATCGACGTTGACTTACCAAATTTATGGAATGATCCACATGGCGCAGTCCTGGAATTGTTAGTGGAAGTTTTGAATCCCATAAGAGACGCACCATGTCGACGAGAATCTAATATTTTAGTAGCTGATGCTAATATAAATATACTTTTTGAAAGAAAAAGTTAACCAAAGGCGTAATGACATTATCATTAATAAATTATTTAAAAACTCGACAATTCTAAAACATTAAAAACTTCCTTGTATGTATGCTGAACCAATTTATAAACATCTGTCCAGCAGTGGCATTAAAATATCTGAAACCCAAGTCGATGAAAGTTTCAAACTGAAACTAAAACGATATAGACAGTACAGAGGCTAGTCCAAAAAAGACAAAATCAAATCATGGAAATTAGTTAAAGAAAGAAATTACTTTATATGAAGCATGCAATATTCGGACTAAAAGATTAGATCATTTATATAACGCTCTGTTAACAATTAAGCCAACATCGGTATATAGTGAAAGGATTTCCGGTAACTTTATTACAAACATTTTAAATTGGGTGTCAAGCAAATTACTAATTGCTTAAAAATTTTGCTTTTTAACGAACTGATGTATTATTTAGTATTTTATGATATTTATATTTAACAAGTTTGTTATAATTTTTATTAAAAATAAAAATTATGTTTTTTCGACCTTTAATTGTGCAATGAAAATGAAAATTATTCAAGTTCGAGGCCATATACTCTATATTTCTTCATTAGGATATTGTCCTAACAAATAATCTATAGAGTTTTTGTTTTCAAATTTATTGTTTGACCCTTTCAGGAATGTGTTGATAGATCTATTTCGGGAATTTTCTAGGTTCCCATCATCAGAACACGTTTTGAAAGCGGTAACAATCCCATGCCAAACCTCAAGCATTCATATGAACTAGTTTACTCACTACATGAGAACTAATATACATATGAGTTTGAAATTAAAGATTATAACCATTGATCAAAAAATAAATTGAAAACTTGTTTGATGTGCAAGATCCACCTCTGGTGGATATTCAATACACGTTTTTTTTTGTTTCTCTCTCATTTTTTATATTTTGTTAAGTTAGTTAACAAAACAAGGAAAGTAAACTAGGCGGTACTCTGCCTTTTTTCACAAGTTTGTTATAATTTTATTAAAAATTAATTTATATTAATTTTTTTTATTTATATTTAATTTAAAATAATCTCAAATCATTTAATTAATATGTTTCTGTTTTAATTTTCCATGCAGATATTCAATGCTTGTATGCTTATTGGAAAATAAAATGATAAATTCCGTAATTAACATATTTTTTTTAAGAATTAAAAAAAATCTTTTTAAAATACAGCTGTTTGATGCGCAGACTTTTAAAAAAATGCATTTTATTTTTTTTATAATTTTATTTAAAGCACGATAGCAGTAGCTTTATAATGAACTACGTAACTGTAACCGTGAAAACGATATAAAATACTTAAAAATATAAAATACGACTACTTTTGTTAAACTTTCGATTTTTTTTTTTCTTCAAATTTTAAAATGCGATATTTCCACAACCGTACGTGCTACCTACATAACCAGGTTTGATAATGTTGGTAGCGCCCATACCAAGTTTGGTTTAAAATTGAAGGGGGATCGAGGTCAAAAATTCGATTTTAGATTAGATATGGTCTCAATATATCTTCACCCCACCGAAGTTAGACAAAATGCATACGTTTTGTTGAAAATTTTAAAAGCTGTCATTGAATTTCAGCTGATTTTCCTATCCCTCCCAGAAGCCGCGCATGATTGTTGGACTATAGAAAAACTCTCAGATTCTGCGGACTTCTTTGTAGTTTAAAATTTTAATTACTTATGAGATTTTTCTTTAAAAATACCCTCAGATTCTGTAGTCGTTTTCTTTTAGAAAAAAGTTAAGACTCGGAGGACTTTTTCCAAAAAAAGAACAACAATTTTTTTTTTTATGCAAAAAAAAAAACACCAAAAAGTCCTTATATATTAATGGCTTTTTCTCATAAAAATCACTCAAACTTCGAGATTTTTTACTGCGGAAAAGGCTCTGATTTTAAGGAATTATTTTTATGAAAAAGCAATCAGATGCTAATGGATTTTTCTCATGGAAAAACACTTAGATTATGTGAAATTTTTTCTACAGAAAACTCCTTGGAACCTACCAGAAAAATCTTTACATAAAACTACTCAAATACTCTCAAATTATAGCATTCATAAATATTCCTTATCTTTTGCAATATTTATAAATTTTTATATTATTTAATAGAAAATTAAAAATCTATATATTGGAAACAGTGTTTTTTCTTTCACTAGAATTTAAAAAAATCTTCAGTTGATTCAAATTGATTCAGTTGCAGCAATTTAAAATTTCGAATGCTGCAACCGAATAATGAAATAGTATATGCAACTACCACAATTCCGTTGGCCTCAAATTCGGTTATCACAACGAATCTGTTATCGGTGTGTAACAATTTCTAAATCCAAAATAAAATAAAAAAATAAATACACACAGAAAAATAAAGTGCCAACCGAATTGAGAAGATTATTTTGGTTGCTACAAACAACAAATTTTGTTCTGTGTAACCATATTCTAATGTGATTGCTGAATATTTTGGGTGCTGTATCTAAAATTTAGTTGTATTAACTGAATTTTGTTGTGAAAACCAATACTAAGTTGTACCAACGGATTTCAGTTGTAATAATCAAATTTTTGTTGTCAAATGGGTAAATTTTTGTCTGTGTGTATGTAAAAATAACTAGAAGAATGGTCGATAGTTAAAATTAATTATTTAAGAAATTAATAATAAAAAAAAAAATAAGTGTGCACACAACTGTAGAAGTAACTGTACTTATTTACTTATAGTATTTCGCTGTTATTGTTTTGGTTTAACTAATAAAACGAATTATTTATTTGTTTATATGTATTAGAACCATGAATGTATATAGATTAAGATACTTACAATGGCAGACATAATTGTCATTATGAAAAAATATATTAAAAAAACATATTAAAAAATTCTTGTTTTTTTATTTTGATAAAGAGTTTGTCATAAATTATCTTTTAATC
The DNA here is from genome assembly GCA_021234595.1 of Delia radicum. Lineage (NCBI taxonomy): Eukaryota > Metazoa > Arthropoda > Insecta > Diptera > Anthomyiidae > Delia > Delia radicum. Next base: position 146,834,645 of record CM037851.1, on the reverse strand, counting down.
ATTAAAAATTTGACTGTTAACTGATAGTGTTTTGTAGGGAAACAGCGATTGTAAATATATTCATGTTTTATTCTTTTCACACTACGTTAAATGCTATCTAAATTATTAATAAAACATTTTATAAACTGATTTATTTTTATTTATAAACTTATAAAATGTATGATAATTCTTTTTTATCGCAGTTGGAAAAGGCAATAAAAATTAATAATGAATGAGTTTTGTTTTTGGTGATTTTTTATGTGTTTTTGAAGAGAGCGAAAAAAATAAAAATTTTAATTTATTTTTTTTTTCTGTTCATTTCAGATGTTCTTGGTTTATATATATGAGACAAATGGTTGCCAATATTATTTGGATTACGGCTAACAGGTAATACATTATTTTTTAATTGTTTTTTTTTATACAAAAATAAAATAACAATAATTTTAATCTGACTTTTATCAAGACTTTTTTTTTTAATTAATATGTTGCGTTTCAATAATTTGTTAACAGATTCATGCAGAAAAAAGACTCTTTTGAATATGTTTGCAGGTAATTATAAATATGTTTACAGTGACTCACATTTTCAAGCCTAAATAAAGATATATTTGAAGACATTATGTTTGGTGCCCTCAAACATATTTATAATAAACGTAAACGTGCAGCCAAACATATCTATACTAATAATCTATATCTATACTAATATTATAAAGAGGTAATGTTTGTATGTTTGTTTGTTTGTTTGTTTGTAGAAAGTAATCTCCGTCACTAATCATACGATTTCTAAACTTTTTTTACCAATATTTAATTTGGTCCTACAGGTTGGACATAGGCTATATATCGTTCGGGATTTTTTTTTTAAGAGTTATGAGCGGAAACATAAAAATAATCTATATGTATAAAATACAATGTTTGTATGTTTGTCCTCTATAGACTCTAAAACTATCCAACCGATTTGGCCCAAACCGGTTTCATTTGAAAGGTTATATATTTCAAGTGGGCGTGGTCCCTCCCACATAAATTGAATAACATCATATATCTTGACTATTGTGATAGCAAGAGCTTTGAAACATTGCAGTATCCCATATGTTACTGATTTGAATAATTAGGAAAAAAATGGGCGAGATCGGACCAGTGGGAGTGGCAGCTAAATATATATTATTGATATCAAACTCTTAAATCGGTTATGTAGTTCCGAAGATATTTACAAAACCTATGTTAATATTTACAAAAAACCTATGTTAATCTTCAAGCTATGTTACACGAACACAACAGCCGTTATTCGTCTATTCAAAACAGCCCTAGACTAGATGCCGACAGATGATTATACGGTTGAGATAAGAGCTGACAAGACACCGGCTGATGAGCATGAGCGGCGCTTCAATGCACCGGTGATAGGTGACGTCGCAGTTGTTTTCGGGTATTCATTTTATATACTTCAGCAAATAAAGGCGATAGTAGGACAAAGAGGCGTTGGGCTTCCCATGAAATTACAAATTTTAAAATGATTTACTAATGTGAATTTATTTTTTTAATTATTTATTTGCGTAAAAAAAATTTCTTGATTTAAAGAATTAATTACAATTAAAATTTGAAGGCAAACAAAGTTTGCCGGTTCAGCTAGTACATATATATATTTGCCGGTAGACGCTTTTCAATAGCTCCAAAAATGTAACATACATATATATATATATATATATATATATATATATATATATATATATATATATATAAACAGGCAAACAGCAAACATAATAATATTTGCCAGAAAACATGTTATATTAGAAACATGGGAAAAGGAAATGTTTTCCAAACAAATGTATATTGCCAGTATTTATATTTCCAGCAGGGCATTTGTTTTAGCGTGTTTGATTGAATTTATAATTCATTGAACCTTTCGAGAGCTCGTCTTAGAGAGTTACGCGAGAGACCCCGACACAGAAATTTTTTTTTGCCCCTATATATTTCTATAAATAATGTTAAATTAGTTTTAAAATAAAACAACGAACTCATTTCAGGTAATGATTATGTGTATGCGAATAATTATCGTTTTTTTTTTTTCTTCGGCTGTAGTGTAAACAATTCAATGTACTTCATTTAGCAATAATTTAGCCCTAGAAATTCATTCTTATTTTTGTTGTGTAAAGATCATACGTCTTGCGTGGTCGATTCAACGAAGAATGACCTTCCAGGGTTAATATGTTTAATTTAATATTGATTTTTAGTTGTTAAACAAACATAATTATTTTGCCATACATATACCGCAGCATACCGTCCTATGTGTAATAACTAATTTCCCTATGGGGAATGGGACCAGTCCTGCGTGTGCCACAGGATCGGTCCCTTCGTGCCAGAGACCGGTCCTCTGCTAAAACCTACCCTATGTAAACAACTGGTAACTTTAACATGGGCTTGTCATAGGAGGGTGTCACTTGCCCTGCTTTTAAACCACATAGTGGCATGCCACAGGACTAATCAAAGATGGGCATAAAAATAAACGAAAACTAAACAGCTTCCAATGGGTAAAATTTTGGCCAACTGGCTTTTTCTTGTTAATAAGCATTCTGGCTAACTCTACCAGTCACGGGATTGGTAATTGACACTGCTTAACCCACTTCAGTATTAAATCATGCCAGTGCTGTGATAAGTCCTCCTTTAACCAGTCACTTTTAGGTCAATTGACCCTCATTCCCCATAGGGTTGTAAATAAATGATTTTGTAATGTGCATAAATAATTCAATTAAATCATCAACAAACGCACAGAAAAAAACATGATTGGGGCAACCATATTCGAAGAGCATCATACATTTTTGGATGTATGGTTGCGATTATCATGTTACTATGGTTGTACCAACCACACTCTTATCTATTTCTTAATCATAATAATATAAATGGATTATCATATTGTGGTTCCCAATTGATCTCAATATTATCATATTATGGTTATGAAAATAATTATAAATTATCGTAGTATGATTCCTACATTATTCTCCCAGCATCCAGTTGAAGCTGTATTACGAAGTTATGAATGTTTTTTTTTTTTTTTTAAAGTACAAACGTATATTTATTTAATAATTTATACATTTAAATAAATTTATTTTAAAATTATCTAAATAATCAAATTGTTTTTGAGGTGACGAATAAGATTTGTATTATTAAGGAGTTACATAAATCATTATTTTGTCGCTATGCGATGTTTACTTTCATTTTGTATTTCGGTATCTATAAAAAAAAGCACAAATTTGATGTTGTCAGGAAAAATAAGATAATGGAAATCTGTGATTGCAGCATAAAAACGCATTATAATATTGTTTAGATTACAATTTCACAATACATTTATAATGCTCATAACATGTTTGTAGCAATCACAATATATGTACTATAACTGTATTATAGCCCTAGTTACCATATTGTCATCATGGAAAAGAATTTCGTCATCATTTCTTACTATATTATGATTATTGCAAACATTTATATTATTATTATATCGTACTACAGACTTAAAAGCAGGTGTATTTTGTTTAAATTTTTCTTTAATATTTCTTTAATTTTTTGTTTGTTTACAATTTATTTTGCGTGAGTAATTCAAATTTAAAAATAAATCATTTTTTTATTACTTTTTACTTAATTTCCCAGCAAAACTTTGGTAATGGGTGCGATAAAGTAATGCATTACCTTGTAATGTGTTCTCCTTACCTGTATCATTTATTTTCCAACAAGAAGTAATGAGATAATTGAACACTCATGGATTACCTTGTAATGAGACCTCATTACATTTTACATTACTTCAAAACTTAAAATAATGACTTACCGATCATCAATTACATAATGCATGAATTATAAACGTAAAGTAATTATAAATATATATTTTTGAAAATCTATTTATAGACACATTACTTTGTGATTTTTTGTAAGCATAATGGTAAGGTGTATATTTTTGATACACGAACGAAAACACGAAGCACAACAACAAATATACATGTTAAGCAATAAAATATTGTATGTATCGATAGCTCAGTTGGTAGAGTTCTCGCCTAACTAATTGTTAAATACCAGAGACCCCAGGTTCGAATCCCAGCATGACCAAGTTATTTATTTAATAAAAAAAAGTTATTTATTTAATTAAAAAAAATATCTGTACAGTACAAAAAAAAATTTTAAGCATTTGTTTTTATGAAAATCTATTTATATACACATTACCTTTTCCCACCATGTAACCATATAAGTAACCAGTTACTTTACCCACTACAAGGTAATGAGTTACTTGGAGGCTCGTCGCCTGTAAAATTCATCAGTGAAGTAACGTGTAAAGTAATGCATGAAGTCCTATGGCGATACATTACTTTACCCATGATTTGGTAATGTGTGGTTTTGCTGGGTTATAACACTTTTATGTATAATGAACAGTAACTTTAGGGTAAGCGTGTCAATTTAACTTTGCCCTGGCTCCCGTGGTAGACCGGGTTGAGACTTCCAAATTACTCATTCTTCCACTAAAAATACCACCATTACAATTAACATCACTGCTTTGTTTGTCTATTTTTTATCTTTTTGTTTAATATTATTTAATTTGTTCGGACTGACTGCTTCTCATAACTCCTTTTCACGAAATCTTAAACAAGAATGACACGCCAAGAGCGAATACGCTCAATAATATGGTGCAACCAAAATATTGTTGTAGTTAGAGAGAGGAATATTTTTTTTTTTATGATAACAAACTATAACATACTATACTACTATAACATGTTTAAAGCAACCATATTGTTTTTGAAATATGATTGATACAATAATAATCTAAATGAAACACACATTTATGGCTTTAGGAACATAGTTTTTTGGCCGCCATCATAATTCAAGCATATTTTTCTCCACATGCACATTTACATGGTTCTAATCGATCAAACATGTGTCCGAACGAATAGTTCGGCCAAAAAACTATAGTTGGTCTGTTTTTCGTACCTAGAGGCAATGAAGATACATTTTTGCGTTATAGACATGTTTGTTGAGCCGACTTAATTCGATTTTGTGTATACAATTTAAGAAAAGAGCCTAAGTTTAGCAACAAAGTTAAAAGTTCGGCCGCCGAACTATTTTTGATTTGGCCGAACTTTCAGATGCCGAACAGTGAATTCATTGCTTAACTGCTGACTTTTCTTTAAATTTTGGCACCCAAAATCGCATCTAATAAGCCCAATAAATATTTTCCCATTCGCCAAATTTGTCCATAATGCTTTAAAATACCAAATACCTACACAGACATAAAAATCTTTGCCAAGTACCTAGGAGCATTTCAACTAATAAAGTTTTTCGCATAAATTATTCGAATGTTAAGTAGAAACAAGAAAAAACTTGGTAAAATGCCACTAGTTTTCGCTAATTTTTGCGAATAAACTTTATTAGTTGAAATGCTCCTAATTACTTGGCAACGATTTTTTTGTGTGTACCAACTGCATTTTCTGGTCGACCTGTTCGGTTGGAAACAAATAATAAAAAATCTAACAAGGGTATTATCCGGAACTCGCGGATTCTAATGAACCTCGGATATATTGTGGACGAGCCAACACAAAGAGACACGTATTTTTTTCACTGTCTAATCTCACGTTTAAGGGTTAAAAAGACGGTTCAAAATTATTTTTTTTTTGAATGAAAACTTACCTTTAATTAACATACAGGCTTAAGGTACTCAAAAAATCAAAAGTTTTGATGCCAGTATTGTGTATATAGTGGCCCCAGAGTTTGCTATATTTTTGAATTATTTTAAATATATGGGAAAAGGCTATTTGGGAAAAGTTCCATAAAATCCGAACGATTTCGAAATTCAAAAAAAAGTTCAGACACACACTCGAGTATATTAGATATATATTACTATGCATTATTTTTAGCAAAATTCAGCTACAATTCCTTAATAAAACGCCAGATTTATTGTTACTGGAAACGCATTAAATAACAAAAAAAAAAACTGAAAGTTATTAGAGATAATTTGCACGTCAGTTAATGTGCCTTCAAAAAGCTTTTCATTTGAAACCAAATTTGTTTCTAGTTACACTTAGAATACCATTTAGGAAAAGACCACTGCAAATGTAGTTAAAAGCAAATTAAATTTCTCTTAAAGAAAGGACGACTTCCATTTCAGTAAATTCAACCAACATTTTCATTTGTTTTTTAATGTTCAAAAAATTACTAACAATTGTAGTAAAAATTAACCACATGTGTTAGTAAAAAATAAACTAACATTTATTTTTTTTATTTTCTTAAATAACAAAAAACAAATGTAAAAAATTAATGTAAAATCATTAAACAGTCATTTGATGTGGTTAGTTTTTTTAAATAAACTACGAGGTTAGTAAAAATTGTAATTTGTTCTACAAATGACTGACATTTACATTAAAAATAAGAAACTGTATTACAAGCCAAACAACTACATATTTCTATAGCAGAAGTTCCCTGAGTGTACGTTAAATGGAACGAAAAAAAACAAAAAAGGGTAATTGTGGACACCACTAAGTAACTTCTAAACATGAAATTGGACAGCTAAAAAAACCATGGGTATATTCAATTTTTATTCTATGCAACATATCCGAAGTTTATTAAGATTTGACGGTCCGGGTCGGGCTATCTTCCTTGTAAGTGAAGTTATTTAATTTGTGTGCAGAGGATTAACCAGAAAATTAAACATAAGCACTAACAATTGCTGAAAAAATTTGTAATTACAAATAAAAGAATACAGCTTGTTACTAAAAAAAATCAACAGTGTCAAACAAAACTCAATGGAACAAACTTTTAAGCATATCTATAAGCACGCCATATACAAAACCTTTTATTTATATTCTAAAATTAAAAAAAATTTATCGAATGGTTATAAAATAAAAATCTTGTTGAACAATTCAAGTTGAAGTCACAGTTATTAGGCGAAAGAACATTGTGAAAATGAGGCAACATTTGTAGACAAAAACAAATCAAAGAATAATGTTACAACTGGGTGTCTTTTTAAGAGTTTTCGGATTTGATTTAAAAAAAAAAAAAACATATACAATTTAGAGAAATGTATGAAATCTTTATTTGAGTCAATTGAACCATCTATATAATTTAATGTTTAAAGATTATTTAATGTTTAAAGATTATTTCATGTAAAGATTATTTCATGCGGCTACGCCTCAAATGTTTCATACGCTGGGTCCAATTTTGGCAGACTCTCTCCAACATATCGTCCGGTATCTCACGAATAACTTCTTCAATATTGGCTTCGGCTGCGGGCTTGTGCCTATAGACATGAGCCTTAACATAGCCCCACAAAAAGTAGTATACAGGCGTAAAACTGCACGATCTAGGCTGCCAGTTCACCGACCACAAACGAGAAATAAACTGTTCACCGAACTCGCCCCTCAATTGGGCCATTGTCTCGTGTGCTGTGTGGCATGTGGTACCGTCTTGTTGAGACCACATGTCACCCAAGACCAGCTCTTCCATTTTGGGCAACAATTTGTAATGATAGCACGGTAGCGCTCGGCATTCACAGTAACGTTCCTGTCTTCGTCGTTTTTGAAAAAGTATGGTCCAGTGATGCCACCGGCCCATAATCCACAACAAACAGTGCATTTTTGGGATGCATTGGCTTCTGGATGCTCTTCATACCAAATACGGCTTGTTGCTTGTTCAACTGGAAACAAGCAACAAGCCGTATTCAACTGGAAATGAGCTTCGTCGATGAACCCAATTTTCCGATAAAAAGTGGATCTTCATCCAACTTTGCCAGCGCCTATACACCGAAAGTTAGCCGTTGTGGTAGGTCGTGTGGCTTCAGTTCTTGCACCAGCTGTATTTTAAAAGGTTTTACACCCAAATCCTTCCGCAAATCGGAGCGATAATTCACGGTCATCAACAACACTGGCGGATACAGCTGGGATATTTCCCTCTATATGCACTCTACATATGAATGTTGGTGGTTTAATGTCTAATAATGTAAATTTAGTGCAAAATTTAGTTACAACATCCGAATAGCCGCCCCACTTTCTTAATCGAGCATGAATTTTGATAATAAAATTCAATAATATGCAAGCGTTGTTCGTTTGTAAGTTAATTCATGGTTAAATTATGGACCAAACTGAACATGTTTAACAGTAACATTTTACACGAAATGAGCTGTGCTGCCAAAAACAGTGTTGCTAACAAATCACCCTTTATACTAAAGTTATCTTTAAACCTGTTGAAATCAGGAGAAAACTTACGAAACAAATAGAAAACAAATTGTTTTTGTCTTACTAATATTTAGCAAAAAAATCTGTTGACTTCGGCAACGTCATTTGTAACTTTTTTGCTATTTTTACAGGTTATTCTCTATACAGAAAAAACTAAAAACGGGTTTCAATTAAAAAATTTTTTGAATCAATTCATATTTTAATTGAGTTTGCACCTATCACGGCAATGATACTATAATTAAACCTTTTATTAAAATTAAGAAAGAAAAAAAGTTATAAATAGCTTCTCCAAAAAAAAATATGATACTCACAAAAAAAGTGTGTGATCTATACGTTGGTATGTGTGTTTTTTGTTATGCTGAGTCTGTTTGTGTGTGTGCTTGTTTTGTTTGTTAACTTCAAATATGATAATTGCGTCTAAAATAAAATATGTATTTATATAAAAGGTCCGCCATCTAACGTATTTTTTTCAACTAGTGCTTATTTCGTGAATGGTAACACATAGCTCATGTCTGATTTGACAGATAATTAGTTTTATCCTTCCGCTGAACGAATATGGTTGTGTATACGCTTGAACAACGCTGGGAAATATTGCGACATTACTTTGAAAATCATGGTAATGTTGCAGAATGTGTGCCGATACACCCAAAACGAGTCACTGTTTGGTGCGGATTTTGGTACAGAGGCATAATTGGGCCATTTTTCTTCTAAAATGAGCAATGGAGTGGCCGTTACAGTCAATGGCGATCGTTATCGGGCCATGTTGAACGAATTTTTGTTCACAAAATTGAAGAGGAGGAAATACAGCTGCACACAATCGATAATGTGCTTAAAAATTGTACCGATCGTGTAGGCTACTGCATGGCCAGCCGAGGCAGCCATTTGAATGAAATTATTTACCGGAAGGATTGTACTTTCAAATAAAAAAAGAAATTTGAGAAAATATTCAGTATTTTTTTTTATAGGATTTTCAAAAAAAAAATTATTTGGCGGACCTTTTATTTAAAAGTCAATTAAAATATTAATTGATTCAATTAAATATTTGTTTAGAAACAAATTAAATTAAATTCAAATCAAATCTTTAATTAGATATTTCAGGTTGATAACTTTTTCTGTGTATGGGTGTATTTTTCGTTCCCATAAACATTTGTGTGACAATTCAGTAATATGTAAACTTTCCCTGCAGTGGCTGATATTTGATTGAATCAGGGGGCTAAAAATGTTGTTTACCCTTTACTTTAGTACATTAAAAATAAAGTGAGTAAAGTCAGCAACATTTTTGCTGTGAGGATTCTTGCAGAAAAATTGCAAAATGTTGCTCAATTTAGCAGAGTTTTTGCTGAATTTACTATTTTTTTTTTGCTGATATTAGCAATTTTTCTGCAAGGATCCTCAAAGCAAAAAATGTTGCTGTCTTTACTGATTTTTAGTGTACGAATATTTTATTTATATTTTTAAAAGAAAATGTCTAAATTTTTCAAATCTTCTATTAAAATAATTTTAAATTCAAAACGGTTTTATTTTTTTCTACAAAGCGTCCAAATATTTTGCAATACCTTATTTGTAGCATATAGAAAGGTTCAGTTGGTGCTGTCGATATTTTTGGTAGTTTTCAACCAATTTTTGTTGTGGCAATCGAAATTCTATAGTTGTGGCATAATTTCTGGTGTTTCAATCTAATGATTATTATCACAACCGAAAAATTCGGTTGAAGCAAACGAAACATTCCATTGGCAACAAATACATCAGTCACGACAGAGTTTGTTTTCAATATAAAAACTAAAAAATTTACTTTAAAAGCCTTTTCAGAAAATGCCTTAAATTTTCCAATTTTCTTTATTATAAAAGTCTCTGAATCTGAAAAACTGCTCTAAATAAAAAATTTTGCATTTTATAAAATTTGCATCTGAAAATTTCTCTGTGCCAAAGGCCCCGACTATATTTTGCGAATTTTAATTAACGGACTAAGCGAATGCATGAAAATACATTAAAGCACCCATATTTAGCTTAACCCTTAAATGCATAATGTACCATATATGGTACATGCAATTAAGCTTACGAAAATCCCTCTAATTAAACTAAATAGTGATACCGTTACTTTTAAATTGTTCAAAGCAATATTACTCTTCATAAAAATACCGCTTTAGCTCACTTACAATTTGTTTCATTTGTCAGTAAGCTGCCAAAGTAGGAGTATGCACTTTTTGCACAAAATTTCAAAAGTAAAAAAAAAGTTAAAAAATATATTTTTCGTGTGAAAACAAGTATTTTGGACTTAGTTTTAGCTAATAATTAGTTATATGTATAGAATGCATAGTGTACCATATATAGTACACATCAAAAACCGTAGTTTTCCCTCTTTTCCAGGAAAACGGTTCATTTCCCAGCAAAATGAATGCCCAATTCGAGTTCAGCGAGCGACTTTACATAGGGTAGCTTGGTCTCCATACCGGGTGCTGACTTCATGCATTTAACTGTTAAGTCAACTTTCGTAAAGTTCCATTAAACACAGTTTTTTTTTTTGTAAGAAATTCAAGATTTTTTTTTGTAAACAAACTGATATTCCGATTTCGCTAATATTTTATATAAATAAAAATAATCTGACAACCTTTTTGAAGATACATTGAGTGTTCAGTGTAGTATACAAAAGCAGCTGTAAGCGAAAATGTGTGTCGTGTTGTTTCCATCTTTCTCCTTACACTCAACCAAAAGTAGCGGTAAATCAACTAAATCCCATGTTAAATTTATGAATGGGTGTCACTATACAACCAACAAAACCTGTTCGTCATTTTAACAAATTGTTTACTAAATGTATTTTTTTTTACGTTTAACTATTTGCTGATTGTTAATATTTTGTTGTTTTAACAATGCGCTTTAAAAAATGCGCTAAACAACAAAAAAACTTTTAATTAAAAATAACTAGTATTGTGCCAATCTGGCTTACAACATTCATGTTATGCCAAATATAGATATCAAAATATTGTAAATTAATGTATATGTACAAACAATCTTTTTAATATCTATTAATAAATAAGAAAAATAATAAAATATTTTCCAAAACAAGTGCCACTAATTGTGATAAATTCAGTTGGAAAGCGTTGATTTTTTTCAGTGTATGTCTATAAATAAAATTTGTTTTGTCCAACACTGTATCTATTTTTTTTTTTGCCAATATAGGATGTTCCAACTGAACAGATAATTTACTTCCGTTTATTTGCGTGTTTATTAAATCTTTTCCAAAAAAGGGGATTTTGTGCATAAATGAAATGATAGAACAAACAACCACACAACAACTCATTAAGGATGTGCTTCATATGTGGAAATTAGAAAATGGCAAATAATGAAGGAGGAAACACTAAACATGTTACAAGAAAAGTCAATTTAATATGTATACTCAAAAAAATAATTTAGTAAAACGTCTTGTAAATCAAGTATATTATTTTCAGCAAATTTTTAGCTGAAATAATGTTTTCAACTAAAATTTTAGTTATACTTATTTAGCACTTAACTGTTTTTAACTAATGTTTTACTAATATTCTACTAATGTCTTACTAATATATTTTGCTAAAAAAAATTGTACTGATAATCTTATTAAAAATGTGTATGACAACAACATTGAAATATATACAGCGAATAAAGTAGAAGTCGGGGCATGTCAATATGTGGTAGAGACGAGGAAAATTTTACTAAAAAGTACAAGTCTGGTAAGATATATAAAAAAAATTAGCCATGGAAGATTTTTGTGTCTGTTTTCCATACATAATAAAAAAAGGATGCCAACAATTTGTAAACATACATTGTGGGCTAAAAAAAAAACATAAATTATGTGTTCGCACCGTCTTGTTAAAGAAATTAAATATTTAAATTTAATAAAGATTAAATGTATATTTGTAAACTAAATGATTATAGCAGTGGGTCTCTATCAACCTCAGTCTCTCTCAATCTGGCCTCTTTTTATTTGTTCGTAAACTGGCACCAAGCAAAAAAGAACATGTTGCAGAAATTTAAAAGTTTAAATTAGTTTTATCATGTTTCTGAATAATAATTTAATAAAATTTTTTATTTATTTAAAATTTTAACGACAAAATAAGCAGGATAAAATTTAAATATATTAAATTTTAATAGAAAACAACAATATATAAGTAAAATAAAAGTGAGTGTTTTAAGCAAAAATTTTTTATCAACATTTTTTTATTATTTTTAAGTGTAAATAAAGGTTTTCTTTACCTCGGCCGAGTTTAGTTGGTAAGCATAAAAACGCTGTGTACGGAAGCTTCTCTATTTGAATATACTCTTTGATTATAGTGACTATTATTGAAGTGTGGTCAAATTGCAAACAATTATACGTTCAGGTAGAAATATTAAACGAAAGAAAATAACATCTTACGTAATTTTGTATGTTTTTTTTTTTTTTTTCTTAAAAAGAGAAGCAACACTCAGGAAATTCTTCCTATTAATTAATGTGTTGCTTTCTTTGGAAAGGGGATAGTGGAGAGATGAAAGGTGGTGAAAGATGAAGGGCTTCAAACATGGCAACACTGTAATTGCGCGAGATGATAAGTCTTAGAACAGTTGTTGGTCGCCACCTGATGTAGAGTTGGACTAATTTATTGAAGCTTTTTGTTTCATAGCCCTGATTCATTATTTTACTTCGGTGGGGTTAAGTGCTATGGGAACACCGAAGGTGGGCGCAGCGATACATATAAGTGATAGAAAGTTCATACATATTATTTTTCTAAATTGATGTTGTCGTCACCGGGAATCGAACCCGGGACCATCTGTGTAACAGTCCCAACGCGCTAACCATTACACCTTATTCTTTTTGCAAAAAACGGGTTGTATATTTCATATTTTGCTATTCCGTTATGTTTCGTTTCTATAAAGATACCATCATTTAGACAATCATTTAGTTATGTCTATGTATTTTCAAATATTAAATTAATTAGTGTCGTCAATGTGGGATTATGAACATTTTTATATTTTGTTATGTATTGTAAACTATTTTGAAAAGAATAACAAAAAATTATAAGATTTTCAGGAAATAAATTAAGTATAGTATTTATAATATGTCTACACCTTAAATGAGTTTTTTTCAATCTAATAGTATTCAGCTATAATTTTATTAACTTTTAGCAGGGAGTTTTTAAATTTTATTTTTTTTTTTTTGAAGAAAAGTAACACTCAAGAAATTATTGCTCTTAATTAATGTTTTGCTTTGGAATAGGGATAGTGGAGAGATAAAGGTGAAGGACTTCAAATATGGCAACACTGTAATTGTGCGTGATCATAAGTCTTAGAACAGCTGTTCCTCGCCACCTAATGTAGAGCTGGCGAATTAATTGAAGCTTTTTGTTTCATAGCTTTTGTTTCACTTACATGCATCGCAGCGCCCACCCTCGGTGATAGGAAACACATACATATTATTATTCTAAATTAATGTTGTCGTCACCGGGAATCGAACCCGGAACCATCTGTGTAACAGTCGAATGCGCTAATTATTACACCACAATGACCACAAAATATTTTGCTGGCATTAGCAATTTTTTGCCAGCACCCTTCTAACTAAAATTTTGCTGACTCAGCAACATTTGTTGCTGATTTTAATAACTTTTTTTTTTTTTTTTTTTTTGAGTGTAGATTAAATGCATGCTTGTGGTTAAATTGAAATATACAAAATGTCTCAAAAGTATTTATTAATGATTACAAAACATTATACGAGAATCATGTCAATGGCTTATGTAGAGGCGAGGCCATACACTTCCTTATACACTCAAAAAATAAGTTAGTATAAAAGTAGTAAACGTCTTGTAAATCAGGTATACTATTTTTTAGCAAATTTTTTGCTAAAATCATGTTTTTAGCTAAAATTTTTGTTATACTTAATCAGCACTTAACTGTTTTATACTAATGCTTTACTAATATACTAATGTTTTACTAATTAATTTTGCAAAAAAAAAATTGTGCTGATAAGCACATTAATAGTGTGGACGACAACCAGATTGAAAGATATACGCACAATGGAGCAGATGTCGCGGCATGTCAAGATGTAGTAGAGATACTAAAAAGTACAACTCTAATAAGACATATACAAAAATCAACCATGGAAGGCTTTTGTATCTCTTTTTCATACATAAAACAAAATTGTTTTAATCACAACTTAAATTTTGCGTTGTCACCGGCTTGTGAAAATAATTGTCTAGTAATAAAATAAAAGACAAAAGAAAATATTTAAATTTAATATGTATTTCTATAATAAATGTTAATAGATTAATATTCTAGTGTGGTAAAATTGCATACAAACATATACAGACATATAGACAGAGTAAAGCGAAAGACAAGGACACACATCTTAGGTAGATTTGTATGGTTCCATTTTCTTATTGCAAAAAAAGGGTTGTTTTTTTCGTTTCGTTTGTTTTTGTTTATTTTTTTCGTTTCGTTTCTATAATTATCTTCGGCAGTTGCGTTCTTTAAAAGAAAGCATCATTTAGACTACCATTGATGTTAGAAGTTGAAAGAAAATTTTTGTTATGTTATATATATTTATTTCTATATATTTTCAGATATTAAATTAATTCATGTCGTCAATGTGGGAAAATGAAAATTTTTATATTTCGTAATTATTGTAAATTATTTTTAAAAGAATCACAAAAATATGTTTTATGATTTTCAGCAAATAAATTAACTAAATTACAATTTTTCTACAAATTTTTTGCGTTTTTTTCAGTCTACTAAAATTCAGCAAAAAATTTATTAATTTTTACCAACGCTTTTTTATTTCTAATCTACTAAGTGTTAGCAAAACTTTTGCTGAATCTACTAATTTTGTTGCTAACAATGAGCTCGCTGATTTTCAGCAAAATATTTTGCTGACATTAGCAATTTTTTTGCTAGCACCCTCCTGACTAAAATTTTAGCTGACTCAGCAAAATTTTTTGCTGACTTTACAAACTTTTTTTTTTGAGTGTACGGTTAGTAAGTTGGCCAATAAAAAATTCACGTTTCGTGTACTTTTTACGCATAGTGTATGTATGTATTGTAATATCAACACAACCACAAGTTAATTTTGATATTGCCATTGGAAGACATCATGAAGAAACTGATGTTAAAAGAAAGGGGGAATTTTTAATATCGAAAGTGAGATTATGTCAGGTATTTATATTAAATATTTGCTTAGTTTTACTAAAAATTAAACCAACATGTACAACATTACAAGATAAAACCATGGAAAAGTTATTTTAAGTTTTAAATTAAAATTCTAGTTAGAAGATAGTGTTTTAAAAGTTTTTACCTTAAGAAACTTCAATGAGTGTTTTCCTGAAATGATGTTGATTTTTTAATACTTTTAAAACATTTTTTTTTTTGGTTTTTATTCTCTCGATATGCATTTGAAACAAAGTCACGTCTTAAATATGATAACAGCAAATGAAAAATGTTTATCAATCTTGTTCTTGTTAGTAGAGAATACCATTCCAAATCATGTGAATGAAAAGAAAAACTATGATGAGGGGTTGCAATTACGATTTCATCAGTTCAAATAACTTCTTGTACCGTTTGCCGTTTTTTGTTTTCTTAAAAAATTACATGTATGTACCTTAAAAAAAAGTTCCCCAATCCACAAATCTTTAGGTTAAATTATATAGTTTTTTTTTTTTTCATTACCTACCACACAAACATACCGACGTTTATATGTGCTTCACCCCTCCTGCCATTACATACAGGAACTTGTAGAAAAATATATGAACTTTTTTATATTTTGGCAAAAATATGCGTTGTTATTGAGAACGTGTCATCATTTAGGGTTCATTTATTAAGCTCAATAGTAGAAACATGCATGACAAAACACATGTGGTCTCAAATCAAGAATTACTAAAAAATTTGTCATAAAATGTTAGAAAATATATAGTTTAGAAGAAACCTATTTTCACTTTAAAATAAAGCTATTTCCAAAAAAAAAAATCGTCATTTTACTTTTAGAGATATTACAGTTTTTTGAGGATCTGTTTTAAAAAGTACATTGAGAAATTTTAAAGCATTTTATTTCCCCTATAACAACAAATTTATTTGATTAAAATCTGAATAAGGTTTCAGTAGATATTAAAGCACGAAATTGGACAATTAATGATTTTAGACGACATGTAAACATCATTCATATATGAAAAATTCCCACACAACTTGTTACTTTTCCATAATCTGACCAACAATCCCGCTTTTGGTGGGATTATACCACATTTTTTAAGGCTGATCCCACCTTGAATTGTTTCTGCTTTTTATGTTTAGATATATTTTTTATTTTTTAATATTTTAGAAATTTAGAAATTTATCAGAAACAGTGAAATAATATCGAAATTTTTTATTAGTGCCGAATTGAAGACTTTGGTTATTCTTTGCATCAGAATCGATTTTTAACCATGCAAAGAAATTATCAATTTAGTTCTTGAATTTTATACACTGCGTTGCAAAACTATAATTTCACATTAATTTACAAATTTTCGTTAAGTTTTTTTGCGTAAACTTGACGGGCTTAATACACCCCAAATATTCTCAATCGGGTTTTTTGGAATGCGGGCTATTCCAATACTATTATATTTATTAACGATATACTCTATGCATAAAAATATCAATAAATATCAAAATCACAAAAGCTTTCGTAAAATAAACCAATATTTGTTAATTTTACGATAGTTTTTGTTGTTTTGACATTATTAGATTATTATGAGTGTAGCCATTCCATCGTCTGACTACCGTCTTGTTGGAAAATGAATACTACTTCGTAGCTATTTTCAATAAATGTCATAAATTTCTCTTCTAATGATGTAATGTCCCCAGAAGAATTTATACTGGTGCTTGGAAATGACAAATCAATCATACCGTCGACGCAAAATGCGCCCCAGACCATTAAGAGTAGCCTTCTCTTTTAGCTGTTAAAACCATCTGGACCATCAAGATTTAACTTTTTCTCATCAGAAAGAAATCACCTTTAAAATAACTTTATGTTTAAACAGTGCTACAAACAAGAGCGATTATTGACTTAACGTTCTCCAGTTGGTTTTTCAATTCCGTTTAGCGAATTTAAGTCGAGCAGTTTTGTCACGGGGTAATAACATTGGCACAGAATCAGCTTTTAACAAGTAACTCTCTGGGAATCTTTTAAGAGCCTACATATGGTTGATTTTGAAACATTTACCATTATCTGCTTGAGACTCTTCATTGAGTTGCGGGAACAGTTGATTATTTTATGCCGATCCCGATCAGAAAGCTTTTTTTCGGGCTGGTCGTTTTATTTTTACCATATGCACCCGAATTGCTTTGCAAAAATTTGTGACAACCACATGTGAACGGTTTATTTTTTCTAGCAATTTGGCGAAAACTTAAGCCTCTTTTAAAATAGGCTGAAATTTTTCCATTTTCGAAATCATTTAGATATGACCCACGCGATATTTT
Source organism: Delia radicum (assembly GCA_021234595.1). Classification (NCBI taxonomy): domain Eukaryota; kingdom Metazoa; phylum Arthropoda; class Insecta; order Diptera; family Anthomyiidae; genus Delia; species Delia radicum. Next base: position 146,817,030 of record CM037851.1, on the reverse strand, counting down.
ATAGCAAATTGATTAAAATATAATAATGAAGAAAAATAATTCTTTTATTTGTCGTTATTTGCTCTTAGAAATAAACCTTTAAAAATAGCACAAAAAGCTACTAAAAATAAATTAAAAATTACCTTGCAGAAAAAACTGCTAAAATTAGCAGATTTTTTTTTTACTAAATATTAGTAATATAAGAATATCGAAAAAAAATTTATTGAATTTAAAAATATTAATTAAATTTAAATTTTTAATTTTTGTAAATTTTTGTTAATTGAAAGTCACAACATATTCTGCTAAAATCTGCAAAAACATTTACTAAATATTAGTAGACAAAAAATTCATTAAAAAATGTGAAATTTTTAAATTTTGTTTTTATATTTTTTAATACGAATAAAAGTCTGCCCCTCTGAAATCAGCAATCTACAATTCTTTAGCAAACATTTAAGTTGATTTTAGCAAAATAAACTGTTATTTCCATTCTACTAAATTTGAGGTAAATATAGCACAAGTTTTGTTAATATTGCCGTTTTGTTTGCATTTCTGAGTCTACAAATATTTAGTAAAAGTTTTTGCTAATTTTACAGAGCAAAATACTATTTTCAATTAACTAAAATTCATATCGAATATAACTAAAATTTTGTAAAGTTAACAGATTTTTTTGCTATTCTTATTTTATTGATATAAATTTAGCAGTCTTTTTCTGCAAGTTAATTTTTAACTAATTTTTAGTAGCTTTTTCTGCTATTTTACAGGATTATTTCTATGAGTGTTTTTTTTTTTTTTTTTTTTGTTTACCGTTAATGTAATTATAGTTCTGGTAGCAATATATACAAATAGAGACGCTACCGTACACAGCTTTTTTATGCTTACTACTGAACTCGGGCGAGGTAATGAAAAAAATGTTTACACTAAAAAATAATTGCAAAATGTTGATATAAAAATATTGCTTAAAACACTCACTTTTAGTTTGCTCACATTTTGTTATTTTCTATTAAATTTGAAATAAATAAAAATTTTATAAAATTACACTGCATGACATAGGAGAAATTAATAGAGATCTGACCATTAGTTATATATATATCGGACATGCTGATTTCAATGGCGTACTTAGTTTTTTGATCGATGGTACAGATTTCGAGAAAAATGTCTTTAAACTTTGTTGGTTTTGCAGTTAGTTTTTTTAATTTAAAACTTTTCGCCATCAATCAATCTGCTTTTGTGTTGGCGGAATTAAACAACAAGACCTGTGTTCATATATATGGCCCTATTTAATGCACATTACTTTTTATTTAAGCCATTGCTTCACGTTTTACTTAGGGTTTTACCGTTTTTAACAGCCTTTTTTATGCACGCGTAATGAAGAATTGACCTGAATAAGTTTTAGTTCTTTAAGAAGAGGCATTAATTGGGAAATATTTTTACATAAAAAATGTATTTGCATATAGCGGTATATATTATATATTCACGATTTATCAAAAATTTTATATGGCAGCATAGCTTTCGAAGTTGACCCCGGAATCATACTTTTGGTATATTATCTGGGCACATCAAAAAAATTTTGTTGCAAAAATTGAAGCAACAAAGTTTCCATTTGCATAAGTCCGTGGCGCGGGAAGTGTAGTGTCTCTATTTGTATATACTCTTTGCTTTTAGCAACAAAATACAGAAAGCGGGCAAGCAAATGACAACATTTTTTACACTAAAAAATAATTGCAACATGTTGATATAAAAATGTTGCTTAAAACAAAAGTGAGTGTTTGCTCACATTTTGTTATTTTCTACTAAAATTTAATATATTTTAATTGTATTAGAAATAAATAAAAAAATTATTAAATTATTATTTAAAAACATAATAAAAATTAATTTAAACTTTTAAATTTCTGCAACATGTTTTCATTTGTTCGGGGAGAGTTTACGAACAAATAAAAAGGGGGTAAATTGAGAGACAATGACATGGATAATACACTCTTAAAACCAGTTATAATTTTTAAAAAAATCTTTGTAATATTAGAAAAAATAGCAAAAATCATATGTAATTATAGTTATGCAACGCAGTGTAGAAGAAGGAATTCATAAATATTCAACTTCTAATTGTTTCTATTTGTGAAGATTATTTAAAGATATTTATTTATAAAAATATTATAAAATTTAAGTTTTGAAAAAATTATAGTAACACAATTTTGGTATATGTATGTATTCCAAATCTTTTTTGGAAGCATTTTACAAAAGCCCTTGAAAGAACTCGAAAACTTTTCGGAAAAGTATTAAAAAGTTGGTGGCAAATCTTTTTCATACACAGAAAACTAAAATACTCAAATTAAACTCAAAAATGTCTTGTAAAATAATAATTTCTAAAGAAAGAAGGAAAACTTTCCCATTAAAATAAAAAAATTTTAAAACAACTCAATCTTCGAAGTCATATTTTTTTATACAACACAAATTTTTCAAGTGATTTGAACTGAAAATATTCGTGATATGATTCATATTTTGGGGTAAACAATTTAAATATCCCGCTTTTAACACAAAAGTCTCGCTTATTCGTCTCTCAAATCCCAAATTTAATCAATAACAGTTGGTTCCGTTATGTTTACGACAACAAAAAACAACACCATAATTACCGTTGTTCCATCGCACGGTGGAACGAAAAAAAACAAATTTCACGCTAACAAGGATGGTGTACGTGGGGAGACTAACGGACACCATAATTTTCATTATAGCCATATTTATGTCGGTGGATAGGGGAAAAATAACTTTAAATTGGTTTTTAAAAATTTCAGATTGAAATGAAATTGAAAATTATTCAAGTTCAAGGCCATACTCTGTATTTCTTTATTAGGATATTGTCCTAACAAATAATCTATAGAGTTTTTGTTTTCAAATTTATTAATTGACCACTTTCAGGAATGTGTTGATAGATCTATTTCGGGAATTTTCTAGGTTCCCATCATCAGAACACGTTTTGAATGAAGTGACAATTCCATGCAAACATCAAACATTCTGGTAGTATATCTGAATATATTTGGGAATATAGCGTAACATAAATGCCATTTCCTTTCATATATGATCAGATCTGGCACCATATCCATTATTATTTCAATCCACTGTGCAGCACAATATTATTTTAAGAGAAAACCAATATAGTCTCCATGTCTGGGTACTATTTATGTATTATAAAAATACGTAAGTTTCTCCAAATGTTATCGCATGAAATATGGAAATTTTGTGACATTTATTTTTGCAACTTTGCTTTTCTAAATGACATTTGTTCGTTTGTACCTTGTTGTTGTTATTACACAATTTTTTTTCTTGTTGCCATTTGACTCTAACGACTCTGTTGCAAGTTTTGCCAATCATATTATCAAAAAAAAAAAAAAAAAAGGTGCGGATTACTTGTATGTAAAATGTGAAATGTAAAAAAAGGTAGAATTTTTTAGTTTACATTGAAACTATTTCATATTCAAAACACACACATTTATTTTGATATGAAAAATATTTGCTTTTTATTCTTTTATTCATTTTGTACACTTTGTATTAGAAAAAAAAACATGTATTTTACGATTTTTTAAGAAATATTTATTTTTATTTGAATTGGCTTGCTATTTTGATATAATGTGGAAGAGGGGCACCATTTATTTAAATGTACAAAAAGGTGATTTGCCAACATGTTTCGGTTATTAAATTAAGTTCTCTTACTTGCGACATTTTATTATATTTAAGGTGTGTTGGAGACCCCTGTTGTAAACTAATACTGACGGTAAAAATAGTTTCCGGAGATGTGTATGTTTTAAAATATTTGAATTTCGGGAGTTCTGTACGCAATTTATTGAAACACTAACGTCCGTATTCATAAAATTATTAAACTGCATATCAAATACATTTTAGTTAAAACCCAAATTTTACTATTCAAACTGTGTTCATAAATGAATATTACTTTTACACAAGGTTTAAAATAGTTATTTTATTCGTTTCTGAATACAGTTTTAAGGCTTAGAATATTTTTTAAGTAAAATGTATTTGAAGTCCGAATTAAGATTTTTTATGAATACAGGCGTAAAACATTACAATTTGAATAGTATCATGCAGTTCGAGCAGAGGATACCGTATGATTTCAGTGAATTTTGATTTTTTTTACTGTTATATAGAATAATATGCGCTTTTCTTCCCATAAAATATTTATAACATCAATTTTAAAAATTAATTTTATATTTATTGATTTAAGGGGGTTCTCTCCGATCTTAGTGAAATTTTTATATGTGATAAGTTGGGCAAGTTTTTAATGGCACGAAACACGGTTTGTTAAAGAATTATAGTTGGATTAAGCTTAAAAAAAATATGAACACGAGGGCGGATCAATAAGTCCGTGACTTTTCGAACTTCCCTCGTAGTTATATGAAATACAACACATCAAGTACCACCTGTTCATAGACTACTGTCAAATTTTGAGCAAGTTTCGTCATTTACTTTGCGTTTAACAGCTGCTCAAAACATTCAACCTCGTGGATTTTTTTAAAAATGGAAAAAGGTGAATTTCGAGTGCTCATTAAACATTATTTTTTTTGCGAAAAAAAAACCGTCAATCAAACCAAGGAAAAGCTTGATAAATACTATGGAGACTCTGCACAATCGATTTCAATGGTAAAAAGTGGTTTACTGAATTTCATTGTGGTCGCAAAAGTACAAATGACGCTGAACGTTCTGGACTGCCAATTGAGGTCAATACACCCGAAAATGTCGAAAAAATCCACAATATGGTGTTGGTCGATCGAAGAGTAAGAGGTGCGTGAGATTGTTGATGCCATAGGCATTTCATATGGCAGTGTGGTTTCGATTTTAAATGATCAGTTGGGTTTAGGAAAGTTGTCTGCAAGATGGGTGCCGCGTTTGCTCTCTATTGACCACAAAAGTAATCGTGGCGAATAAGGCGATGGCAACAGTTTTTTAAGATGCACGCGGGATAATCCACATCGATTACAATAAAAACAATAAAAGACGAATATTATGCAAACTATTATACCGATTTAACGAGGATTTAGAAAAAAAAACGACTCCATATGACCTCGAAAAATCTTATTTTTTGGAAGGGATACAAAAATTGGAGAAACGTTGGACTAAGTGTATTGAGCTAAAAGGAGATTATGTTGAAAAATAATTTTTTTTTTTTTTTTTGCAAAAAAAACTGTTTTTCATTCAAAAAGTCACGGACTTATTGATGCGCCCTCGTATTAATGTCTATTAAATTTAATCGAGGGGGTTTCTGAGCTTTTTTCTTCATTCATAACTGTTTAACTTTTATGCGATTTTTTTCGAAGAGCTTTTTAACCTACATTTTAAATATATTAAATAAACCTTATCAAAACTGCGTTCAAAAAATTTTTTTTTCACTCATAATATTTATTCCGTAAAGGCTCCACATTAAATTAACTGAAGAACAGTTAAAAAAAGTACTACTTACTTTTCGTTAAAAACAATTGTATTTTTTTGTTTATTTTCAATTGTTAAAAAATTAATTCACAAAATCGTTAAAAACAATAGATTTTTTCGTTTATTTCCATATTCAATATAATAAATAACTTTCTATTTTGAATATAAAATTTATTTATTGAATAACAGAGAGAAAAGTTAAAAATATATTTCTTTGGTAATTTAACTACATATTCAATTGAAACAATTTCACGGATTAATTTCTTAAATAACTGTTGAACTTTTATGGAAAAGTTCTTTTGAGTGTATGTCCCTTATTTATTTTTTTTTTTTTTTTTTTTTTTTCTTTATGACATATCCAAATTTAATAAAGATCAGAGAGAACTCATCGGGAGACGTCTCTTGTAATCCCTTTTTGTTTGTTATAACCGAGAAGACAAAAAAATGGCAGATTCTGAAAAAATATCTTGTAAAAAAAAGCAAAAAAAAACATCAAAACTACGAAAAAGGTAAAAAAATCAAACTTTTTGAAAGAAAAAGTAAAAAATTGAGGATAAAAGCATTTAAAACAATATATGTCTAAAAAACTAGTTTTAAGCTTAAAAAAGAAAAAGCTGTTTTTAATATGAGTAAAACCGGCAAAAAAAAAAAATGGCAAAAGAAGCATATTTGCCTTCTCTGGTTATAACTTTTTTTTTAAAATGATTTACAACAAAAATTCTTTTGTAAGTTCTTTATTCTTTGAAAGTATAGAAATGCATTTAGAAAATTACATCATTTAATTTGCATAATACATATTTAACAATGAATAAATTTTCAATAAGTAGACGACCTCACTCTGTGAGCAAACAAAAAAAAAAAAAACAATATAAAAAGTGTTTTCAGTTTTAATTAAAGGTTTTCATTCCTTTTAACATTTTCAAATGAATGAATTAGACAAGATAAAGAAAATATCATTTTACTAATTAGAGATGGGCGCGCAAGTGAATTTTAAAGTCACGCAAACGGAGGACTACTAGGGTGACTAAGTCGGTTTTTTAAACCCGGTTTCAACCGGTTTTTTGTGTGTGGTCGTTTTCGGTTCTCCTGAAGAGCAAAATTTTCGAATATCGAATAAAACGGGTTTTTACAAACTTCATAGTTAAAAACGCAATATTCTGAAAAATTTTTGTATTAGTAAAGATTTCATTATTTTTGTGTAAAAAAATTAATAGAAACCATGATATTGTTAATGTAATTCATGTTGCTTATGAAATGTTTCATAAATATTGATGAAATTGTTACATTGTAAAATTGATGGAACTTATTTCTGTTTTTCTCTAGGTGTATCTATTAACCAATAAATTTGCACAAATAATGCTTTCATTTGGTATTATGCTTATATAATGGTAGAGGCTGGAACAAATATAAGAATCATGCATATTATGCAGAATACCGAATACAGACCATATCTTTCATTTTCTAAAAGACTGTCATAAGTCAAAAAACGCGATTTTTGACTTATTGAAGCAGATTTAATAGTTATATCAGTGGGCTTGCATCCACCTCAGGCTATCTCAACCTGCCCTCTTTTTATTTGTTCGCAAACTCTCACCGAGCAAATAAAAACATGTTGCAGAAATTTAAAATTAATTTTTATCATATTTTTTAATAATAATTTAATAAAATGTTTATGTACTTAAAATTTTAACGCTAAAATAAGCAAGATGAATTTGAAATACATTAAATTTTAATTCAAAATGACAAAATATAAGCAAAATAAAAGTGAGTGTTTTAAGCAACAATTTTGTATTAACATGTTGAAATTATTTTTTAGTGTAAAAAACATGTTTACATTTGCTTGCGCGAGTTCGGTTTTTTGTTGGTGAGAGGCGTGGGAAGTGTAGTCTCTCTATTTGTATATACTCTTTGGTAATATCGTGCTTCATATTGTGTATAGATTTCATATTAGTATCTTGTAAGCTTTTCAAGTTAGAAGAAAATATATTTTCTTTTTTCTGGCAATGGTTATAAAGAGTATATACCTTATAGAGGAATGGATCTCTCGATCATTTGAGAACTCGCACCCAACTCTCACTGAGAGAAAAATGAATTAAAACCCCAACTAGGATTTTTAATGCATACACTCATAATAATCCATGCATAAAAATACGAAATTATTTTCAAAAGTACAAAAAATTTCGTACAATGTACAAATTTTTGTTTATTTTACAAAAATTTGGTTATTTTGACATTTTTTCGTAATTTTACGCATGGATTATCAGTGTACAAAACGTGACTAAATAAATAGAGAGAGGTTCGAGCGAGGCAGATATGGATTTAAAACGTTAAACGCGTTTTCTGCTAAATCGTGTTTTTGAGTTATGTCAGTCTTTTATTAAATGAGTGATATATTCCTGACATATGAAAAAAATTATATATTTTTGAAGTAAAAAGTTTGTGATCAAGAGTAATCTAAAAAAATTAAAAAAATAGAAAAATAAGTAAAAATTTAATTTAATAAGCACTGGTTTTTCCAATTATTTCAATCCGAATTCATTGTTAAAAGAAAAATATTTTTTAAATCATTTTCTTAATTTTTTTAAACAATATAAAGAATGGCCCACTTATAATTTGGACTCACAAATGTTTTAATAAGTTTTTAAGAAAAATTCACACATAATAGCGTGAAACATCTGGACAAATATAAAAATTATTGATATTTTTAAAAGAGATTTTTTTGTAGCCGTACTTCAAATTCAAGCAAGCAAATCCGAAATAATAAAAAATATTTCATTTTGGTACTAAAATTTTGAGTAACAACTTTTTTGACAAGTGCATTAACGCACTTACATGCAAAAATACCAATTTCGTTTTAATGTTTTATTTATTCCTTAAATATTTTTGCAGTTCTTAACCGAATGTCTTTGGTATTTAAGCATGTAATTTATAACGCCACATTCACGCTAGACAGCTAAACACGTATTTTTGCTCTTTATTCTATTCTAACGGTTCTTTATTTTTTTCCACTCGTTTTTGGCAAAACACGTGTGTTGCAATGTAGTCTAAATTCCGTATAAGATATTTATAAAAATATATATAAAAATTAATTTCGTACATACTTACATCTGGAACGTTGCACTGTGGGTTCAAATGATGTCAAATTGGCGATTAATTGAAATTTGGCAATCAAGTTTTTATAACTAAATTTGTATGTATTGGGTAAAAAAATATAAATTTCTGCATCACTAGTTGTCAAAGTCAATCAACTATGTTGTTTACTTTTTTTGCAGTGAGCTGTCAAAGTTAGACAATTTTTGTTGTTTTTTACAAAAAGTGAAAAAAACTAAATTTCTTTGCGATTCAAGTGCTTATTTTGCTATTAAATCTTTTAAAAGTAAAACTTTTATGATAGAACCTTCAACTTCAGGCATTTTAGTATATAATAATTATATAAGTTTTCAATTATTAATATAAGTTTTTAATTATTAAAACAAGTTTTTTAAAATTTTAATAACTGTTCCCTGAAGAAGTCACCCAATGTGGATACGAAATATTGGAAATAAATAATTAATAAATAAATGATCTTAAGCTCGTTTATTTAATATTTTTTTTCAAAAAGGTAAAAAAATTGGGACATTTTACAAATTTAATGGGCTGCACTACAAAGCTAACCCCACTTTATCTATGTTAATAGTTAAAGTGGGGCTTAGCTTTGTAGATTTAAAAAAAGTATATGATGTCAGTTTGTATTTACACCAAAAAAAAGAGACAGTGCGTAGCCCTTTTTTTGTTATTTTCGATTTTGTGTTAAAAGTCTTGATCAAAACCGGTAATTTGTTACATTTGTTGTGTTTAGAAATATTGTCTTTTTCTTTATTTTTGATATTTTTGTTATTGTTTTTGTTGATGCATTGTGTTTTTTTTAGAGATGAGTGCATGAGTGATTTTAATCATTTAAGCTCACGTACGTAAAATTTTGTCACGCACATTTTATAGTACACTAAGGATATAATGTAGGTAAAGGCGACAGCAATTGTAGTCAAAAACAAATGAAATTTCACTTGAAGAAGGCACGACCAACATTTCATTAAATTCAACTAACATTTGTAATTTGTTTTTACTGTGTAACAAATAAACAAACATTTACTTTTTTTTTATTTTTCTAAATAACAAGAAACGACTTAAAAAAATTAATGTAATTCGTAAGACAGTCATTTGATGTGGTTTGTTTTTTTTTAAATAAACTAAAAGGTTAGTAAAAAATTACATTTGTTCTACAAATGACTGACATTTACATTAAAAATAAAGAAACTATATTTCAATCCAATCCAATCAAATAAATATTTTTAAAGCAGTAGTTCCCTGAGTGTAGTTTAAAAATGTTTTTAATATATTTTGCAGAATTCAAGTGATTAAATTTCATTTCAATCACGACCACAAATGATTTACTCACGAATTTATGCTCACGCAATCAAAAGCTATGGAAACCGTACACTCAGGGAACTTCTGCTTTAAAAATTTGTAGTTGTTTGGGTTGTAATACAGTTTCTTTATTTTTAATGTAAATTTCAGTCATTTGTAGAACAAATTTAATTTTTTACTAATCTTGTAGTTCATTAAAAAAAAACCAACCACATCCAATGACTGTCTTATGATTTTAAATTCATTTTTTACAGTTGTTCTTTGTTATTTAAAAAAATAAAAACAAATAAATGTTTATTTATTTTTTACTACCATGTGGTTCATTTTTACTACAATTGTTAGTCATTTTTTGAACATTAAAAAGCAAATGACAATGTTAGTTGAATTTACTGTAATGTAAGTCGTCCTTTCTTTAAATGAAATTTCATTTGTTTTCAACTACATTTGCAGTGGTCTTTACCTACATAGTATTCTAAGTGTATAATTGATCCATGTATTTTATGCTATATTAATTTGATTTCATATTAATTTAACCAAATGAAAATTGTTACTGACTCACCTTTATTAATTTATTCTCGTCTCTGCGATAACGCTTGATTTATGAAAAAAAATGTGTCACTCGCTCGTCCATATTTTTATTTGGACATGAGATTATTTCCCTAGGAAAATTTCTTTAGAATCAATTTGTTGTTCTTATAGAAAAACTTTAACTTAATCATTATGCTTTCCAGAAAAATATAAAATGTAGAAAAACGCTCCATTATTCCATAAATTGAGAAAACAAGCGAAAAAAAAAATACTACCTCACGAGTGAATCAAGTGAATCACGCAATTATAGTACCACATGCCCATATCTAATTCTGGTAGGAATACCCAACTAAAGCACACTGTGTCTTAATTACTTGAAGTAAGAATGAAAATGTTGCTCAATTAGTTTAAAATTAATTTACATTTTAAATTACAAGAAATAAAAAAAAAAAACTAAAATACGTTCTACGGTCTGTAGGACGAGTAATAAAATAATTTCAATTGAATAAATTTTAGTATTTTTGCGTAACATTAGAATCTTTATCATACTGCGTAGAACAAGTGATAAAATTTTAACATTTTTAATAGTAAAAATCTTCTGTGGGTAAATACACTCTTATTATTAAATGCTCCTACAGTTTTGAATGTTACTAAAAACACCCCTCAGGGAATAAGCCTTTTCGTAAATGAATGAAATTATATAAAATTTACGTTTCCTTATTGAATAGAAAACTAAAAAAATTTAATGAAAACAGCTTTAAAACTAGATCAAAGAAATAAAGGATTTTAAGAGCAAAAAACATGTGATGCCAAAATATATTTATGCTTAATAAAAGATGTGCACGAAAAAATATTTACATAAATATTCTATGAAAAGTTTTATAAAAATTATAAACAACATTATAAATGTTTGTCCAATGTGACACTTTAACACAGAAATAAAAAAAGTTACAAAAAATCGTTTTTCCGGATTTCCTTTCTGAAACAGCTGACGTATGGAAAATATTTAACAGTTTAGTGCTACTGAAAAGTTCTACAAAATCTTTTATTTTTTAATGGTTTAAGTTCTTACTGAAATTATTACTTAAGGCAGAGTAAGATCAATTTTTTTTTGTGACTAACGTCATGATGCTTGTTAAGAAAAGACCCTAGCCACGTGTTTTATTACTAAGAAGGCAAGAAAGAAGCAAAATTGATGATTAAAAGGTTTTTTGTTAAAGCTCTGACTATTATGCTACCTTTGCTGAGATCTTTAGCTAGATCGAAATACTAGTATCAAAAAAAGTCATATATAGTCATATAAATTATGATTAAGTCATATCTGACATAGTATGGAGTCACATTACGGCTTATACCATTATACACAAATATATCTGATAATTTTTATTGATAGATTTTTTAAATGGTTCTTGATATTATTATAGGTCTCCAAATCTTACTCCATATATAACTACATAAGCCATATAATATTAATGCAAATATATGTAGTGCTCGATATGATTAAATATGGTCTTATTAAACTATATGAGACGTCGTACTGAAAATATTTTCCTTATAATTTTATATAGCATTATATATAATTCCATATTTTGTTAAAGTTCAATATCAAATTAAGTTATCTGCAAGTTAAGACTTGATTACATATGGCTTCACACATAACCATAAGTATTTTAAAACGAAATCATTTTCAAGTGACGTGCTTTCTTTTATATAATTTCAAATTAAAAAATAGTTACATTTTCGAAACACTAAATTTATTCTAGATAATTTTAAAAATTTCTATATATTTCGTTAAAAAATTTGGATGTTCAAAGTTGTTGATTTCCAAAAATTAAAACTTTTCACTCAAATACTTTTAAGTATAACTCAAAGTTACAAAAAGCCTACCTACTATCGGCTAAAATTTTATGAAATCAGATATATTTGTATCTAATTAGATATCATTTAGATATCATTAAATTATATCTAATTTGATATAATTATACACGGAAATGACCCATTTTTCGGACCATTTTGCAAGTGTTTATATATGGGAAAAATTATAAAATGAGATATAATTATATTAGACTCTATATTAAAGTTTTTACCCGGGAATACAGATTTATTTTTAGCCAAAGTCTTTATTACTAGCAGCTTATTTTTAAAATGACGTTATAATTATATTCTTAAAATTACATTTTAATTATAAACACTTGTTGACTAAGTAACTAAAACCAATGTCGTACTACAACGTACAAGACAAACTTTCTACGTTGCATCAATCGAAAGCTAAGTCAGAGATGAGGTTGAGATACCTATATGAAGACTATAATATTTTTAAATTCTTATTAATATGATGAAACTTTTCACAAATTTTGTAAATATGTAAAGCGGATGGAGATAGAAAAAAACGAACAAACTTTGAAGTTTTTTCAACAAAGGGTTACTTTGGCACTAAGAGCATCTAGGGGTTAATTTAGCTCATAATATTTTTTTAAGAATTTAAAAAATGTCTGTAGCCAGGTTTGTAAAAAAAATAGAACTTAAATATTTTCTGTTTAAGTATATATAAATTCAAGCAGTATCTCCTTTGATCTAAATGCGGCACGGCACGGGTTAACGTTGTTTAATTTGTTCAAAACTGTTGGCACAGAATCTTCAGATACTGTGTTATAATATTTTAGATCACGTTTCTAAAAATGTAATAGTAGTAAGTAAAGCTTTGACCTTTTTGTAAATTGAAATAAATAAGTTTGGGATCATTTGGGGCCACATGACCACAAGGTTTAATGATGTTCAAAAAATTTTTTTTCCAACCTTGAGTTACTGTTATAAAATAAAACAACAAAAGTTACTAAAGTAGCTAATTTTCGATTTTAAATATTTTATGACAACAACTAAGCCTTGTTATTACCAAAAAACACAATTTTCTTGAAATCCGTAAAGATTAAATCGTTGCCCTACTCCAATGTACTTTGGAATAATTTTAAGTTTTTTTATTTTTATTCTCTAAGATGTTTTAAACACGATCCTGGAGTGCAAATATCAATTTTTTCGCTTTTGTAAAAAAAAAAACATTTTAAAATTTGAAATTAGAGATTTGAAAAGCACCCTAAAAATGTTGTCCCTCTTTGACACTAACTTAAGACAGGTTAACGACATCCAAAAAAAACTTCTTCCATTTCTCACAATTTTGAGTCTTTTGAATAAAAAAATTCAATTGTAGTAATCAATTTCAAAAAATTTTAAGATGTGTGCTCGAATTTTTCGGTCAACTAATAATTGGCACATTAGTGGTTTGGGGGCAGTATTTATTACTGGGCTAGTTATTAACCGTAATTATTTTATACCTTTTTGAATACATAATATTATCGTTATGTCGAATAATTTATCATTTAGATTAAACTCTATTACAATATTTAAAAAAAGTTACAAAAACTGAAAAAAGTAATTTTCCCCCAATATAAACGCATGTTTCGCTCTTAAGGCCTAGTATCTTAGGGTAGGCGTTGTCGTAGAGGCCTGTACTTACACATGAGTTATATTCAAGTCAAATATAAAGAAAACTAGAGGGTACCGTATTAACATTGCCGATATTTAAATTTACGTAACACTCTAATATATATATATATATAACGTTGTTTTTTAGTACTTCAATAAAAAAATATTAATAATCATTACAAAACAAAAAACTGTAGTTTTTAATCTTTTTTGCATTAAATTTTGAAACTCATTTATTAAAAACCGCGCAAAAAATATAATATAAAAAAGTGTTCAATTTTTGTCATTAAATTTTATTATATATATTTATATATAAGGATATGTTTTGCCATATATAATTATATATAAAAGTGGTATAATTATTTTTGATTAACTGCACCATATACACTTACATATATATGTATGCACAGCGCATACTTTAGGGACAAGTCCAAAATTGTCCCCGAAATATGCGGTGTATCAAACCAACTGTCCTCATCTTATACGCTATATGTATGAAAAGGCGCGAAAAATTTGCGGACAGTCCCCAAAGTAAGCAAATGTCCCTAAACTATGCGGGGGAACGAATAAATGTCCCTAGAGTATGCGCTGTGCATACATATGATCATATATGGTAGAATTTATGGTCATATATATTTCATATGATCAGATATACAAGATATGCTAGTATATAACATACGATACAATGAGAAATTACGCCATATCAAAAAATTTGCATAAACTAAGTATAAGATATGAACATATATCGTAATATATTGCCACACATATAAGTATACACAATTTAAACAAGTTGTATATGAGTATATTGAAACTTGTTTCATCGGGTAATTAATTTCCACGCTTTTCAGTAATTTTTAAAAGTACCTCTAATAAAACTGTTTCTCTTAAAACCAGTTGGCACACAGATAATAATCCATGCCTTAAATTTCGAAAAATGTCCAAATTACCAACTTTTTGGTAAATTTTTATGTATTTTATTTTTTTATAATTCACATATTTACAATCTGTTTTTACAACAATAAGCAAATTTTATAATCGTATTTTAACTTATCCTCGTCTGGATCTTTATCCAGTAAAATATCTACAAATTAATTGAATTGTAGCAGATAATTTTCTCTAAGGTTAGTCTAATATATGAAACCTTTTCAGTCTATTGACTTCTTCGGTTTCGTCTAATAAGCATATTGCTAAGTCATTACTATGAGTACTGAGTCTGTCTAAGTATCTAGTGGTATGTTTGTTTATATCATCTTTAACTGTTGGAATCTGTGAGTCTTTGTGAATTATGTTATTTGTTATGAACCAAGGAGCGTTTGCTATTAATCTAGTGTTTTTGATTGGCATCTTTTAAGAATTTCAATATTTGAAAATTTGTACATTTTACGAAAGTTTTTGTAATGTTGACAATAATTTCGTAATTTTATGCATGGATTATTATGAGCGCATATAAAATTTGGACATTGGTATTTCTTTATTCGTCTTCGTTCTCTTTCTCCTTCTTATTTTCTTTTTCATGTTTTTGCAGTTAATTTTTAAATTTATTTATATTATAATAATGTTACATTTTTTTTTTCATATATTTGGGGCCAAAGCCCATGGGCCCCCCATTGCCCAAAAACCGGTACGCGTAGTAACATACTAGTGTGGTTACTCTAATGAAAGGCAATTTCCTCAGTATTACAAAAATTATTTTATTGTTTGGATCTTTTATACGTAGCGCCCTCTACACATGCTTACAAATTTTGCCTGCATCGGTTCTTTCGAAAACACTTACAAATACATCAAAATTACTACAAAATTAATTTTTTTGATATAATCGCAAAATGGAAAAACTTTACTCAGCGAAGCCACTCAGCTGCCTATAAAATATGAGAAAACCCATAAGTCCGGCAGAAACCAGGTCACGCAGAAAACTTTACTCAGCGAAGCCACTAAGCTGCCTATAGCATGGTAGAAAATCGCTAAGCCTGGCCGAAGGCCGGTCACGCAGAAAAACTTTCCTTACTTTGGAAGGACTGGAGTAGAAATGCCTTAAGCCAATACATTTATATACCTGGGTAATGCCATTTATATACCTGGGTAATGCCAACGAAAGCAACTAAAAAATCATATTTTCATATAAAATCAACTATTTCAACAGTAAATTTTACAAAAATAAACAAGAAAAACTTCCTCCCTATTTTTGTACTTAAAATATACTTAAAATAGTTCTAGAGAGCGCTACGTATCATGGATCATAAAAATAATATAATAATGAGTACTAACACTTATATATTTCCACGCATAGCGGATTTTGGATCTTTCCTTTTTTATTCCAGATGGGTTCATATTTTTATTTTTTGTGGAACTCCCCATAAAGTGCAGTTTTGTTTAGATTTTTACTATTTTTTTTCTATCAGTGCACACCCAGAGAAAACCAGGAATAAGTTTAATCAATTTTCGTCCAATGTAAGAATTACATAAATATTTATTAAACATTTCATAAACAACAAGTATTATAATGACCATATCATGGTCTCTGTGCACTTTTTTGCTAAACAAAAACATTAAAAGCCTTACTAAAACAAAATATGCGTCATATATATATAGTGAAACATTTAATAAATATGATTAAATTGATTTTGTTTTTATGAAAAGTTTCATAGCTACTTTGAAACATTTCATTGAACGAAAATCTATGAAAGATGTCATAAATATGATAAAGCCTTTCATTTCATTCATTTTCAAAACTAACTCCATATCACAATATTTGAATTGTTTTTTCGTGTACACTCTTTGTCTACCTAATGTAGTTGAGTTTATAATATTTTTTTACCTTTGTCACCTTTAGCATATTTTTGCCAGTATTTTCTATTTTATTCTTGTCGATATTTTCCCTCTCACTCTAATATTAATTCGGCCATTGAAATAACGTACAACCAACACAAACATTTACAGCCATGCGAATGTAAAACAAACACACGCACACACACACACCCATTTATTCTTCTTCTTCGTCTTTGCAGTGGCATGTGTCAAAAATAAACCGTGTGTAGTTGGCAGCCAAACAAGAAAAGCAAAGACTTGTGATATTTTAGTTCATGTCTTTTTTACTTATTTTTGTTTTTTTTTGTTGATTGTAATTCTTTTTTTTTTTGTTTTAGAAACTTTTACTTGTGCCTGGTGTATTATACAATATGGGGTTAATTTAAATTCTGAAACTGCATTGCATGTCAAGATAAACAACTGCTGCGCTGTACGAGTTAACGACCAAAACTAGAAAACTTAACCCAAACAAACAGACAAAACGAGTTTTATAAATGTAAAAATACACATTCACACACTGACATTTCATTTGAGATTTTTTGGTGGTTGATATTTTGTTGGGATTCTTTTTAATCAGAGTTGAAGTGCAAAATGGTTGTTGGTTTTGTACCAGAGATGGGTGCTTAACCCATAACACGCTGTAGTCAACATATGGTAACACAAAATATGCATATACATTTGGGGTGTACGCTGTGCTTAACCCTTAAATGCTCAACAGCTTCGGTTTGAATAAAATTGTGTTTTTATGATATGAAATGCTAAATAAAAAAAAACTGTGTACCAAGATTTTTTCAAATAATTTTTTTTACGCTTTTTATAAGCAAAAATCCAAAATTTTCAAAATTTTAAATTGCCCGTTACACAAAAACGGAGTGACTTAGGAACAAAAAAGATATATGATTCAAAAGCTTATATTTGCCTCTTAACACTAATGCCTTTTATTTAAACTTTCTAAAATTACATGTGCCCTTTTTTCGATATCATAAAAAGCGCAATCTTGAGTTTTAATTAATTTTGAAGTTTTTAATTTTTTTGACTTTGATGGTTAATAAAAGGTACGATTCTAAATATTTATTTATAAATGTATTTTATTAAAGAGCGCTTGAGAGTTCTTAACACACTAGTGAAGTTTCATTTTGATTAAGCTAA